>CM037862.1:14835958-15585958 GCA_021292105.1 Anadara kagoshimensis
AGATGCAGAAAAAATTGTAGAATATGAAATAATTTGAAAGTTTTAAGAAATATCCACATTAAAGTCACAATAAGTAAATTATTAAACCAGCTGCATGTTTTTCCTATATAAACCATTATACATCACCTGTATATATATACGGTGACGGGTTAAGATGACTGCTATAGTTGGTCAAAAATAGTGCCTATTTTTAAATTAAAGTTAAAAAAGCCCCAATTGTTTATTTATTTATTTTCTCATGTTATACACCATTGGAATCGTAAAAATGTCTTCTTTTTAGCTATAACAGGAACTTTTTCGAAAATGAAAGTAAAATTATTGATATGACTGTTTTAAGCAACCACGTCAACATATTTCCTTCTTTATCTATATTGTAAAGTTCTTAAATTTCAAACTAAAAAAGCCCCAAAAATTTCTTAAAATATTTCAGATTAAAAAATACCATAAAATTCCTCTCATTTTCTACTTTTTAATGATAACAGGAATAATTTGATATCTTTGATCTTTCAATATTTTATTTAAGAAATAAGTTTCAATCCTTCATAATTCTTTGTTAGCTTCAGGTCGAAAGTAACCGGAAAAATTAGCGCATGCGCAACTATTGATCAAACGCAAAGTCGATAATGTGTGACAGTTGTCGGCCGATTACGTTTTTATAACCCTTTCGATCAGAAAGGGAGATAATTTAGAAAAAATGAATAGATTTCGAAAACATTCTAAGATAATTGCCATGTTCATGTATCCAGTATTTATAAACGAAGCAGATAAATTTTTTGATAATTTTTTTTCAAACATTTTTGCTAAATATACGACGGCAATAACTATATTCTACGTTGTAAAAGCAGACGTGTGTATCCAAATTAATTAAATCTGGCCATTTTATGCTTTTATTTAAAAAATAATTTGCAATATACCATAGCGTTCATTACATCGCCTGATAAATATATCATTTTATGGCACCGGGTTACATAATGTCAATGATCATGTGAACGCTTTTTTGCATTGAAGATGTAGTCATAAATATCAAACGTTGTTAAGAACGAGATTTTTTATTACCCAGAATTCCGGTCTCCTTTGCTTAACTCCGTTTGTTGACGTGATTATATGTCGCATGAAATTAATTTTCAAACGCTTGAACATGGATTTCAATTAAAAATTAACATATAGATAAACACATTTTGTACTTTTGCATTTTTATGTTGAAGTCCCAGACGGTTCATTGGCCTTCTGAAAGTTGTTTCTGAAATAGAATTTTACATAGACTATGTAAATGCATTTCGTACGTAAATTGACTTGGGCATTTTATTCGAAAAAAAATCTTTTAGTAATATCATGGCGATTTCATCGATATATTTTATATATGCTATATATTTCAGCACGTCAAAGGTAAATAAATCTGTCTGAAGTCTTAGACTTATAATGTAGAATGTGGTTCGCAAGCGTACCAACAAGCAATCATGGCCGCAAGGCTGTTTGTACGCAACGATAAGGAAAACGTTTACGTCTCAAATTCCGGGAATAACGTCGATCTTTTGGAAAACGTCAAATTTACCTTATAAGGGACAAGGCGTGTATACATCCGAAACATCTGATCTCATCTCCATTTATCTGAAAATCTGAAACATGTACAACATTTATAAGTTCTATGGTACAGCTTTTTAATTTGTCCTTGCGCTTTCTGTAAAGGTTGGTGTGTTTTTGTTATCATGTTAAACATTACACATCTTGCAATCTTCCCTAACCGTCAACTAAATGTGACAAAATTAACTGTAACCCGTAAAGGACATCGAGAAGGTTAGAGGTTACAAGGTTAGAGACCACAACATTTATATACAGTACAGACCTGTCGAAAGTTTAACACTAAGCTAACGAATTTGTTTTAAATTGGCGCACCTCCAACTCTCGACATCTTTTTGGTCACTAACTATCTATATCTCGGACCACTTGGTCACTAACTATCTATATCTCGACCACTTGGTCACTAACTATCTATATCTCGACCACTTGGTCACTAACTATCTATATCTCGACCACTTGGTCACTAACTATCTATATCTCGGACCACTTGGTCACTAACTATCTATATCTCGACCACTTGGTCACTAACTATCTATATCTCGGACCACTTGGTCACTAACTATCTATATCTCGGACCACTTGGTCACTAACTATCTATATCTCGACCACTTGGTCACTAACTATCTATATCTCGGACCACTTGGTCACTAACTATCTATATCTCGGACCACTTGGTCACTAACTATCTATATCTCGGACCACTTGGTCACTAACTATCTATATCTCGGACCACTTGGTCACTAACTATCTATATCTCGGACCACTTGGTCACTAACTATCTATATCTCGACCACTTGGTCACTAACTATCTATATCTCGGACCACTTGGTCACTAACTATCTATATCTCGGACCACTTGGTCACTAACTATCTATATCTCGGACCACTTGGTCACTAACTATCTATATCTCGACCACTTGGTCACTAACTATCTATATCTCGGACCACTTGGTCACTAACTATCTATATCTCGGACCACTTGGTCACTAACTATCTATATCTCGACCACTTGGTCACTAACTATCTATATCTCGGACCACTTGGTCACTAACTATCTATATCTCGACCACTTGGTCACTAACTATCTATATCTCGGACCACTTGGTCACTAACTATCTATATCTCGACCACTTGGTCACTAACTATCTATATCTCGGACCACTTGGTCACTAACTATCTATATCTCGACCACTTGGTCACTAACTATCTATATCTCGGACCACTTGGTCACTAACTATCTATATCTCGACCACTTGGTCACTAACTATCTATATCTCGGACCACTTGGTCACTAACTATCTATATCTCGGACCACTTGGTCACTAACTATCTATATCTCGACCACTTGGTCACTAACTATCTATATCTCGGACCACTTGGTCACTAACTATCTATATCTCGGACCACTTGGTCACTAACTATCTATATCTCGACCACTTGGTCACTAACTATCTATATCTCGGACCACTTGGTCACTAACTATCTATATCTCGGACCACTTGGTCACTAACTATCTATATCTCGACCACTTGGTCACTAACTATCTATATCTCGGACCACTTGGTCACTAACTATCTATATCTCGACCACTTGGTCACTAACTATCTATATCTCGGACCACTTGGTCACTAACTATCTATATCTCGGACCACTTGGTCACTAACTATCTATATCTCGACCACTTGGTCACTAACTATCTATATCTCGGACCACTTGGTCACTAACTATCTATATCTCGACCACTTGGTCACTAACTATCTATATCTCGACCACTTGGTCTTTCGGTATCAGAGCTTCGACTCCTTTTACTTTGTATCAGGCCTGTACAGTAGTCGAGTTTTGGAATATCTCAGATTGAACTGGTTTCATGCATCAAAAATAAAAATAAAAATAAAAAACATCCAATTTGTAATTAGGCATCAAACAGTAGCGTAATCCACAGTATTATCAACATAGATTTCTATTTGATTGATCATATTATAACACAATCAGCGGTGTACCTTACACAAACCAGTATCTTGTTTTTACATCTACATGGTAATATTTACTAAAAAGAAAGATTTTAATCTATTAAAAGAAGATAAAACTTCAAAAAATATCTCCAGTCTTTTATTAACACGCCATGATTAACAGTATCAGGTTAATGGCGAAAAAAGAGATCGTATGTTTTTTTACTCGAGGCATTCAAACAGTTCTTATTGCATAAGATGAATTAAGTGTATAATCGCAGATTATACTATCTCTCTGAAAATCGGAAACTAAAAACTTGATTGCTTGTCTGTGCATGGGTTTTGCACCGTAAAAAGATAATATAATGTGCATTCTTTCCTGTGATTAACGCGTTTAAGTATTGCGTATAAAACCCTATTTACTCAGCAGTCTTTTTGAGTGGGTTTTTAATTAATTTGCAAGACATTTTTAATTAAAGTATTCTATGTAGAGATATTTCGTTTCATTTTTCAAAGTGTCTCTTTTTTTGGAAGTAAGGTACAATGTTATTTTTGTACTTTTAAACTTGTCTCTTTTTATATCACTGTTTAACTGTTTTGATAGGAGTTATCAATCTTGTTACTGTTAAATTCTTCTTTAAGTTTTTTTTGTTTAAAAAGAGGCATGTCAGTAGCAGCCTTATCATTGTGAAAACATTGCATTTAGTTTTAGATTTCAAAAGGGGTTGACGGAAACAACCCTTAGTGCTAACGCTTCTTGAAATAAGACCTTCATCAAAGCACTAAGAGACATCATTTGTAAAGCCCAGAGATAAGATCAGAAACTTGACGAAGAATTTTTTTACCTGCTAGCCTTGAAATTCGGCTTGTAATGCAAACCGATTTGGCCATGGAATACGACAAGGTTCACACAGATGATCTTGAGCTCGATTTCAAAATTACCATTTGACAAGGCTAGGCTTCCGATTTATCATTATTAATTAACAAATAATTGAAATTCCATATTAGGTGCATAATTTTAAAATTACCAATTGTGTTTGAAATTGTTTGGAATACGGGGTTCATTTAATGAACTATCAAAGACCATAAAGTTGTTATATTTCCAGAGGAATCAATCACGATTACAAGGAGATCATTTGAAAACTAAACCTTGACCAAATGTTTGGACAATAAAACCAAGATCCAAGATTTGAACAATAAAATCTAGACCCAAGATTTGGACAATACAACCTTGACCCAAAACCAAGATTTGGACAATACAACTTTGACCCAAGATTTGGACAATACAACCTTGATCCAAGATTTGAACAATACAACCTTGATCCAAGATTTAGACAATACAACCTTGATCCAAGATTTGGACAATACAACCATTGACCCAAGATTTGGACAATACAACCTTGATCCAAGATTTAGACAATACAACCTTGATCCAAGATTTGGACAATACAACCTTGATCCAAGATTTAGACAATACAACCTTGATCCAAGATTTGGACAATACAACCATTGACCCAAGATTTGGACAATACAACCTTGACCCACAGTTGAGCTATAAAGATAGACTCAATGTTGATCTAGACCGAGGGCTGAACAAAAAAGTAGATATTCCAAAGCGCAACGAAAGCTTTCGTTTAAATAATAGTACACGGTATATGTTTTTGGCAGTTTTAATATATTGTGATTTGCTCAGAGAAGCAATTCACGGAATTAAAATGTGGCATACTGAATTGTGAGACCTGTTCTCAGACGACGTGAAGCTATAAGTGTAAATTCACCAAAATTGGAAAAATACGTGTGACGCCAGAACCATGGCATCAGAAATGCAAAAAGGATTTAAATTGTATTGTGTATTTAAATTGTTGATTTTACAGCATTTGATCATTAGGCGGTCATGTAGGACTACAATTCTTCATCAGTAGTGCTTGAACCAAAATTGTGAAACCAATTTTTTTCAAGATATTGGAACCAAAGGGCCAAAATACATTTAACCAAATTTAGCTAAGGGAATACTTTGCATGAGGGAGTATACCTTAGTTTTTGAGAATCTTTAGATGATAAAAAATCCTAATGTCACCTGGCAGCATGGCAACACACACGCTGTGGAACCAACACGTCAACACTCCAGATGCACACATATGCACTTTAACCATTTAACCATCAATAAAACAAAAAATCTTTAAAACTCTCGGCGTTGTATCAACAATATCGAGGATTAATGATGTATTGAAAACAACAAGAGTATCGTTTTAAGACATGTGTTTAAGATCCATCAACGTTAGATTACTGTTCAACACAAACAAGTACCAAACCCTATTAAATCAAAGCGAAGTCCTTATTAAACCGTTTGCCCGATCAACTTGGACCGAAAGTAGCCAGGTCCGTTATCTGCTAATGCGTTACTAAAATAAAAAGTCCCTTTAAGAAAAGTTAAATAAACATCGGGTTGATATCAATTTCCTACTATAGTATCGTAACGCTGTATTGTATATACTGACTGTATGTATATCTACTCCTGTCATTTGTAATAATGTTCAGGTATAGGATACACATTTTAGACGGCAGCGGACTGGATGATATTGTGTTTTGTAGCCTGGAAAGTCTCGGGTCAGTACATTAAATATAATCTGACATTTGTATCGTTGTTCCTCCGTTCTTATTGGATATCAGACAGGTTGACTTGTGTTAGGGGCGGTGATTTACAAACATTTAGTATAGTACACGACTTCACGTTTTAAGTATGTATATATATACAATTTAGAAAATACACCGGGAATTTACGACTCTTGCAGTACGAGAATGTAGTTTATAGTTGGAATTCTGGAAAGAAATGAATTCTAAAGACGATACTTAGAAAATGTTTGTGTTTCGTTAAGTAATGATATCAGCACATCACCAGGAAACTTGGTCCTTATAATATCGTCGTATTTTTGGATATAGCTATTTACTGATTTTTCCCAGTGTGTGATTATGAATCGGATAACTCATTGTTTATTAAGCATCCCCGTGTTCTCTACGGGATTCTTGTCTTTTTACCTGGTGTTAACATTCTTTTCCAGTAAGTATTTTATTTATTGTATTTTTAACAAACAACACATGTCACATTTTTGCACTCCATATACATATTTCTGTGATTGTCATGGTTTGTGTGAATTTATTTCCTAAAAATCTTTGCATATGTCTGTCATATACCATTTTTTGAATGAAATCATGAAATACATTCAAAAATGGTTATTGTCTCACATACCATTTTTTGAACGTATTTTATGATTAAATTAAAAAAATATATGACACATACCACAATACAATATAAATTATTATTATTATTATTATTATTATTATTATTATTATCTCACATTAGGAACCCAACTGTCAACAAAAAAAAAATCGCCGACTCAAACCGTACATACCGTTATGTTCCACCATTGCATGTCTAGGGTCAATTAATTGCATCTGTACACGCACAAATTAAAATTGCAAATTTGAGTGTAAATACGTTAAACAAATAATTCTAATAGCGTTAATAACAAGTTAAACGACATTTCTGGTTTGTTAAATTTCACAGAGAAAAAACTTATATATATATACATAAAAAATATTTTTGGCATATTTTTGAGAAAGTTTACTGCAGACAATACAGCAGTATAACCTTTCTTATGTGACATTTTTATTACAATCTCCAACATTTACCACCGAAGTTTATCAAAAAGTACTTGTTATGAACCTAACCATAGATAGCTGACGGTAATATATGCAAATGTCGACAGCTCTTACCGTACATTATGAAACATTAATTCCATATGTAATATAAACATCATTTAGACATTTATTTTTATCCACTTTTCCCCAAAATACATGTTCACGTTTTGACGTTTATTTCATTTTTATTTCAAAGCCCCCCTATCAAAAATTTACCCATAATTATATTTTATTTACCCCCCTCCCCACTTTTTCCCAGAGTCTCCGCCTATAATATTAGTCCTTTCCAAAGTAATCATGTCGAGACTATCTTTAGCATTGACATAAAACATTACATTATAGTTTCAAGACGTTAGCTTTGAATGACCCCCATTCCCCGTAGTGTCCCTGTCCCTCATATTAATTAGCCCATTCTGGGGGTGGGGTTTTGATTTTAAGATTATCTTTTAGTTATGAAATCTATATGACATAACATTATTAGCCCCATTTTGGCTTTAAATGACCCCCCCCCCCCTCTGTCTCTCTCTCCGTCCTTCACACTGGCCCATTTAGAAAAAACCTTGATTTTTAGTTTATCTTTTAGTAATGAAATAAGACATAACATTATTAGTCCCCGGTTTTAGTTTTAAGTGACCCGACTGTGTGGAATTATAGTACAGACATGCTGCAGGCAAAAAAGTAGATTTTTTTATGAAGTAGTTTCCCTTACAAATAATAAATACAAATTCCAACACAGATTTATACTATAAGCAGCTTTTAAAATATTCCTGCGACATAACGTCGTCACTTATAGAAAATATCAGATTTGACTGGTTTATACGTACATGTATATATCGTATGTGCATGTATTTATTGGAGAGAGAGAGAGAGAGAGAGAGAGAGAGAGAGAGAGAGATTGTGTGTTCATTTTGTGCATTTTTCAAAATCAATTTATAAGCGATGCAAGTTTCAATGTTCAAGTTATAAGCGATGCATGTTCATTGAGAGAAAGAAGTTATAAGCGATGCATGTTCATTGAGAGAAAGAGAGAGAGAGAGAGTATAAAAGTTCATACGACATGCCAGTAAGTTTTATGATGTGTCAGAGATTGTTTATCATTTAATACATTCCGATGTTGATCACTGTATTTTGAAATCGGGGCATGTATTTACCCACATTATCATAAAATTGTGGAGTGTTTATAACTGACACCCTAAATTGACCCTAGAAATGATTTTTATCTTCCACTGGATTACTTTCTAAGTTCCAATTAATCCCTGGTCCCATTTCTCGGGTTGATAACCAGAGATATAGACCTGTGCCGTGATATAACCCGTGTCTTCTAACTGCATTATGTTATAGAATTTATTGCATCATAAAAAGTGATAACGAATCTAGTTTTATTGTATTGTTTGATAGTGTTGTCGAGTTATTAGTGCTAAAGATGAATAAATGAGTTATATAAATTTCATAATTGGGCACTTTGGTTTGTCACGGTGCAAATAGCGAGAGAGAGAGAGAGAGAGAGAGAGAGAGAGAGAGAGAGAGAGAGAGAGAGAGAGAGAGATTTGTATTTTCATTAACAGTATCAAGTTTCATTGTAAAAATAATTTATACAGATACGCATGATGCATGGAGAGAGAGAGAGAGAGAGAGAGAGAGAGAGAGAGAGCGAGAGAGAGAGAGAGAGAGGCATACATGAAGAGACTGACTTGAATCTTGGTTTCAGTTTGTTTAGAGAGAGAGAGAGAGACGTATACATGTATCTTTATGTAATGTTAGTTTGTTTAGGAAACTGAAGAGAGAGGCGAAATCAGAAATCTTTTAGCGAAGACGGTCCCCTTTTTGTATAATAAATTTTTATATAAACTTTTGAAAAATGTAGTTCGTTTTCCCAAAATCCATGAGCATTGTCTATCTAGCGTTCAGTGTTTGGATTAAGGTTCCAGTCATTATCACAGAAGATAAAGAAGTAGATGGGAAGTATACAATCACATGTACACATCTAGAACTAAGGCGTCATGAAGGACAAAATAAATAAATCAGTATGATTCATAACAAATATTGGATTCTAGAGCGATTTTATGACGGAAATAGTGTGACGATAAAGAATAAGACAAAATACAATCGCTATTCGCCATATTAAAATATTTGAATTAATATTAAATTTTTGAAAAAGATGAGGAAAATAGTATGCAGAAATGCTTCTTTGGATATCGAACGAGGACAATAACTAAATTGCCGTATTGAAGTGTTGGAATTAAAATTAATATTGAATTTTAGAGAGAGAAAAATGACGAAAATAGTTTGCAGACATGCTTCTATGCATATCGTACAAAAACAATAACGCAATTGTCATATTGAAATGTTGACATTGAAATTAATATTGAATTTTAGAGTGGAAAAAATTGACGAAAATAGTATGCAGACATGCTTTCTTGGATATCGAATTATGGCAATAACACAATTAAAATTGATATTGGGTTAAAAAAAATGTGGCGAAAACCGTATGCAGACATGCTTCTATGCATAACGAGCAAAAACAATAATGCAATTGCCATATTGAAATGTTGACATTGAAATTAATATTGAATTTTTGTGAAAAAATTGACGAAAATAGTATGAAGATCTAGACAAGCATCCGTGGATAACGAGGCAATAACATGATTGCCATATTGAAATGTTGAAATTGACATTGATAGAATCAGTTTCTAAAACAATTTTAATTTTATTAGTTTGCGAAATTTCAGAATTTTCACATTATATTTCTAAATTGATTACTGAATCAAAATGATTCACAGTAAAACTTGTTTTAACTTGAAAGTGAAATATGATGGTGTTTTAATTTGATATGATTTAATTACTCCGCTCTCATCGACCGTTAACGACATTTATTAATATAAATTTATTAGACGCATCATAATCGATCTTCTAACAAATGTTTTCAGTGCTATTGGATTCTGAAATAGTTAATTTTGTTTCAGTCATTTTATTATGCTGTATATAGATAAAATATGAAATTCAGTCAATTTGGGTTCGAACCCAGACCGGTCTGACCGAAGACTTAAAAGTGGGTAGTGGCTGTTCTTTCACCAAACACTCGGCATTACAAAATGAAAGTCACGGGTTTTTTCGGATGGCGACTTAAAATAATTGAAGTTTATTTTAAGTTCACATCCGAAAGAACCGACTATAGCTGGCGATGTCTCGATGTAAGTGAAAAAATTCTTAGCTGGGACGTTTAAACGCCATTACTCAACTCAACTTAACTTTTATTGTAACTTAGTCCCTTTCTTGTAATGCCAACATTGAAATACATTCAAAATAGAAAAATATGTTCCAACATGTATTTTAGAAGCTTTGTAGCAACTACTAATGAGGTCTAACGTCCAATGAAGCCCAGACTTTATTAGGCGTCGAAATTGTCAACGCCAAATGAAGTCTGGACGTAGCAAAGAATGTTACATAGCATCACTTTGAAATATTACACAGCACCATAAAAACCGCAGGCACTGTATCAAACGTATTTTTCAAATCAATGACAGCAGCTGAGCTATGAAGTCTGATATTTCCTGATATTAATTACTTGATGTTTAGGTAACATCTGGAATATATACCATTGGACACTTGCTTAATGGAGATGGACTACAATATACTCGTATAATTTGCTCACCGTGTGACTGGGACGGTGCATGTAAGCTTGTTTGAAGCTATGCACGAGCCATGAAATAATAGACATTATCAAACGCTTTTCCAAAATCCATATACACTTTGTCAAAAGTATTTTTAAATAAATGGCATGTACTACTGTAAATATTGATGCGTTCATATGCCTATTACAAAACTTTATCACTTTGTGTTAATTTAAACGTTTGAAGATAATTTTAGATGCATGTGAATTTATTTTCATAGTTTAAAGAAAAAGCGGACGAGTTGATTTATTCCGATCTGTCAGACATGTTAATTCATTAATTGGTCTATATCTATTTGACATTAGTAGGACCTCTATGGTCGATTGGTGAAACGCTCGAATTTTCGGATCGATAGAATCTGAGCGGTATAAAGAGTATTTATGGACTACAGCTCCTCTCAACTTCTACGCTCGAACCCTTTGGGACAGATCTTAGTACCAGAAAGTTTGTTACTTAATTCAGTTTCCGAAAGCTGATGGTTTTAACTCTTGTTTCCTCAACCGTTCCTGAACTGACCAGATAGATATTTATATGTAATTTTCACTTTTCAATAATACACCTCAATTTATTTTTATCAAAGTCCATAGGCACTGTGTCAAACGCATTTTTGAAATCGATTAAAGATTCTTGATTATGGCGTTAAACTCCATCACTCGATTCTATACTCCATTCATATGACTATTACCCACGTAACAGTAAATAAACAGATAATAGCACACCTTTCTGATCTTTACCATGTGTATTTAAGTGTTTGTTACCACATGCCGGATCTGGCAACTGATGGTCAATTGAACCTCATTTTCTCGTTTTTCTGTTTAACTTTATGGTAGGAATAGTAACGTTTTAAGACATATAACAGCCGTAATAGCAATGAATATTGGATGTTTTAACATTTACAGCAAGTAAAATGTAACCATGTTGTATAAATTGCTTCTTAAACAGTGTTCAATCTAGATATGGGGTCCCAATATTAAAATGATTTTTCATTATACGACACTGCTAATTTCAAAACTGTATATTACTTCAGATGTTTGGGTTTTGCTGTTGTTGTGTGCTCGTGAGTTGAGTTGAATTGAGTAATGTGTGTGTGTGAGAATGAGGCTTTTTTTTACTTAGAGAAGTTATAAATCGACTTCTTTATCTAAATGATCAAGTTTATTTTAAAATGTTATGAGATGTATTGTTTGTCTTGTTCTTCTTGTGATGGTTGTTGTTGTTTGTTGTAGTGGCTGTTCTCCTTCTTCTTTGATTAATTTGGTCTGTCTTCCATGTTCCCTGCATTTATTGATTCACTATTATTATTATTATTATTATTATTATTATTATTATTATTTTCTGTGAATCCACACTACAATATACTGTACGATAGATTGAACCTCATTTTCTCGTTTTTAGTAGGAATAAGACACGATATATTATTTTATTTTTCTTCATCTCTTAATTCTGCAGCCTAGTTACTGTAATCTCTACAGTTGTATATATACCAAGAAGTGGCGAGTCTGGTATTTACAGAATAAACCTGGATTCATAATCTTGTCATAAAACATATTTATATCTTCTGTATGTTAGTAAATTACTGTGTTTTCTCCAAAATCTAGATCCAAATCTCCCACAACACATCTGTACCACAGAATGGCCTATCTTAACTTGTATTTTTGTTATGATTTGGAGAGGAAATAAGAAAGGTTTTATAGATAGGGGAAAGTGTGTGTGTGTGTGTGTGTGTGTGTGTGTGTGTGTTGTGTGAGAGAGAGAGAGAGAGAGGAGAGAGAGAGAGAGAGAGAGAGGGGATGAGATGTTCATGTATTTTTCTTACCGATTTTAATCAGTCGGAGAGAGAGCTTATTGTAGAAAAAGGGGGATATATTTTCCTCATATTGTTGTTCTGAGAGAGAGAGAGAAGAGAGAGAGAGAGAGAGAGAGAGAGAGGAGAAGAGAGAGAGATTATAAATGGAATATACATCCTTCATATTGTTGTTTCTGATGTTGAGAGAGAGAGAGAGAGAGAGAGAGAGAGATGTAAGTTTCCTTATCACTTTGTTCTGTTTAGAATGCACGGTAAGTGCCTTATTATATGACATAATGCATCTTTTATCTCTATCGGACTATTTGCCAATTTCCCCTTACAAAATAAATTACTTAATTAAGCCTACAGTATCTTCATCTAACTGGCTTTTATTTTACTATAACAGAATAAATAAAGCGTGATGCATCTTCTATTTAGTTGATAAAAACTCTTGACAAACCCCTTCATCTTACAGCTACCTCAGTGCCCTTGTAAATAGGAATTTTCTTTTATACAAGTAAACAGAAATCTTTTCATCTTTTAAGTTTGTTTATTTTTGAAGTAATGTCCAGTCAAGGACATGATATTAGCCTATGTGTGGAAAGATTCTTCGAAAATGATGGAAAGTTTATGAAACGGAAAAAAAAAGACCTGAGAAAAAGGAAACATTGGAATACAATCAAACACAAGCACACCAGTCAATGTCAATATTACAATACCAAAAGCAAAGTAAAAACTTTAAACTGGCAAATTAAGTTATCACACGAACTTCTAACAGGGAATTGAGGCCGAGTGTTCTGGAAGGGTAAGCAACTCCTAGCTACACATGCCACGTTTGAAATTAGAGTTCAGAATAAAAAGAACATGAAACTATGGAGCGTCAAATACACCCCGGATAGTTTTAGATACTATTATTAGACCATTCATTCGCTGTTATGTGAATTTCTATTTTATATATTCGAGGGATAAATTTGTCAGGATGAATCAATGATCGAATTATGAATGCAAGCTTGATATATTGTTCTTCGCGTTCGTAACAGGACACTAAGAACTTTGCTTTGTATTCGCGTTAGTGTCCGCATTGTATCACATGTTGTACTTTAAAAGTTCAAATTTAACAAATGTGTAAGAATTGCCTTAATGAAGACTGACCCCTTTGTCCTCAACCCTCGTATGACTTTTAATTAATAAAATCCGAAACTGACATCATAATGACTTTACTCGCTAATATTTCAAATTTTATAATGGCGATGGACATTAAAAAGAAAACATTTCAGATTTCTTCAGAAATACAACATACAGGGATATAGTATTTCGAATCAAAATAATATTACCGATATTAAATACACACTTTTATTTGAAAGTTTTACACAGAAAAATTATTTAAGACCAAACAAAGATCAACATACATAGCAGGGTGTCGGACTACAACGATATTAATTGGCGCGTGACACAGTGAAACATTCACCAATGTCATTAAAATGTATCATTCAACATCAAATATATCGCCCAATAGTAAGAAATGGACATATACCATTAATAAACGTCATCTCAACTAAAGGGAGTATCAATCATTACGGCCCTTAAAAGTAGACTTTTTTCTTACAGACATATAGATACTAAGTATTATGATAATATGTGTGATAAAAATAAGATAAAAACCGAATTCTTGACCTATGAATATATACTTTTTGTCGAGGTTGAAACGTTAATATTTAATTTCACACCACTTAGACAAAATCCGAAAAATAATGGTAAAAAGTAATAACCAGCTGTATTATTCGTCTTTATACTGGTATGTTATTTGACGTGTACTAAATGCCCAAATTCTAACAACCAACCACATATATATGTGAAGGAAATTCTGTCATATTCAGAGCATCAATTCCCCAAGTTCAAATCCATGGACCTCCGTCATTTGAGCGCGGGGTTTAAATTAGTTATGGTCGATTCTACCATAGCAGAAAGATTTTTAAATTTGTTTACGAAGGTTGATGGTTTTAACCCGGCACGACTAGACATATAGGTTAAAGTCTTGACTGTGGCGTAAAACACCATTAACCTACTCCACCCACCCTCTCTTATATGTAAACTTGGTGTCAGTCTTCAAAGAAATCTATAAATGAACAAATTTTGTTTGTTTCTCGAGTGTTTTTAAAAGACATGACGGACACTCTTTAAATGTTATGACATTTTCATATGGGCGTCAAAAAAGTATCTTAGCAACGCTGGGAGTATATCAAATTTTGATGGAATTTTAAAAAGTGGACGTAAAAAACAAGTACTTAATTTTAGAATACTATTATCTTTTCTGAGTGTGTGGAGATCGGTTGACTTTTAGACTTCTAAGTGGCGATTGAAGTTTAAAATTTAAAAACGTTTATCAACTGTTTATTTTAAACTCAAAATGGTTAAGTCATTTTCTATTTTCTTAAACAAACTTAAGTACACAAGCTACGTCTCTTTAACATTTAAGAATAATTCACTTGTCAGTATGTTTGCAATAGGAAATTGATTTGTTCGTAACTAGTTTTGGAAAGGTTTAGTTGTTTAAAAACAAATATTGTAAATATGTTCAAATTTGAAACGTAAATAAGTCTGGTGCGTTTGATAGACACTTTCATATTTAAACATACTTTAAGAGGCAAGTAAATCAGGCAAAGACTTTAAGTCATTTTCGTTTACCTTTCAAACTTTTAGATCTTAAAAAATCTTTTAAACTTAAAACGGGTTTTAAACATATATTTATAAAAATGAAACTATTTAGTTGCATCTAGAAATTGTATTTGTATTATTTTGTTAAAATTAAAACTAAATATATGTTTTAAAATCAATTATTTTGCTTTGCGAGTGTTGCCTGTTTACACTTCAAAGATTAATTATAACCTGCAACATAAACTTGGATATTTCTGTGGTGTTTGGAACTCGTGGGAATAAACAACGTGAAGCTTTCATTTAAACCATTAAAAGAAACACCATCTGCATTATGTAACAAGTTGATTTTAATTCGATTTTTAATTATGATGAATTTAGGAGTACATTTCAATTATAGATTTCAAAACTCCATTGAATATTATAAACTTAATCTGATTTTAAATAGAAACCTCTGGCGCCAGCTTTGGTCTGGTAAAACAAGCTGCCCAATTAAGCGAAGCAAAGGGATGCTTTTGTCTTTTAAAGGTCTCGGTGGGGAATGCATGTGCCATATACCATTTGTTTAATTGACAACACCCCTATTTTTTAAATATATTTAATGAAAAATTAAAAATGGTGTATGAATATGAAACGTGTGCATTACGTGTCAAAGAGTTAAAATCACAGACAGTAACTATGGAACTCGATGGTAAGGGATTATGTCCATAGACATTCTACTTATCCGCGGTCCATAACCCATGTCCGTAAGTGGGAGGTTGTGGGTTCGATTCCCAGCCGGGTCTGACCCAAGACTTAAATGTGGACAGTGACTGTTCATTCGCCAAGCACTCGGCATTACGAAATGAAAGTCACGATTCTTTCGAATGAGAACTTAAAATAAACGAGGTCACTGTGTCACTGTTGGCGTGGCACGATGAAGAACCTTGCTGTATATAATGCCATCAGCGCAACGCACAGGCAAAATTTCTGCACCTTCGCTTACAGCTGGTGACATCTCGATATAAGTGATATTGTTCTTGACTGGGACGTTAAAAACCGTTACTCAAAACTCCATGTAGTATGTCATCACCTAGGTTACAAGAATCCTTACGACATATACTCAGGTAAATCCTGCCAATTATATATAATGTTAGAAGTTTTAAGTCCGCTTGCCGAGGGTAGGTCGTTCTGCAGACCGTCACTGCAGAAGCGTTAGCTCGAGACACAGCAAAACACTAGTCCACACCAATCTCCATTCTTCTCGTTATAACACCCTCCCTCTCGAACTCAGTTTACAGATTGTTGGTCAGACAATTACACTAATACAATATATCATTCACTGTGTGTCGTAATAAATTTTTCACGAACGTTCAAACTGTATTAGCCTTCGTATTTCTTGACAAGAAGAACTGTATATATGGGGGAAACATAAAAATATTAATAATATGAAACAGAAAATAAGCTGAGACCTGAAACATCGCAGCAATTTTCCATTACAAAGCTTTAATATTTACGAGAAGAGGTTTTATTGCACCGTTTGAGAGAAAGTAATTTCATGGAGCTGCTTTCATACTGGAAGTCTTGTAGGCTGTTATCAGTTCACGACGTATATACTCTCCAATATAACTACACGGTCTTTTTATGTGTGCTCTGTCAAAATAACAAGTTCTTCTAGGCCATATAACTATGATATATGGTCAGAAGTTTATTTTCTTCTACATAACAAACGCTTTTACACAGATAATGGCCGAGTTTGTGATATGGATCAAACATGACTATAGTCACTTTACCGTTTTCGCCTTTGGGTAGGAAAAACCGAGTAATTTACATGATATCGGCGTGAAAAATTTGATAAATTTATACATTAAGTTAAGGGTTTAGAGCTATAGTTTTTGAGAATTATGCAATTTCTTTCATTTAATTAATTTGAGAACAGTAAATGTTTTTAAAATCTAAAACATTTTAACATTATTCCTAACATGAAGAGACCGAAGGGTCTCTGATAACTCTTGTATAATATAAGTCATCAATAAATATATCATTTTGTTTGATTTTATTGCCTATGTTTATTACCTCCCCTTCATATAACACCTACCATAAAATATAAATAAAAGCTTTAATCACTCTAGTTAGGAACCGGTAGCGACGGGATCTTGGACTCAACTAGATATATCCAATTTACAACCGCTCTCTTTGCAAACCCATTTCTTTCTTTCTTCTTCTTCTTCTTTTCTTTTTTTCGTATAGGAAATGCATGGTAACTTTCTCACGCCAGACTAGAAGAACTGTTTGGAACTGTTGATTTGGCACAATTAGAAACATACAATTTATTGAAACGATACAAAAGGTCCGACATAACATTTGGTAATAAAATTATTACTTTTAGAATTATCTCCCTTTAAAAACGGAAGTGACGAAGAAAGTGTCCTGAATGTCAATTTCACTGTTGCGTTTTGTCATTCAGTTTTTTTTTGTTTAAGATAGCTATAAGTTTATAAGCATTGGGACAAAAATAGGCTACACCGTAATTTGGTCAGCATTAAAAATTTAAAAAAGGTCTAGAAGGCGACGGATTTGAAAAACAAATTTTGTTTAAAACGGATCTAGTTTGGTTTTTTCTTACACTTCTAATCTAAATATCGAAATAAACCAACAAGATGAAATTGGTTAATTTCCATAAAAATCGATCAACAATTCTTCAACAGCAATATAAAACCACGTTTTCAAAACTATCAATACACTTGGAACCGTTTGGCTGGCACACTGTTGAGCAGACGATCATTTGGCGGGTAAATGTGTGTCTGATTAGTTTAAGGTATCTATGTCCGGAATTCGATGACAATTTATTTCACATTTCTTTTAGTTCTGTCAAACTTCCCAAGGCGAAGCTGATAATCATGGTTATATATGTATGAGCATTTCAACAGCTTGATAAAAAATGGCGTTCTTTGATCAAAAGTCCGGTTCTTATCAATGTTTTGAAACAAGAATGGACATTTAAATCTCATGTTATACTGATGAAAAATGACAGAAGCCTACGCTTTCTCAGATAATTAAACTGATTCCAAATAAACTCCAGCATATACGTTAGAATATATATATCTAAAATGCCAGATATAGGATTTATGTCCCCAATTATAATGCATGTGTTAACCCCAGTCACGCTTACCACTTGTTGTTATAAACATGCATGCATTATATATAAAAACACAGTCATTCTGACAGTTAATCAACCCGATTATTTTTTACTGCACATTTGCCCTTTCAAGAATATGATCCAAAGATTTTTTTCACTAATGGATAAGTTCCAATCAGATAAAACTAATTGTTTATTTGTTATCTGCAAGTGTTTGCAAACTTAGTTCAGAAGAATAAGAGAATATTCTATTAACCTAATCAGGGTATCCCATAAGGCGATTTTGCTATTTTGTTTCATTTTAGAGTAAGAAAGTCATGCTTACACTGCGGCCATTATTAGATCGAGGGTGTTTTTAAGCAATTACACACCCATATGACATGACATTATGCAAATTGTAAACTAAAATATAAGCAATATAACCTTGTTATAAAGCCCCTCGATAACTTTGTCGTCGTACTATTTTGAAGTCTCAAAGGACCTAGTATTTCCTATAAGTTTTTCTTTACATATCTCCCCAAACTATAAAGCCAAAAATCTGACTGAGCAAATGACAACAATGCATCGTGGGTTTACAGTATTAACAGAAATCTTGAAGTTGTGATTGTAAAAATTTGCATCAACAATAACTTTCTTCCTTGATGTTCTAGGTATTGTAAAACACATAAATAAATGAACACTATATTATATTTAATTGACAAAGATAAGGAAACGATTTGCATTGATGAAGGAAACTGTTTCATCTGAGCTTATAATTTGAAGTACAGTTAACCAGGTGTTCGAACCCCATGTGACAAGATTTCCTTGTGGATCATGGGACCCTACACATTTTCGAAAGCTTAGTCAACAGACGATACATTATCAGTAATTGTAGAGAATTGCAGAGTATAGCAAATGGTAACATTAAATTTCACTGGCCGCATTGGGTTAAAACAAGTGTTTTGGCCATCTAGAAATTAAGTTTAAATAATTTGCTTTTTAGTTTCGGTCAGGTGACAGGTAGCTTCGAAGAGCTTTCTAGTTTTTCTAATTTGTCATTTAAGTCATTTAAGGTTGTTTCAGAAACCCATTAATTACTTAATCAGCTTCTAGGTGCTTTCTAGTGGGCTGAGTTGAACCGTAAATTTTACACATTCGAATACGTCACACGTGTGAAAAATTCGCACGAATATGTAAAAAATTGACATTCACACTAGAAGGGGGTTTTACCGGAATAATTGCGAAATTCCGGAATAGTAAGACACTTTCCGTAATCTTTGCGAAAATCCGGAATATTTAGATCAATTCCAGAATTTTTGTACCAAATCCGAAATAATCGGACAAAATCCGGAATAATTGGTCAAAATCCGGAATAATAAGAATATTTTTACGGTTAATTTTACGGATTCTAAAAATTCCGGCAAGTGTCTGATTATTACGGTAACTTGTCTGATTATTCAGGTAAAAGACTGATTATTACGGTAAAAATCTAATTATTCCGGCAAATGTCCAATTATTACGGTAATTTTTTTTTTAAAAAATTATTATTTTTAGAAAATTTCCCGTAATAATTGGACATTTGCCGGAAAAATTAGACTTTTTCCGTAATAATCGGTCATTTTCCGGAATAATCAGACACTTACTGTAATTTTTAGATTACGGAAAACTTACCGTAACAAAATAGTCCAATTATTCCGGATTTTGCCTGATTATTCCGGATTTTGCTTGATTATTCCGGATTTTACCGGTTTATTCCGGACTTTACCTGATTATTCCGGATCAATTTGGTTTATTCCGGATTTGGTCTGATTATTCCGGATTTTCGCAATAATTCCGGTAAAACCCCCTTCTAGTGTCAACAGGGATGTGTGTTGCAATTAACATATACATAAATTAAGTATGTCGACACAATTTAAAAACCGTTTTCTTCCCAAGCTACATGTAGCTGCAGTGACCGAGACAGAAACAAAACCCATGATGCAACAAGTTGCTGATTTCTAACTTTTTCTGAAACATATGATATATTTCGACAAAAGATATTTATTTTTATCAACTGAAAACCAACTCCGTTTTTATATCAATTTCAAAAATGTCAGAGATATTAAATCTATCACTATTTACAGAAAATATCAACACCCGGCATCAACCAGACAGAATAATCTTCATCAAAGAATTTATAAAAACAACAATATTTTTTATATAAACCCAAAGACAGTAACGGCGTATAAAAAAAAATAAACAAAAAATAAATATAACAAACTTTCGTTTTCATTCGTAAGATAAAACAAATTACAAAGTTTTCCTCTTCTTTTTGGAAGTTTCGCAAATTTAAAACAAGTATATCAGTATACCATATTATTTTTCTAGCACTGATGATAAACGTACACATTGTCTAATCCGTCATCGTTTTTTATTTTATACAATATAAAGTATATCCGGTTGATATCAAAATTTCTCTAAGTACTGTCATTGAAATTGATAACGGTTTTCCAAAATATCTCTTTTTCGCTTTTATTTCATTTTCTGTTATCACAGAAATAAGAAGCTAACAGCCGCACGTGTAAAGTTTTTTGTGTTTATATAGTTTCTTGATTGATATCTTACGCACATATAGTTTGTATTGTAGATTGTCTTTTTTTCACTCATGAGTTCTGTTACTTTCAAAATTCCAGAAAAATTAAAATGGAATTAAGATAAGATCAAGGTTAATGCACATGAGAAATTTATTTTATGTATAAATAGATAATATTATTGCTAGATTTGAATTATTTTTATTGATACCCATGATGCAAAGCAATAACGACTGCAATAAAAGATGTAACTTCCTTTTAATATGTTGCAAGTGTTTTTTAAGGTTGATGAAAAAATCGGATGTTTCAATTTATTTAAGGGTATACCAAGACACGAAGAGAAAAACCTTTTTTGTGTACCTTCATACACTTGCCACCTTGAGAAAATCAGTGGAACAGTCAGTTCCCGTTTAGAACACTACTGTAGCTCTTACTTGGATAGTATTCGCAATGTATGAGGGAGGCTGGGGTTCGAACCCCTGTCTGGCAGGATAGTATTCGCAATGTATGAGGGAGGCTGGGGTTCGAACTCCTGTCTGGCATGATCAAGATTTGAAGATAGGTAAGGTCTGTTCTTTTGCAAAGCACTCGGCATGTAGAAATGAAAGTCACGGAGTTCTTCGAGAGAAACCTTAAAACTCGTTAAAAGGCGTGACATACTAAAGAATCGGCTCATACACTTCCATGAGCACACTGCAAAAGTAAACATTTCTAGCTGGTATATTTCGATATAAGCGAAACGTTCTTTACTTGGACAAAAAAATCCATTAAACCAATCCGTTAAGGTAGGCATTGGCGGATGTATAACGGTACTTTCAATTTCCAATGACTTTGACATTAGTGTTGTCATGTGCTGATTTTGAATGCATTTTTTTTTTAAATAAAAACAATTAAAATCACCGCATGAAAGTGTTAAACCTCACGCAAACACAACCGCAAATGATTGAAGGCGCCTAATGTTCAATTATCAATTACAAAATGATATATATGTATATAAGATAATAAAAACGTGATATAAACAGGTGTTACAGGTATTAATTATAACCGAAAACACTAATTAACGTGTCTTTATCTCGATTTCTCTTTAAGTTTTTGTCAAAGATTTAGAAAATTTGTATGCACAACTTAAGCAAAATGTTCAAATACGTAATTAATCTTAATGCTCAAATTTATCCTCTACAGATGTTCAACTTGTGAAAAATAAAGTAACAACATTTTGCAGGTGGGAAATGTCATCATGACAATTCCCTAATTAGAGAGCATATTCAAGACATAATTATGCAAATTTTATATGCAATTGGAATATTTAATTTAAAGCATTTTTTCAATGTCAATAAGTCGTTTCCGAGATGTTCTGGAACACCTGATATGTCACGTGATTTTCTAGTCACATGATCAACTATCAAGGAACTTAAACTTCCGGTTGACTACCATGTTATTCAAATTAGCAGTTAGATTTAAATTGTGTTTTTGTTTTGTTTTTTTTTTAATTTGGAGTAATTTTGGTCGTTATTGAAATATCAGATTTATATACTTAGTTTGTAAAACACCAATTGTAGGGATCCTTATTTTTGTGACAGTAGATTCAATCAATGAACTTGAATGAAGCTTTGTATTTTTCACTTACTGACATCATTAAAGTTTGTGTGGATTTTTTTTTTTTTTTTTTTTTTTTTGAATTTTGCTTAAATTATCTGTCGAAACACAACGATATCAACAGTATAAATGTTGTTGTATTTATTCAAGTTTAGAGAAATGTGACATGGTTAGTTATCCTATACAAAGCGCGGGACACTAATGTCGTAACCCTACCGTGAACTGAAACGTTGACGTCATCAAAACTGTTAAAGTTTTTTTTTCTTGATTTGAACTTGTGTCTGATTTAATTATATCCGTTACATGAAGATTTATATGCATGATTAAATCTAGAAATTCGGAAATCGATTAATGCCAAATACACGAGAGAATACTGTGTCATATCCAGCTGCACGGAAAGCCGGTCAGTCAGTATCTGTCACGCCAAAAACCGCGGAAATAAAAGTTCAACTTTTATCTAGTCAATGGAAGTATCGTGTTGTCCTAATTAACGTCAGTTGATAAATTCTCTGACATTTTGTTAAAGTATCATATTAACTGATTTTACTGATAATAATTGACGGATTTGACTTGAAAATTATGAAATTATATTTAGATGAAAATTTATCTGGAAGTTGTTACAGATCATAGCTTTAATTGGACTCGTCAAGATCTGTCGATGGGGTAATACCGTGGTACCACATGTCTGTTCACTAACTAGAAATTCTTTTTGGCATTTATTGGAGATAAATGTCTAAATTTATACAGTGTTAAATAACAAATCAAGGATCAAGAGACGATTACGTAAATTACATTTGAATTGTATTAGGATAGTGTAGTGTATTTAAATGTGGCCAAACTCAATCAGAATAATTGCAAAGGGATATTGTATACTACAGACTTTAGACGCCCGATAAAGAATCGTGAAGTACGTGTATTTCTGAGCCTTGTTTGTTTTTAAAGAGATGTAAATAGATTGTAATTGCATGTCGACATGCATTGTTAAACACACCTACCACATACTCGTGTAACTGAATGCTTTATTTTGTTTAATTTTCGTGCATGCATGACAATAGCTAATTGTAATTAAAGAGTGACTGTTTACATCACCCACATATAATGTGTACAACATCAGTCAGACTGGATTTGCTAATTGTTGTACGAATCAGTCCTATTAACGATATCTTTTATTACATAACAGAACAGATATGTCGAAAGTTTAACACTGAGCAATCGAAAGCAGTCGAAGCTCGAGTGACGAGTGACGAGAGGTCGAGATATGGATAACTTTTGAGCAGTAAAATGCTTAAATATAGATGACAGCTGCCGAAAAGCCGCTAAGGTCGACGAAGGTCACGAATGGTCAAGATGAGGTTCCGGTTATACTAGTGTTAAACTATCGACAGGTCTGTCCTGTAACTCATGTTGCCTTTAGATGTTGCTCACTAACGTACATGTAGCTTTTTGTTTCCTTGTGGTGCTACCAATACAGTATTTAAAGCTATTTCTTTTTATAATTCAGATATATACAGTACAGGTTACATTGTTACAAGTTCATTGTGGTACTCTAGTGGCATATTTCTTGAAATAACGCCTTGTTTAAAGCTTCAACATGCTCAACTAAAACATTCTTGAAGACGTTCAGATTTTATTTTACATTGCTGTGATTTTGTTCTCTTGTTATAAGAGTTTTTCCCTTTTAGATAAAAATATTAACAATCCAGTGTCGTGGAAGTGCGTTTACACTGACGAAACAGAATTAGACCCTTTTCGGGGATTTCCTCTTTAACCAGGACAGGTTGATTGGTATGTAGGGTTATTTAAACCTCGTTACCTTGAACATAACGGCTAATAAGTCAGTTATGAAGTATGTCCTGATGGGAACAATAAAGTATAATAATAACCTCCATGGGGGATTATGGCTTTATAATTCAAAACTTGGTCCAAATATCCAATTACTCAATATTTCCATAACTTGAGCTAATTTTCTTAACTGAAATTATTTTTGAAAAGAAATCTCAATAGACAAAAATGAAAATTCATAATAAAGAATATCATAATTGAATCATATGCCCTCGGGGTTTAAATGATAGCATGCAGGCCTGTCACGTGATATTTTTGAATTTTTATTGAAAAAGAAAAAATAATAACTGATTTAACAAAACCGTGACATAAGAATTCAAAAATAGTACAAGACAAACAGTATGAATGAAATTGTTTAAAGTCAGAAACTATTTCTTTAACATGTGTATAAATACATTCTTAATTAAGTCGCAGTTTTAAGATCACGGGGGTCATATGGAGGGGCGATGGAATACGAAGTAGGTTGGGTAGTTCATTTTCAGCTGTTTGTATACTTTCAAAGTGGTAGCAATGTATTCTGTTGTTTTAATGTATTTTGTCTTTATTTGTAATTACAATGCATTAAAATGTATAAGTTCAAATTTGTCAATTAGATGAACATCTCCAATCAAAGGTGGTGATCTTTTTTGAAGAAACCTGGGTACCCGGTGAAAACACCCCACATTTGGCAAGTGAATCGACAAACTTTCTCGAACTAGGATCCGCCGAAATGGAATTCGAACATAGAGAACTCGGCCATCGAGACTTAAATCATGATCATGATAGCCGGATGTTCATGTTTTGCGCACGCATACATTTCTCTTGACAAGGCACTAACCTCCAGCATACAAACATGTTTTACTTGTCAAATACTTCTAATGGAATTTCAAAATACAAATTTGTACATGTATTTAATTTCCTTGGCCTGTTTCAATCACAGACACCTGTAGCTAAATTTGTTATATTTCGTGTAAAAATTCTCAAATTAATCATAAAAATATATAAAAATTGTCATGAGAAAAGGGAAATAAATTTCATATAATTACCTGTATATTTTGAAAGATTCTTTTTCAAAAAATAATTAATTGATATTCGTGTTGGAATGTGTATAAGAATAAATATATTGTAAATCAAAAAATAATTATATATGTATATAAAAAGTTAAAATTTCACATATTTCTATGTTCATAAATCTGTAAAACTAGTTGGTTTAAATTCCTAACGAGTAACTCCTAACTCATAAAGACCATTTCTAATTTTTAACTAATATCTGGTTTTCCACGAAATATTTTTCCGAGCCAAAATTACAAATGTTAAACTGCGACATTCCTTGACAATTACAGATGGACACATGGGTATTCAATCAAAGCAGTATTTTTGATGAATTGAAATACAAATTTTTTTAATGTAATTTTAGTTATATCTTTTAAATGGTGACGGATACTGATTGTGTAATTGTAATAAATCGTTTAGTGCAGGTGTTGCGGTTAAATCGTGTGTATTCACGTTCTTGTAGGTATTGGTATTCATTTGTCGTAAGTTTTATAAATGAATTCAAATACAATGCATTATATTAAAGTTATTTGAAATGTTAATTTTAAGTAATTCATTACATCCTTGAAATTATAACGAATAGCGGTTTGTTTAACATAATTATTTTCTGCAGGTGCTGTGGTGAGGAATTAGTATTCATCGTACCAGTTTTTCATTTCAATTTCAAATTCAAATTCATATCAAATAAATTTTAGTTTTGTTTTTGTAATTTACTGGTGTAACTTATATTCGGGTTAAAACCACACACGAATTAAAAAGTCGTCACGAACTAAAATATTTAAAAATTAGCATATAAAGCCGTGTTTGTTTGTTTTCTTGATTTTTGACAATGACCGATTTTGAATTATTAATTTCATATTTAAGAGAAATTATCATATGGCAATACAGTTTGCGAAGAGTGTCTGACTTTTACCTTCAAATCACATGTTAACGTTGGACATTTTTGCATTTATGTAATATATCCGATCGGACAGGTCCAAATGGTTCCCGAACTACGATTTCTGTCAGATGTTAAAGTTTTATTCAAATATGTACTTGAATTTATGATATCATTAAACTTTTGGAAATTCACTTCGAGCATTTATCTGTTTTAGGAAAAAACAATTAAAAGAATAATAAAATTCTTCATAGAATTAAGTATGAAACTAGTCCCAAACTTTCAACAAATCGCTTTAGTTACAATTTCAAATTTCTCAAAAACTATGGTATACTCCCTCATGCAAAGTATTTCCTTAGCTTAATTTGGTAAATTATATTTTGGTCCTTTGGGTAGCTTTTCAACATCTTTAAAATAATTTTGGTTTCATAATTTTGGTCCAAACACTACTGATGAGGAATTGTATTCCGAAACGGCCGTCTAGTGCTGTAAAATTAAAACTGGTATAATATGTAATTTATTTTGAATCTTGACACATTGTCTCAAAAAGAAATCTGAGAAACATAAACCACCGACATGATAATTGTGAGTTTGTATTGGATTAAAAATTATGAACAAAACACCAGAACACAAAGTAATCCATTTATTAACTCACATTTATCTAATTTACATAATGCACCTTATTTTCAAAGATCGTCTGCTACACAAGACGAAGTGTATCCTACCGCCGACACCAAAGATAAAGAATTAATTTTAAAGTGCAAAATACCTTTTGAAATTGTATAAAATTTGCACAATGGATGCTTTATAAGGAAACATAAGGTCTTAAACTTTTATACAACTTTATCAAGGACTAGACAAGTTGAAATTTGTCAATAATGAATGCTAAAGCTGCATGTCGAGATCAAAGGTACGCCATTAGTCGTACATGCCAAAGATATTTCAATCATTTACTTAAACCACAACAAAAAAGAAAATTATAGTTATTTTTGTTGTAGGTTAAGAAAAAGTATGAAATATTAAAAGATAACGCGATATTAAAAAGGGTATTACACATGATGCATTACTGGCTTGCAAGTTTTATTGCAGTCTTATGTGCTATTTTTGAATTGTATCATTTCATAAAAAAATAAAAGGTATGGTGACACAACATTGCAATACAATTCTTATCATTGTTCTTTGTATCTATGGTGTTCGGTACGCACCAACTGACAGTTGTCCAATTTTTACTCATCTGGTGCGAATTCGAAGATGCGAATGTGATGAAAGAAAAGGCGCGTAGTTACTTTCAGTCTCTGACGCCAAATAATTGCCTCCGTATCTACCTTACGTCGCCTTCTCATCCAAATTAAAGGAACGAATTATGGCGCTAATAGAACACCATACATAACGGTGTGTCTCATCCTCATTTCCCAAACCTCTAGATTTTACGTTGTCAATATCCAGCCTCTACTTTGTTACTTAGATCTTGTTTTTGCCTTTTAAATGAAACAAGAATATTTCATCTTGCAGTGTTACCCTTTTCAAGCTTAAAAAACTCGTCAACTACTTATCCATCCACCCACCTTCTTTCTATCCCTCCTCTCTTCCAATCATCTATCCATTCATGAAAAAATTACCAACTAGTGGCTCATTCACACACCCAATTCATCCATCCAAAATCCATCCCCTTTTCCTTCCAACTTACTATCCATCAATTGAAAGAAACTTTATCAACCACTCTCACTCATTCACTCATCTAGATTCCATCCACTAAGTCTTTCTGTTCTTTCCTTCCTTCCATCGAACCATCCATCCAACAATTATCTGCTTCAACTGACCGGGAAAATCACTCAACCCGTATCCGCTCATGATTTTACAAAATGTTTCTAAAATTAAAAAAATGCTTATGGAAGTCCTAAATTGATTTTAAAGAAAGTTTCTAAATTCGATACAAACCGCTGTTTCACAATCATTTTCCATTTTGTTGGTTTACAAGAAACAAACTCAAAATAAACACTAACATTTTGTTTATAGAAGCTTGAATTGACCAATCAATACAAGGCTTTTTTATTTGTTTATTTTTTGAATGTTTCAAATTTATTACCCAAGTGGAGGTAAGATAATAATTACAATTCACACACGCTTATTTGAATACTTTTTTATTCATGAAGTCTTAAATCAATATTATGGTTTGCATAAATAGATAGGCGAATGAAAAAGCTAACATACTGCCCGCTGTGCTTTTTAAACTTGTAAATTTTATTATGGAAAATATTAAAAGTACGTTTATTTTGTGTGAAAAAAACTTCAGAAAACTCGATATATGAGCTTAATTTCTGTCGGTATATAGTAATAAGTAAGAATAAAAATACTGCTAACCCTATGACATATACTTGGGGTGAAGTAAGTAAAGTAAGTTTCATGTTTATTTTTGCTTTTGATTTTTTTAAACATACTTATTGCAGTGTGCTTCTTTTGAATTACTGTGGATATCAAGAATTACTTATACAGTGCAACCTGCCTTAAAACACATCTATATAAGGGCCACCTCTATATAAAGGCAGTTGTATCCCAATTGTTCTTTATTAATATTATTTGAACCTGTATATAAAGACCATGTCCATAAAGACCACTTTTACTGGCCCCTTGGGTGGCCTTTATAGACAGGTTTGACTGTAATCGATAATCGATGACTTAGGCACGTAATAAAGACGTCCATTAATAACTCTTTTAACAAAACAAACAAACAAACAAAAATCAATCCAATACACTTCTTTCCATGTTTTCAATGTTTTAAGACAAATGAGACATCAAGCGTAACAAAATAGATTACCATTATTAAAACTCTGGGTATATTAGCGAGTCTTCACGCCACTAGTTCTCCTGGATTGGAATAGGGTAACTGTGCTTTATACCCCAGGCAAGATTGTTTCATGCTATGCTAAGGTGGTCTGTTTGAATTCTATGATGGTAGAGGAAACCGGAAATACGGAAAAATTACAAACCTTCGGAAAATACACGAGGACGTCCATGAGTTGGATTCGAATCTAGGCACTAGAGTTGCTGTAATTCGTAAGCTCACGTTTTGGCCCAACCACACCTCCACCGAGCCCCTTAAATATATTACTGTGAATGAGGTCTAAATAAAAAAAACTACCAAGTAACGACCAGGAAACGAAGTCTAAAATATTTTTTCTACAGTCAAAAAGCTTGTTTTAAAGTTAAGTGTAATTTAAATGATTATATAAGAACATTTCGACAGCCGTGACGTAAAACAATTTTATCATTACAATCTAAATGCATGGCAATTATTACTGTAAAGGGGTATATTTGAAAACATTGACTTTTGTTTTAATATTGGACATACACTTTGACCAAAAATGCTTATAACGCAAAAACCTTGACTTCGCTAGGATGTTTGGCATAAAATTACGATTTTTTGAAAAATATATTTATTCTTTTTCATATTTTTTCTGTACACAATACAAAAATTAACTTGATAAAAATAAAAATGGCGAAAAATAAGTAAAAACAAATCCATGCCTATTCAATTCATCTGCTTGATAAAGTTTGTATATTCTAGCTGCTAGCTCATTGATGTTGCAGTTACAGAGATTTACATGCATGCCCCACCCAAGGCCAGTTCATTAATTTGATACTGTGCTAGTTAACGTTCGTCAAACCTAACTTATCCAATGTAGTGGCCAATGGGGTACGAACTCATGGTCCTTGGATCTGTAGTCCAATTCTCTACTGACAACTTATGGTTTTCACATGCTGCCGACGGGGTTCGAACTCATGGTCCTTGGATCTGTAGTCCAATGCTTTACAGACAACTTATGATTTTCACATGTGGCCGATGGGGTTCGAACTCATGGTCCTTGGATCTGTAGTCCAACGCTCAACAGACAACTTATGATTTTCACATGTGGCCGACGGGGTTCGAAATCTCGGTCCTTGGATCTATAGTCCAACTCTCTACAGACAACTTATGGTTTTCACATGTGGCCGATGGGGTTTGAACTCACGGTCCTTGGATCTGTAGTACAACACTCTACAAGACGAGCTAATGGTTTTCACATGTTTTGTCCAGTCCGTTTTTGCCAACATGCCCTGTAAAATTGACTCGGACCCCTATAATCTTAAAGCTATCTAGATTATCTTAAGCTTAACCTTTTAAAGTTGTGTAATTCTGAGGTTGACGCCAATAAAATAAAACAGCAGTACTGATTTGAATTAAGACAATTTGTACCTTTTATCTGCTGGGTGTACAAGTTAACATGAGACCGTGATACTTTTTTGAGCAATAATGATTAAATCTTTTATCTTATTTTAAAATCAAACAGATCATATCTTTTGCTGGTCCCAAGTCTGCCTAAACAGACTTCAATCATATATTGTTTGATTGTGAAACTATCCTATGAATTTTAAATGAACACAATTACAAAATACAGAGAGGGAGAGAGAGAGAGAGAGAGAGGGGGGGGGGGGGTTGGTTGGTTGAAAAACCCAAACAACATAGTTTTTTTCTGATCGGAACGTCTTAGGGGTTTCTAAAGTTGTTGACCACAGGCCAGTGGAAAAAATATTATAAACTAGCTCGCAAATTTACATATTTCAATGCATCATGGTTAACAATGCTTGCTATTTTGGTTCTTGTAAAAATATTTTAGTTATTTCGGGTTTTTAATGATAATCATTTCGGTATTTGACAAAAATTGTAGTTTCATTTACATTCTGAAATCCACGATATTTGACAAGATGTGTACATACATGTACAATATATATATTTATTGTTGTCAAGACATACTCATATCAAATATACTTAAAATTTGAGGACACACGTGTAATAACAAAACAATATTTTCTCTAATATCAACGTTATACTGTTAAGTCAAAGTTGCTTTCAAACTGTAACTCTCGAACAAGTCATTTTATCTTTTTTGTCATGACGTGCACAAATGCTTACATGTATTATTCTTAAACTTGAAATTTGAAGACATACACGTAAAACATACAGATTGTCTGATCAAAGTTGCTTCTAAACTGTAACTCTCGAACATGTCATTTTTTTCCCTCTTTTTGTCTTTTTCTTTGCACTCGAGCACTCTGTTAATAACAGGGGCTGACTTAACAAATCGTGTAATTCAGTAAGCCTCGGTAAAGTTACTCAACTTTAAAGCATTACAATAGATTTTAATGAAGTGTAAAGCTTTTATTAAATGGTAACATATAGTGTTTGACAGCACATATATCCTTGTATAAGATCGTTATAGCACGGTTCATTACCCTCCTCTAAAACTGATGTTTGTAGTAGAGTAAGAGAAAAAAATACAAGTGAATGAAGGTATAGCATTCCCCGAGTCTCAAACTATCAAATATACACTATTCATTCATGTCAGTTTTACATAATGGATCTGAAGGGGTACAGGGTTTCAACTGAGGAACAATTAAAAGATTTTATCACTTACACTCGAGACAAGTTTGAAATTTAAGCCTGACACTTTAAAAAATCGCAGGGCAGTAAAAAACAATATCAACCGAGTAAATGAATAGCGACCTTTAAACAGCATTAACTGCCGAATGAATAATAACATCTATATGAAGTATAATGGATTATATTACGTTCTCAAAAATACTTGAAAAGAAAATCAAATAAATTGATCGTTTCAAACATTCTTAAGACTTATGAATAGCTACGAGCTTGCGTTTAAACTATGACATGATGTCAAATTATTGTCAAATAATATTTATACGCAATTCTCGAGTTTATATTGAGTATATCTGAAGTATTATTAATTAGAGGTGCAAACGCACTTGAGTCCATCAGTTTAAAAACCACAGCAACTGACATGACTCCATGCTTTCATTGAAGGGTCCATTATGTCTATTTCTGATGATCCAAATGTCCTATGTTTGACCTTGGTTAAATAGGTCAAGGACATATACATTTATGACATGGAAATGTGCAAATGAAACATGGTGGTTTCTTTGAATGGCGTGCATAAGTAAAGATCATTACAGATATCACTCATATGCAGACCATGGTAGTCTATTTAGCCATTAACAACAGATATTTTTATGAAGGGAAGTAATGACTCAGCAGAATTTTTCATTTTTTCATACATATTTTCCGGTTTCTCGTTTGGCTATTTCATTTTGACGACGTTACAGTATATTTTCTGTTATACAACCATTTATTGAACCATATCATTATTTTTTAAAGTTCTGTATCAACGATGTGTTATGATACCTTATATGCCACTGTTGTCTATATACAGTCAAACCTGTCGAAGGTTACCCAGGGGAACCCACAAGAGTGGCCTTTATGGGCACATGACTTTTTATACAGGTTCAAATACATAATATGAATTAAGAACAATTGGGATGCAATTCTGATGGCAAGTTATTAATTTAACAATCGTTTTGACTATAACGTTATATTATTCAATCATTCAAAATTTGGGTTATTATATAAAGACTGGTATATATTGGTTTGACACAGACCAGACCAGACTTTTGCCACCGTCGTAAATTGCTGATGTCACTTGTTGCATTTTGGGACGCCAATTAAGATATGCTACCCCTGCTCTTGTAAAACATTCTGTCTTGTATGTTCTGCAATAGAACACCAATGTAACAATCCATTTAAAAATTCAAAAGTAATACTAATCTATTGTGGACCCCTCCCGAGGGAACTGCTCTCCTATAGTGTTGTCTGGAGAGGTATAGTGTCCGAGCCGATAAGCGAGGTCACTATACCTTTCCAGACAACACTATAGGAGAACTGTTCCCGAGGGAGAGGTCCATAATAGATTTAGTACAGCACATGTCTTTTTTTTATATTCAAAATAATTATTACTTTTATTCAACGTCAACTGTAATGACTAAATAAATATAAATATAAGCTAATAATTGGTTAAAAGTTATGGAGCTTTTCTATATTGTAAGTAACATAAGGGAAAAAGCTCAAATATACCGAGTGTCATTAAACGAGCAAAATAAACAGCGTTATGTTATATAAAGAGAATTGAATTTTGAACAAGGACACAGTGATACCTTACAAGAGGGTATCTGTTCCACTGTGTCAATATATTAAGTAAGGATACCATTCAAGTAAATCGTTCATCTGGAAATGATGTTGTAACGTGATTTGTCACTATTAATACAGTTTGTTTAAATATGTATAATAAATGTTGTTACTGCATTTCAGATCTCTAAATTGATTTTATCTGTTTTATTACGTTTCAAATATAAAATGTGTCATCCAGTGCTCTTCTCTCTCCTTCTCTCTCTCTCTCTCTCTCTCTCTCTCTCTCTCTCTCAGGCTAGTGTAAAGTATGGACAAGTGAGATAAATAGTGGGGGCAATGTGAGATTTATAAGAAATATGTTTGTTCTTAACCTGCAATATGTGGACATTTTCAGTATTTAAACGTGACATATTTTGTAGGGACAATCAAATGTCCTTATCTAACCTAAACCTATGCTTGTGATGGAGCTAATAATTGTCCCCAGATCAACGTCTAGAACGTTTGTTCTCAATCTCTCTCTCAAAACCATATACAGTGGGGGAGGCAATGTAAGATACATAGGATATGCAGTAGTTGTCTATTTATTGGCAATGTGGGGTCAATGTCAAATGTCCTCACATAACCTTACCTTACAACACACCGTGCAATACCTACTCCTTTTAAGCATTCCAACTTGCCTATTGTAGATCTGCGGACCCAAAAATGGTCGCCACATTGCTTGTGGTATCCCCACTAAGACCGTGATTGGGCTGATGACCCTACCCCCAGTTCAACGGGTGTAAAAATCTTTTGAAGCTGACTTTTTAAATACTCAGTTATTTCATAAAAATTAAAGAATGCCCAACAACAGCAAGTTAGCATCATAACAACACACGTAATGTAATAACCACTAGAGAGGATGTAATTACTATTGTTGTTCATATCAGTAACAGTGACGAGAAATGAACAGCCAACCTTGTAGAAAATTTATGATTATTGGCAATTGTCTGATTTCCCGATTTTGTACCAAAATACAGCGGATAAGATCTGTGTTATTTTCCTGAGAGAATATCGGGAAATAAAAATAGAGTTTTAACGCTTGTGTACTTTATGACAGTGATATTTAATTGAGTAGGACGAAATTCAATTAGGTTAATAAAAGCACGGCTCGGACTACACAGTCAGCCGAGATTTTATTGGCTTCTCATATCGACGGTAGCGTTATGATAGTGTATATTGTCATTTCCCCAGTGTGCTATTATTTTGAAAAATGGATTGAAATTTTCCAGAGGTCGTGTGCTGCTATCTTTATCCTATTAAAATTATATAGGTTTTCGCTCCAGGCTTGACCATAAACCACATTGTAATAACGGTCAGCGTCGCCATATCATGATACAATTATCACATACTTGAAATATAGCAGTTTGTTTATAAAACATGTTCCTGTGATTTTAAATATATTTTGAATACTATAGTTAATCGAAATATTCAATAAAAACTGAAATATTTATTCTAGCGATGCACGCTCCATTTACCTTACTAATTTGTTGAAAGTCCAATGATGCCTATGTCATATTACAAATTTTTCAATTTTCTGATTGAAATATTAAAAAAAATTCTTATAATACAATGGAACAAATTTTAGTTAAACCTCGTTGGTACTAATTGGTTGTTTGCGTGTGTCACCAGTTTGCATTACGAGATGTACAGTACAGACCTGTCGAAAGTTTAACATTAAGCTAACGAAAGGCAGTCGACGCTTGGATGTCGAGTGGCCGCGATAAATACATGTATATAGATGATAGCAGCTGTTGAAAAGCTGTAAAGTTATATTAGTAGTTAACTAGGGGCCAACTAGCCCCCTATTTGGCATCAATTTGTAAGCTTAGTGTTAAACATTTCGACAGGCCTGGACTTTATACATGTAAAATACTTTTCTTTAATTATGTAACTAATTAATTGTTTATTTTTTATCTTTGTGTATTTCAGTTTTGCCATACTGCCATAGTTGCCCAAATAACGTCCAAAAAGCATCACATACCTGTTTTGATGGTTACAATACACAGTTAACGGCGCTACAGAAAAGTCACCCCGACACATTGTTCTCTGGGGTCAATATAGAAGTCTTAAGGACATTTTGTAGGTAAGTTGGGTCTATATACTGTTAATAGGTACAATACACGACTGTTGAAAGCTTAATATTGGGCTAACGAAAAGAAGTCAAAGTTCGGCTGTCGAATGGCAAGTATATGGGTAGTTAGTGACCAAATAGTTGGCGAGAGATATATAGCAGCTGCCAAGATATAGATATGAACTACAGTGCAGACCAGTCGAAAGTTTAACACTAAGCTAACGAATATGGTACCGAATAGGCAGGTCAACTCGGTCCCTCGTTACCTATATAACGGCAGCCGATATCTATCTCTTCGGGTACTAGCTATTACTATCTTTGCCACTCAATAGCCGAGCTTCAACATTCCCAGTTACTAGTAGCTAGGTGTTAAACTTTCGACAGGCCTGTACTGTAATTAACACGTTAGCTTAGTGTTAAATTTTCGACAGGCATATAGTATATAGAAGACAACAACATTCATCTGGCCAGTCTGCTTGACCTTTCATGACGAAAAATCACATACGGTGATCAACCCAACACAAGGCAGTGTCCGGATTCGCAATTAAGGTATAAACAATGAATATTTCACATGGAGTAGACGGAATAGATACCTATGTTCCTATACATGAATGTATTGGTTCATAATGAATATTTAAATTAAAGGTCAAGCGGACAGGTCAATGCGGGTTGCCTATATTGGTGAAAATCAATCCACAGAGACACAAATCGGGTACCTTTGGTATGGACTGAAACAAACAGAAACAGAAAAAAACACGGCATATAACCGACTTGTATTTTAATATTTTAGTTTACCATCTTGAGTTTGGTTGGATGGGTTAATCTTTGCTGTCAGAGTAAAACACCTAAAATGGAAATTCCAAGCCAAAAAGGAAAAATACAAGCTCATATAAAAATTCCAAACCCTTACTTTGAAAACTAACAACTTCATTCATTAGTCAGTTTATAAGCTTGGTTACAATTATAGCAAAGGTCACGGCCGTCGTGTCTGAATTTCCTGGCGTTTCACTTTTTCGACGCTTTTGACAGTCAATCATGGAAACAATGAATATGCAATTATGTAGAATTACAGGTGTTCCTTAAAACCCAAATATAAGACCTTCCTACGAGGACATTGACTTGTTAACCCCTTAGCATGCATACAAAGTAAGGCAAAATTCAACGTTACTAAATTATTCCAAAGTACATGAGGGCGTTTAAGGTTAGACGTCTAATGTCATAACGACATAAAACTGAATTTGTACAAGTTAGCCATTTGGTAATACGACGTACTTGTGAAGAAAGTCTATGTAAAAGTCACCAGTTCGAGGTTGTACACGTACCCTATTTGTAACTTATTATACCGTGCGTGATTCTACCTGTCAAGTTCCTTGTCAGCGTTTTTTGCAACATGCATGCATTTTCCTCTTTCAGACCAGTGCTATTCAGTTTGACAGGCGTTATCTTACCATAGGGGTCACCAGGGAAGCATTAAATTTGAACATTCGTGACAAATGAATTCATTATTGTCACCATTGCATTCACTAAATGTCTAATTACTTCCATGTTAATTGTGCTGTTTCAATTAAATGACTCCCCAAAAACAGTTGACACAGTTTAAAGATGTTTTAAACCCTGGCTGCTGTTCCATAAATTGTTATGTCATGCATAATTATTTTACGTTAAATAGATTATTTAAATCATGCATATCAGTCACACATGAAACAAATAAAATATTTCCAATCGAAAACCTATAACTCAAAATCCTTACTGTTTAATAAGTAAACACTGTTTTGATTGGAGTCGTTTATCTAGTCTGTCAGTCTAGTGGACTGATTATTCAAAACACCATATCAATCCTATTTGAAACAACTGAAAAGATCCCATTAAGAAACCCATTACTCAAAATCCTTACTTTTTTTTTATTAAACATTGTTTTGATTGGAGATTTTTTATCTAGTCAGTCAGTCAGCCAGTCAGTCTAGTGGACCAGTTATTAAAACATGCATAAACAAATGAAATTATCCCATTGAGAAACCCATTACTAAAACTTCTGACCGTTTTATCATAAAACACTCTCTTGATTGGAAATGACCATCTTGTAAGATAGTCTAGGGAGCTTGAAATAGATTTAAGGTGTAGTAGGCCACTACCCCTAAACCACACAACACTACTACCTAAAGACTATTTTGATTAACGATGTCTGTCGAAAGCCGAACGTTTAGTCTGTCGGTTGTTGTCGATTCTTGTGGTTTGCGGTTTTGTGAGGCATTGTCTGCCTTTAAACTATTATTGCTATGTAGGTAAAATTCGATAGAATCAACGAAGGACAAGAGACAGCAAGAAAAATAAAGAAAACGTAGTCACGTGTTCTCGTCGTGGTTGGATGTGGTTTATTACACTGTGACCATGCATTTTGCTACATCTTATATTTTGCCTTCGGCTTAATTCGATATTTCGTTGCAATGTAATGCACTGTGGTTTAATGCAGTTAGGCGTCTTTGTTTTGTGCATATATTTTGCCCTCAGGTTATTGCAATATTTAACTGCAGCGTAATGCACTTTTAAATTACCTTAAACCATTACAAAAAAGTTAAGATAAATGTATCGGTAGACATTTACTTAACAAAACAAACATTAATAAACATTATTAAATATTGAGAAGTCAGGTGTCAGTATTTTACATAACGTATGATAATGATGTATGCCACTGAAGGCGGTTACTTTTATCAGAAGGTTCTTAATCAATATTTAAAATGAAAACTGATTTTTTATATTTAAGTGGTTGTTTTTAAAACTTTTAAAACTTGAAAAACCAAAAAAACAGGGATTTAGCTTACGGCTAAAATTATTACTGTTACAATTGTTGAATCTCACTTTTATCTTGTTAACTTTTTTGCATGTTAAATGTTAAAAATGTGTTAATTTATTGCAAAACGGAAAAAGTTATATATTTAAATGCTTTCAAGACGGACGCACCTGCAAAATGTAGTACTGCCTGAGGCAAATCTATCTATCTGCATGTTTAAAACTTTTTTGAATTTTAAAATTATTTTTAAAATTATTGTACTTTTAACTTAGTGAATTTTATTGTCGAAAACTAATAAAGATAAAACGACTGTTATTCTTTATCATTAGCAGTGAAATTAATATAGATAGTTCTTTGAAGTTTAAAAAAAATTAAGCTGTTCCGTTCCTGTTAATTTCATTTGCAATTTAGATTAATGATTTCTTGCTACTCCTGCTAATGGTGTAGTGTATTTCTTTCACATTTTATACGCTATGGTGGAGATTGTTCAAACTGTGACATGGGAAAGTCAATAACATTTAAGAATGAGAAATAAAATGAAACGGACACAGACTAAAATTTCAAATTGAAAATTATAATAAATGTAATTTAATTTTATTTCATTTGTTTCGAGTAATAAGTAACATTTGAATAAATAATTTTTTTAATTCAAGGCAATGAAAGTTATAACTTATTCCATTAAGTCCACCAGGTAAAATTGGAATAGACTATAATTGTTTGTTTGAACAGCACATCAAACCCCGAAAGGGACAATAATGAATATCTCTTTTAAGGAAAGGGACAATCATGAACAGACCCTTTAATCAACGACGCAAGCTGCTTACAAATAAATGGTTGATTCTGAGATATTGCAAGCAAGCCTAGGTTTATCAATGACTGTCCTCAAATGTTTTATAGCCGTAATCACAACATGGTTGATAACCACAGTTACAGACTCTTTTCATTTTCAATTTAAATATCACGCGTGGCCGTTGTAGCTACAGGTAGCTTAACAGAAGGTGCTTGTCCTTCTAGAGCACATGGCCTCACTTCCTGCTGGAAATATAGGTAAAGGTCATGGTTCAAAGGTCAAGGTCACAGATGCAAAACAATACAAAAATGGTTAATTATTGGTAAACTCTCTACAACTATATATGTATATTTAGCTGGTGGCTTCTCGATATAAGTCAATTTAGCTTAACTGGGATATACAAATCAGATTTTACTTGTATGATGCTTGTTAAGATGTTGTATGCCAGAGAATTATGCTGTCTGTTTCTAAGACAAAGTGTACGTGGATTGCATATAACGGTGTTGTACGACAGACAATTATGCTGTCTATTTCTAAGACAAAGTGTACGTGGATTGCATATAACGGTGTTGTACGACAGACAAATACACCGTCTATTTCTAAAACAAAAAGCACAGTTATATATACAGTTAGTATGGCCATCATTGTTAATCTAGAAGACTTGTGTTATACCAAGTGTTAAATTTGATTGATATTACGATAAAGATGTGACATATTGATTGGAAATGATCTGAAAATGAACCCAAGAATGTGTATCCTTGTCTGACCCCACACTTAAACCACAATAAAGTAATCGGAACTGAAGCATATAAGAATAATTTGTCTCCGATTTTCAATATAAAATCTCAACCCTGTTGATATGTTCATATCGATTGTTGGCGTTGTTAACAGAAGATTAAACCAACAGTAACACATATTATCTTTTATTGACTGTCTTCAAATGCTTAAGACATGATGGCCCATAAGGGACATCAAGGTATTGTAGTCCATTAGGGACATAATTCGAAACATTTGCAATCAAAGCCCTGTCGATAAGCCCAGTTTGATTGTTGGTGCAGTTAATTGAAGATTAAACCAAAAATAACACATTATCTTTGATAGAAGTTTTCAAATGTTTAAGGCATGGTGACCCATAAGGGACATCGCTCACGACAATTTGAATCTCAGTCCTGTTCATTGGATTGTATCAATTGTTGTTGTCTATCAATGATTAAATCTATAGAGGCTTACATTTGTATAATGCCATTTGTAAGGTGTAGATTCTACCGTCTACTAGGAACCCATTAGAGACATCCATGTGGTATTTTGTATTTTAAAGACGAGGTGTGAAAAATGGATTGCTGGTTGGTTGGTTTTTTTGGTTGCACATTGTTTATGTCATGTGAAAGTCAGATATTTTCAGAATCAGTTTATTAATTTAACAGGGTGTAAGACTGTGTTGTGATGACAATTTCAGTAAGTTTGAAGTATGATATTGACTCCAAACGAAAGGAGATGACGCGAATGTGTCACCATATAAATAGCTAAATTGGATCTTTAAAAATGAAGTCTAATTTTGTGTGAATTTTGATGGGTTGAGGGGGTTGGGAGTTTACACTAATTAGATGGTGAGGCCACCCACCATGTTTTGTCATGCTACTTAAGATGCAGTAAGTAAATGAAATGCAACTTCAAATTAAAACTGCACATCTAATTAACACTAAAGGAATGGACCGTAACTAACGGATTATTTTGGTTCACTGTTTTTTTTTAAACCTTGAACATACAGACCTGTCTAAAGTTTAACACTAAGATAACGAAGTAGAGCCGAATCGGCAGGTCATCGGGGTCTTTAGTAAGCAATATCTCGACAGATTTTCGGCAGGTAGTATTTATCTCTCGGCAACTTTTTGTCCATTAGCTAGGCATATCTCGATCACTCGGCAGCCGAGCTTCGACAAAACTCCTTTTTGTTAGCTCGATGTTAAACTCTCGACAGGTCTGTACTCTAAGTGTCAATGAGCAGAACCATTGTTAGATATACTGCTGTATTTTAGACAGAAACTAAGTTAAGGCAAAACAAAAACGAAGTAACGTCTCTTCGACAATACTCTGGGTATTGGGGAATGAAAAGAATAGATTTTTCAGCATCGGGACAGGGCAAACTTGAAACTTCCATCTGTATGCGCTGTATGGGGCAGAGAAAAGTGTAAATCTTTGTTTGTCTAATTCACAAATTATTTGTTGATGTGTGAAATATAATTAAGTAACTTATACTTATGATTATAAAAATTAAAAATTATAAAAATTAAAAATTATAAAAATCAAAAATTATAAATTATAAAAAACACCAATGGAACCTAAGAAAGCAGCTTTTTTAGACAGGCGATATTTACATAAGTTCTTGAAATATGCAGTAAGGGTCTTGAAACATTAATGGGCATGTGTTCTTTATAGCTAACAAGGGACAGAGTTGAGCTGCCGATTTGGTATTAAGTCCTTAGCATATGATCTGTTCTGTATATCATGCAGGGTTTCCTGAAAATTGTTTTAAGTGGCATTTGTGTACATATGTGAACTTTGTAATGATTAATTATATAAAAAATATTAAAAAAAACTTGACATATTTGTAAATTTAGATGCATTTCTGTTGCAGCGCTTATAAAAGTACAATACAATGTATTCAGAACTTGAAGAAAGATTGTCCAAGACAGATTGGAACTATTGATAAAGCGTTCATAAATCTGGAGGGGGCACAGGAGGAGCTGTCAGAACTATGCAGAGATGACAAGATATATGAAGGTAGGTGTTTTGCACCTGTACAATTTTCCCATGATTCCTGTAACAGATTAAAATATTCATTTCACATTAAATTCAATTTTCAAAATATTTATTGTAATTTTGTAATATATTAGAAAAATCCCTGTGGTTGTGCTATGTATATATTTCGCCCTAAATTCAACTTTTTATATCATTTTTGCAATTTTCGTAATCTATGGGGGGTATGAGAAGATGCACAATACGTATTTGTTTCATAATAACTCATTATTTCGAAAACTTTGTTAAATCTATGGGTAATCACTGCAGGTATAAATTTTGTCATAACTCAATAATTCTATTAAAAAAAAAAAAAAAAAAAAAAAAAAAATAAATAAATAAAATTTATATATATTTTTAAAATCTATGAGATTAATAAACAAGAATGCTCCATGTGACTTTAATGTCCAATTTGCATATTTCGTATTAAATTCAACTTTTTATAACTTTTAAATTTTTCTCCATACAGAGCATGGTTAATAGATAAGAAAATGTTCAGCTTCTACATAAAGAAAGAAACAATTTAAAAGCTACAAATATCAAGTTTCAGACATATATCTAAGTCCAATAATTTTGCCATGTATACACTATGTGTTCCAGGTATCAAATTCCTAATTATTAATGAGATTGTAGGATTTTATAAGATATAAAATAACGTCACAGCTTGCTTCTCGTAATAGTAGGGTAATGTATTTTCCGGTCTGCCCGTAATAAATTAATCCCAGTGTAAAGATAAAATTTCATCTCATTTAATAAATGAGTATTATTTAAAAAAAATAAAAATAGGGTAATTGGTCCGCAGATCCACTGCATTTCTCGGTGTCATTTCCAGAAATATCTTACACAGTGTTCATTGTTTGAATAATTAAAAATAATTAACAGGAACTGTCTTAAACGTGCATTAGTGCAGAGTTCAAGAACATGTGTAAGTTGGCTTGTCAAAATAGATGATTTGTGCATTAGTGCAGAGTTCAAGAACATGTGTAAGTTGGCTTGTCAAAGATAGATGATTTGTGCATTAGTGCAGAGTTCAAGAACATGTGTAAGTTGGCTTGTCAAAAATAGATGATTTCTCCGAGCACTCCGGTTTTCTCCGTCTTCACAGAACTGTAATGTCCTTCTCGATATAAGGGAAAGAATCAATGTTAGGGCGTATAACATCATTTCTCGACTTGACTGTATCATTAGTATAAAAATGACTGAAATAGATAATGGATGTTGTATATTCCTATTTAAATATCTCTTTTCTTGAATTAAGATATTGTTCAAATTAGGTTAGTAGCAAAGTCACAAAATCCACAAATTCTTTGCCCTTTGAGGTCTAAACACTAAATCCATGGTAGTAGATCAATGCGAGAAGTATGACACAGTCGTGCACCGTCGTTTATTGGCATTGAGGTTGTTCCAGATGGCAGAACGTTCGTTAAGGCAACATGTCGGCCCATTTCACTTATTAGACAGTTATCTTGCTAGGCTTGACAAAAAATTGAAATGTTATTTTCTGTGCATCTAATTAATGTCCCGGGAAAGCAACGCTGTTGTCATGGTTTTTTTTATAATTGTATTTCTGTCATCTGGCAAAAAGCTCGACTTGCGCTATTTATATATGTACAGGCCTATATCAATTGGTATATGTATATCTAATTAAGAAATATGCAGCAATAAGTCTGCTTTGAGTGCTCGAGTAAAAAATTCAGAATCTGTACACCAATTACGATTCTCAGCTTTTCTTCATACGATGAAATACAAAAAATTAATAAAAGATACTGAAACAGCAACAACATCTTGTAACTTGGTAACGATTCTTTAAAATAGAAACAGCTACATGTAGCTAAACAGAAGGTGCTTACCCTTCCGGAGCACCCGGCCTCACTTCCCTGGTGGAAGTTCACGTATCTAACCTAACTTGCCAGTTCCAAAGTTTTTACTTTGCTTCTGGATTGTGATTCGGACATGAATTAGTATGTTTGTTTTTGATTACAACAAAGGAAAGATTTTGCATACATGTATAAGGGTTTATCTGGTGCAAGTTAAAAGTAAACTATATAAATAAATAGATAATATATTAAATAAATAAATAAATAAATAAATAAATAAATAAATAAATAAATAAATAAATGATAATAACAACACAGAAAAATCATGATGAAACGAGAATTTGTTAATTAATTCTCCCCTATTTTCTCAAACATAAAAGTCGAGATAATATGTTTGTGCACATTTTTGGATTTTTTGCACAGAAAACGCCATAATCTTACACATGTCTTTAAATGCTTGTAAACTTGTGAAAACATTTTATTTGTGGTAAGTCGGGGTTTTTTGTATTTTGTTTTTGGAAGTTAATATTTTCATGTGTAGTTAATTACAGTAAGTTTGTCAGCAGTGTAACTTTTGTATAACATAATTTAAAAATGTGTCTAAAAATTTATATGATCTGTGAAAACATCCTGTACTTTATAGCTTTGTATACGAGGCCGATTGGAACAAGAATGTGTTATTTTCTTGATTTACAACTTCGCCATGATTGCATTTTCTTTCCCGAACAAACACGCGGTATATTAAAGAAATAGTTTCTAAATTGTTGTAACTGCATATTGGCCTATCCTTGCAATAACTTTCGAAATATTCACAATTTATTTCCTCTTTTTCTAAAACAAATTATACAGAAGACCATTAATCACCAAAGAAAAAGCCATTTATTACCCATAATTATACGCGGGAACGTTACAGTTATGTCATTTCCGTTATCATAACAGTCCCGCACATACACTTGCCAAGGCGATAAAATTCTTTTAAAAAAGCTACATGTGGCATCTAAAAACAGATGTCATGTGTGATAAAAATATCTATCATGAAAATAATGTCACTGACAAACATGTTAACGAAATTAGGAAAATCAGTGCCTTGTTCACAAACACGTTAGCATAGACATTATCCCTGCACAGTTTTGGCTTCAAGAAAGCGATGGTAATGTCAATGACTTTGTCCAACAAAGGAGCTATCCTAAAATAATGTCACTTACAATATGTAAACTAAGTTAGAAAAAGAACGCCTTGTACATAAACATGTTACCATGGACCTTATTTGTGTTCAGTTTTTGGCCCATGTAAGAGATGGAAGTGACCATAAAGGTAGGCAAAGGTTTTGTCCAACAAAAGATCTATCATAATTGTAATGTTACTGGCAAACATGTCAACAAAAAGAAGAAAAGCATGCCTTGTACATAAACATTTTAGCAATAGACCTTATCCTTGCGCAGTTTTGGCTTCAAGAAAACGATGGTATTGTCCATGGCTTTGTTCAACAACGGATGTATCATGAAAATAATGTCACTTACAAACATGTGTACGAAGTTAGGGAAAGTAGTGCATGTTAACATAGACCTTACTCCATGCAAAGTGTTTGGTCTCATCATGTACACGTAATGGATTGCAGTGTCAACGTCGACAAAAGCTCTGTCCAACAAAAAATCTATTATAAAAATAATGACACTGTCATGTGCTGTTTTTGAATTTCTATTAAAATAATGCATTCAAAAACAGCACATGACAAGTTGTCATGTGCTGTTTTTGAATGCATTATTTTAATAGAAATTCAAAAACAGCACATGACAACACTACCAAACATGTGAATGAAGATAAGAAAAGAGGCTTTGTTCAAAACATGTACGCATAACCTTATCCATGTGCAGTTTTTGCCTCATGATGTTATAGCCCATGGTTTGTCCAAAAAGGGATCTGTCATAAAAAAATTTCACTGGAAAACATGTTAATGAAGTTAGGAAAAAGCATGCCCTTGTTCACAAACATGTTAGCATAGACGTTATAGATGCACAACATTGTCTTTATGTAAGCGATGGCAGTGTCCATACACGTAAACAATAGCTTTGTCCAAAATATTTTAATAAGAGTGCGTACTTCGTTTATGACTATGCTTTAATAATTCTATACACAAAAGGATTCAATGTTAACCAATACAGTGGATATTGTTTAAGATGTCCATTGTATAAATTAAATCTGAATCTATCTTTCATAATTTTATTTTCATATTGGCGATAAAATAGTAAACCTTTCCATAATTTAAAGTTAGTTCCTTTCTCCTTTTTATTCCTTTTATATTCTTTTATATTCTCTTTTTATTTTAATATCGAATTATCACTTTTATTACGACCCCCGACTCAAATTTTTCGTAACATCTGAAGAAACAAGCACGGCAGATGTTATTTTTATGTGCACACTTTCACAAAGGACATGTAAGTTATAATATCATGTAACACAGTTTATTACAATCCCGCTGAGTAACTGTCTAAGATATCAACCTTAATAATCAATATATCAAATCATATGGTTATATATGGCCGATATTTTGTTTGCTGGTGAAATCAAAGTCGATTTGATTGGATCGCAAAAGAAATGCACCACGGGATATTGTCCATATGTCAAAGTGGCTTTGATTGGTCATATTAAAATGTATCACAGGATTATTGTCTTTATGACAAAGTGGCTTTGATAGGGTACATATTAAAGTTATTCCAGCATATGTTCATATGAGAAAATGATTTTGATTGGATATATCAAAAAATTACCAAAGGCTGTTGGCCATATGACAAGGTGGCTGAAAAAATTACCACGGGATAGTGTCCGTATGACAAATTGGCTTTGATTGCCTATCTTATATAAATACACTATGGGATATTGTCCATATGTAAAATGTAAATACTGACGGCTATCAGCTCTTCCTTTACATCATTGATTTTATGTCATCATCTCTGTGACTGATTGTGTCCTTGAGTACGGCGTCCAGTGGATAGTATCTTCATCAAACTAATAAAAGACGGGATCCTGGTCAAACTCCTTGGGGAAAATTCTAACTTTGATGTTGTTACCATTTTACGAGTTTTATGGATAAATAATAATGGGTAATCATGATGTTTTAATAGGATATTGTCTCGGTAAATTGTGTTTTGTATAAAAGAAAGATAAAAACATTTCTGGAAATATTATGTGGTTTAACACACACACACACACACACACACACACACACACACAGAGAGAGAGAGAGAGATACCTTCACCAATCGGAATTGTTCCCCTTTGTCTGTATACCTGCTCACAATATCCTAAGGCTGTTTTTAAAGGTTCGATAAGTGAATCACAGTAATAGGTTTTAAGTGTATATGATAAAAGCTATGATGTTACATACATTTTATACTCGTGTTGATATTGGTTATATACAGTCAAACCTGTCTTAAAGGACACCTCTATATAAGGACACCTGCGTTTAAGTGCCAGCCAGACTTTCCCTCATTTCTCTATTCATGTTATTTGAACCTGTGTATAATGACCGACTGTCCAGGAAGGCCACTTTTAGTGGTCCCCTTTGGTGGCCTTCATAGGCAGGTTTGATTGTACCATTTTTAATGTATTTAATGATGCATTAAAAAAAGATTTATAACACTATGATTCTCACAAAAAAATATACAATGATAAAATTCAATGATTTTTATATGTTTGCGTAAAACTCCACATTCATATAGTAAGTACTGTAAGTACTCAAACCGGGTGCATGAGTTTTTACCTTATTACCCCACTGTGGTGTAGAATTTGTAAAGCTTTAAAAGGCTGAGTTAGTACCCGATGACTTTTACTGGTACACAATTGTGCTGCCTCATTATTACCCGGCATTTATTTATTTATTGGTACACAGTTGTGGTGCCTCGCATAAAACGGCACATGTATTTGTTTATATTTACAGTCTATGCAATGCATTTAACCTGTTTTTATAATGAGGGATCTTATTCGGAGCGCTGCTTCAGGACACACATGAATACATCTACAAACCTATTAAGTCACCTAGATCAACAACCCTTAGAAATGTTATGCAGGTAACATCAATATCATTACATTTTGTATTTTTTTGCCCATGGACTTTGTTGTGGTCGAGATGTCTAATGTGCTGAACCACAACGGTAGCTCAGTTTGTAAAGTGCTTGTTTGATATGTGGGAGGTCGTGGATTTGAACCAAGTCTGGGGTCTGACCAAGACTTGAAAATAGGTAGTGACTTGTCTTTCGCCAATCATTGCGCATTTAGAAATGAAAGTCACGAAAGCAACCTTTTAAACTGATGCCCCGTATCACTGCTACGTTAATGAATCCTCCCTGACCAAGCCTTGGGCGCACTGCAAAAGTAAATATTTCTGCCATTTCGCCTTTAGGAGGTGATGTCTCAATATATATGGAATATTTTTGACTGGGATGTAAAACTCCAATCAATCAATCAATCAATCAAAAACACTGCACTGGGTTATAGATCACAATTGGGAGACTTGTTTCAAGTACACCACCTTGTACATAACTTTAACGAGATGAAGTTCCGACTCGGCATTAATTCCTTGGCTTAGTGTAAAATTTCCAACAGGTCTATAATGTACATGACAATAATTAAGTGCTAGAAATTTTGCCAAAAAAAGTAGTTTTCTCTAGCCACTCCGATGTCAGTAACATTATAAACACGTGTATTGTGTAACCACACTACCTGTTTTTGAAGCATTTATGCTTGCCATGCTTTAAACTTGAAAGACTAGGCACACACAATTGCTCAATTGAGGAAACCTTGTTTGCGGTAGTTTGTAGATGGTAAGGTGAAAAGATGACACAATTATGTGTCTCTGGTCCATGAGATATTTTTCAGAAACTAGGTGATGGTTTGAATTGTTACCTTTTAATGAAGATTATTCATAGTATCTTGCATTTTATTTTCAGAAATTTACGTAATACATTGAATTGTATACAGTCAAATATTGCACATAAATGTGGACCGGAGGCCGGTGATTTAGTTCCCAAACTTGTAAAACCAATGGTTAGGAGAAGTACGCACTGTGCACAGTACTCCGTCATCACAACGGTAATTATATTAATTATGATACTTAGTGGTCTTACAACAAAGCAAGGTGCTTGTTGATAAATTATTGACGCGAGGATATTGCAAGTTTAGGCTTATCAAAGCCCTCAAAAAGCTTTATGGTCTCTGTATCCTCGATATATTTGACGTCCAAAACTTCCATGTTCTTTACTTCCATGTTCCTTTAATCAATTTTGATTCACACGAAGCGGTTGTAGCTAAGTAAAAAGGAGGTGCTTACCCTTTCTGAGAACCCGGTCTCACTTTTCTGGTCGAAGTTTACGTGACGTGTTTTAACTAAATTTGCGTTTTCAAGTTTTTACTTTGCTTTTGGAGTTGTGATTTGGACATGAATTGTTGTGTGTGTGCTTTAAATTTAATTTGTAATTTAGTGAAAAATCATAAACAAAAACAAATATAACAATCTGTGTCTAAATACAATCCCAAAGCAAAATAAAAAAACTGAAAACTAACAAATTAAATTGAACTTTCAACAAAGTCAGAAGTGAGGACGGGTGCTCCCAAAGGGTAAGCACCGTCTATGTTTAGCTAGCTACTCCTGCCACGTGTGTAATTAAAATTGAAAATGAAGGCCCTGAAGACGTCAAATATATCCAGGACATAAAAATGCTTTATTAGGTTCCAATGTGGCCGAGACATGTAAGTTACATCAACAAACGAATGTTAAATCATCATAACTTGTATGATGTATAATTATTAGGTTTTCAAATAAAATTTTACGATTGGTGATTTTTCAGTCTCCAGAGACTGAAGAGCAATATCAAACCGCATAACATACATACCTTTTACCATCAAATGTAATACATACTCCATTAGTAACGCGGGAATACCAAAGATACACAAGCTTTATAAATTAATTTTTGTGACAAAATTCAAGATGATATTGCAAGATTTCGGTTGTAAAATAAATATTCTCAAATAAATTCTGGACAAATAGACGCCAGTATAACGATAAAACGAAGTATCGAATGAATATAAACAGAACGAATGAAGACCAAAATCGATTTTCATGTCCAAATACATTGTGTTATATTACCTTACATAAAACAGAGTTAATAATTTTTTGGACTATTGTTCAATGTTTGTATTGTAGAAGCTGTAGGGTTATTTAATACAATATGTTCCGAATTTGACAAGATATTTATATCATCTGATGATTCTGGTTAGTTTTATCTCCAGTGATATCGACATTCACATATTACATAATAAATCAAGTCCGATAACGCCTGTCTTCTAATCATGATTTACTTCCCTTTTTTCTGGTTTCATTCCTTGTAAGATAAATATAATCTGTCCATGTTTACAAGTCTTTTGGCGCGCTACTAGGAATAGTTGGAATATTATATATTTATAGCTCGATATCGGAGGATTCTAATAATAGCGTGATATGACGCAATATCTAAAAAGCTAAGTTCAAATGCATGAATAAATATTTCCATAGTTCCGTGTTCCTTTCACACAATTTGATTATACACGGATGTAGCTAGCTTAACGGGAGATGCTTACCCTCCGGAGCACCCGGCCTCACTTCCCTGGTTGAAGTTCACGTGTCTAACTTGTCAGTTCCAAACATTTTTGCTTTGGTTCTGGATTGTGATTTAGACATGAATTAGTCTGTTTTTAATATATCCGATAAATTTGTGGTGGATGGCGAAAGCACTTACAGTAGTGGTTTTGTCTTTTGTTTTCAAGTCACATGGTTTGATAATAACAGTTGTAAATCGTGATGCCGTTAAAATGGTTTGTTCATGAAAAAATCAATCGTTTAAAACAAGTCCCTATTTATGTCGAACGTAAAATAACCATTTTTGTTTCAATCATTATATCCTCATGGTAGATATAGGTTGGTGTCTATTGCATAATTAATGGCGCCGTTAGCTATTATTCATCGGGAATGGAAGAAGAGACAATGAAATCATAATGCGATCTCTTTTATTTAAAAAAGTATTTCATTTGCTCCCTTAAAAATATGGAATTGGAACCCAATTGTCAACTTCGCTTTCGAATTGGCAAATGCACAAAGAAGTCACTGATTATGAAACACCCGACTATACGGACGAATACTGAATATAATGATCCATTTGTTCCCCGGTTTTTCATCTACTCCTCCCCAATACGGTTCACATAAATAGTCAGACATAGTCAATATTTATATTTCTGTTTACGAAGTATTTCTATTTTTCACAGTTGATTATGTAATAGTTAATGGTTTTAGTTTTTTATCTCAATGTATCATACTTTTAAACGTGTTTCCCTAACAACCACCTTGCTGACGTCATCTTGGTTTTTCGTATCAATTAATTTTCATGTTTACGAGTCATTAATTTTTGTTCTGAATTCATAAAATTGTTTTGTTTTAACTTTTTGCTGATGAATTTTAGAAATATATATTATAAAAACATATTGTTTATGACACAACATACATGCAAGAAATATGAATCTTAATGATAAATTTTGTTATTGCAAATCCAATTTTGTGAAAATTGTGTGATATTTCCCAGTGGCAATTAATCAAGAAGCGTTTAGAGAGGGTGCCTGAATCGTGTTGATAGAAATTACACTAAAGTTCTAATTTTATCTGACATAATCTAGTAATTTATGACACCTATTTTATTCTCCAATGAATATTATATTTGATAAAATGTAAGGTGCATTGTATCTTTAGAATAACCGACCGACCTATAATGTAATAAATATTAGATGTTTTAACGCACATTTGATGTGATATTCGCTATAAAAAGGCGATTTATGGACTATATGCCATCGTTAAGAAGCAAGGAGATCAAATATTATTCAATTAATCATTGTTTATTCACGCAAAAAGTCCGAAGATGAAAGTTAACTCGACCAATACCGACTGAGCGTAATCGCTTAACTCTTGATAAATTTTCTCAAGGATATAGAATTGAACAAAATATGTTGATATCATTCTTTTGAAAATACTTATTTTAAAGCCCGTTAAAAGTTTTTTCAGGATTTTCTCAAACGTAAATCAAAATTAACTACAAACACCACAGCGATTTAAACTGCCTATTTTCTATGGAGTAGAAATTCCCGCCATGTTTTCTGCCTGTGTTTAAATACACTTATAGACATTATGTTATAGATTTAAAAAAAACTCTTTAACAGCAGTTCTTAATCGATCAATTTATATATTTCGAATGAATTGTTTCACTGAGTCATGCAATTTAAAATAGAAAAAGAACCTTTTAAATTGCCATTGAGCAAACATAAACATACTAGTGCATGCCCAAATCACAATCATAAAAACCAAGTAATAGCTTTGAGATTGGCAAATTAAGTTAAACGCGTAAAGCGCTACCAGGTAAGTGAGACCGAGTGCTTTGAAAGATAAGCACATACTGTATAACTCGTTATACTTACCACGTTTAAAATTAACGACGAGATGTTGGGATGGACAAAGTATAAATTTTCTTCAGATCACTATGAACTATTGCTATGACCTGCAAAATGCGGTCTGAAAAGAAGAGGTGTGTTTTACATGTGTCGTTAAAGATCTCGCAACAACTTTGTAATTAATTTAAAAACCTTCAATAGAACAGAATTACATTTGAAATTTGAAAAAGGTTTACTTATTTACGAACTTTTAAAAAAATCCATATTGCAACATTTAGTGTAAGCATTTCTTTGATTTCAAACTGAAATAAGATTTTACAATAGCAAAAATATTGATACTAACAAACCAATCATTTACCACTTTATAAACTTGTTTCTTGTCCAAACGCGAAAATAAAGTGTCCGCGAAATAGCTTATTAATAGTTAATATTAATAGTTTTTGTCTTTTTAATGATCACTTTTTTCTTGTATCTTTACAATTGTCCGACAATCCTGAAGGTATTTGCATGCTTTATATAACAAAACTGGGCTACATAAATGGGAAAATATTTGTCATTCTTTCTTGTGTTTTCTCTAGTTTTATTAGCATGAGAAGCGTTCATCGCCAAAACATTTATTTTAATTTTTACATAGTTTTTGTTTTTTATTTTTCAGACACAAAAACCAAGTGCCACCAGAGGTCCACGACAGGGAGCAAATACTAATAATCAGATAAACAGTGCTAATATAGGCTGTGTGAACTATATTTTAATACTATTAGTACTTTTAATATCAATGCATTCCACAAAAATATCCTGAAGTATCTATCTTATTATCTTGATGTTAAATTTCCATGACATTAAATTATTACATTATGTGGTTCCATTTTCTGATCAATCAAATGCTTTAAATATATGCTTTGGAGGCTGCTGGTTATAATGACAAATATATCAATCAAACCGGAAATGATGTAAAGGCTTCAATCACTTGGATGAAGCGCCATCTATTAACAAATGTCCGAGTTTTCGGAAGTTGACTTACTCGACTTGACGAAATGGAAAGCGTGTCATTATCACGGTATGTAACATCGTTTGTATTGGAGTTACACTGGGACCCTAACCTCCACGCGACATGACGTCATTCATTGGTGCATAGTTACAACATACATTAATAATATTTCTTTTGTTTTATTGTTTCTTTTGATATGTGCAAATGTGTAAATGGCAAGCTTGAGATATTTGTAAATACTGGTTGTGTCTTTCATTAACTCGACAAAAATATTTATCGAGAATCGTATGTTGATAATTGTGCCAAAAAAGAAGTTTGTTTGTGAATAGAAGTTGTGATTGATAAATGGAAGCTTCACATTTCAAGTGCAAAACTGGTGAATTATACGAAACAGCTGAGCGCTGAGTATATATATCTTGCAGTTGCCAAAGAAGTGACACGTATTTCATTCTAAAACGAGACGATGATATGTAGAATATCATCTTGATTATTTAATTCATGGTTACAACAGAACTAATTAAATCACGTTTACTTCAACAGCAAACAGTGTTGCCAGAAAGCAAAATTTTGAAAATGTGTTTTGAATGTAATCTATTTTGTCCTTTGTTTTATATGATAAGATGTGACACGTGCTGACATCTGACCAAAAGCAACAAATGACCACTTTGACAAAATTTATATAAATAATTTTAAAATTGTGTTAAAAATTCCCAAAACAATATGTCACAGATGTGTACAAATCCACTTTCATGGGAAGTGTCTGTTTCAACATTTGAAATAAGCTAGTTTACTGATGAAGATGTTGTATGATGAAATTAATATGTTAATGAACTACACATGTCATTTTTTAGTAATAATGGAATTAATATAATTCATTTCTACTTCATGCTCGTAAAATAAATTATCTTACAGATTATTTAATTTGTGAATAAAAATTTCTCGATAGTAAATGTCGCACATCGTGGACTATATGTTCACATTAGAAAATTTAAAGAACATGTTACATGGTAAAGAAAAATCTTCTTGCGCTTGGAAAAAATAAGTGACATTTGAAAAATGTTGTGGTGATATTTCTTGAACATATGAAAAACTGTTTTGGCGTTTTCAATATATCTTGACAAGTCATATTGGAAAAATGTTTTGTTGTTTTGAAAAAAAAAATCTTGAACAATGTTGACATTGTAATTTTTTCAACAAGAAATATTGTTCATATCATCTATGAATAATGACTGTCATTCATAACTTTGAATGCTAGTAAAAGTTTGAAACAAAGTCTGTACTGAAGTTATTTTAACAGTTGTGTTTCTGTACATGTATAAGCAGTAATGTAGTTCGTTTTAGAGCCATGCAATTTTTCTCTGATTATGCAAATGATATTGTAAACGTGTTTTCCTAAAATTTAAGATGAACGCAATGAGAAGACACATATGATTGTTTATATTTATTATCTCATAATTTTATGAAATGTTCGTTTTTATTAAAGATTATTTATAATCAAGAATCTGTGTTTGTTTTTAAAATTTATTTCAAACTGTTTTGAATTGAAATGTTATGGAGCGTCATCACACAATTGTCGAGAAAATAGTTCTTTTCCTTGAATTAGTTCAGCTATGTCAATGAGATTACAGTTTATTGTCAACCACCAACATTGAACTCCCAATCGTCTTTTAGGTAGAACCTGTTCCCACTACAGGAACTGTATACAACAAAACTAGCTGCTTACACATAAATTGTTGTCTCGGGGATATTGGAAACCTATTAAGCCAATCCAAAGTTGTATTGCAGCTATCATAATATTGTTGATAAGTACGATATCGTTGCATCTAAAGTTAGCTTTGATATATTTGACGATTCCTGTCTTTCTTAATCTTGATAACACACGGGACGGATGTAGCTGTATAAACAGGAGTCACTTACCCTTCCAGAGCATCCGACCTCGCTTTCCTGGCACAGATTGATGTGTTACCTAGTGCCAGATTTCAAAGTCATTACTTGCTCTACGGATTGTGATTTAGACATGACATGGATCAGTATGTTTATTTTTTTATTATTATGTTTGTTAAGAGCATTGACAGAGCACTTTTTTAAATGGACTTTTCACTTGCAAAAAATAACGTTAGTTTTTATCACATTTGAAACCCTGAAAATAAACAAACCTTCAAAATACAAAATGCAATGTGTATGCGAAAAACACTTGTAAATTTGTTTCTACTATATTGAGAACAAGCAATCAAGACGATACAAACGCATATATACAAGGCAAGAAAAGTCAAAACAAAAACGGAAAAAACCAAACACAAACAAACAAGAGAAAAAAAGCCAAACTCATATACAATTGAAAAACAAGATCTGAACAAATCAAGACAGGAAAAGACATATAAACAAATCAATACACACATATTATTACCACTACTTAGTTATAGTTTCTTTTTGAAAGGAACAAGGTATACAGTACAACCATCTCGATAATGATTATGGATCGGCTGTCGATAGGTCGAGATATGTAAACCTAGTGACCGTAAAGCTGTTACAAGGCTGTCGAGATATAGCTAACGAGAGGCCGAGATTAACTGCCTTTTCAGCTTTTAACTAGATTAGGGTTTAATTTTCGAAAGGTCTGTACTGCATATCTTTATTTTAAAGAAGTTGTTTTTTTCAACACTTGCACAGTTAAAAAGCGCTGTCAACAAACAAAACTTGGCTGATCAAGGCCCTAAAAAAGTTTTGTGGCCGTCATCACAGTATGGTTAATGTCTCTGTGTCCTGGATTGCCCTGGATATATTTGAACGTCCCATAGTTCCATGTTTCTTTCACACAATTTTGATTACACACGTAGCGGGTGTAGAAAACTAAACAGGAGATACTTACCTTTCCGGAGCACCCGGCCTCACTTCCCTGGTGGAAGTTCACATGTCTATCCTGACTTGTCAGTTCCAAAGTTTTTTACTTTCTTCTGGATTTTGATTCGGGCATGGATTAGTATGTTTGATTTTGATACTTACATCTGTTTGAAAAGAGGTACTTAATTTTGCTTTTCGAAGCTAATCAGGCGAATAACAATGAATACTATTTTGTTTTAAAACGACAAGATTTGATTCCAATAAGAGAAGTTAAAATTAGAATATATATTAAAGATTCTTCTCAAAAAGACAACCGATAAATCACAAGGTGCTTCAAATTCAGTTAATTGAAAGTGTTGACGAGTTTTGTTTAAAACAATCATGCCGTACCGAAGCCGATATGATATTTCTTAACGTCGTTCTATTTCAACCTATGCACCTATCAACCCTGAGTTGGTGTGACATTGCTTATTAATTATTTATTTTATTTATCAATTAACCGTTGTCTGATTGACATATTATCCATTAACAAAGTAATTTGTTAGGTTACGGAACGATATACGGAAATAAATCGCGTCATGTTGAGAAACAGAAAATAAATAAGTAACGCTTTATAGGGGATGTGTCGTAAGTCGATAATAATAAAAAAAGAAAGATCTTCAGTTATCAAGTTCCTATGGTGGCCAATAACGGTCATGGACAACTTAACGATGTACGGAAATAAATCGTGTCATGTTGAGAAACAGAGTAACGCTTTATAGGGACGGTGTCGTAAGTCGATAACAATAAAATAGCAAGATCTTACGCTTACAATTTCCTATGGTGACCAATAACGGTAATGAACAACTTAACGATATACGGAAATTAATCGTGTCATGTTGACAAACAGATACGAATAAATCAGAAACGCTTTATAGGGGCTGTGTCGTAAGTCGATAACAATAAAATAGCAAGATCTTACGTTAACAATTTCCTATGGTGGCCAATAACGGTCATGAACAACTTAACGATATACGGAAATAAATCGTGTCATGTTTAGAAACATACAAATAAATAAGTAACGCTTTATAGGGGCTGCGTCGTAAGTCAACAACAATGAAATAGCAAGATCTAACGTTATCAATTTTCTATGGTGGCCTAAAGCGGCCATGTTAACCATAACGATATATGGAAATAAATCGTGTCATGTTGAGAAACATACAAATAAATAAGTAAGGCTTTATAGGGGATGTGTCGTAAGTCGATCACAATAAAATAGCAAGATCTTACGTTAACAATTTCCTAAGGTGGCCTATAGCGATCACGGATACCTTGACGACATACGGAAATAAATCGTGTTATATTGAGAAACAGATACAAATAAATAAGTAACGCTTTATAGGGGCTGTGTCGTAAGATAGCAAGATCTTACGTTTACAATTTCCTATGGTGACCAATAGTGGCCATGAACAACTAAACGATATACGGAAATAAATCGTGTCATGTTGAGAAACAGAGTGACGCTTTATAGGGGCGGTGTCGTAAGTCGATCACAATAAAATAGCAAGATCTTACGTTTACAATTTCCCATGGTGACCAATAGCGGCCATGAACAACTAAACGATATACGGAAATAAATCGTGTCATGTTGAGAAACAGAGTGACGCTTTATAGGGGATGTGTCGTAAGTCAATCACAATAAAATAGCAATGTCTTACGTTAACAATTTCCTATGGTGGCCTATAGCGACCATGGATACCATGACGACATACGGGAATAACTCGTGTCATGTTGAGAAAGAGATACAAAACAAATAGTAACGCTTTTTGGGGGCTGTGTCGTAAGTCGATAACAATAAAATAGCAATGTCTTACGTTAACAATTTCCAACGGTGGCCAATAACGGTCATGAACAACTGAACGATATACAATGTACGGGGATAAATCGTGTCATGTTGAGAAACAGATACAAAACAAATAGTAACGCTTCATAGGGGCTGTGTCGTAAGTAGATCACAACAAAATAGCAATGTCTTACGTTAACAATTTCCTATGGTGGCCTAAAGCGACCATGGATACCATGACGACATACGGGAATAAATCGTGTCATGTTGAGAAACAGATACAAAAGAAATAGTAACGCTTTTTTGGGGCCGTGTCGTAAGTCGATAACAATAAAATAGTGAGATCTTACGTTAACAATTTACTATGGTGGCCTATAGCGATCGTAAATTGATCATCTTACCAGCCAGTTCCGTGAAGGGTTTCGTAATCCAGATTCTTCGATAATAGCGTTTATTACAATTACATCTTGTCTTCAATGCTTTCATCTTGATCTTACAGAATCAAATTGAAACTAATATTTACATGCATTTTTTATTTTAAGTTTTTTTTAATTTATCCCAAAGTAAAAATTTTAAAGCTGGCAAATTAGGTTAAACACGAAAATTTCAACCAGAAAACTGAGACGAGACCGGGTGCTCTAGAAGGGTAAGATTCTCCTGTTTAGTTAGCCACACCCGCCACGCAAGTAATCAAAATTTTTAATGAGTGGAACATAGAACTATGGGACGTCAAATATATCAAGGTAATGGAAACAGAGAAATCATAATTATCAACAATATTGTGATGACGACCACGAACATTTTTGAGAGCCTTGGTTAGCCTAGGCCTGTAATATACTTTCGTTAACAATTCATTTGTAAACTAGCTTCGTTATATAAATTTCAATAGTAGGAACAAGCTCTACCTTAGCGGCGTATAAATTGTGAAACAACTACGTGTACATCATAAGCAGGAAAAGTAGGTTTATTGCTTCTAAGGAAAGGAAAGTTGATAAAGGAAATATTTAATCTGTTTGTCATACACCTTCAAATGTGCCTTTAATTGATTTCACAATTGAGGTTTAAGTCTAAATATGAAGCAGAACTTGTAAAACCATTCATGTCTTTTATTTCAAGCTCACTGAGACAGATGACATCCAAATAATGTGCAAATAATAAATAGAACGTTATTTAGAGAAATGAAAGTCATCTTATAATATGCTTTAAAGCCTAGTTCGATCTACTAAATATACGTTAAACAGTTTAATTTTACTTTAAGAACTCGATGTTTTTGTTGTTTTTTTTATATCCCTCAAAAAGAAGGAATAACACAAACAGTGGCCATAACAATCACAAATCTTGCTTTTTAACTTGTGATTTACATTTCAATAATAATAGTAAAATCTTTCCACTTCAAGTCGTTTTGACGTGTTTGCCTGCATTTGCTTAAATGTAGATGATATATAGTAACTATGCACTGTATCAAAGAGTCGGTTGCACCGAAAAAGTAAGAAACCCATTAAAGAAAATTACAATGATTAAATTGTTAAACATATCTGTTAAAGTTAAATACATGCACGTAAATGCACATGCGAGAAGGATTGATTAGTACATACAACATGCATTTTAATAGTTGTAATTATGTCTGTATTAACTGGTACAAACATATCGAGTTAAGTTTTAAACAAGTAAGTTTATTGTATAGCCCTTGGTATTTAGTTGTTTTTTCACAAATGGTGCGTTTTTCTTTAAAAATGGCTTTTAAAAATGTTAAAATTCTGTTTTTTTTCTATATTTAATCTTTTCAGTTGTTTCTTTTCTTTAATCTGTCTTTTTACGTAGATTAAGTTCAAATGTTGAAATAAAAATAACTGAATAATACAGCTCTAGACATTCAAATAGCTACCAACAGTTATGCAAGTACGTTTTAGGCAAGAATTCATAGTGCTGTTTCCCTGAAAATCTGATCGTCATGCAAACATTTAGCCGTCTCAAATTGTTTTAGCAAAAATAAGAAGTCCGTGAATACACACGCAGTAACATTAAAAAAAGAAATTAAAATAAGCTAATTGTATATGCTTAGACTACAGATAAAATACACGAAACTTGTTTTATTAATCAGCAAAAATCTGATCAACTTTTATGACTATCGGAATTTAGGTCTACGTCTGACTTGTCGACCAATATGAAACCGTGGCAAACGAGGTACTTTGAAAGTTTGAATATCCATTTTTGTATGGAATCAAATCAACAACACGGTTGACTTTATTTAATAGTACTCTCTGCACAACGTTCATCAAAGCCTGTCGGTGTCTTGTGTTACGGAAAAAACGAAAAGTACTCAAAGGTGTTGTTCATTTTTGAGCAGCAATTACAAAAGTCACAGCGCGAACATGCCATTCAATCTGATGACGGTCGTATTTGATAATATATTTGCTACAAATTAAATATGTATACTCACAATTCCAAACATTACGTAAAAAATTTTACTAATCGCATATAAACATAAACACGTGAACTTCCACAAGAGAAGTGAGACCAGGCGCTCCTGAAAGATAATCACCTCCTGTTTAGCTAGTTTCACTCGCCATGTGTGTAATCAAAATAGGGAATGAACGGAACATTGCACCTTAGGACGCCAAATATATCCAGAGTAATTTTGGATACAGAGACATCATACTTACCAACAATATTGTGATGAAGGTAATAAAACATTTTGAGGACATAAATTAGCAAGCGTAGACTTGCAACAATTTATTTGTAAGCAACTTGTGTTATTGTATATAATAACCGCCTGCAGTTGGAACAAGCTTTACCATATTGTATTAAAAGTAAAACAAGTACACAAATAAAGAAAAAAACATGTGTATTGCTGAATAGAAAAGAAAAGCTGATAATTCCTATGAAATATTTGATGTTGTTTGGTGTTTAAATATGTCATAACCATTGGAAATATGTTACTTAATAAACAGTGATAAAACAATCCAGTCATAAATTACAATATAGTATATCACAAAAAACTGCATATATTGTTACAGTATGTTGTATTTTATCTTATGGATAAGTATGTTTGCTTTTGATTGATACAACAGGAATTTGATTGCACCAAAAAAAAACCCTGAGTAACGTAATATATTACAAATGTAAGTTGTTTCAGAAAGCCGATTGTACCGAAAAACTAAGAAATACATTACATCACATTACAATAGTCATTTCACAAAAATATCTATTCATTACAGTTAAATATATGCACGTAAAGGCACATGCGAGAGGAATTGTATAGTGCATACAATCATGTGTTTTAATAGTTATTATTAACAGTGGATTAACTGGTACAAACACATCAAATTAGGATCTAGATACGACAGATTAAGTGTAGTCTCTCCTTACTTGTCATTGTTATATCTTTATTTGTTTTAGATGTATAGAGGACACGTTTTTCTTGACATTAACAGTTTTAAGTTTTTTTTCTTTTCTTTTTGGATTTACATAATAAAAGAAAGAATTTATAACTAAAAAGATACAACAATCAAAACCATGAAACAATAAAAATATATGATAAAAAAGATAAGTAAAACAGAAACGCATTTATTAGTGTCTATGGTTATAACATTCCAGATTTTGAATAAATGTATATTGTTTTAGTGACAGTACATTTAATGTGTCCACTATTATTCCATTTATTTTACAACCAGTGGTCCATAAATCCACTAATTGAAACATAAAGCTTATGTTTTAACAAACAATGAACCAATAACTTAACATATTTTATGATAAAATTTATGAAAACATATTTTGATTTCATTTGTTTTGAAATTGTATATAGAAAAATATTGATTTGATGATGTACCGCAAACATGCACTTCACTAAAGATAGCTAGTCAAATACATACAGAGGGATTAGATTCAGGAACCACCTTCGTAGAACTTCAAGATGAATCCTTCATTAATTCTTTGAAAAGGGGTATACTAAGATTGAAGGTTGTATAGGTTTTTCCCAGTCACGATACATGTATGTCTTTTTACACTTCTTAGAGTATGTAGAGGATCTTACATGAGTGTTTATGCAATATTTAATTTATTATTTGAATGAATGAGTTTAATTATTTAACATTGTCAATCGTTACAGAAACATGAATGTAAGATTCTATCTATTATGTAATCGAGGAAAAAACTGGGTTTCGGTAAAATTTAACCCGTCTTCTCTATTAGAAAAAATCCGACTGGCCGCAATACACAGAAGTCACGTTTCAACGTGAACATGCGCCCAAAGATTACTACTAAGTTTTTATGGACATAGTTATGTCAAAAATACAATGTTGACTTTTCTATAGAACAGATAAAAAAACATTTTTCAACTGATATGAGTTCTTTATATGATTATTAAAATAACTAGATGAAGGGTGTCAGTGAAACAAACAGACAAACACAATACGCGTTTTATATGATTTTTTACATGGCTCTATTTTGTGGAATATTTGGAAGATTATACTAAAAGACGTGCGTTCTTTTAATCATTTGAACCTAATGCATTAGCTTTTTATACAAAAATGTTTTTAATTAGTAAAAAAAGTATTGCTCCCCATTCATAAGTAAAACATGACGTCACATATACTTTATAGAGATAAAACATGTTTCCAGCTGAAACTAAAAATAAATAGGGATGAGTTGACATTAATATTTAATTAAGATAATTCTGCTAAAACCCGCTATAAAATTATGACACTTTTATACACTATAAGCTACAAATGTCCTAGAAACAGTACGTTTACAGCTAAAAACACTACAACATAAAACCTGTTTGACAAATGATTCATATGCATGCTTGATATTTAAACCGGGCAGTTAACCTTTGGTTCTTACCCACTTTAAATTGCGATGAAATTACAAAAATACAAAAACTATGTTTTTACTCACATAGCTCTAAGGAATCGGGTCACACATGTTTGAGTATACCTGTTTTAGACGATTTCCGATTTCATACACAATATGAAAAAATAGTCAGGCACAAACGATAAAGTTATCATGTGATCGCTGGTGAGCCCAACTGTTGAAGAAATGGATGATTATGCCCCCGAAAAACACTTGAACTACGTAATGGGATACAGTTTTTCTAATAGACTTTTTACCAGTTTTGTGAAGGTTTGCGTTATCCGGCTGATATTTTACATAAAAAATTGTCAACAAACGTTCTTACAATTAAAAATAGTTCCATGGGAAAATCATTTCTTGATAGCTTGAGTGATTCTTTAATATGACACGTAACATACGGTGTTAAAATAATGTCTTCAAGGTGAATTTATTCAAATTAACAAAAAATTGCCATGAAAAAGACGAGAATGAACATGTCAAACTTGTTGAAACTTTGGTTTTACACAAACTTGCTATTATAACACACGCAAATAACTTCTTATTTCAACATGTGCCTAAAATTGTGAATGAATCTTGTTATATAATCATGGATAAAATTCTACATGAAAAATCAATTTATATAATCTTGCCTTGTGTGAAATGACTGTTTGAACGTAAGTGTTACAAGTACTTTTTATCATAGTTTATTTTGATGTTTACTTATTGGGCCTCTGTATATAATCCAGGATATTATGGCCACGAACAAAAAGTTTTTATGACGCAAAATATAACCCATTTGGATTTCGAACGGATTTTAAATTTTACAATTGTTTTATATGAACTGATTGAATCCGAGGATTTTCAGAGACTGGGCACATATAAAAATAACATTAAATGACTGTTGCGTTATAATTATGTGCAGCGGAATCATAAAATCTTACCGGCTAGCATATAAAACTCTCAAAGATGAGCATTGGTTGAATTGGGCGTAATAATTAGAAAAATTGTCTCCACCAAGAAAATGAGCATTTACAAATGGATGCCTCTCATCTGTTAGATGAGACCTTGGAATCGACATCCTATGTCGGGGTACACATGACAAAATGAAGGATCGCATATGTCTAGAGCTTCGGCAATTTTACCTGCTCCTGTTTAATCAATTATCAACTATTATACTTAATTGCAAATCTTTAAACGTCCGATCAAGGTAGATTCAATTGTTTAAAGAATGTGTATAAACGGTTTTACTGATTGATCAGAATAAGATTTAAAAAGTATACTGTTTTTAAAATTAAAATATTAATTTGAATACAAGAATGAAAATTAAAACAAACTGGATATTATGTATTAGGGTGTGGTTTAACGTGATAGTGTGTTTGGTGCAACATGGTTTCAGCATAACCTTAGTTTATTACTCTGATTTTCCTATAAAAGACTCATTTGTTGATAATGAAGAGTAAGAAATAACACTGCTGGGCTCCAATTAAGTAAGAGATGCACCAAGCAGTAAAAGTGTTATCAACCCTCACTTAAGATATACCTCATAAATACGTAAACTTGCTTCATTTCAGTTCCGGAAAAATTACGTTAATGATTCCCGCGATTTTATCTGGTCCACGAATTATGGTTAAAATCTGTCTGAAATTGACATGATTAGATGTGACTTTGACGAATGATTCCACGTGAAGATGTTAATTTCATCCAACATATTATACCCCGACAAAATCTTTACAGTGTAATAAAAATGGCATCAAAATGCTAAGTTAAAGCTCTCTCTATTTTCTCTAAATCACGCCGAGTTTGGCATTTCTGTAAATTCTTCGGATTTTTCAGACTTAAAGACTGTTTACAGAATACAAGAGCGAGTTATAGAAGAACTGGGTTTTGATGAGTTGGGTATTAAAAATGAATTAAAAAGGGATATATAATTGGTTAACGTGAGATGTGTTTTGGCTTTATAATAAGCTGTTTATAATTCCCATGGTTTATTCAAAGTTAAAGTTAGTAACTTCGCCTTCCTGTGAATTATAGGAAATGAAAAACAAAGTTTTAAGCTAACTCTACGCCTATAATTAATGTAAAACTAATTAATATTTATGAAAATTAAAAATGTAAACATGAGTCATATTAGTAATGGCAAGGGATCTCTTTTCATTGCAAAATGTGAACATTCATGCACTTATTTAAAGACGTAGGTGCACGTGTACTAAAACTTAAACAGCAGTGGTTCAAAGTTCAAACAATTAACAACATTGGTATGAATGGTCTTTTTAAATAGAATATTAATGTTCATAAAAACATGGATCAAGGTATATGTGACTATACACGCATCTCAATTAAAAGACATTGCATTAGTGTTGATTCAAACTGGCAGCTTTTATTATTATTAACCAGAATCCAGGTTACAGAATCCAAATTCCAATAAATTCAAATTATGAATGATAATTATTTAGATAATCCGAAATATTTTACAAATACATATATGGTATATTAAACGTTCGACGACATTCACAAAAGTAATGGAGAAATATAAATGGAAACTTATTTGTTTTAATTAAATGTCTATAGCAACTGGCAAACCTGAAGAGAAAACAAATTTCTAAAATAAGCCGAATATTGACACTGAATTTGTTCTTCCAAGGTTTATAACGTCTTGAGAAAAATGTCATTAACCATATGCTACATTTGTCAAATAAATCAACTGAAAAGTTTACATTTATCTTTAAAATAGGAATATTAAGTTAGAAAAATCCACACAAGTCGAGACAAGATAAATGTATTTTTCTACGTGTGTACCCGCTGAAGCTGAAATTTTAGAGATAAGACACTGAAACATTGACAGTTTATATTTTGTGTGATTTTTTGTTGACTTCTGTATATATACGTTACATGTCTCTGCATATAGTCTGGTTTTCTTGATTTTCAATATTCTGCACAACAACAAAGACAAAATTGTAAGAAGTTATAATTGAGATTTTGCATATAATACAATACAGTACACCACTGTCGAAAGTTTAACATTAAGCTAAATAATTTGTGTTATTTGGTACTTTATTTCGGCTCATCGATAGCTATATCTTGACAGTCTTTCGCAAGCTACTGACTATCGGCAGCTTTTCGATTACTTACTATTTATATAGCGAACATTTTGACATCCGAGCTTCGACTCCTTTTCTTTAGCTCAGTGTTAAAGATCTGTACTTTCTTGCACCTCAGATAGAAAAATCCATAAAAAGAGAGGTGCAAGATATCTCCATCTTGTGCCCCCCTGTGCAAGATAGCCTACACGCCGTTTTTCCCGCAATCTTTTATCAGCAAAATCAGAGGTGTACCGACAGTTGAAATTGATTTTAAATTGAATATAGTACTTTCTGGTGCAAGAAATAGAATCAATCACTACTTGTAGTGCCAGATAAGGAAATCTCAACCCTCGTTCTAATATATTTGGTCCAGAACTCGGCAAGCCTCGTTCTGGACCAAATATATTAGAACTCGGGTTGAGATTTTCCTATCTGGCACCACAAATTGTGATAGATTCTTTTAGTCCTTGTAATTAGCAATTTTGATGACACAAGTGTCGAGTGTAACTAGCTAAACAGGAGGCCCTTACCCTTCAGAAGCACCCGGCCTCAGTTCCCTGGTGGAAGTTCACGTGTTTAACCTAATTTGTCAGATTCAGTTTTTAGTTTTTACTTTGCTAAGGGTGAATTGGTATGTTTGTTTGTAATTATCGCCTCTGAAAGTATTTCAATTAATTTGAACATGCTTAATGTCCAAGTCCGAAGTAAATGCAACCTATTTTAAAGACATACCTAAATAAATGTTAAATTACAGAAATTCATCATTCAGTTTATACAATTTGTTAACAGAGAAGTAAAATCAGTTTTATCAGATCACGTAATCTTCAATAGTAACATTGATGCAAAGACTGATACAAGTATGTATGTCCTCAGGATAACTGTTGTTTACTTGCCAGACAATCATGAATCAAAAGGCGTGGGTCTACACATACTTTGTTTGGGATGGTCAAGTGTACTTTGAATACAACTCACGCTCAAAACATAGAGTTTAACAATTTGTCCGTGCTTTTCAGAATCTCAAAATGTATTATGTACATGTTTATAGGAAAATCGTACATTCTCTTCAATGATAATAGAGTGTAAAACTATGTATGTTTGAGAAAACAAACATATAGTTATCCAATGTTTATCATGTCAAGGGTGTTAACTGAACAAGCGAATATACATGAAAACATAGCAGCATTTGTTTAATAGCCTTTTTGCACTTTTTCATGATATACTAAAAAAGAACAGTTGTTTGTAAAAATAGAACGTTATTTGATCAATTATAAGAGATTTATTCCATAAACATTATGCAGATTATAATCTCCATGGTAATTTGGCACGTGTCGTGTAATAAATTCTGTATTTTTTATACTAAATAATCTCATAATGTTACGTGTGTGATTGTATCTCTGATTTAATAAAGAAATGGACAATAAACAATGAATAAAGGCAGGCATTCCTCGTGAGCATTCGTATTTCAGCACAAGATGCGACGGAAAAGGCCGAACCAAAGCATATGGTAATACGTTAGGAGGATATGGGGATTTTCCTTTTCTTTATCCATCGTGCAACAATGTACTTTGGCATTTATACAAAACGCCCAGGGGTCAGTTTGACTTCGTATCATAATAGAGGGAATTAAAAACCATGTTATTGACGTCACCAGACACCCAACTGACGTCAACGTATGTTCTCTGACGTCAGATTTTTAATTATCACCACACTTTTATATTCGGGTATAAATCCAAAGATTGCAAAAGCCGGATATGTTATAGGGTATAAAAGCTCGATCGATTTTAGTATCATTATATTTCAATGTTTGATGCCCTAAACACTTGAACTAATTTCATACAGATATCTCCAAAACATCTTTAACACATTTCTACCGTGTCTTATCCTCTATATATGATAATTTTACCTCTTCGTGTTTTTACACTAAAAAGACAATGAATAAGAGGATTTAATTTCAACTCTTATAAGAATTCCTTTCATTATACGCTAACTAGGTTTTTGAAAGAACTGAAACGCTAAGAGAATATCGGGATTTTTCTTCTCTTTATCTATCGTCCAACATTGTACTTTTGTCATTTATGCAAAAAACATCAAGGGCCAGTTTAACGTCGCATCATATGGATTAGCGATTTCAGGGTGCAAGAAAAATAGGTGCGATTAGAAAGCACGTTACCAACGTCAACAAAACAACAAACTGCCGACAATGTCTGTTTTTTACGTCAGCTTCATTTCGGGACGCTTTCATATCCGGGTACAAATACAAACAAGAGACAGATATATATTAAGGTATTAACCTAAAAGGATCTTTCTGAAAACCATCACAATCATTATATTACAATGTTTAGCACTTTTTAAAAACGTTATTCAGAATCATTATTTTACCATGTTTAGCACTTTTTGAAAACGTTTTTCAGAATCATTATATTACAATGTTTAGCACTTTTTGAAAACGTTTTTTAGAATCATTATATTAAAATGTTTAGCTGCTACCGCTTTTATACAGATATCTCAAAAACATCTTTAACACATCTTTCTACCGTGTCTTATACCCTATGGTACTCTGTATATGATTACTTTACCTCTTCGTGTTTTTACACTAAAAAGACAGTTAATAAGAGGATTTAATTTCAACTCTTATAAGAATTCCTCTCATTATACGCTAACTAGTTTTTCAAAGCACTGAAACGAGCAATATTCTTTATGTCGACTTATACCAATCTTTCAAACGTAATTAACACTCACATCGATATCAAACGGTAAGGTTACAAAAACATTTCTGCGCTATTTAACGCCAATTTTCCCGCCATAATTACTCTGAAGTATATTTTTATTGATTGCATATTTCATACGCGCACGTGCTTATGTTATCTGTGTAAATGTTTCCTTTAATCTTAAGTGCCGTGACTGTTACATGGTTTGTGTTTATAATGTAACGTTATGCACGTGTAATTTTATGCGCGTGCGGGATAATATGACTTCTCAATAAAACATATTTTATACACGATAAACAGCGTATGGCTATGTCCCTATGTGTTGAAAATCTCGTAGAAATATTTGGATGTTTTTGATAAATGTGGAATTTCTTTTAAAATATATAATGAAAAGAAAAAAGTGGATAGTAAAATGATCCTCAAAAATTGAGGGTGCATTTTTGGCTTAGGACTGATGTATAAACAAATCTTCGCTTAATCACAATTCTGTTGGTTAAAACTGGTATCAAATATAAACAAACACTAACATGCAAGACTATGCGCACATAACAATCCAAAAAAGCTTATAAAAACTTTGATTTTGAATTGGTAAATGTAGTTAAACAAGTGAAAAAAAGTGAAAAGGGAAGTGATGATGTGTGCTCCGCAAGGGTAGGTGCCTTCCTGTATAAAACATATAATATGTAACACACAATATTATTATTATTATTATTATTATTATTTAATGATGATTAAATGTAAAATGGAATTGAGATCAAATGTTTAACGTAATAAAACCTATTAATATTTAGAACATATACGCCCGATTGCAATTTCCTCTTGCATCGTGGTTTCAATATTACACCTTACCGCTTCAAAAATTAGATGTAGGGACATTTATTTTATTGAATAAATAAATTTGCTTGTTTAAAGTCTCCATTGCATCGCCACTACCTTTAGATAGTTCTTTTTTTATTTGGGCAAATTCTAAGCAACTTTGTTTCTTCATACTATGCTATTACCATCAACGAAAAAAGATTTATAGACCGTTATTGTGCAGGAACAAAAAATCGTTAAAACTGGGATAAGTTTAAAAACAGAAAAAAATCTTTACTTATTTAATTGACAAAGACAGTCAGTAACATTATGTTGGTGTTAAATGTGGCAGGTTTCTAAAGGTTATTAAAATCCCATTCTAAACCATGGTTCTACCCCACATGGTGCGTCATATAACTCGAGGCCATAACTCACCGCCTGACGTCCGAACACTCCATGTTGTAACTCGTTTGCATTCCTCTTAGCAAGATTTGTGGTCCAATAAAAGGCGAAAGTATGATAATGGTTTTTCTGCTTACTTTGTGTCTGGCTGTTTCATCACGGATATTTGCGACGTTCATTTTATATGGTCTGTCACTAAAGTTTGCGAGCTGAGAAGAATTTGTTAGATACAGTTCTTAAAATACCAAAACCAATTGGCTTGTAAAATGATCCCTATGTGTGTTTTGTTTAGTAAGTTAAATATATATATATAGGGAATCAATGAAATGTTGCTTTGAAGAACAGATACATGCGTATATTTATTTATGATAGGACGTAATAAAAACAAACCTTTTTGTATTTCATCAAACTTTTAATTGCCATTGCATCACAATAAAAGCTTGATGATCAAATATTATAATAACATGTATGTAAAAATACACAATAAACAGGGACAAGAATATTTGATATTGCTGCCTAGAAAGGAAAAATTGACAATAGAAAAATTAAAGTCATCACCTTTGTAAGACATCTTCAAATGTTTGCCTTTTGTGAGTGTCAAATTTAGGTGTATAATAAAATATGAAGATCTTGAAGAATCTGCCGTATCTTTCATTTCAAGGTCACTATGATAGATGACATTCACTTATTTTTAAAATTCAGGAGAATGCCATCTATAAGCATATATCTGTATATAGGGTTGAATGATCATGAGTTGATAAAGGTCTTCTTTCCAAATTACAACATAAATAAAGAATCAAATAAACAATCACTGGAGCACAGTTTTCGTCCATCGTTATGCAATTTCTTGTTTATTGCATTACACAACCTATCGAAGACTATATATATATATATATATATATATATCATATTATGTAATTTTAAAGTACATGCTTGTTGATTCTATAAAATTAAAAAACAAAACTAAGCTGTAGCATTCTCAAAATTATAAGCTAACCTCTAACATTTTGTTGATGGTGTCTTCAGTATCTTTCTTTTTTTTTTTAGCCAGAATACCTGTTCAGAACTAGGAATTATAGTTTGGATTGCCGTTTTTGTTGCAGAATGACAAGTGAATTATTTGTAGCGTTGGAAGTACATTCCCTCTAAAGGCATAACGATGTAGAAACGTATCGTACTATAAAGTTTGAAATGTGAAATTTTAATTCTGTTACACAAAAGCCTACAATATCTACAATATTTATTGGTCCGGTGCATTTCATTTCCGCGGTCTCATATTATCAGAATTAAGTTCTAAATAGATTTCAATTTAACTCAACAAGAATGACTTATTCTGCATCTGTTCACTATTGGTCAATATGGATTTTTAAGATGTATAAATCTTCATCAGCTACACTTGCATTAAGAAAAGCCTTCAAAACATTTTTAAAATATGAATAAACATCATTAAAATTATCAGTAAACATTTTATCATCAAAGACATTTTCTAAAATAAAATATTTATATGTTGGTCATTGGTCAAGAGAACGGGTCTTTGATAATTATCGAATTATACCAAAAGTAATTAATTTTAAAACGGTCCATCATTTATCGTCTACCAAAAGGAATTAATCTATAATATCCTTATCAGAAATATACATTTCCTACTAGAAAATCATAAATAAAAAACTCATAGAGCATGACAAAAATAAACAAATTCGATTTAAATCATAAATATTCATTAAAACATGATCCGTTTTTAAGCATAAGTGTTTATATATCATCCATAATGAGTTTGTACAGCTCATTAAGAACGTACCATTTGATATCCGTACCTAGCTGGTGTACATCAAAATCCACACTCTTATCATGATAGATGGCGTATAATATCATCAAAGTAAAGAAATATTTCATTATGATTTTTAGATTTTCTGCTTGATACTGTCTTGTATATGAAAATTAATCCATGGTGAACGACGGCTATACATCACTATGGACAGTATGTACGAATATAGGTGAAGTACAGGCCTGTCGAAAGTTTAACACCAAGTTGACGAATTAGTACCAAATCTGCAGCTTATTTATGCTTCTCTGTGTTATCTAAATATCGAAAACCTTTAGGCTGTTTTTATCTATACTTCAGCAGCTTTCCAGTTACTTGCTATCCATCTATTAGCCACTCGGTGGTTCCTTTTGTTAGCTCAGTGTTAACTTTCGACAGGTCTATACTGTACAAAACAGCAATGGACAGATGGTTAGGGAGGCAATAGGGGGTCAAGATAAATATCTACAGACAATTTTCTTAAGTATCAAACATAAATCAGAATAATAGATGTAAAGGTGGATAAATAATCATATTTATATTTATCAAATTAATATGATTGTAAATACCAAGATATGTTTTCAAAAATGTTTTCTTTACCCGCTAATGTCTTGTATAGTATCAGCTAATATCGTGGTGGTTTACCGTATTATATTTCAAAATCCAATCAATTGTAAATGATTCGTCGGGTGGCTGAACTTTAACAGCTATAGCATAAAGAATAAGTTAATGCTTTCAAGTTAGTACAAAAAAGGAAAACGTAAAGGTATTTATGTGGCTGCAAACCATATAGAATCCATAAATACCTGACAAGTTCTTATTGTCGAACTTTTTGAAGATCAAACGAATGACATATTCGTGTCGTTAAATTTTCTGAGATATTCCAAATTTGAAGACCTAACAGTATAACAAGTTTACAAGTTTTGTTTTAACAGAGTTTGGAATATGTATGTTCTTGTTAGCGTTTGGAATTGCAATGCCATGGACAATCCTTTTGAATCATACAAACATACTCTTTATGTGTTACATTGTAATGGTATACATTATCTTTTAGCTGTTTTAATACCGCAAATAACATGACAAAAGACAAGAACAAAATAATGTAACAATAAGCAAATACATGTATTAAGATCATTGACTCATCATGTAAGCCATGACTTTGGTGCGCGGCACTAGACAAATATGCTGAAAATTAAAAATATTTAATTCATATTTTTAACATATCGATGATCAATTAACTATAGGCGTACTGATCTTTGTTCAAATCAGAATACCAAAAGCAAAGCAAGAACTTTCAAAACTGGCACATAAGGTCAAACACGTGACTTCAACAATGACATTAAAAATGCCACACATTTTCAGAAAATATATTACTAAACTTCGTTTTGATTTTGCAGCAATTGACAGCCGTCTCGAACTACAATACCTTAACAGTAATGCTCGGATCTAAATTGAGGAAATCCAAATATTTTTTAAGATGTTGAAATGAGAAAACTAGAAGGACCATAAGTTGTTTTACCAAACAATATCAGCAAAATCCATGATATACATACACACATATATTATATATACAAAGGTTGTTAACATTACTACATTGACAAACCTACAGCGAGAGTTATTTGGACTATTCTATTAATTAGATACAAAGAATGCTGCTGGACAAGAAAAATGCAGACACTGACCATTTATCAGTAATGAGATTCAGGTCATATTAAGGTGATGGTCAGTACATGTAGTGGTGTGTTTAGTGGTAGTCTTATTTAATTACAATTTATTAACACATCAATGTCCTATCTAAGGCGGGCACCTGCTTTTGATAAGTAATTGGAAAATTCCACATGTAAACCACCGCTATCTAATACAAAAACACATAAAACATAGAATGAAAATGAAAAAAGTCATTTTTCATTGAAAAAATAAATGGCTTTCTAAGTAATCTATATAGTGACTTGTACTGTTTGTGTGATAACAATTGTAAACAAACCTTTATGGCTTAAATTGATGATAAAAATCATAGATCGTTGATACATATTTATAATGCATGATTTTTTTTGAAGGACAAGGAAAAAAATATAACGCTAACTGCTTTCCACATGCTTCAATAGTTTTCCACAGCTCTAAATCATTTAATCGCTTAATTTTACTCGAACGTATAGACGCGTGTAACAAATCAAGTGACCGTCTTTAATATAACGAACTTATATTATTGAAATTGATTAAAATACAACGATTTTGAACATTAGAAGAAGTTTCCAGTGATAAGGTGGTTAAAGGGCTTGTCCAGAACAAAATATAGCACATCGTCTAATTTACAGCATTTGGGCAGAATAGTGTTTTTTTATATAAGCAAGAGTATTTGGATTTCACTCAAGTCATATAGAGGCAGTCAGTTCAGCTTTGGTGAAAAAGGGACTGCCGGAGAATATCTAAATTGGTGGGTTTGTAAAATGTCACATACCACAAGAACTTTTTAAAGATAAAACCTTTGCGATGTAATAAGCCTTCACTTCTTTGGTGGAAGTTCACGTGTCTAACTTAATTTGCCAGTTTTTACTTTGCTTTTGGTCACTGTGTATAACCGCTACCGGAAATTGGTACCTGTCGAAACCAAATTGCTACCATTTGAAGCGAGCGGTGTTGTCAGTCAAGGTAAGAAAATCCAATATTGCTAGATTTTGAGGAAGTGTGCCATGACGAACTATTTGCGATTTTATTGCTATGGCATAGCACTATACATACACACACAACTTCTTAATTTGTTTGCTTCTAAATACTTGAAAAACGTCTGAAATCAGGACCTGGTACTTCCATTTATTGACGTCGCACATGTCCAATATTTCGCTAATGTTTTGTTGTGAAAAGGACGTAAAGTAATAAAATATGCGCCCGAAGTCACCAGTTTCAGTAATTTAGTCTTGGTAAGAGAAATATTTGATAAATTCAAAATGCTCCGGTTCACGGCGACTTGTGGGGTAAACAAAATTTGCATCACGGCGTGTTGCTGGAAAAGTTTCCGGCGAATTGGTAATTCTGGTGAAGAATGTTAATTTTTCAGAAGGGTTTATTGGCGTTTTTGAAACACCACAGACAACCAAAAACCACAGAAAGTGAATAAAATTACTGTATTATCAATAAAGATAAGACCCGTTAAATAAAATGGCATTTAAACCAAGTAAATTATGTTAATTCAGCCTTTCTATTTCCACGTTGCAATCTTCAGCAATTTGTTACGAGACCGAGTTTTAGAATATAAACTTTTCAAGAGGTAACTGAGTCTTGTGCAAGTGAGTGTATAATCTACTTGTACTAGCCTAGCAAAAGTCAGCTTCAGAATGCTAGTTAAATGAAGCATTGTCCCGCATATATATATATATATATATATATATATATATATATATATATATATATATATATACAACACCCACTGGAACCATAATCTTGTCTTTAAGCCAACCAGTTTCCATAATTCTTTAATGCGGAAAGTCAAGCGAAGTACCCATAGTACACAAAGACAAAACAAACACACTAAATACGTCAAATAATAATATTAATCGACACAGGATAAAAGACACCATTTTTCGTGAACCCAAGGAAAGGCTCAACACGATAGACGAGATGGTCGCAATCAGATACTTTATACTTGACTGATTGATTGATTGATTGTGATTGACTGATTGTTTGGGGTTTTACGTCCCAGTCAAGTTTATTTCACTCATATCGAGACATCACAAGTTGTAGATGAAGGTACAGAAATTTATACCTGTGCATTGCGCTTATGGCATTTGCAGTGAGGATTCTTTGTCATGTCACCCCTACTATGACACGGAGTTTTTTAAGGTCTCATCCGAAAGACCCGTGACTTTCACATCTTATGCTGGGCGTTTGGAATAGGAACAGCCAATACCCATTTTAAACCAGACGGACGTACACTATCTCAAGCCCTGCCACTCCTGTAGATCCGGTTTTATCGAGAACGTAAATTTCTCAATGATTCGCGAGAGGGTTCATTCGAGAATTCATCATTATCGCGAAAACCTACAGCTCAGGGCCGTAGCAAGCAATTTCAAAGTGAAAGGGCCAACCCAAAAGTGGGGGGCCAAAGTGTACTTTAGATCAAATTTTCACTGATTTTCTATGTAAAATTTAAAAATTTTCAAAAAGCCTCCCCCCCTTTTCCTACGGGCCTGCTGAGCTTAACGCATTTAAATGATAATATGCCACCAATCACGAACATTTCAATTTGCGGGATAACTCTGAACACTGGATTCACGAAAATAAAGTATCTGGTAAAATAACCGGATCTACAGTAGTTGTGGCAGGGTATCAAAAGTTAGTTCAGCTTTCGCAACGATTGAAGAATAAAAGATCTTGTGTAAGGTGGTAATTTTTCTACATAATTTTATTTGCATTCATTAACATAAAGTAATGTGCTAAGCTATAGTCCAACTTTTGTTTGTTCTACACACTACAACTGAAGTCCAAGTCTTTTATGTGGCAAAATTTTGCTTTCGTCCAGCTTGTGGTATTGTCGAATAGGAGCAACACCTCTAGCAGCCTCATCAGGATTCGCTATTGTTGCCAACTTCCGTCGAGCTTTTCCTTTTGACCGGTCTTTTAAATCGAACATATGGTCTCTAAAATAGAAGTAGTATGTGGTAAGCTTCATTGCTCTCTAAGACAAAAAGTCATTTGTGATTTCCATTTCTTTTACATAGTGATTTTCTATAATTTTTTGTGTTTCATTTCTGAAAATAACAGAATTAAATAGTTATAAATAAAGTGTCCTTTCAATATGAATGATGGTCATATACATATAATATATCTGGTAAGAATCATGGTATAGACCTGTTTACATATATGAATAATATTTTGCATGTAACAAAACGTCATAAAGTCCATGTAGAATTATTTTTTACAGAGTTAGGTGCAATTCAAGCGATCTTTGTAAGAGATAATCACCAATACTATCAGACTGAAAACCACAAGTTGCCGTAAAGTAAAACTTTATTATTTGCAATACGCCGTGTACTACACTAATAAGTCGCCGTGAACCGGAGCATTTTGAATTTATCAAATATTTCTCTTACCAAGACTAAATTACTGAAACTGGTGACTTCGGGCGCTTATTTTATTACTTTGTGTCCTTTTCACAACAAAACATTAGCGAAATATTGGACCTGTGCGACATACGCACATGCTGAAGTCGGCAGACGTCAATAAATGGAAGTACCAGGTCCTGATTTCAGACGTTTTTCAAGTATTTAGAAGCAAACAAATTAAGAAGTTGTGTGTGTATGTATAGTGCTATGTCATAGCAATAAAATCGCAAATAGTTCGTCATGGCACACTTCCTCAAAATCTAGCAATATTGGATTTTCTTACCTTGACTGACAACACCGCTCGCTTCAAATGGTAGCAATTTGGTTTCGACAGATACCAATTTCCGGTAGCGGTTATACACAGTGTTGGTATTGTGATTTGGACATGAACTAGTTTGTTTGTTTGTTTGTTTATCCGCGCGTTTTTTTTTTTCTAGACGAGAGGTGCTTATCCTTCCGGAGTACCTGGTCTCATTTTACTGGTGGATGGTTCATAACTAAATCTGCAAGTTTTCAAATGTTTTAATTTACTTTTGAGGTTTATGTTTTGAACATGAACCGAAATGTTTTTGTTGATTTTTTGTAACTCAATATAACATACACCAATAGTGACAAAACTTTGCCTAAACGAATATCCATTTAACGACAATAAAATCACCAAATGTGACAATTTGTTTAATTCATATCCCAATTTAGACACTAATATAAAAATTTGCCATATATTGAATTTTATAAACAAAGTTATATATATAAATGTGTATCATCGTAAAAAGATACATAGCATACAATCATGTACATTTGTTCTATCAGTAAACAATATCAAAACTATCTACAAAATAGCCTAATTCTACGAAAGCTTGTTAGTGCCATTTTTCAAAGTAAAAAAAATTAAATAAATCGTACAAACGATTTTTAAATTTTTAAATCGTACAAACGAATTTTTAAATCGTTTGAACGATTTAAAAATTCGTTTGTACGATTTAAAAAAATCGTTAGTACGATTTAAAAAATCGTTTGTACAAGTTAAAAATCGTTTGTACGATTTATTTATTTATTTTTTTTACTTTGAAAAATGGCACTAACAAACTTTCGTATAATTCTGTATAGTGTCTATATCAGCATAATCTTTGCTTTATTTCTTTCTATAAACAAAGTCAAGTGTGCTTTCATTCAGCAGGACTATGACATTTCTTTGTCTATATCAAAACCATAAAAAGACAATCTACAGCCATTGACTCGGCGAACCACAAGTCCTTTACCCCATTAATTCAGACATTTTACACATATTGGTAATTATTATCTGACCTATAAGTATCATCTTAAATACTTTATATTCATATCTCTGATAACATAACCCATTATGTTTGCATCCTCTTATACCATATTCCCTATTATCCGGCAATGATAAATGCGAAACTGCGGTTTTAGTTTACCGTTCGGATATAAAAAACTACATCAGTCATACTACTCGTGTCAATATTGTGTCCATAATGGGTATTTTAGAATATTTTTATATTTTTGGACATCCAAAGGGCTTAATCTGGAATATAAACAACCAAATCAAAAATATGAAAAAGCTGGCGTAATCCTTACGGTCAACAATAAAACCCGGGTTTAAGGTAACATCGTGTTTGTAAAAATTGTACATGTGGTTTTTACGTCGGATTATTTTCATTTTATGATGAATATAATATTTCTAGTTATTGTTCGATCCCAGACAATAAAGTGCCCTGTATTGTTATTATAAAAAGTTATTTTCATCTTTCTGTGGTTGGGGTTTTCTAAGTTTAGAATTATTTTTATGTTAATCAGAGGAAATTGCAGAGATATAAAATTAAGAAACTTTGTTGGCGGTGTGAATTTGATATTATATCAAAGATAATAAAAACATAATAACTGCCATTAGACAGAAACAATGTACCGGAGGGAGTTAATAAAAGAAACAGACGACATTTGGTTGCAGACGACATTGATAGCAGACGACATATAAATATGATTCACAGAAATTAAATTATTTATTTATTGTTTTGTAATATTGCCGTTTTTAAATATTTGGTAAAAGTGAGCACACGAAACATATAACTGAGCGTCATTTATTGTCATGCATGCACGTGACCATGCAGTTCGGTAAAGGACACATAAAATACCGATTACAATTAGCACTATAAGGAGACCATATTGTCTAATGACATCTGGTCCTTCAATTGTTTGTTTTAAAATTGTCTTAAAACATTTTAAGAAAAATCTGCAAAACCGTATAGTGGACATAATGCAATTTTTCTAAATTTAAGACATATGCGCAATGTTCCCTGAACGATTTTGCTAGAATCACTTTAACGTAAATTTTTCTGTTCTTCCTTTGCTGTTATTTTATGGAACTGCTTTTGAAGCATCTGGCAAATCTCGGATGAAATTGCATACTATAAGGTATAATACTTTTAAAACGCGAACTTGTTTCCTATGTCTAATTTTTTTCAGCGTAGGCCTGCGTTCCGATTCACGACATACATCTGATACATATTTACTCGAATGTTTGTTGTTTTTCAAAACTGTTGTGTCAATCGCAAGGAATTCATTTCTGTGTCGTTGTAATGTAAGTCAAAAAAAGTAATGTTAGTCATATGTTTCTAGTCCCCGAAAACGTGAATCAGTATAACCTTCAGATGTAAAAACAAAACAAAACATAGAATTGCATAACACAAAACTGGATCGCTTAAACCTTCGGAATACTAAAAATATTAACGCCGAATTACGCAATAACTACCGAGATTTTCAAATTATGTCAGTTAACCTAGAATGATGATTCGTTTTTCACAATTAGAAGCCAATGTAGAAATGACGTCACCTCATCAACTCCGTGAAAAATTAAATTCACGCCGTATTACGGTATAAATGATTCTGTGAGACAACCAAGAAAGGTGGTTCATTTCTTAAAATGAAAGTAGTGATCAGAAAGCTTATTCTAATAATAGTACATGCCAAATCATTATATCTCGCTAGTTAATATCTGTGTATTTTTTATAATAAAGAATCGTTTAAGAAAAAACATATGGTTCATTTCATGTTATACAATCTGGCTTACCGACTAAGTAAAATCATTTATATATTTTGTAACAAGAACATAGAAGCGATGTTGGATCGGGATTTATCAGAGAAATCTTGTATTTTTTATGATAATATCCATTTGAACAATTTGTCATGCCGACAAGAAAACATTATTTACATAGGAAAGATTAGGGATCGTATCACCCACATCATCCTTAAATCATACAACTACTTACATACACACTGGTAAGTATTTTATACTAGCAAATTAAGGGCATAATGGAAAACCTGGACTGGACCTTGGACTGGGATTTTTGACAGTATATACATATAGTGCGCCATGGTCATTTAGTAGTGATGATGGTAATTGAATTACATTCAGCGGCGATATGAAGGTACGTCAAATATAGTAGAACAAGTCAATGTTCAAAGTACAAAGCCCCGAGTCCAGTCCAGGTTTTTCATTATACCCGAATTAAGGAGCAAGTCATACCACATACAGTTAAGTAATTCTCTCTCGGTTTTTAAGTCGTACGGTGCCGTGCCAAAAGTAAGGTTTGTTATATACTCTGTAGATCATTGAATGTTTTGTATTTATGCTCTAAGTATTTCTCATATAATTTTATCTGTTAAAATATTTGCAAAACCATTATCCAGAATTTTTATCTGCGAATAGATGCAATGTGCTGGCGTGATTTTAAGCAATAATTCATTATTCACCGATTTCTGAATTGAATCAACAACAAACGTACTAATTCATGTCCAAATCACAACTTCAAACTTTGAAAATTTGAAATATTAAGTTTAACACGTGAACTTTCAATCTGATGAATTCATTTCACTAATAGATACAGAATTCTACGAATTGTCTGCGTTGAACTTTCATTTCACTTTTTCAATTGTTAATTACGAAAAGCTATTCAATCTAATTTTTGTATTGAAAACAATTGAACATTGAACAAGTTATGCTAAGGACTTGCTTTGCCACGTTGTATATATGCTTTTGATCAATCAATATCAAATTTCGATCAAGTAATGATTTTTACCAATTTCGTAATTACTACATTTTTCATCAGCTAATATCATCAGAGTTTTGTTTAATTAACGGATAAATCTGTGCGTTGAATGATATAACTGCATGCTTTACACATATAACGTTCATTATTTATACTATCTATAGTTCATCAATGCATTTGAAACACATCATTGAATACTATTTTATTTATATCATTAATCATCCAAAGTCGAAACCAAACAAACATAACCACAATACAAAAGCAACGTATAAACAAACATACCAATCCATGACCAAATCACAATTCATAAGCAAAAAAAGACGAACATACCAATCCATGTCCAAATCACAATCCAAAAGCAAAGTAAAAGCAAACATACCAATCCATGCCTAAATCACAATTCAAAAGCTAAGTAAAAACAAACATGCCAATCCATGCCCAAATCACAATCCATAAGCAAAGTAAAACAAACATACCAATCTATGTCCAAATCACAACCCCAAAGCAAAGTAAAACAAACATACCAATCTATGTCCAAATCACAACCCCAAAGCAAAGTAAAACAAACATACCAATCTATGTCCAAATCACAACCCCAAAGCAAAGTAAAACAAACATACCAATCTATGTCCAAATCACAACCCCAAAGCAAAGTAAAACAAACATACCAATCTATGTCCAAATCACAACCCCAAAGCAAAGTAAAACAAACATACCAATCTATGTCCAAATCACAACCCCAAAGCAAAGTAAAACAAACATACCAATCTATGTCCAAATCACAACCCCAAAGCAAAGTAAAACAAACATACCAATCTATGTCCAAATCACAATCCCAAAGCAAAGTAAAACAAACATACCAATCTATGTCCAAATAACAACCCCAAAGCAAAGTAAAAGAAACATACCAATCCATGTCCAAATCACAATCCCAAAGCAAAGTAAAAACAAACATACCAATCTATGCCCAAATCACAATCCCAAAGCAAAGTAAAAACAAACATACCAATCCATGTCCAAATCACAACCCCAAAGCAAACTACATACCAATCTATGTCCAAGTCACAACTCAAAGCAAAGACTTTAAAAACTGGCCAAATTAAGTTAAACACGTGAACTTCACCTAAAAGGTTTATATTCAATGGTTAAAATAGGGTATGTGTGTCTCGTCTAAAGTCTTCGATTTTTTATCCGATTATGAAAATGGCCTTCCTCCCTAATTTGACACCAGAGATAACACATAGTCGATTACGTCAAAAGATGAGTTGAGTTGCATGATGCAATTTTTCGCGATTTCTAATCACACAAACTATTTTGTACCCAGAATGTATTTTATCATTGAATTAAAGGTATATGGCAATATCAAATGGGGTAAATTATTGTTCACGCAAACTTTAAGAGTCACCACGTGGTTCGGTATTTCTGGTTGCCATGGTTACCAAGTACGTGTTTCCAGCTTGCCGTCGTTGTTTCTGGTTGCCGTGGTTACCATGTACGTGTTTCCAGCTTGCCGTCGTTGTTTCTGGTTGCCGTGGTTACCATGTACGTGTTTCCAGCTTGTCGTCGTTGTTTCTGGTTGCCGTGGTTACCATGTACGTGTTTCCAGCTTGCCGTCGTTGTTTCTGGTTGCCGTGGTTACCAAGTACGTTTTTCCAGCTTGCCGTCGTTGTTTCTGGTTGTCGTGTTTCAGCTATTTCTATATTCCATTTAATATTTATGGTTTCCATACACTTATCCGAAGACATTTCACAGATGACTTTCCCAAATGATAGAAGCACTAGTTCTGTACAAATTTTGGTAACGCTGGTGAATTCCTACCCCAAAACAACACCCAACATTCATTTATTAACCTTTATTCGAAGCTAGTATCCGCTGGTTCGGCGCTATAGACTCGTCACAACTTAATGGATCCCATAATGCCATTTAGAATTTAGAATGTGAATAACGAATTTCGTCGAAGTTTCCCGAAGGGGTGTCCGCCCCAGTCATTCAGAAATCACAATTACAGCAGACGAGCATATCAATTTTCTCAGTGTGTCGGTCCAAGCTGTGTGAGATTTCATTGAAGGTTTTTAATTTTTCAATTTCAACATTATTTGATTGTACCTAAGAGACTACCACAATGGGTCGTGTCTATCATATCCCTGACACCTGATATCATTTACTCTCGTGTCAAGGAAAAAAGTTGTGAAACATTAAGATTTTTTATGTTGGTTGACTAAAATATGAATCAAAAGTGCCAATTATAACTTAACACGCAATATAACCCTCTTTAAGTACTCGCCACACGCTTGAATTTTGTCATCAACAGGACTTGTTTGAATATAGAAATTTCATTTCTAAAATCCATTTGTTTTTTATAAAGTTTATTTGATATTATATTTATACAACGAACCAAGCTGATTGCAAATACATTGTTGACTCATGGATATTGCAACAACCTTAGGCATATCAATGTCCTCAAAAAGATATGAGCGTCATCACATTATTGTTGATATGTATCCAAAAGTATCCTGGATACATATTTGACGTCCAAAAGATTCATATTTCTTTTCATTTTCAATTTGGATATTACACGTGAAGGGTGTAGCTAGCTAAAAAGGAGGTGCATGCTTACCCTTCTTGAGCACCTGACCTAACTTCCCAAGTGGAAGTTCACTTATTTAACTTAATTCGCCAGTTTAGTTTCGTTTTTGTACTGTGATTTGGTCATAGACTGGTATTTTTTTTTTGGTTATTGACACATGTAGGAATATTAAACTTTTTAGTGTTTGAATATTTTGTAATTCTTCCATGATGGAAGCATATAAATATTAAAAAAACATATAGCTAGAATGTACAGATAAGAATAAAGCATGTTGTTTGTGTATAAAAATCATGACATGATAATTATCACGCGTTAATTTATGGACGTGCATTAATTAGAAAACACCAGATTTATGATATAAAAAATAACCATGGTACAGTTTACTTCAGTAAGTGCGTAGAATAGTGGCATAAGTACAGGCCTGTTGAAAGTTTAACACTAAGCTTACGAATTATCACATCTCCGACCCTCGTTAGCTATATCATGGCAGCTTTTTGGTAGTCGCTAGCTAGCTATCCCTCAACAGTTTTTGGTCATAATCTATCCATATCTCAACCACTCGTCAGCGAGTTTTGACCTCTTTTCGTTAGTTCGGTGTTAAACTTTCGACAGGTCGTTACTGTATCTCAAGTTTGCGTGCGTTAATAATTTTGATATAAATAAAAAACCTGCTTAAATGTGTGTTTTGTCCATCAAAAACCGTTATGATATCTCGATTCATTCTTGAATTAAGTCCCACCGGTGATAGACTTCAAATTTTTCGGTTCATCAATCTTTATCAACATTTCGCTGTAGTTAACAGCTTAAATTTCATTGGCGGTGAGTTGTTCATCATATACAAGCTGTTTATTTAGTATTTGACACATTCGAATTCCATGCAACCGGTATAAATGTTAAACACGCTAGATCTATGATCACTATGCACGAGTATACAATCCGAACACGACCATATTGTCAGTAGTTGTGTTTCTTCCTCTTAATTAGTTTGTCCAATACACTCATCTTTATCTGTATATACATAAAGAATATGTTAGTTTTGTTTATACCGGATCAGAAATCGGATTTCATGTCTTTCGGTCATACTGTAATCTCTATTGTTGCTGTTGTTGTTAAATCCCTTTATTATTTTGAGCACATCTCTATTATCAGAGTCTGAAGTTGGAGAATGCCTACATGTAAACGACCTGCTGTGTTGTATTTACTTTTTCACGGATATTCTAATTTCATTTGGATTGCTGTTTTGACAGGTGAGTAGATTTTTGTCATAATATGTTTTTCTTCGTTTTGTTTATTTATTTTTTCTAAGTGCTTAGTGAAATGAATTGAGTTATGTTCTGGTCCATTAAACATGTTTTTTTCAGAACTTTTTTTAAAATTAATTTCAATATTTCTATTGCATTTTAATAATTAATGTAAAAAATAAATTAATTTTTTGGAAATTCCATTGATAAATGCAATTTTTATGCAAAATAGTCTAACATGTGGTTATTTCTTTCAGACTTATTTTGTTCAAAAATTAATTAAACATTTTTTTCTGGTCCAACCAGCAATTGGGAATACTTTTATTTCAGTTTTACATTATTTATTATTTCAATTTTTTAGTTTTTAAAAAACATTTCAGTGGACCAATAAAACACAATTGTCAGAATTCTGTGTCTGCAAATGAAATAATATATAAATTCATCAGATTTAGTGAAGAAATTAATTAATGAACTGAAGTTTTATGATGTGATTTTTTTTCTTTGTTCTTGTTATTCTACAACTACATTCCATGCATTTCGTCTTATTGCAATCATTAAAATTTACAACTTTCATGTTCTGCTTTCAAATTATAATTATATTATGGGTATTTTTTTAAATTATCATAAATTATTATGAATGAGATTCTGGAATAACATAATTAAAGTTTGAGACTTTTTTGTAAAATCGAAGACTGAACTAGTGATCTAAATTATTTAAAATCGCACATTACTTTATTAAATAACTAAGTCAAATTGAGTACACTTTCAGGTGCTAATACAAAATTTTGAATGGCTTATATATGCATGAAAATATTCAAAATTAGCGCATGGCAATGTCATTAACATTTTGTTTCATTTCGCAGATTATACTTTTAAAAAATTAACTATTATCAACTTGAAAATACTGAAATACAATGTTATTATTTAAATAAATTGCTAGTAAAGTTTCTGGAATTTTAAAAATGAAAAAAATAACGTTTTACTATGTTTTATAATGTACTTTTCTGTTTTGAAACTAAGCTCTGTTCAAGAAGGATCATTTTCGATTTTTTAACAATGACTGGTAATCCAAATAACATGCATGGACTTAAACATTAAGTTAATGACTGCAAAAACCAGTATAATATTTCAATGAAATGATAGGATAAAATAATTGGAACCGTCCAGAGTCGAATTAGAAACCAGACTATGAGAGGCATAGTGGTCCGTAAGCTGGAGTTTTGGACAAACCAGCCACCAAAGTCTCATAAAGTTTAAGAAACCAATTTATAACATTGGCAATGCGACCAGGAACATAAAACTGCAACGAGAAAAACAAAGAAGACAATGCATGATCTACATAATATAATATTGAGACCATAAAGATATAAAGTGAGAAAGTTATAAAACTGTGTTGGATTTAAAATTAGTGGTATTTTTGGCCAGTGGTGTGGTTTTAGACTTTTAGCTTATGCTTTGAGGGACACTATAGAAGGTATCGTCGTGTCATATGTCATGATACTCGATGAAATAGCTTAAACTTTAGACGTTGGGCAATTGATGGCCATGTGAAGTTTTGTCTAACAGAATTTGCTTGGTATGAGCATTTAACAAACCAACTTATTTTCCAGGCAGCATATTTTAAAACAACTTTTTAAACATATACACGTGTACTTGTAGTGTAAAGTAGAATGGAAAATCTCCTCAAAGTACGATTTATTTTTTGTAATCGCCCATCATCGATAAAATGTTATATAGAATTTCTAATATCAATTTGTAAAACAATTTAGTATAAACAGATTTGATATGTATATGAGAGTTGTGTCATTTTATCTGCAGATCAGAAACATTTACAATATAGGTTTACAAAACATTTATCGTAAAAATACTATGGAAGTAAATACTTTTAAAGTATGATCTTTGTTCAGGACCAAATCACGTCAGTATTAAGAATTTGTAAAAAAAATATATATATATTGTAACATTCAAACTATCAGATATTTTAGATATCGATTAACAAGATACTTCAATTTAACAAAAGGCTTCGTCATTGTACCAATTGCAAGCCCATTAAGCAGTGGTACACAAGGTTCTTGTGGAGCGTAAAGGAAAATGTCTACACTACCCGTAATAACGTCGTTCTACGAAAAAAGGTTTCTATTTCCAATGGAATGGATAAGCCTGTACAAACGTACGATAGTGAATCTCATTCAAAGTTAAGTTACTGGGCTTCATCGATGGCATTAGGTTATGTAGCGATTAGGTTAGGGAAGCTTATTCGGTTGAACAACCTATGTAGTTCTACCAGCGCCTGTTAAGCCATCCCAAAAGTACACATAATGCACATTTGTCTCAACTTAGGCACTGGACATAATATGTGTCAAAATGGTATCTAAATTGTTTATATATTCAAAACATAAGGTTGTAGCAAATGTATATATTTTTGATAAGGTACAATTCCTTCTTATCCAAATCAAAGTTGGGATGTAAACATACAGATAAAAGTGACCAAACCTCGATAATAGGGCGGACACCATGTTTGACAAATGATATACTTCATGTCATACAAAAAAAAAAAAAAAAAAAAAAAAAAAAAGCACAAATAAAAAATCTAGAATATTTAATTCAATATCATAAAGACGATTTTCTCTGATGTTTAAACTTGTGCTGTGATAGCGGCTAGAAGACATCTAGCCACAAGGTGTTGTCATAAGATTACTATTGTAAACTTTATCATGTCCCGCTAAATGAACAGCTCCAATAAAACAATTGGATAACATTTTTTGACTGTTCTGTATTTTCTAATTTAAATGATTTTTTGTACTCAGTGCATTTCCTATGTTCGTTAAAACTGTGTTTATTTACAATAATTTTCACCTGCTCACATTTATTTGGAAAATAAAAATAATTTTAATATATATTTCGTCCTTTATAAATATTTAATCAAATAAAAACATACGAGTCCATGTTCAAATTACAATCTCAAACTAAACTTTTGAAGTTTTGAAACCTGATAAATAAAGTAAAATACGCGAACTTCCTTTAGGGAAGTGAGACCGGGTGTTCCGGAATGGTAAGCACCTCCTATCTAGCTAGCTACACCAACAACCATGTGAAATCAAAATTAAAAATGAAAGGAACATGAAATTATGGAACGTCAAATATATCAAGGATAATTCAAGCTTTTAAATTGTTGTTCAAGCAAACCTTTGAGTAATTTATGAATTAATAAAACCGCCGTATTTCCTGCTTTATTTTAAACGGTTATGCTTCATGGTGAGAATGAAAGAAACATTGGATCAAGGAACGCCAAACATAACAAGGATAATTCAACCTTTCACAATTTTGCTTATGCAAACATTTGAGTAATTTAAAAATTATTAAAATCACAACTGCACTGCTTTGATATAAACGGTTCTGCTTGGTTGTAATTTTTGTATTAGATTTTATTCATTTAACTAGCATTAAGTGTTTGGTATGGATACCACGTGTAATTATCACTGTCTGGTCCGTAAGAAAATTATTGGCTGACCGCAGTAACACCTATTATCTGTTCAACATATCACCCTCCTCTTAATGCCCTAATAATTGATAAAGTCAGACTTATTTATTTAACAAGAAACGACGGATAAGTGATCTGAAATCTCTCTGTAAACAAATGTTCTTTAAATCATATACTTAAAGTTACAACAGCTGAAAGGGATACAGTAAATTGACGAGGGTCAAGTATCACAGAACGATTTTATTTCATTGTTTACAATAAGAGTGATGGATTAGTTTATTTAATAAACATTACTGGTCTTTTCTTTGGAGTGGTCACTTTGCCAACTGGTCAGTTTTAATGATTGCTACTTATCATCTACTTCTACAACAGATGTCCGAGTTCTGATCAAAACTAACAGACAGCTAAGAGTATAGGATGTTGAAGTTAGGACCATTATTACTGTCCATCACTAGAGTAATGGTCAAGCTTCATTTTGGACAGTTCTTTAACCCAGTTAAACGTTTTCTTTCGCTTATGCCTCCCTCTGTCAATCAATTTTTACAATAGAATTTATTGTTGGGTGTCGAGTGGAGTAATGGAGTTTAAAAAACCCAGTCAAGATTTTATATCGAGACAGCCAGTTTAGGGAGGAAGCAGGAAACATGAGTGTCAAGGGAAAAACACCGACCATTGGCAAGCGAACTAACTTTTGACTTCTCACACTAGGATCTCTCACGAATAGGATAGGCTGTGAGAGGCCCCATGGTTCGTTAACGTGCGTGTTAAACCACACGACCACTTAGCTTAACATGTAGCTGTCTTTGTGTCATTGTCATTGCAAAATTAACACTCCCCCCCCCCCCCAAAAAAAAAAAAAAAAAAAAAATCAGCTCTAATTTAGATCACTGAGATATGTGATAAAAATAGTTTTCTGAACCATATTTCAAGATTGCTCTTAATGTTAATTTATTCTTGCAGTGAACTTCAGATTCCAGTTTTCGGATTTCCAAATGCGTTTTATCATTCATTTTCTCTTATATTTTGTTTTAAAGCCATTGTTGCGACAATGCTACACTGTTTTGAACTAAATTAAAAAGATCTATTTTCACATCGTTTTAAAGGTCGATATATTCATCCATAATTGTGATATCTGATTTTTATCCTGAATCGTCAAAATAAATAAATAAATAAATAAATAAATAAATAAATAAATAAATAAATAAATAAAAAAAAATGGCGCGGTTTCGATTTAATTACGCCAACCGGAAATCACCGAAATCTTGCTAGTCACATGATGAAACTTATAAACGCTATTTACAGCGGCTAGTGTAGGAGAAACCATCCAGGGTAAACCAGATTATTTTCTTGAAACCAACTCGAGACGGACCCTAGTGTTTAAAAGAGCTTGTGGTCGCTTTCCTGAAGGTTGGTGTTTCCCAGTCAGTTAAAAATCTTGACTGGGGCGTAAAATTCCTTTATTCTACTCAACTCCAGATTCTATTCAGTAAAATAACAACTTTCTGTTTATAATTATGTTATGCTTTTTATGCTTTTGGATCTAGCTTTTTAATTTATTATAACAGTTTTAATAACAGTAGCTAGCAGGCGGATATTAAAACCAAATCATGTTGTATGCATTTATCGTCAAAATGCGAAGCTGTAAATCACCATTAACATACAAATTGGCTTTTAGAAGTTTAGGGAGATCATATTTTTACCAGTTAAAATCACGCTGCAGTCGGTCAATGATATACATTACACGCCTTTTATTTGTTAATTTGTAAATTTATCTAACTACTGTAACCTTTTATATCGGTAATAAATAAATCGTAAAACGGCCTGGTGCGACGCTGTGGGTAGCAAATAAATATTATAATTATTTTTGACCATCAAATGTCCATTACATCGGTCATTTGATATGTCCACTCTGCTTGACACTCACATGACTAAAATAACACATCACAAGTTTAAGTAATAAATCAAAAGCGATTTGTATATTTTTAAAATGAAATTTATCACCGCCTTAGACCTTAAAGCGATTTAGAACTTGAATGGCATGATAAAGTTTTGTATAAAATTTCGCCCTAAGCGTGTTACATTTGTGAATTGTACATTGTAAATATCATAACAAGATTCGTAAAACCAGATGTTTCATTACAACATATGGTGTACCACAGGGAGAACCTTTATGAGGGCTGCAGTTTATTGATATTTCGCATGTCAATAAAATTACACACACACAAAGTTTTTTTTGTTTCGGTAGCAATATGCTTAAACTTAAATCTATGAACGGTGCATGACTCAGAATGTTGACTGTCAAGGACAAAAACTGATTGGGAGGGGCTACAATTCAAAATGTGTGCAATTAACGATGCAGTGTTAATAACGGTCTAAACTTTTTGACCATTTTCCAATAAAACAATCATAAAGTTGATTAGCAATCGGATGTCAAAATAAGATGAAGTAAAGGTTCAAAGAAAACAAAGAAACGAGGATTATTTCTATAAAGATGTTTATCCTGAGACGCTGCTCGGTATTTACTACCAATGCTTGCTTCAACTAAAGTTGGCGCTTTTCAAGAGAAGCTAAAATGTTTACTTCCGATGCTTGCTTAATCTTAAGCTGCTTATCCCGATGTGCTCGAATGCCGTTATTCTCAAGACGACGCCTTTATCAAATGCTGACGTTAAAGCTTGAAGATTTACCAACACTATTTACTTAATATGGTGAAGTCGATACTTATCCAAAGACATTCAAGGGTTTAATAACAGCATTGCTGATGCTATTTTCGAGACAATGCTTGCTTAATCTAAAGCTGATGACGAGTTTTACGAGACATGGACGTCCCATGGAAATATCTCTGACTAGTACTCCGCCGGTACAAAATCGAATTTTTACGAGATGTAAACGCCCTGCAGGTTGGAATTTTCTTGTTGGTATAAGATGCTTGTCAACAATTTCCATGTTAAGAGGTCAGGGAAGCCAGAACTATTTTAGAATGTAACTGGTAATCTATAACAACTAAATTGGAAGGGGTTCGACAGGACTTCGTTGGCCAAGTGGTCTACGGTGCATGCTTACGAAACACAGCTCATTTCACCGGCTGGTTTCGAATCCCACCAGGGACAGATCTTAGTGTGAGAATGATTGTCAATTCGCTTGCTGTGTGTCTTTGGTTTTCTCCGGGTGCCTCAGTCTTCTCTACCATGCAAGAAATGAAGTGAATGAATCTTGACTAGTAAAATTCCATTACTAGACTATGATGCATTTCTTGTTCGAGTTTTACAAAACTTTTGCCATCCCATACAAGTATCGAGAAGTCTGGTCTCTGACCAGTGCCAATATTATAACCAGATTGCTCATGCACGATACCTCGATGGTAATATTTTAGTTTTCATCCAAAGAGAGGTACATGATGACCTAGAGACATCTCAATATAAAACTGTACAAAAAAACTACAAGTGTCTATATCATCCCCCCAATTATAGATTTTAAATTCCACAACAACTCCAAGACTTAAGATAAGGGTTCCAATAAAATGGTAATAAAATAGATAAATATCCCAAAGTTAACTTTAGAACCACTCCAAATACTTAAGTTTTTCTTAACTACCCAATTATAAGATGGTGTTTCTTAGCTATCTGATCTTAGCAAATTATCAAAACTGCCATTTTCTTTTGATTGACTGTACTTAAGATGAGTTCGATCTGACATCTCAGAGCACCTGTGTTTCAAGCTTTACATAACATAAAGGTTGCTTCTGTCTGAAATCAGAAAATCCATTTTAATTGCCGGGTCGAACGAAGCCATAACCTGTCTGTAGCTAATACGGCGAATTTTAATGTTCTTTTAGGGATATCTTTATACACTTATACCAAATACTTGAAATAGTCCTATGTCAATTTGAAAAGAATTGGCATCCCGGGTTGTGATAGTTAGATTTGATAAATATAAATGTATACATGCGGGTTTCAACTCATAAAAAATCAGATGCTTCCATTTGTCATGTGCCAAAAAATTAAAATAGCACTTACTGGTATAAGTGCAATTTCATGTTACCGTTCTATGGGGAAAAATATATTTTCCAAGTAAGTAAGTGCATGTAAGTATTTTCAAATAACTTATTAGTACCAATTGGTTAATAAATCACCACATAGTGTGAATGAGAACTCCAACACTGTGTAAAAATATCTGTTCTTTAAGATTAAAAAAAAAAAATTCTTTAACAGAACTATCAAATAAATCAGGTAATTCAAGAAGCTTACAATTTCATGTTTAATTGGAAGTGTTTATCTAGTCGGCTACAATGAAATCTATATTACTATAATGCACACATTCAATAAAACAAACATACAGGTCCATGTTCAATTCACAATCCAAAAAGCAAAGTAAAAACTTAAGAAGCTTGAAAATTAAGTTAAACACATGAACTTTCACCAGGGAAGTGGGACCAGGTGTGTAGAAAGGGCGGCTACATTGTAACTAATATGTGACGTTTTATAAAAGTATCGTCTAGCTTCAAGCCTTGTTTTGCTTCTAAAATGTGAACTTCTTAAAAGATTGAACTCACTTGACCTATAATTTTGAAATTTCGCTAGAAATAAATTTTTAAAAATGCAATATTAAGCATGCGTAACAGAAAAGGAGGATCAAGAAAAGTACAAGAAGATTTTTGTTTGCGTTTGAACATTATTTAGAAGAATAACCCCAAACACCGGGGGGGGGGGGGGGTTAGGGGGTACGGAATTGCTATGTTTGAACTGTTTAGTACTGGTATTGAAATAATACATACACACCTTAAGAGAAGACTAAAGTTTAGCCTCTCCTTAAATACCAGACAACACACACAGTTCCTAGATTTGTCAAGTCTCCAGAGTGTGCTTAGAACATGATCTTAATTCGTTAATGCACGATTTTCTAAAATCTCTTGACTGTAGTTATCCTGAAACATCAAAGAGAATGCTATAACTCCCTGCCATTAATCTCCATGAAAACTATAGCACCGATTCATATTTGATAGCCCTTACACCGAGTTAAGTGGATAAATTTAATTATTTATACCATGGATGGGTACTCTAATGAATAATCAAGATATAGGCAGATCATTAATATAGTCTGGTACGACTTTGTAGATGAGATCAAAATATGAAATAAGAGATATTATCTTTGTTTATAAACACGTTTCCATAGCAACCGTTATGGTTACTGAATTTAAACTTTTAATTTAACTTGTAACAGTCAATGTAGAAAATGTTCATGGTTTTTGGTCATAATGCATGTTCAATTTTGGTTTTGTATATGTTGGGATATTAACCGCAAACATACCCACCAATGTCCAAACCATTATTCCAAAAGCAAAGTAAAAAAATCTGAAAACTTGGAAATTAAATAAAACACATGAACTCCTGCCACGGAAGCGAGACCGGTTGCTCCAAAAGAATAAGCACCTCCTGTCTGGATAGACACACCTGCCACGTGTGAAATGAAAGGAACATGCAACTATGGGAGATAAAAAAATGCAGTGTTTAGTTTTCTTTGCATTTGTTATATTAAGGGGTGTTGTTGATTGCTGTGTCAATTGCTTAATACATTAAATATGTAGCTGAAGAAACTATATATATCTTTATCTTGAGATGGTTGTATTGGCTTTGACTAGTTTTATTTTCTACAAAAAGTATTCTGTATCTTTGTTATCGTTGTTGCTATTGCTTTGACAATCGCCGGTAGTTATTTAGGTACAGAAATTTTCTTTCTTTTCATTGAGAGATGGTTGTGCTTGCTTTGAATAGCTAAGTACATGTTTGTCAGCTATAAAAATAAAATCTTTCTTAATGTTTATTCTCCTTATGAGATGGTTGTGGTTGCTCTGGTTATTGCTAGGTACAGTATAGATCCGTCAAAAGTGAAACATGGAGCGAACAAAAAGAAGTCGAAGCTCGGCTACTAAGTGACTGAGATATGGAAAGCTAGTGACCGAAAAGCTGTCAAGATATAGCTAACAATGAAACGAGATGAGTTGTCGATTTCACATTAATTAACGTATCGCCGACCACGCCCCCTATGTTCCGACACTAGCCGCCATCACGGTACCAAAGCAGCGTCACAGCAACTAATGACGTACTAGTGTCAGTGACGTCATTAAATGGCGCAATTAAGGCCGAGTTTTCATTCTTTTTGCGTGTAAATCAAGCATCCGGCCATTTGTCGGAACATTGTGGGCGTGGCCGGCGATACGTCAATTCGTAAGCTTAGTGATAAACTTTCGACAGGTCTGTACTGTACATTTATAGTTTAAATGTTTATTTCTGTATGTCCTAATAATTTTGTTTTGAAAAGCTCTATATTTTATTATAAAATTTATTTTTTTCAGTTTTACCTCTAAGTTTTACGGACTGTCCAAGCAAGGCTCAACAGAAAGCGTTTTCTTGTTTTAATGACTATAATAGGGATCTTCTAAATATGCAAAAAAGTCAGAAAAAGTTATTTACGGGTGTTGATGCCGAGATACTTCGTGCGTTTTGCAGGTGAGTTACGTACATTCATACTTCCAACCACAGGCGCTTGATACGGTCAAAACATCGTCCCCTGTCTCTATACTTTTAGAAAAATATACATTTTTACCGTATCAAGCGCCTGTGTTTCAAACATATACGGCCAATATGACAATAATTTTTTTTACTGTAAATCGTGCTGTTTCTGCATCAGTTAATTTTTGTGAGTTTCGCCAATTTAAGATGTTCGTCTATTTTTATTTTGTCTTTCAATTTTAGATTTTATCAAATTTTTATTTTTTTTTTTCAGCTCCTATTTGCATGCCGTGTCTTGCATCAAAACCCTGAGGTCCGTTTGTCCTCCAGAAATAACTGATAACTTCTCCAAAAAGAATCTTGAAAATGTTATGCACGAACTTACAGAACTTTGTGAAGATGACCGGCTGTATGAAAGTAGGTATTACCATATTAATACAAATAATGCTCAAATCACAATCCCTGAAATCAAAGCGAAAACTGGCCAAAAATTACAACCCATCTTCAAATCACAATAAAAAAGAGTTGACACTGGCAAATTAAGTTAAACACGTGAACTTTAAGCCAAGTAGTGAGGCCGGGTGCTCCGGAAGGTTAAGCGCCTCCTACGCATGTTTAGGTAGCTACACCCGTCACATGTGATGTAGTTATACAGAGACACTATATAAACTTGTCAATAATAAATTACATACAGTAAAACTTCATTAAAGATGACCCCAAGGTCCTTAGAAAATATGGGCTTTCGATAATTATATAGAGGTTCATTTAGGCTGAAATATGCACTGGCTAAATTGATAATTGGTTTCGCGAATGACCTGATTTTGTTTTAGTTGTGCATATCGCGGGAGCATGTCTTCAGATCCAGTGGTCTTGAATTCGAATTCTGTAATGGAAATGTTATGGCCTGAAACCAGTTACTTTAATACATAATGTTGATGTCAGGAAAATGGACTGGTGGGGCAGGAACATGTGTAATTGCTGTGAAACACCTAAAAGTCAACTATACCAAAGAGATAGGCATATACTACACGTCACCAGTTATTGTCACATCGGGGTAATTGGTAGAAACACCATAGTGCAAAGATCAAAACTAGAACTAAGACTCACTTAAAGGTGTCCAAGGAGATTTAATGGAACAAATGTACTTTATACAATAGACATGTTCGTTTATGATCCATATAATATAATTGCATTGGAAATCTGAGAAATGCTTTGAATATTGATGTTAATACGATACTCTTTTATGACGTCTTATAATCATATGTTGGGATATCCCGACTAACTGCTAACGAGATGAGACATTAACGGGACGAAAATAAAACAAAAACAATAGTCAATTATCTAATAAACAACATATGCTATTTTATCTTTGTATCACTGTAAATAATCTTATTACATATGGTATTTAGGATTGAGAAGAAAGCTGCTTGCAATAAATTGTATACCTTGTTGTAGAACAATGAATGTAGAAATAAACATGTTCTTGAAAATACTTATTGGGTCTGGAAAAGGCTTCGTGGGTCTTAAACATCCAAAATTTTGACATCTAAGGTTTTATTCGTCTGGCATAATAAGGTCTACAATTACATAGCGAAGCAAATTATAAAATAGTTTATTGTTTTTTGCGAACTGAACATTTGCTTTTGTCAGGTTTCAATTATGCAAAGCACAATGCATTTTCTGTGTCTTTACGAATTACACAGTGTATACAGCACCCATTCAGATTATTTCTCAATAACCAAAATGAAAATCAGATTCAATGCTTATAATTAAATCTCTGATAAGAAATAGAACATTTTTAGTCGTTTTGACAACTTAAACCATACACCAAGTACAAAAAGCAAAGAAAATGTACTTTGATACATTTACTGCACAACTCGCTATAACAAATGGCAACACGATTGCATTGTTACTGATGTCGCCATGAACAATTTGTGCCATATGACAAACACGGGAATGGATGTCGCTATTTTGGCGTTCATATAATACAGAAATAACTTGGTTTTCACAATTCAACCGATGAAATTGTTACAAATTTGCTTAAATATTATGACTTTAGTTATTGTCGAGCATTCATACTGGTTTTGATTAGTTCTGAGATGTTACTTCAAAAATAGTTGTAAAGCGCATTGGTCAGTGGTACAATTTATCGTTTCACCAATATGATCTGGGTTCGATACCCAGATATGAGAAGGGTATTTTTTAACAATTTTAAGTCTGAATGAAAAAAAGGTTTTTAAATCCCAAATAATTTGCTTATTTACAAAGCTTCAATGCTTATTCATGTTCAAATTAAGCTATAGAAAGCGTAATGCATTATATAGCTACATGTACATAGTTTTGGTATTCTAATAAGGCTATTTTCACATTTGATTGGCAGCATTTGTAAAGTACGGGTAAGTGAATTAAATGTTTATATGCTTAGAAATGTCTACAAACAGGAAAAATTCAGATAATATTCCAAACAATATCATAATCATAACTTTGTCAGGAGAGATTATACAGGATTATAATAATAATGTTCAGTAGAATGGCATTGCTGACAACATCAAACGAACACACAGAATACCTAATATCTATTATTTACGGATGATGTTGAACACAATTGACAAGCATTAGTGTCAGTAACCTCGCAAAAATCATGAAGCTAATTACTCATCCCCGCGCACGCAGTTTTTGGACATCTGCTGGAGACACGATTTATCACAAATATATACCATCCGTATTGAACTAGTCAATTTATCTTCTTTGCTTTGTTGTAAATGCGTAAACAAATTTATAGTTTATGGCCAATTACTGGTAAGTCATTTACTGCTGACAGAGTATTACGATTTATCAAACAGTACTAGGAGAAAGTTCTTCAAGCTGATTCTGAAGGATTGGAGGAATGTAGTTTTACGCCCCAGTCTTACACTTTTCTTGAATCGGTCCGATTTTGCATAATAGAGGAAACTAGAGAGCATGGAGAAATGTAGTTTTACGCCCCAGTCAAGAGCCTTACACTTATATTTAAGTGGTCCGTTTATGCATGGTGGAGGAAACGGGAGCCTAAAAACTTCTGACCTTTATCTAGCGAAACTGACAAATTTTGTCATACTGCGATTTATCCCGAGTGGGATTCGGCGAGAGGCACTGTGATCAGTAAGCTCGGGCTTTAGACGACTCGGCCACATTTTTAAAGTGAAGTTTAAAGACGTAAGTTGATTCAAGATATGTAACGTTCCAGCAAAAGTATCATTTCTCTAATATCGACAAAGTTCTTTCATTTTTCGATCACAAAATTTCATTTCTTATAATTCAATTTATAGAATTTTTAAGTAATATACCATGATCAGTCAGCCCATTTACAACATTTACAGCTGATTAAAAATCATCGGTATGGCGTATGAATACAATCAAAATTTGAAACATAGCAGAATTGAATAGCGACATAATTTAAAAGTCTACATCAGCGAAAAATAGAAATTTAAATCTATTGTTTGCATGATACACATAAATCGTGGCAGACGACATTATTGATCCTGATGTCCAAGCACGCGATGTTCTAATTTGTTGATTAGGTAAATTGTGACAATGTGAGGGGGAACTGCGTTCATCGTCCGTCAACACCGCAAATTATAGTTGCAGACAAGCCAGTTTATTTTAAGATGTGTTTGTGAAAAAAATTATTTGGAGTATTCCTCTTTTGTAAACAAAATAAGATACAAAACAAAACGCATACATGTTTTGAGACGCCTTGTAATGAAACCCCCGATTCCGAACAAAATGGTCCAATGGTACCTTTTGAAACAAAATCAAACACAAACACACCGGTCCATGTTCAAATCACAATCTCAAAAGCAATGTAAACACGTATATTACCACCACGGAAGTGAGACCGAAAGCCCCGGAAGAGCTAGCACTTTCTGTCACGTGTGAAATCAAAGTTGAGAATTTAAGAACAAGTAACTACACCATGAATCAAGATATCTTAATACAACACTACATGGTTGTGTTTTATAAATGCTGAAAATCCTGGACATTTATAGAATTATCAATATCACTTGACATAAAACAAAGCAAATTGCATTCAAGTCGATAGATTTGTGAATAAAACATTATTTTTCCATTATTTCCTTTATCCTTCAAAGCATTCATATGTCATTTTGTACTTCAAATACACGAGATTCTTTGTTGCAGTGCGTTTCACAAAGATGTGTCTTGTTCAGCCACAACTGTTTTTTCTCACTTGTATGAAATTTAACGCCGTAAACATCACAATCTCTTCCAAATCGTGGTAATTGTCTAAACCATTGATTTTCATTGGCGATAATCGGTTCTTTAATTACCTTAATTACCCCTATAAAAAGGTTTTGCAACTTAAAACTAGAAAAACTGTGAGCCACAAGCTCACAAAAAATACCCCCGCTCCCAAAAATCCATCGGAACAATTTTTTAAATAGGAGGTGCACATCTACATTATATCACAAAGATTGTGTGAAAGTTTCATGAAAATCCATTGAAGGGTTTAAGAGAAGTTGCGGATAAGAGATAGGTACCCTAAGGTGTAACGGAAGGACGGACGGACACCCCTATCACTATATACCCCCCACTTTTTAAGCGGGGGGGGGGGTATAAAAACCATGTACTATGCTACAACCAACAAAACCAAGGACGCGAAACAACACAAGTTAATGATGACACAACCAACGCAACCACGAACACGAAACAACACAAGTTAATGCTGACACAACCAACGCAACCACGAACACGAAACAATACAAGTTAATGGTAAAACAGGCAAACAAGACAACAAAAAAGACGAACAATCAGGACCAAATGTTATTAAATTCCATTCCTACTTATGACGAACACTTGAGTAAATGATGAGGTTACAGTAATATTGGAAGGTCCATCAACCATCCGACTGACTTTACAGCATGTAGTTGTAACATGAAAAGTCTATTATAATTATCGCCAAACGTTTCTTATTAGCTATCATTAGTTTTTTTTTTGGACGGTAACGGAAGTTTAAGCACTATAAACGCAAATTCTTGACAGTTAAATGGTTTCATACACATTTTCCATTGTTTGAAAATTTTATTTTTGTTTTTTAATCTTGAAAGAATTAAAAAAACCTGTTGCTTACGACATAAATGTCCATCAAAGGAACAGCCAATAAATTACGTAACACGTATTGCATAAGCAAAAAATAGTTACTTTATCGATGGTATTCATGGTTATATAATTGCAATTTGTCTCAAGCAGAGTTATAGAATAAAAAACATAACAATATTGTATCTAATTAAGACTATTGTTACACTTACAGTTTATGCCAGACATAAATCATGTTTTGAAGCCACTGGAAGACAATCAGAAAGATGTTTTGAGACAACAATGAACAAAACAGCCAGATTAATGACAAAAGTTAGATTTGGTTCCAGGAATGACATGTGTGGGTAAGTATTGTAAATGTAAATGAGGCCTAACTATATAATGTTCACAACATTCTTTGCGTAATCATCAAAGTACGAGCATACACAGTACGTGCTCAAATCTCAATTTCAAATGCAAATAAAAAATAACAAAATAAAATAAAAAATAAAAATCGATTGAAAACTTGCACATCAAGTTACTACTGAAGACGTGAATTTCCACCAGGGAATCGAGGCCGGGTGCTCCAGCAGTGCGATTCAAAATATACAATTCAACTTAAATTGTCATAAGTAACATTGTAACAGGGACAATGGAAAAATGGCAAACGTCGAACTTGCTCATTAATTGCAAGGGTTGTAATTATGGTGAAAACTGAAGACTAGACAATACTTGTACCTGTAATGTTTCTAATGGTTTTCTTGAAAAAATCTGGATAGTATCTTCATGAATATTCTGCATCCCCCTAGCATTCCCTACCATTTTTATGTTGTTGCTGCAGATTTTGATTTTTTATCTTCTTGTTAAATAATTTTTATTGCAAGGCTAATATCCACTGCAAGTTGTAATACAATTGCAGCCAGCATGATCCATTAGCTGATTTAAAATTATATGAGTTTATATAGACTGTTTCCGTACTGATGATAATGCATAATTCTTGTTTTGGCTGTTTAAACATCATTACCTCATCTAAATATCATAATTATCAAAATATTTTATCAAATAAATTTCTTTATAAATATGCAGACTTAGATTATAACTGACTGTAACATTTTTGATATGCTGTATTCACTCACTTATTCTAAGATCTGACAGTTTTACGGTATATCCTGGCGAGATATACTCTAATATATGGTGTTCTGTTAGGGCCAAATTGGCATTATCGCTCCTTCGACTTCAACGCGAAGTTGCGAAGGAACGGAGATACGATGGCGAAGGAGCGAAGATACGATGGCGGAGAAGCGAAGTTGCGAAGATACGATGGCGAAGGAGCGAAAATACGATGGCGAAGGAGCGAAGATACGATGGCGAAGGAGCGAAAATACGATGGCGAAGGAGCGAAGATACGATGGCGAAGGAGCGAAAATACGATGGCGAAGGAGCGAAAATACGATGGCGAAGGAGCGATAGTACCATTGAATCTTTGCAACTTCGATTCTTCGCGTTCATGTCGAAGAAGCGAATGAGCGATAATGCAAATTTGGTCCCTAACAGAGCACCATAACAATACTAATGAAACTAACCTACTGTAGAGACAAACATTCAGTACAGTCCTGTCGAAAGTTTAACACTAAGTTAACGAACTAGTGCCGAATCGGAAGCTCATCTCGGTCACTTGTTACCTATATCTTGGCCGCTTTGCTAGCTATCTCCCGGAAATGTTTCGTCACTAGCTATCCATATATCGGATCACTTGGCTGTCGTACTTCGAGTCCGTTTTGTTAGCTGTGTTAAACTTTCGACGGGTCAGTACTGCACGCTATTATCAAACCAGATAAAAACCAAGAAAATATAAAATATTTGTACATCTCTCTCAGCTCAGGAGATAATTCTTGCTAAATAGGGAAGCTCAAATCTGCGATCTGTCGAAATAATCTTGATATCACCTGGCAAACTTGAAGAGATTTATTCTTACTCAAAAACAATAAGGTTGGAATTGTTGTACGGGACTTGCGTAAGGCCACGGTGTTCTTCCGTCAGATTAATACACTCTGGGTTCAGTGTTGTGTCTCTAGTAAATCTTTCAGATAAAATGTTTATCTGTATCGTTCTAAATGACTTCCAGCTGTGCGGATTAACGGCGATTACTTTTAATGAAGCGAAGTTTCGGGATAACGGTGTGAGAAGGCGTTAATCCTAAAACCGTACAAAACAGAAGGCTCTCCTCCTGTTTATGAAGGCTTCTAGACTCCCCATCTTCGTTAGTAAACTATTAATATTATGAGTTCATTTTGATAATTAAGTGTGAGCATAATTGGCACATGTTTAGAATGTTTGAGTGTTTTCCCTGCTCGCACTTGTCTCGCATTCAGTAAATTATCCAGTGCTTAATTAATTTAAAGAATGAAAATTGAAAAATTACGTGCGCCTTGTTTTTAACGAATATTTGGAATATTTTGAAAAAAATTCACGCATGGAAAATAATCCCTTCATAGTTAATTTTGCCATTTTCATTAAAAATTAATATTAATGGCTAATTAATATACCACTAGTAATTTTATAAAGACTGTTTCTTCTTGTTCATATTATACTTAAGCCTATGAAACTATGATGCAGTTTTACTTGCCTTCTGCGAAAAAATGCATTCATTAACGTTAAATACCTATTATGTAATGTTGCATAATTTCATTTTTCACATGCACTCCAAATATAGATCTGACTTGATCATTTACATATAGTTCATTTGATTTGTTGTTTTCAGTAGAAGTTTAGAAGTTTACAAGAATTTTGTGTCATTTTTTACATTTTTATCCTTCTGTGGTTTCGAAAAGTGTCTGATGGCAGAAAAGGTCGTTCTCAAGTTATACTTGTGACAAAACATATAGATTCATGTATTGCTATAATAGACTTTGCAAACAGTTTCGTTGAAGGTTAAAACCAATAAGGTCATTTCATATAAATAGGGTTTTCAAAATTTTTGTTCAATAAAAGCGCAAATGATTGATTCCAAATATGGTTAAAACTTATCAAAGTATTCAATCTAAATAGCTTATGCAGAAATACAAATTCATGTCCAAATCATATTCCTAAAAGCAAAGTAAATTCTTTGAAAACTAGAAAACTAGGTTGAACATGCGAACTTCCTTAAAGGGGTGCTTCAGAGGGTAAGCACCTACTGTTTTGCTAGCTACACCTGCCAGCCATAATTGAAATCAAAATTGAGAATTGAGAAAGGGATATGGAACTTTGGGACAACAAGATCCTATTCAATAACAGCATATGTCTGTTCGAAATATGGTCAAAACTTGTCATGCTATTCAATTTGAATCATTTATGACAGCAACGCCATATGTTTGTAGAGTTTAAAACATCCAGAAAGCTGTCCCAAAGACAATGTAGCAAAGAATAAGTCAGAATTTAAATTATTCATTCGTTGCATTTTTGTTTTTCCATTTCAGAAATTTAAGCCAGCTTCAGGGTTGTGTACATAAACACATACACACAAATTGTGGTGAAGAGGCTGCTAGTTTGGTCAGGGTTTTAATTAAGCCAATGGTATATAGAAGTTCTGTATGTGATAATTATACAGTTATATCTACAGCGGTAAGACAAACTTCATTTCTAACTTTTCAGGAACACTCCGTAATGCCATACATAGTTTAAAGTTTTGAATTTGGTTTACCTTTCGAGAACACTTTGAATTGTGCTTACATCTCGAGAACACTCCCTAATGCCATAGTTTAAAGTTTTGAATTTTGCTTACATCTCGAGAACTCACCGTAATACCTGAGTTTAAACTTTGATTTTTTTTATTTTCACCCCACATGTTATTTCTTATAGTTCTATGTTACTCGCTTTCAAATCAGAAGTTTTGTGTAGTCTTAGGAATGTGATTCGAACATGGTAAGGAATGTTTGTTTTGACTAACCAATCATTTATTATTCTTTCCAACCGGGGTGGTGTGTATGTGTGTTGTTTTTAACATCTACCATATTCAGTTTTATGGTACCAAATTTACTACTTCTAAGTTGGGAATTTCATTAAAGAGTTAGTTGTCGATGGCAAATTTAAATGATATAGTAAATATCTGTATTAACTTATTCTTTAACTGGTGTTGAGAAAGTACACACATTTTGTATATGACTGAATTTCAGAAGGTCGTCTGATAAGCCTCACAATAATAGTTTTGAAATAAACTGACATAAACATATGCATGTATCTTTAGACTTAAGCGTGGCTTTATAAACCAAATATGTTTTGGTTCTTTTATATAAACTATATCAATTCTGTTCCTTTCAAACTATATCGTTTTTGTATTAGTTATTCCATAGAGACCAATTGGATGGAACAGATTGATTCGCTTTCACTTTTTTCTTTCTTTCGTATCTAAAGAATCTTAAATAGTTTCCCACACACATTCATAAAATACATGGTATCGGTCAAAGTGCTAACAGAAATTAAATTCAAACGAATTCAAATATATTGTCATCATTTGGTAAGAAATATAGATGTCAGGCGATTGTGAAACTGTAACAATACGACATCATTTATACGTATAGAGAATATATCTAAAAGCCTGAAATTGTAGAAGTTACATTTTTAAATGAATATGGAATTAAGCAAATCTTTCGTGAATGACTCATCATTCTGATTTTTTTCATAAAAGTATCGTGTTTCCCAACTTATTGTAAGATTAAACATATGCAGCTATTATCATGCTGTCACATTCAAGAAATATATTCTTGAAACCTATCAATTCATGATCAGTTATTGACTATCAAGTTTATCCTCTTAGTAAATCAGATTATTGCAATTTTACATTTTGTAATTACAAAGATATTTTAAATATCTATATATAGATATAGATATCTTAAATCATCAGGGGTCGTCGTGATCGTGCTGTTAAGGTGTTAGTCGTCAAAAGCAAGGCTTAAGGTGTAAGTCGTCAAAACCAAGGTTTCCTACTCTTTTTAATAGTACTGCTTTGGGTTCGATCTGGTTGATCACGAGTAGGAAAGGGTATTTGTCTTTACTGGTTACTTCGGTACCAGTGTAATATATTAAGAAGTCTTTGATGTTTGTCTGCGTCATTTTTGGCAATTGTACTAGCACTCTAAAAGCCGACATATACTTACATATCTAAACCGACAACACACAATAAAATAGTAATTTATCAAATATGGAAAGTCGAACTAAAATCAGCCTCGAAAACATTGTAAGTGACTTTTAAAAATGTTTTCACGTAAATGGACTTACAATGTAACCATAAACATCACATGATTTATATTTTCTACCACCAACAATATTACGTCAAAGGAGGAAATAATAAATTAAATGTTAAAAAGTAAAACTGTTTCTTATATCCCATTTCTCTATGATATACGAGGTCTAGGTACAGGGTTGTCAGAATGTTTTTGAAGTGTTTATATCTAAACAAAAACGTACCATTTATAAGAAAGTTATTTAACTCGTCTTCCTACAAGTTTAATTTACTATAAGGCTTTAATGAGTTTATGTTGTAAGATATTTATTAGACTGTCAGAAAAATTTTCTAAAATTATGAATAAACCTGGGTTTATATAAGTCGAAATGGTGGTTGAAAAAAATAAATAAAGTTATGAAAGCGCAATGTTGTCCCTTGCATACTTATTTTTTATTTTACCCCTTGTATAAACATCTACTCTGCAGTTTTGGGAAAAATTTAATTGCTAATGGTGAAATGCACTTTGTGTCATATAATAGACTTCGTCGTGATTGGCTAGATGGACATCTTCAATCAAATCTAAGTCATCCATAGTTTACACGTTCTGCTTAGCTCAATTTTTAGAAAGTTTTCTTTCTTTTTATGTTGCTTTATTTTCCAACAACAATAGTCAATGGTTTTAGATAACTTATTCCGGTTTTAACTATTTTTATTTAATTCGCTTGTTATCGTGTGTTCTGGATTCATTTGGTTATTGCAGAACATTAGTGTATATATGTTTTACCGCTAGAAATTAGATTTTCTAATACTATGAAATTATAAATTTTCCTATGTACCAATTTTGGTTGTTTTCGTGTAAACTCCGATCCACGAATTGACATTTCAACGAAAAATAATTTGTTACAAATTTACCTCAAACAGTGAATTTATCACCTCCAACGTGGTATTTTTCTTAAAACTTTCCGTGGCTTAAACGATAAACACAAATCACACATTAATCACTTACGAAACTGTATTTCTTCTTATAATCACGAATATTGGACACCTAGAAAATAAAGTATTCACAGTATTTTCATTGATATCAATACGTTTCCGTATAAAATGGTATGCAATGTATCACAAATCAAGCGCTTATTGTTTTTTGTAATTTTACACAATTTTCTACTTATAATAAGTTAAAAGAAGAAATGTTACTAGATTAATTGTTGCAGACAGGAAAAGACAGAAAATGAAACAAACACCTTAATTAACGCACTTCCTTGAAAACAAATATGCGTTTTAGGGTCTTTTATTACTCATGAAATTAGAATAAATAACTAATTTTAATTTCTACGCAGTTCTCAACTGGTAAAGCTAGAGGACGAATAATTGCTTTGTGATGAAGATTTAATTATGACGGAAGGCATGAACATTTCCAATGAAACCGAACATGCTATAAGATCTTGGGTTTCTGCCATTTATTTCAATTTTATTGAAATAGTGCATTCTTTGTTATCTCCTTCTAAAGAACAACACCGTTATCATCAGTAGTTCATTAGCTTTATTTCTCTTTTTGCGTAAAACTCTAGCGTTTGGAGGTTCTTGCTTGTTCAAAGCATAGTGTCTGCAATGCTTCATCCAAACACAAACATACCAATCTATATCCAAACCGCAATCTAAAAGCAAAGCAAAAACTTTGAAAACTGGAAAAGTTAAATACGTGAACTTCCACCAGGGAAGTGAGACCAGTTGCTCAAGACGAGTAGCAAATCCTTAGCTAGTTACACCCGCCACGCGTGTAAACAAAATTAAGAATGAAAGGAACATGGAACTATATATGACACGTCAAATCCAGGATACTCCTAGATACATAATCAAATAACACGTTTTTTTTTATATGAAAGGGCAAAACATTAACTTTCTCAGAGTTAAAAAAATAAATTTAAAAATACATGAAATTGTTTTCTATTGTATAACATACAACACTTAAGTCTTACTAATAGTATATATATAGTGTAAGCACTAGTTATCAAAGTATTGAGTATTAAATCATGTTTTCGCCATCTCACTGTCGGATAAGATACCAAGGTTATCTAGGGACAATGAAAGGAAAACCTTTTGGGTTACATCGAATGAGCAACAAAGTTGGTCGATTTCTACAAAATGGCATGTTGTAAATTAAAGTATGAATAAAATGGACATACAATCTAATACAAAACCTTTATTGAGATTTGCTACGGAAAAGCACGCCAGGGAGGGGTTCTGAAAAATGGCAGATAATTAATTGAATACATGGATAAAAATAGATGTTCCAACGAAACCAAAGGGTCTATGAGTTCATTTAATCAATAATTTTTATTCGTTTCCAGAACAAATATCTCACTTTATCGTCGCTAAGTCTGTGTATTACGTCATAATATTCATGTCGACTTCCCATATACATGTATGTCACACAGAATCGTAGCTATATTGCTATTTTGGTTTTTATGGTCTTTGATTACATTAATAATCAATCAATCAAGCAAATAACAAACAATCGAAATATATTCAGTCCTTGTGTTTTTCTTAACTGGCTTTGAGTTAATTTTGAAGACGTTTAATGATATCCAACCAATCAATTAGTCAGCTTCTTTGATATAACTTCATCATCAATTCCGCCTCTTCCACGATTTTTGCCATTTTGTTTTTTTTTGCTATTGACACTCAGACATGTATTGTGTATTACAAGCGAACTGTAATAGTTCTTAGGGATTTGAAGTGACAACTTGGTACAAGAGTTGGTGTTTTTTAATGCACATGATCAATTTCATGCGTGTTTTGACGATATCGTCATCAAATACGACGAATAAAAATTACACATAAATTTTAACCTTTTTCTTGCAATGCCATTCATAGCAGTTTTATCCTAAGGTCTCATTGAATACTTGACCCGGAAGTGTTTCATGAGACCTCGCCAAACAAACCATTGGCCAAAGAACACCCACATTTTCTAGAATGCCGCTCATCAAACGGCCACCTACAAGGTATGGGGAGAGGTTGGTTGTCTTCAATTATACCTTCAACCTTATTGCCTATATATTATCAATTACCGCATGTACCATGAGAGTAAAATCTCCATATTTATGTCAGTTCAGTCATAACACTGAAACAAACACAACATAAAAAATAAACTACACTCACGCTACCACATACTAGAGATGATAATACAGAATCCATATGGCATTTCAATATTTTATAAATTATATGAAAAAGCAATATGAAATTGTGATGCTTATATATATATATGTGCTTAATTTACTTAAATATTTAGAATGCGTTTTCAATAAATCCTATTTCATTTCTAAATGCCGAATTATTCGCCGAACATTGCTATAAATAGCTACTTTATAATTAGTTTAGTTTCATTGGCGTTTTCTTCATTTTCCAAGTTACAAGTGAGACTAGTACTTTGTGACACTGTAATCTGCTGTTTTGTTTTAACTCGAGCAAAAGTTTTGCGACAGACACCAATAGGTGTTTCAAGTATAACTTGAAAGTTAAAGAGGTTTTTTTTATTTCAAAATTAAAAAAAATGTTGTTAGGATGATCTGATGCGGCAAAAAATTAGAATCCAGATATGCAATTTCTATGCCGTATTAGTGGTGAAAAAAATAACCAGGAACAAAAGTGTGAGGAAATCTATTTGTCTGTTCGCTCGTCGAAAGTCGGTGGTCTTATCGCAATCCGGTTTCCTCCACTGCGTCGATATAGATAAAAGAATTTTGCCAGCTTGCTTGTCGAAGGACAATGTCTTCTCCGAGTACGTAAAACATGAATACTCTGCTCCATATCATACTTGTATGTATAATATTTCAGACAGCACGGTGAAGAAATGTCTCAGTTACACGATATCATATTTATTCAATATTTCCATTTAAAAATCAACAAACAAGTTGTATATACTAATGATCCTCTATATAAACTGATAATATAGAACTTTCTTTACTTTCATTTGCATCTTTTGGCGTCATCTATGTGTCGAACAATGATTTGATCAATACATAATTAGTGTCTGTCACCGATAGGTCACCGTACTTTTGTGATCATGTCATGAGTTATTAGTTTTTTGTGTATTTCTATTCAGATACCGAGACAAGTCAAATGTTCTCTGGAAATATTAATGGATGACTTTCGACCACGGATGTAAATGATACGGGTTTAAGTGACTTTTCTCGTCTATTGATTACACTATATAAGTATATATACAGTACAGACCCGTCAAAAGTTTAACACTAAACTAACGAACTAGTTCCGAATCGACAGCTCATCTCGACGTCTCGTTGCCTATAACTCGACGGTGGCTTTCTATATCTTTGCTGCATTTCGGTCACTAGTTATCCATATCTCGGCCACTCGACAGCCGATCTTCGACTTCTTTTCGATTTCAGTGTTAAAATTTCGACAAGGCTGTCTACATGTCTGACTGTATTGTATGGATATCAATATCTTTTGTCGATATTATTTTATTGTCGGATGTAAACATCAATGATTTCTATTAGTTGATCATTTGGAACATTAAGAAAATTAAATATAGGACTAACTTATACGGAATATATTGTCATACCATTTTTAAATTTTATCATTCAATACTTTATGATGTTTGATTGTATTAAACTGCTACTGTGACGTCCCTTATTGCTTCCTTACGCCAATACCCGTAACGTCATTTATGAGCTGTTCCAGCAATTGGAATTGCATGTCGTACACGTTAGTGTTTTAAATTTATTTCAAGATTCCAATTTAAAAATAAGATTTTCAAAAATTGCGAAACGTAAATATAACCATTGAACTGTCTGGAAATGGCGTTTATAGTGCTATAACTTTCCATTGTCGTGCAAAGCAAACTAAACAACGCTAGCGCTATTTAACCAGTTTGCTTTACACGGCAATGGAAGTTATAGCACTATAAACGCCATTTCTATACAGTTCAAAACATTAGTAGTAGTATATGACAATACGACACTTAATGTTGTGTTATTTATAAATATATTTATTGTGTTTAAAACATTCCTCGAAGAAAACAACTAATCAACAACGAAAACAATTGATATAGAATCTGAAAACAGGAAAAGTATTTTGAAACGAAACACGGTTGTTTCGATAGTTTTTATTTCAATTGCGATAGTCGAAGATATTTGAATCTTATTCTAATATAATCTGTTTGCCAATGTTATTTAATTTGATTAAAATTTTAATAAGTATTATTTTAGACCATTTGAGACATTATACTAGTATGCCATGTACATAAAAATTGTTTGATACATCATAAAATATTTTTAAGGCCAATATTTCTGTTAGATCGAGGTGATGCCAATGACGATGGTAATCTTAAACAAAATAAAACAATACGTCATTAAATTTACATGACCACTGTTATTTTTACAGCCCTAGATTACCATTTCGGAATACAATTCCTCATCATTAGTGCTTGGACCAATATTGTGAAACCGTATCTTTTCCAGTGGGGTTGGAAAAATATCAATATATTTAACAATATATTGATTCTGCAAAAATGCATGTTTAAAATTGTGTTATTTTAATTTTTAAATTATCAAACAAAATGTAATATAAGTTGCAAAACTTTGGTTAAGTACGTACTCAAACATGCGTTTACAAATCTGATTATTATTTACAGAGTAGCCACAAAGGACTTCGATCACCAACATCCGCTGTACCTTCCACCGAGATCCACGTGATACATGTTATAGATAGAGAGGAGTATAGAGACAATGGTGGACATACACACGTTACGGACAGACATACGTACTTGATGCTGGTGACAGTGTTGTGTATTCTGCACATGTGTAATTTACGTGTTGTGTGATTTTGTCATGTGTCTTGTGTTTTTGCATGACGGCAGCTGGCAGTGATATAATACTACAAAAGTCTTTCTTAAAAATAACGATGTAATCTCATTCCTGGATTTTGTTGCCATGGTTACTCAGTGTTAATATAATTCATATTACGATATCCAGTATAGTGTCAACTTGACGAAGATGCCATTTTTCATTTTTTTATCAAGACAGAGCTTCTTTGAAGGTAAGTAATTTGCAAAACAACCAATGGTTAGCGGTAAGTAGCAAGACAAAACATAGCTTGCAAAACACAGGTAACATCTACATGTCTCCATCAACTATGTCTGCTTGTATTGCAGTAGTTCATTTTTAATATCCAGCCTTTTGGGGTCTCCACTTTGCCATCATTATTTGTAAACAGCCTCTTTGAAGCGCTAGTAGCATGGTAGTTGCAATTAAAGTTCCCAAAACTTGCTTTCAAAAAAGCTGCCAGTTGTATCATCTGCGGCATGTCAGCATTTGTTTCAAGGTGGCACAATTAAATATAGATAAGGAAATCGGCGTTGTTTCAAAAACATTTTCACAGCAAAATTATTGACTGCATGAAACTACAACACATCCTTAAAAAATTAAATCATAATAGGCTAATTGCTACCATAACTTTACGATATAAATGTAAGACAAAAGTGAAACTAAAAATCAATTGTTGCACATGCATTGCACTTACGAGACACCAAAGGGACAATTAGTTGTCATTGTACGTGTTACCAACATTGTGAAGTACCGATGGCTTTGCAATTATATGCTCCCGATTGTTTTCCGATGTGGGCGCCAAGTTAACAAACAGTTTTTGTTCTGTTCGTATTACTTGCTAACTTTCAACATAATACAAAACAATACTAGAGACGACACTTTACGACACGACACAAAACAACATTACACAAACAGCACGTCATAACACAACAAAGAATTGTAAAACAATCAAAATTAGTGTTATTAAGCCAATCTTTCGACGGTCAATGGCCATCAGTTGCAAATAATATGATTAAATGTTTCATGCGATCTTGCGTCGTTATGTAAAACAAAGGCTTGAAATGCCAAAATGGACTATAAGTACATTTTCTAACAAAGGTGTGGTATCAATTTAAATCTATGTACAAACAAAGAGCACCATGAATGACCGCCATAGTGATTGTTTATTTTGAAAGATAGAAGCTTTGTTAAAATAAAGTAAACAAATTCTAGTCTAAACATCTTCGATCTCCGACTTAGTATACAACATTTAAACAAGGTTACCAGTGATCTATCGGTCATCGAACGAAAATTTTATCTCAAAACGTTCAAATTATGATTAATAGTTGTCACCAGCTGTGATTCGTCCAGTAATTGGCTTTGCTTACATTGTGTATCCCAGACACGTGTGCACGGGCTGTAAGGCGAACTTATAGTCTAGTACGGGACATATGCAACGCGGACACGTGAGCTGTCGACCCGGCCACAATGGAATCTTAAATGTTTATGCAAGTGCATTTCATACCAATAATCTAATATAAATAATTTTGCTAGTTAGACAGGATTTACAGCGATAATGCATGGTCATCTCTCTCTCTCTCTCTCTCTCTCTCTCTCTCTCTCTCTCTAGCGTTAACTGATAGTTATTGAAGCATATGCTCTCTCTCTCCCTCTCTCTCTGAGATTAACACGGTACTACATTTATCTTGTTTATATGGATTTGATTAATACACTTTTGTTTGATATTGAGCCCGGAATAGATGTTAAATTAATTATTTATAAACCATGAGTGCATTTATGTCATGTTATACATGTAGCTCATCATACAGTCATTCTGATTTACAGTTGTCCTTTTGAATAATGCCACTCTGTCAATCCGACTGCTTCATCCACTTGTCCTCCTGTATTCAGGAATATGCATAATATTAACCGATCTTTCTATGCTCTTTTAAATCAACATGATAATGTGACACACGTCTTTGGTTGCATCAATCAAAACTGGCATATTTTGTTCACATGTTTTGGTTCTAGCTCACAAGACCAATGACATTCTGTTTGTGTGTTGGGGACCGCGGGGTTTCCCTTATTTCTGACTTTCATAACAACGGAACTGGTGGGAAGCTTGACCGCAATTTTAATCAAATCGACCAACCGGCAATTTTATTTTTCAGAAACAGCAATATATCAGATGACGGGATGAACAATTCATATGAAATCTATTTCATCTAGAGAACTTCGATGTGAATAACACTTACTTTATTTTCTTGTTTCAATCACTTTGTAATATAACATTTACAGTAAACACATTTTGTTTTATATTTTATCTGTAGATGTAAAGGACGACACATTTTTATGCTACAGACGACGTTGTATTTTCTGATGCTACAGACGACACTGTGTTTCCATAGTATTGCGGGTTTTTTTTTTTTTTTGTTTCCGTAATGACACGGACAATGTGTGTCAATAGTGATACAGACGACTAATGTGTTTTAATAGTGACACAGACGACATTGCGTTTCTTTGGTGATGCGCGCAGGCTATATCATGTATATTGTGTTTCCATGTTGATACAGAGGGCCTGTGTTTTTTATAGTGATAAAGATAACATTGTGTTTCCACGGCGAAGCAGACAACGTCGTTTTTCATGGTGATATAAACAGCGTTATGTTTTCATGGTGATAGCCAGAAGATGGCTGACGTATAGCTTATTGCACAAAACAAATTCTGCAATTTTATAACATGGCAATCATTGTTGTAATATTTAACTTGTTACTGATATTTATTGACAAAAAAGATACTAATGATGCTTTTTATGCAACATACAGCTTGGTCGGGTTGTTCAAAGCTCTGGTAACTCAATGTAATGGTATGTGAAAATTCAAAATACTATTAAAATTAAAAATTCAGTTTTGACTTAAACACATTTTTATTTGATAATGACAGTTGTGTGCATTAGCTTTTGCCCAGAAAATTTTAGAAATATTGACTAAATAACAAAATACAAACTTGACTTACCAACTGGTTGAGCTTTGAACAACCGGACCCAGACAGATAAAAAATAACTATTTTAATTGGTTAATCACATATTGTGTTTGTTTTTGCACCAAACTCGCTATGTGCTATTTTCAAATGCCATATGCTATTTCTTATTCTTCACTTCATTGACAAAACTATCTGTATTAATTATTAACGATGGTAAGCTACTATTTTATATCACTGCGATGGAAGCAATATTAAAATTAATTTATCATCGATGAGGCAGATGGATTGGTCTATTAACTTCTTTATTTAATTCCTGAGAGTGTTGAAACTGAACGAAAGTCATCTTACAAGGATTAAGGTCAGATGGATATCCAGAACTACGTTACTAGGCGACCTGCGTTGAACACATCAAAACGAGGTGAATCAAACGAATCGAACACTGATGATCTGGAAAGATTTTAAAAAGAAAAGTATCTGGGATTCAAAGACAAAGTTACTATACATTCGTTGACTTTTAGAATGCATTTTGATGAGAATTTATGGCTCTGGAAATCCCGCTGTTTGTACTCTCTGGTGACTGGATATTTTGTCTCGATATAAAACATGGGGTGTTCTTGTAATGTTTCAAATATCAGTAAGCACTTATTTATTGTTATCAGTGCTCTTGCTCTCGCATACCATTTATATTGTCGTATCATGTGGCACAATTTATAAAATATTACTATTCACGAATATGTAATTGGCAACAAAAAATAACCAGGCAAAAACAAATATAAAAAAAAAAACATAACAATAAACAGAAAAAAGAAGTTTATGCAAAATAAAATAATATATTGTTTATATGTCCTATTATTTTCTTAAAGCTACAATATTACCATTGCAGTATACAATGCTAAGCTTGTTTGTTTTGTTGATGACGCAGGGGCGGATCCAGGATTTTTTGAAAGAGGAGGGGGGTTGAGAATTATATTAATGCTAGGTGCAAGCGCCGAAGGCGTGAGCTTCCAAAGACGAGGGGGCCAAGAAAATAATTTTGTTACATTAACATATGGGGGTCACATAAGTTAATAGCTCTCTCTCTCTCTCTCTCTCTTAATTTTTCAAAGGGGGGAGGTTGCAACCCCCCTCTTTAAATCCGCCACTGTGACGTAAAGGTTCAAATGTTGTAAATTTGAGAGGAATGGAAAGAATGAAAAAGTGATAATATAATATGTGAATGGACGAATGAATAAATGAATGAATGAAAGAAAAACTTTAAACATATTGTTTACAAGAAGGAATTATTGTATAAATTGTACTATTATTTGTCACACTACCTCTAAGTTAATACATGTGTGTAAGCAGTAAATTATCTGTGATGTTATGTATATATAGTGTTATATATAATTATTAAATTATCATATTTTATTCTCATCTTATGTTATCTTTTCGATAGATTTTCGATAGTTTTAGCAGGGCCGTATAGTTAGAGCGTTAGCCTTCAGATTCAAGGTGCCTCACCAGTGTGGGTTTGACCCCGGTCGATATCAGGTGAGAAGGAGTTCTTTCTTGCCGTGTGTCATATTACTGGTACCAGTATATATAATGGACTGATTGTTCTTAGTTGATTGGCTGCTTGTGGTATAACGTCCCAGTCACGAAAATTTGCATGGAAGGTTCTTAAACGTAAAGTAATATGCCTGCCGTGACGCAGGACATCGGTTTTAGCGTCTTCTCCGAGGATCACCATAACTTTCATTTCTAAAAGCTACGTGCTTGGCGAAAGAACAGTAGCTACTTATTTTTAAGTCTTGGTCAGACACCGGTCAGGTTTCAAACCCACGACTTCCCACGTATACGGAGCGAGCATTCTACCAAATTGGCTAAAGTTGGGTGTTGTTACGGGCAAATTTATCCGAACACACTCTAAAAGTGGCACTTGTATAAAACAGACAAGAAACTGTTGCACATTTACGTATCACATGGACTTGCGTTTAGCTAGATTAATATGTGAGGTAAAACTGTTTCGTAACGAATAGCTGAAAAATTGTTGATGTGGCATTGGACAATATTCAACCCACCGATCTATTATTTTTGCAAGATTGCAAAAATAACAATAAAATTCCGAGTTGAAACTGTCAAACTCAATTAATGAACATCGGAACAATAAAGTTATTACAATTGTTCTACTTCGGGTTTCTTTTATTTTATGGGTAGCAAATTTGTTAGAGTGTGTTTCTCCTCGGTCATGATTTAATTATATTGAAGCAGTTAGGGATGATGGAGGAAACCGAAGTGTAGTAACTTAAGAAAGCTGCCTTTTCGACAAGGAAACTGACAAACTTCTTCACACCTACAATCTATCCGTGTTGGATCTGAGCCTAAGGGATGAGAAGTACTGTGAACTAGTGACGTGTTTAGGAGCACTGGACAAAATTAGTTTCCCAGTGGTATCATTCAATGTACTTTGTATGCCGTTTTGACATCTATCTTTTACAGTGGCCGCGGAACTTTAACTTCAGCATGTTCAGGTGTCTCGTCGCTGTGACGGTGGTCGACCTCAAGTGACAAAAAGTCTCTCCTTGCGTATGCTTGCAATGGTTGGTTTGCTTCTGTTATATAACAAGTCAGGGGAATACAGAATACATAACGGTCCAAATAAGAAATACAAATATACAACTTCAAACATGAGATAACATGACATTATGACATGCGCAGCTGTTTAAGTCAAACACAAACACACATGTCCAATCCGAAAAAGCAAAGTAAAAACTTTGAAAACTGGCGAATTAACACTCCAACTTCAACGAGGGAAGTGTGGGTGGGGTGGGGTGCGGGTTCAAAAAGTGTAAAAACTGCCATCTAGCTAGTTACACCCTCCACGTGTAAAATAAAAGTTGAGAATTAAATGAACATGGAATTAAAAAAGTCGTAAAATATTATATATCCAGGTTAGTTCTTATAAAGCGACATAAAAACATAGTGACAGCTGTCATAAAACTTTTCAAGGGCCTTGATAAACATATAGAGAACAAATGACTGCAAGACAGCAATAGGGTGGCAACAAGAAGGAAAGGGAACAGGAGAAGGCCTAAGTCCACATGAAGGACAACGGAAAAGGAAAGAAACGCCGTTGGATGGATTAGCTGGAAAACAGCCAAAGCAACTGCAAAGGACAAAAATGGAATGATAGTGTTGCGTTCTTATTCGCCTTTTGGGAAGAAAGGCATTATAGTTAAGACTGAGGTTGATAAGCATAGGCTTGCAATATTCCCGAGACAACAAATTATTTGTAAGCAGCATGCTTCTTTGTATAAAGTTCTCGTAATGTGAACATACTCTATCATAGCGTATAAACCACACCTTAAGAAAGACAGTGAAGGCTATTGTTGCATAGAAAAAGAAAGTTGACAATAAAGAAATTGGCATCACGTTTGTCATGTAGTTTCAAATGTAGACTTTCGCGGCTGTCATAATTGAGGTATAATCCAAATGTGATGTGATGCAGAAGTTACAGAATCAGTCGTATCTTTAATGTCAAGCTCACTGATATTACATTCACATTTTCCCCAAGGATTACTAAGACAGTACACAGCCAATTTTTGCTCACGTGAAATTCACATGAAATTAATGTGAAATTTTTCACGTGAGTTTAACGTATAAGCTCGATTAACGTTAATGTCACGTGAAATTCACGTAAACAAAAATTGGCTGTGTATTATATTTATCCAGTATTTAGATATTGAACGGATCCAAGTAGTTATCGAGGGTTGAGCCCGAGATACAGACTTAAACTTACGGTGACCACAATGTTTGTTTGAGAAGCATTTCATATGTACCATATTTTTAAAGCTCGGTTAAAATTAATGTTAGCAGATTTAAAACATTAATTGTTGTAAGTTATATGGGAGTTAATTCGTCAAATGACATATAGATGCCATATGGAAACGCGTCTTAAATATAGATATAGGTTGCATATGTCAAAATGTTTTGAACAATGTTTGGCGCGTAATCGATATTTAACTTGAGGTCCCTCGTTCCACATTTTTATCAACAACAAATATTAAATACATTGACGAATTGTTGTTCAGGTAAAGGCTATATCCAAAGAGATCTGCAAATATTTGAGTTGGATCTGTATTCTATACATGCATGCTTGTAAGAAGCGGAAGAAGCTCTTCTGTGATAGTCATTGAAATAAAAAAAGTGTATACGTAGGTGTACCGATAGGCGTTAAACATACACGCCATAATACTGCCCTAGATGCATAGCATGAGTCTCGTTGGCAGAGTGGTCCAAAACGCGTGCTTACAGATCACTGTACAACCCAAATTCTAGGTTCAAATCCCGCTCGCGACAGATCCTAGTGAGAAAAAGTTTGTCAGTTCGCTTGCCGAAAGTCACTGGGTTTATCGATACTCCGGTTTTCTTCAGTATCCTATAACTGACCGTCTTAACGTAACTGAAAAAATCTTGACTAGGCCGATAAACCCCATTACTCAACTCTAATCCGTATAACACGAGCTAAAGAAATTACACTCAATAATGAACTACAGATTTGGTTAAAATTAGTTAAATGCGAGCTAATGAATAGACTGTGACTGTGACATTTGCAGTAAGTAATTAACTTCCAGAGGGTTGTTTAGTCCCGATAGTTCACACAGTAAATGTCGTCTGCTTTGCATGTATCCCAGACATTACAATGACATTAATAGCAATGTCCAAACAGCTGCTGTAAATTATGCATATTGGAATCGGCTGTCACTGTGCATCAACTGCACCTAAGTCATAAAAATGGCATTTATAATCAACAGAAAATCTAGTTTTACAGACGGCCATGGATTATTAATGTCAATAATGACATAATTTATTTATAGAAAGTGAAAGCTATAGAGTACTTTCACCTGCAGAAATTGGTTGCACAATTGTATGTCGCCGAGTTAACGTTGAAATATGGCGGTGCTTTGGGCGCATCTCCGCAGATTTACTGCGGTACTGTTGAAAATCAGAATGAGTTTCCACAAATTCGCCACGGTTATATTAAAGCACGTTGTGCTTTGAGCATGTTTCAAGAGATTCAGATTCACTACGGCAATGTTGAAACGTGGTACTCTCGGCAAATTACTACAGGTTCGCCACGGTTATGTTTAAGAGGTATGTGGTGCTTGGAAAGTTTTTGCAGATTCACCTCGATACAAATAAAGTATGCGATGCTTTGAGCGAGTTTCCAAAGATTCACTGCTGTAATTTTGAAGTATGTGGTGCTTTGAGCATATAGTTGTAATGATAAAGTATCTGATGCTTTAGGTGAGTTACCACAGAATTACAGCGGTAATGTTGGTATGTGGTACTTTGAACAAGTTTCTAGATTAATCACGGTAATTTTGAAGCATGTAGGGCAGCTTTGAGCATGTTTTCAGAGATTCGCGTTGTAATCATGAAATATGTGGAGCTTTGAATGAGTTTTCATAAGTTTCCATAAATTTACCGCGTTAATATTAAGTAATATAGTGCTTTGAGTTTGGGAGGGTTTACAAAATGGTCTAAAACACTTGCTTGACAATATCTCTCATTTCTACGTTCAATTCCATTTCGGCAGATCTTGGTGTGAGAATTTTTTAGTTTGCTTGTTAATGGTCAGTAGTTTCCTTCCTGACTACCTTAGAAAATAAAAGAATCTTGGGAGCAAAACACCATTTCATCTCAATTTGCGTACCTAATGTTTCTTATTTTGTTTGTTTGTTCCCTTGTTTTGTTGTCATGGTTACTCTGGCTATACCAAAGGTTATTCAGCTGGGAATTTCTATTCCTCATTTTGCTAAAATGAAACCCCTTAAATAAGGCTAGCCAATTCAAATACCCCCCAAAAAATCGCAAAACGGCAATGTCTAATAGTTGAGTGGAGGCTTTGGCAGTGTTCAATCTTGGAAATGGACCACTGCGGTAGCTCAGTTGGTAGAGTGCTTGCTCCGTAAGTGGGAGGTCGTGGGTTCGAACACCGACCGGGTCTGACCTAAGACTTAAAAGTGGGTAGTGACTGTTCTTTCGCCAAGCATTCGGCATTATGAAATGAAAGTCACGGTTCTTTCGGATGGGAACTTAAAACAAACGAGGTTCCGTGTCACGGTAGGCTTGGCACGTTAAAGATCCCTGCTGTATAATGCCATCAGCGCAACGCACAGGCAAAATTTCTGCACCTTCGCCTGTAGCTGGCGACGTCTCGATATAAGTGAAATATTCTTGACTGGGACGTTAAACACCATTACTCACTCACTCATTCTTGGAAATGGGGGCGTTGATCCCTTATTTTGCAGAATGACCACATTGTTAAGGCCTAAGGGGGACATATGTAACATGAAGTGAATGTAAAAATTTTGATACATATATAATGGTATTTTAGAAGAAAGTTTTTGAAAATGGTCCTTTTGACAAATCCTAGATTAAACACTGCATTGGAATGGAAACAAGCTTGATGTTGTCAAGTAACAACCTGAGTTAATCTCTCTATGGGATTTATGAGACTGATGATGATAATTTTGTTTCTTTAAAATTTTTTTTTAATTTTTACTGTGTGGTAGGTAAATTTTAAATGATAAGTAAAATAGAAAACATCTGAATCTATAACAAAAATTAAAGTAAAACAGCAGCAGCTAAAATAGATTATAAAATAATTTATTTTATACATATCTGAAAAATTCATGCATAGGAGGTATGGTAAGGTGACTCAAACACAAATAAAAATTAATCTTCTGTTTTTATTTACTAAATCATAAATCAGGGACTTAGAGTCATTACAAATGTTTTAAAAGAAATAATAAGTTTAATTTCAGGTCACATCAATTATGATGTCATAGTGATGCCATTTATACAACCTTTGTTGCTGATACAAAAGAATATGCTATACTATTTTTCTCCACAACAAGACTGGGTGACCTTTGGCTCAAAATTAATACCACTGCTAAATAATATGTTTATGTCTTTATATCTCGTCCAAGATGTCAAAAATGGAGTTTTTACAATATTTCAGGTACTAGTTCATGAGCTAGTAGAATTTAGGTCAGGGCTAGTAAAACTCTACGAAGTAGCCCCACTGGTCAGGTCTTGAAATTTTTTTGTTGAACCCTGCAATTTTGGGTGCACCTTACCATACTTATTCCATTCATTCACTCTCAAACCATTAACAAACCAGCAAGATATAACCATACCATGTATTATTGATATTTTAATGTTTGCATGTTTACAGATGACACAAGATTTGCTTGCAAAAATAAATAGAACAATAGCATAAATTTCTTGCATATATATTTGGTCCATCAAAAAGTTTATAACTTTTGATGCTTACTCTTGTGACCAATGACAACAAAGTGGTTGGTTTCTAACCATAATCATATTACTCCATACATTATATTAGTGAGGTTTTTATACTAAATGCCAAAAAATCAGCTATGTCCAAAAAGCACAATTGCTGGGATTTTTTTTAATTGATTTTATCAATTTTAGAACATTAGAACTAGAGCAATCACATTAGAACAAATAGTCTGGTTCCAGACATGACCAATTTGAACAAACTCTAATTATAAGATTTGACCTCATGACCTTGGCTTTTGACCTACACACCTAAATTTGGTATGTGGCACATCAACTCATGAGCATGCACCAAGTTTGCCAAAAAAAAAAAAAAAAAATCCATCCCCTGATTCAGACATAATGGATTTGAAATAATATTGGGAAGGACCGATACAATACATGTTGATTTAAATCTACCCTGAAACTTTTTGGGAAGGGAGTATAATAAATATGTACTCAAGGTGTAAACTGGAAAAAATAAATGCGATATGTGGATTATTTAAATATGAGGTGCAAATCTGAAACTAAATGAGTGAGATAAAAATAAAGGCTGTTGGTAGGTGGGTAAAATAGTGTTTAAAGCAAAGTCAAGGTATTTAACTAATAGCAAAGGCAGTAAATTCTATAAATTGTGAAGGAAACCTGAGTACCCATGAGTAACCACGGAAATGCAATTAGGGAATTCACAAACATTCTTGCATTAGGATCTACCTGGAGTGCAGATTCAACCTAGGTGGTGAGGCGATCTACAAGCCTGCACAATAGAAAATAAAATTAAATCTTGATTCTTATTAAATTTGATAGTTATGACAAACAAGGCTAATTAGTGGAATTAATTGGAATTAATAGTTCCTATCTTATTGACCTTAGCAACATACAGTCCAACCTGCCTTAAAGGCCACCTCTTTATAAGGGCCACTTGGTTATAAAAGCCAATAGAATTGTATCCAAATTGTTCTTTATTTAGTTTATTTGAACCTGTATATAAAGCCCACTTGTCGATAAAAGCCACTTTTACTGGTTCCAATGGGTGGCCTTTATAGACAGAATTGACTGTATAGGTATTTTAAAGAGTGCATTACTCTAGAGATAGAACCAGACTCATCAAGTGTGACTCAACCCCCAGAGTAAATTAGTTACAACGATCCGTTTTTGTTTTCGAATCATGAGAAGACATAAACAAGTTATAAAATTCTATGGTATAAACTATTCAACCTTTTGGAATTTACATCACAAATAAATAATTTTTATGTTCCAAAAATAATAATAATTTGAACTTTAGTTAAATACAATTGTGTGTTTTAACCATCTGGTATTAAAATCAAATCCATGAAAAATATTAATATCATAACAATATATAATATATATATAAATTGTGCGATTTTCACCAAAAAACAAAAAAACATAACACATGTATTATTCAAGGATAAGCAGTTTCATTAAATACTTGATTTCTCTATCTCTTTATCACAGAGCGATAACTGTTTATGATCTAATATAGTTCTACACAAGATATGAAAAAATAAGATGTTACACTCGACAATATTTGTTTAAATAATTGCATTTCTGTGGTTTATCTCCAGTGTTGTTTTGATGGTTCCGTTATATGTCAATCAACTGTCAAAGAAAAAATTGCTCAAGAAAAAAATAAGTGCAAGTCTTCTTGTACAGCTGTTAAATCCTCCCTAATTTTTTCCTGGGTCCTCCTTCAATTTCACTGTTCTATTGAAAACGATCTGAAAGTAGAATTGTATTTAAAATTTTGAGAAAAATATGTATGTTATCAGATTACAATTAAGAATTATTAATAAGCTAGTTTCTTGACATATAGACATAAAAATATAAAACATAGCTGGCAGTTGTTGACTGACACATTTTACAGGAAAAACATGCATGAAATTGTAGAAATTAGTCATATTTTATGTAATTAAAAAAAAAAAAAATTTTTAACACATTTTACAAAAATTATCAGTACACCATTCACACACTCATACATATATATATATTACGTAATTTATGTGTGTGTGTTAGGAAAGTATCTTTTTTTCGCAAGAATCTCGGGGGTTCAAAATTATGCTTTGTTATGGAAGGTCCAGGACCTTTTGCCTTTATTATTGGTAGGTCCCACATGAAAGTTGTGCCAAGTCCAATATCAACAATAAAAAGTCCACACGCAATTATGTTATAATGTAGAAATAGGTAGTATTATCCTGGGAAAAAAATGCAGGTCCATTGGGCTTTTACAGTTTAAATATCAAGGGTCCCTATGTAAAATCAATAAGTCCTGAAGCTTGGACCTGGGGAATTTTAAACCCCTGAATCTACTTTTGCATATTTCTATCTAAAAAATGCACATTATTGTGATGGGAATTTGCAATATTGTGAAAATTGTTCTGTACAACTTTTAAAGAGGTGTTGATAATGAGATATGCTAACAAATACCATTTGATAAAAATTGTTCTCTTATCAATAAATAGTTACAAAATTACTACAAATGTACTTTAACAGACAGAAAGATACAGCTGCTGAAGATAATACTGATAGGATACAGATTGTGATATTATATGCAAAATAAACTTAACTAGAAAAACTGTGAGCCACAAGCTCTATTTTTAAATAGGAAGTGCACATGTACATTATATCACAAAGATTGTGAAAATCCATTGAAGGGTTTAGGAGGAGTTGCACATAAGAGATAGGTACCCTAAGGTGTAACGGAAGGAGGAACGGACACCCCTATCACAATATACCCCCCACTTTTTAAGTGTGTGTGTGTGGGGGGGGGGGGGGGGGGGGGTATAATAAGCATTAATCTGATATCAGTTTGAAGAAGTAAGTTTTGTAAGGTGCCTCTGAAGCCCCAAAAATTGAAATACTAATCATTTATGGCTACTATGACAATATTGTTGGTAAGTATGATGCTTCTGTTTCTAAAATTATCCTGGATATACATGTATTTGACTTCCAATAGTTCCCTGTGCTTTTCATTCTCAATTTTGATTTTACAAGTGACAGGAGTAGCTAGCTAGACAGGAGGTGCTTATCCTTCCAGAGCACTTGACCTCACTTCCCTGGTAGACGCTCACATGTTTGGTTTATTTGCCAATTTCAAAGTTTTTGCTTTCCTTTTGGGATTGCCATCTGGACATTGACCAGTAAGTTTGTACTGATTATCGAGGTTCTATAATAGTTGATTACACAGATGTATAGATTTATAGTCACGTTAATTTTGGGGCCCTTATGGCAATTTATCTTAACTTTTCATTTTAGGAAGTCTTTAATTTTCAGAAAATAAACAGTTTACTTTTCAATGAGTTCTGTGGGTTAAAGTCAAATTATATCAAGAATACCAAGTGCTTTCTTATCACATTAAATATAAAATGGCACTAGGAAAGACCAAAATATAACTCTGAATTAGCTTAATAAATCTTTTGCTTAATTGAGCTTGAAAAAGCAATTATTCATAAATTTACAATCTTAATTTTAGAATCTGATTATTAGTGAACTGTCTTTCAAATTAATATTTTTCAACATGAAGAACATCAGAAAAGGAAGCAAAATTCCTCAATAATTAGGAATAATTTGCTGTTTGAAACTAAACCAAAATTTCAAGTACCCTACATGTATTCAATTTAAAGAAACAAGAACTAGAAATCGCAGAAATTAAGAAACATGAAGATCTCAAGTTCAGAGCAAGAAGCAACCAATCACAATCAAGATGACATACTGCAGAAATGATCAGAGACAAAAAGCAACCAATCACAGATCTGATGACATAATCTAGAGACAAAAACAACCAATCATATCTTAGATGACAAAAAACAGAGACAAAAAGCAACCAATCACAGTTCAGTTGATATTTGCCAGAGATGTATGAAATTAAATCTTTTTTAAGTACTTGAAGTGGTTGAGATTGTAACAGCATGTTGAAATATAAACACTGACAAAAAATTCTACTTGAAGTAAATTAATTTATGAATTGAAAGTAAATATCTGTCTGCCAATGGAGTTTGGGATACTTCATATTAAGTGGTCTTATCTTTGATCTAAACTCTAACATAAGTGTGGAATCTATCAAGCGGGTATTTACTTTCAAAATAATCATCAAAACAACTTATAAACCTTGATCACAGTGAACCACTGGTTATTATCAATACTTAAATTACAGAAATTAGTTATGTAAATGAAATAATTGTCACAGTAAATCATGTTCTAAATAAATCATACTTAATGTTTACTGCCATCCTATTCCTCTTTCATAACCACGATACAAGCAGTTTCTTCATGTTTCTCTGTTAATTTATCATTGAGACTTGTTTAGATCTTTATATCTTTGGGAAAATCTAATTTTTTTTATTATTCAAATGTTTCACAGGATATGAATATTGGCTGGTTTTTTTTGATAAAAACAAGAATATCTAATTATTTTTATAGCAAATGGAAAATACACAGCATAGCATCTATAGTAATGTTTTCAGATTTTTGAAAACATGGAAGCCTTACTGCATAATTTACATTCACTCCCTGTATAGTAAATGCAGATTGAGCATGTGTTGTTAAATTAATTTCATATTTTCAGATTTTATTGTAATTTCATTTTTTGTGATTTTATTACCAATATTATCAGTAGAAAATATATGAGTATGTTGTCAAGTCAACATGAAAATGGGACATAAAGAACAAATTATTTAATTATTAATCTTTCATGGTGAAAATAATGGATTAAAATATTTAATAAAACATCAAATAAAAATACAATGATGAGTTTTTACCATAAATCAATTTTCAGAGATAGCATGCATGCCCACATCAGGCTTTTCCTAGATATTTTTTGTTAAAATATGCTCATTTAAATTTTTTTAATAAAATGTTTGGTAAAAAATGCTTATTTTATATTTTTAAATGTGTGTTTTTCTGATGATTTTGGGATGATTTCCGCCAACCAATATACTTTAGTGATGTTCCTTAAAAGTTCCCTGCTAAAGTATCTAGATTTTCTCAAATTTCTTAATGTTTGTTCCAATATACACATTTTCCATTCCAGAAATCTTATAACTTGTTAGTTGTTGCCAAGCACATGTAATTTTAGGTCCAAATGAATTTTTTCTATTTTAACCACAACACTGGACAATATTATACCAGTGTATTTAGTGATTGTCTACAGTCAGTTTATAATCAGTGATCTCTATTTACGTTTAAACCGGCTATAGTGACACCCTCTATTTCAATGCAACCTGTTTACTCAGACCAGTGTTTTAAGGCAACTTTGTTTCACATTTCAACCAAAAAGAACCTCTACATATACATGATATACAGACCACTTGTCTTAATAGTCCATATTTTAAACAACATGTGAGAGTTTGAAGGCTTGTTTGCTGAAGGTTGGTGGTTTTCTACAGATATTCTGGTTTCCTCCACCATCCCAGAACTGACCACCTCATTATAAGTGAAAGATTCTTAATTGGGCATAAAAAACACAATTACTCAACTCAACTCCACTCCACTACAACAAGAGATTTTATCTGCACCAGTGTACACAATCAAACAGCATAATTCTTTAAATCTCAAATCCAATTTTTTTAATCACTTTCATCAAGAAGTCAGAAGTCAATGTGAACAGCGATCCTGGTAACAACATCAATGTAATTTGGTTGAATCACTGCCCTAATAAATATCCATCAACATATATTGGATTACAGGATCATGTAACAAGATCTCTACTGATTTTCAATTAAATTCTGATTGACTGAACAAATTTAAACATTTATTTGAGCAGACGTCAGAATTTGTTATATTTTCCTTTGATTTTCTGTTAAATTTTGATTGACTAAACAAATTTAAACATTTATTTGAGCAGTGGCAGAATTTGTTGTATTTTCCTTTTAATTTTTCGGTTTATTCTAACTGATTGAACAAATTTAAGCATTTTATTTGAGCAGACGATAGAATTTGTTTGAACAGTCAACATGTTTTTATTACATCAGACAACATATTTAGATAGTCTTTTTTGTTATAGTTTCATTATCCTGTCAGTGTTGACAGGTATATATGATGACCAGTTTCTACTTTCAATTTGTAATTGAAAATGTGCATCGTTGAATATCGATATACGACCTTTGTGACATTTCCACAATGAAATCAATGAAATTTACAAACGATAACAATTCTATAAACGAGGAATAACAGTCATAACAATTCTATAAATGGAGGAAAGCATTGTGCTGATATTTATTTTAAATAATGGAGCTATTATCCAATTTTTGATGTTGCAATTTCCCAACGATTTTACGAGAAAGCAAATGTCCTCCATAAGCAATCAATGGCTTAAAAGTAAAATAAATTAATTGATATGTAATTATTGTCTGGAATTAATGTTGCAATACAGCGTTCTGGCTCATGTTGTAATACACAATCATTGTTCAGTTCTTTTGATTCTTACACATTTCGAAGTCTATATGTCTGGTAGATAACAATGGCACACACAGTAAATAATGAATCCTTCCTATAATTTATATCCTTCCGAGTTACACAAGGTTGATTTTAGCAGTAAAATTTTATAAAATTCAATGAACTATTCTGTTTGAATTGTCAGATAGGAGAATTTATGAAAAAGGTAAATAAAAACACTAAGAGAAAAGAGATATAAAATTACTATTGATTATGTAAATTAATGGAAACAATGAAAGATTATAATTCTAGACAAGAATATTAGTACTGCATAAGCAGGTATATAAACATTAAAATGAAACAAGAGCACCACCCCCACTCCATCACCCAAATATGAGCAACTAAAATGCTCCAATGTGTGTTTTGTTGATTTTATGGAGTAATGAATGAATGGGCTGGACAAATGAATACTTTATTTAATTATGATATTGCATGAAACAGTGGAAATCAAATTTTACAGATTTCAGGTTTAATTATCTGCAGAACTCATCAAACAATTAACTTTTACCGATAACATTAACATTGAAATGTCTCCACTTGAACTCGAGCCATGTCAAGAGCTATAAAAAGATAACAATAGTGATTGGTCTGATACCGTAAAACATGCTATAACTATGTTTCCATTCCTGGTAGCCAAAATCGCCATTGGCTATTAATTTCTGAGAAATTCTTTCAAAAAGTAACCCATTTTAGCAAATTTGTGGAAAAATACTTTAAAAAGGACTATATTTTCACAAATTTTGGAAACTTGGCTACTAATTATTTCAAATTTTTGGAAACCTAGCTATAATGACCACCTTTATACAAAGACCATCTGTCCAGTGTCCATTCAAACAACTGTAAGAACCCTGTAATTTACTTCATATTACAAGGAAAGACAACCTCTTTTTATAAAACACCTGTGTATAAAGTTAATATTATTCCAGGTTACATAGTTGTTATGTACAGGTGTTTCTGCATTTGTCATTAAACTTTTTACTTTATGTGTTAGAGACAGACAGTATAGTACCTACAGAAAATGTACGTTTTAATGGTGTACAAATCTTTACCATTTTAGCACAGTCATAACACCAATTAAAATGTTGTAATTTAGAGCATTATTGAAAACACATGTACTGTAACAGTTAATAAATCGCCAAACTTCTTTGGCTAAATGTATTACACATGTAGCATTCAGAGTAGCTAGTTTTGCCAAGCACTGGCGCATAATGCAAGGGTTCTTGGTTTGATCCCCGGTCCATCCCTGCATTTTTTTCCTTCCTGTTACAGTGTCGTAAGTGTGGGTCTCGGAAGTGGTGTACTGGCAATTGCAGGCCATATAAAGTCCATCAGAGAGATGGACACTCATGTATAGTGTGGGAGGTTCCGGATTTAAAAATATGTACTTGTCAAGACTGCATTTTTTCTCTTTATATCTTGAGATCAATGACATCATACATTTTAGCCATTTACTTTTTACTAAACTGCCGTTTGTTAGAAGCTATTAAATCAGTTTTTCAAAGCCCTAATCAAATATTGTTGGTTAGCACTACAATTGCTGAAATTTGGATTGATAGAATTTTAGAGGACTCCACTGGTAAATCTACTTCTCTAAACCAATCTGAACAATATCATGGATCCAGGTAATGTTAGAGGTGTAAATAATCCCAGAAATATTTGTACAATGTGTAAAATTAAAGTTTTGACACTACTTTAAAATACAGAGGCGACACATTTAGAGGCATATACAAAGGGAGGTAACTGTTATAGATATTAAATGACACCAGAGAGTGGGTTTGAGTGTCCACTTCAATATCATTTTAACCGAGACCAGATATATTTAATTACAAGAAAAGTCAAAGAAATGTATAACTTTGTAGTGTGCTTATGCAAATGAGCAATGTGGGTTCTCTTTAGTTCCAGGCCTACTTCAAAGTTAAAATGTCACAATACTTAATTAATATGAAAACAAATGATTTTAACATTTATCCATCAGTCTCTACACATTCAGATAATTTTCTTTTTAGTATCACACTAAACAGATATTAATTATTTAATATATTAAGTTTGGTAAAAAGCAAAGGATGATAAGAATCCATTATGAGTATCCATGTAGGATAGGGAAATCTCACCCTAGGGGTTGAACATTTCAGCAAGCCTCGTCTCTGACTACAAATGTTCAATCCCGAGGGTGAGATTTCCCTATCATAAATGGATAAACTCATAATGGATTGTTTTTCTCCCATTTTAATGCCATTATTTGGCTTAAAATTCAAGTAACATAGACATCAACGCCACGATGGAAAAATTTACTTTGTTATTAAACATTTTACTTTATCACCATAGGAAAGGATGTACCTGATTTTGGTTTATACAACATAAACTACGAAACAAAATTATTTATTCTAAATTCTCAGAATGAACATTTGAAATGCACTCAAAATTTCTCAATTTTTAAGACTTGGGTGTCCTTTTCCTGCAAAATGATGTCATATTCACCACATGATGACATCACACGGATGTCTTTTGATTATGACGCCATCAAAGGTTAGTTCCAGTGCTAATTTGCACATGTGACTCAAAGAGGATAGAAATATCCCCCATGAGTATCTTCAATGGAATATTTCTATATTACACAACTTGTCATGTGAGAAAAAAATATTCAAGTTCAAATAATTTTTTTGACAACACTGGATACATAATCCAACACCACAATCCAACTATCACTTACTCCACTCAGAAAGCTGATACAATTTTATTAACTAGTCTCCACTTGCTGTAGTTCTTGATGGTCCTGATAAACCTGCCTCCAGGTTGAAAGCGTGACAGCACAGTCAACATAATTTAGCAATAAAAAGTGAATTGAAGATGTCAGTTTCCTTTAACATCTTGTATCCACTCAGGAAGGTAACATTCTATGCTTTTTGCAGGTATGATAAATTGAGGCCTAAACCCTGCATTACTTATCAGATTAAAACTGCATTTGAGTATCTTTCTACTGTATGTTCTATTATTTTCGTGCTAAAGTTTTTACTTGTTCTTTTGTCATGTCTACACATTAAGTGTGCTTATCAGGATTTATCAAATAGACATTAATAACCTATGAGATTGCAGCATCTTTTTTAACTTTATATATACTTTGTCAAGTTGCAATTTGCTGTTTATATATATATGTAAATATTTTTTAACATGAAGAACTTAACCAAGGTACTTGGCAAGTGAACAAAATGACCAATTTGTACAAAATCAACATTACTGAAGGTATCATCTGGAAACCATCAACCAATAAGGCTGTAGTATGCTAGTTAACTGTGCATTAATTTTTCACAAATCAAAATCAAACTTAACTGAGATATTGGATTGAAAAACATACTAACCAAGTTTCATCAAAATCCAATAAATTAATACATGCAATACAGGAGTTAACATACAGAAACCATCCACAAATCATAATGTAACATTCTAGTTAATAATATGTGGATTTTGTAACATGTAACTCATGTACATGTAATTTACCCTCTTGCTGCCAAATTAATTTTCAATGCAACGTTGGCAGTGCCAAATTGAAGTTCACAATGCGAAATGATATGACGTCAACAATAAAATATGATGTCGGATGCGTTTGTAGTCATAACACATCATTAGTTAATTGTAGATTATAATCTCAATAGTCAACATTTTACATTTTTGTTTACTTTACAATGTAATATTGTAGGAGAAATCTTCTCAGGCTCAAAAGACAATATAGTGATCCGTATATACTGACTGAAATATTTGTAAGATACACAACAAACTCAGTAGTATTTTTGTTCCTATGTTTGACATAAAGATTTCAACTTGAAGAAACAATGTTACAAATTTCTATCTTCATCTCAATGCTTATTTATCTACCACTGTTTATCTTTGCCTACTCATGCTACATTTTAGTGATGTCATAGTCAAAAGACAATCACATGACATCATCAGGTGTGTACATGATGTTGTCTAGCAAGAACATGACAACCCATTCTCCAAAATTTAGAAACTTTCAATGCACTTCAAATGTTAAATCTGGTAGTTTACAATGAATAGCTTTATTTTCTAGTTTATAAATCTTGTGTAAACCAAAATTAGGTTCATCTTTCAGATGGTCTTATTTATTTTAACGTAACACGTTGAATAACAAAGTTAGATTTTACAAACATGACATTGATGTCTATGTTAATCATATTTCTAAAGTCAAACATTGACATTAAAATGGAAGAAACAGAATTCATTAGAAGTTATCCATGTAGGATAGAGAAATCTTACCTTGGAGTTGAATATTTCTGTAAGAGACTCAGCAAGCCTCGTCTCAGACTGAACTAAAATTTGTAGATGTGGAATTTATGGAGCGGACATGATATTTGGACTTACAGACAAGACTGACGAGTTGATGCCTAGTAGAATTAAAAAACAATTTCACAAATACAAGCTGTATGTTAGTATACACTGACTACTTACTTTTGTAGGTGTTGAGTCTCTGTCTACACAGAAAAATCCCATTCTCTCAAACTGATATCTATCATAGAGCTTAGAGTTCTTGATTGAAGCATCAATATAAGTATTTGATTTTACTTCTAAAGAGTTCTGTAAAAACAAAAATTATTTGTCATTATACATGTAAGTAGAAGCTTTCATGGTGGGTTAGTTGGCTGTTGGTTCATGGGGATATATGGAACAATAATATGATTCTTTTGTTCATATCTAAGACGGTCAATAGGTTTCGCTGCTGTACCATGTGAACAATACCTCTTTATGTTTGTGTGGAACGTTTTGGAAAGCGTCAATGTCACAGATTCCTGGAATGACGTTTTAACAGGAAAATGTCAGCTCATGCGATTTCACATCCATTGGAAATAAGTGTTCTGCATTATCATTAGAGAGTATCACATGGTACAGCGGCTAACCCCATTCAAGATGATGGAAAAAACTGAAGTGCATAGAGAAAACAACTGACCATTGACAAGCAAACTCACAAACTTTTTAACATTAAAATCTGTATAAGCAGAATTTAAACCTAGGCAGTGACAGACACTGTGATCTGCATGTGAATGCCTTAGACAACATGGCATTTGAGAACCCCTGTCTTCATGGGAATCAGGCTTGATTTGTTTGAAGTCCTGGCATTAACATAAACATTACAAGACTTACAAACTCTATATCACAAGACAATCCTGTTGGGGAAAAAAACAACCAAAGTGAAAAGGGAGGTAACTTGTATTAGATATGTACTATACTTACAACATTGACATCATTAATAAATCCACCTGGTACTTCACTAGGATCTTCTGGACTTTTATGATTAAATCTGAAGAAAATATATAATAGAAATCTTTAGACACCAATATATTTGGAAAAGTTTTATCTAATAATTATACATGTGTGAGAAAAATTAACTTACTAATTATCCAGAAACTTGATGAAACAATGAGGCAATAAATTTTTTGTGTGAAAATCTGAAAGTTTTTCTTCTAGGATCATAACGAAAACGTTTTATTACACTTATCCTGGACCACATAAACAATAATCCATTATAAAACATAAAATGTAACATGGGCAGTTAATGCACAACAAGGCCTTTGGTCGTTTAAGCCAAAAATTGAGGATCATTTTAAATATTTTCCCTACATCAAGCAATATGGAGTTGAGTTAAGTTCAGTAATGGTGTTTCACTTTACCCAACACAATATGGATTGTAAATCAAATACATGGTATATGTCATTGCAAATTTAAGAACAAAACGGAATTAAAAGGCATAGATATAATTTTTATATTTTGACTAATTTTGAAGATACTTACAATCTTTCGTATAATCTAACTTCACATTTGACAGGGTTACACACCCAGTGTATAAATCCTTTTGGTTTTTCTGTTTCTGAGGTTTTACTACAGGTAGCTTCTAACTCTATAATATTACCACTATCATCCTGAAATTAAGTGTCACAAATATTTATAAGTCACATGATCAATGGTATTTATAGCTCATATAAATCAAACAAAATAATTGCATACTGGTGTATGAAAATTCCTGTAGTTAGGCTCTCCCATACTTTTACATTATCACTATTAATTCAATTGAATTGCATAATTTTTTCCCCAAGATATTATGAAGGATCATTTTCCATAGTGTAAACAAACAATACATCAGCATAAATAATAGTACCACATTTTATACATGTTAAACTCATAGACAAGCATCAGAAATCATGAAAATAAATCCAAAAAGTGGAGTGAAGTAATGGAGATTTTCGTTCCAGTCAAGATATATTCATTATATAGGGTCAGTCAGCTCAGGGATGGTGGAGAAAACCGGAGTCCCCACAGAAAACCACCAACCTTTGACAAGTGAACTCACACTATGATCTGTCCTGAGTGGGATTTGAAAGGTGCTGTCATCCATTAGCACACACTTTAGACCACTTGGCCACAGGAGTCCCCTAAATCCACAGAAATTATTTCTTCCATACATATAACCTCCTTACCTTTATAACTTTATTTACAGATAGTACATATCCTGCATGTCTCAGTCCAACTGGCTGCTTTAATGATAATCTCTTGTAGGTCTTGTCAGCTTCCTAAAATCAGAAAGAAAACATTAAAGGTGTAATGAAAGTAATGTTAGATTTGAAAACTAACTTGTGTATCACTCAAAAAAGGGCTGAAGAATGTAGATTCCTGTGCATTTATTTTGGAAAGAAGAATCTATATGACCGTGCATAAATAAGCCAACAGCGTGGGAAGTATTGTCATGGAAAAGACATAGTGTAAACCGGAGATGAAAATCACCTCATAAAAATTTTAAGCGGTTCAGAGTTTGAACACACAACCTTTAACAGGGTTCGTACAGACATTTGGACTCCAAATTTAAGGACTTTTTAGGGTCTTTTCAGGGTCTTATTTGCAAATTTAAGGCCTAATAAGAGATACAACTGACGCAAAAAACAATATTGATACAAAGGCAATTAAATCAATAAAACAATTATTTATATGTCCATAGTAACAACACGTGAAGTGGATAGGGTTGAAGTTGGGCATTTGAAAGGGCTGTGTACCTTTAAATTGCTTCTTTCAAATAACTTATTAATTAATATTTATTTATTTACATCAGTCTATTTGCAACCACTTAATAGCCGAATACAGACACCCAACTGCCCAAATTCAAGGGCTTTTTAGGGCCTTCAGGATAAGTTAAAGGGCTTTTTAGGGTCAGACTTGTTTTTAGGGTCTTTTTAAGGCAAACCTCAAAATTTAAGGACTTTTCCAGGCCTGTACTAACCCTGTTTAATAAAGAAAATTGGTTGAATGTTGTTTTATGTCACATTAGTAGAAAATCAGCGACAGTAACAGGCAAATCCAAACCACCAAAAATAAACGACATAAATTTTTAAAGAAATGAATGTTTATTGAGAACATTAATCTCATTAATCTCATACCCACCTCTCTAAAATCTGTCTGTTCTATATAAATTGTTGATGTGAATGCTATTTTGTGACTACCTCTCTTCTCGTCAGCTGGAAAATCTGGTACAGTTATCTGCCCCGGAGAGTCAGCGGGGAAATTGGTTACAGTAACCTTCAAAGGATCTAATACTGCCATCGTTCTTAAAAAAAATTGAGAAAAGACTCAATAGCTGAATAAATGCAGAAAGTAACATTGAGGTATAATATGTATATCAAGCCAGATGAAGTTTTCTTCAATAAGACAGGTTTCAAATAAAACTGTATCTTGAGAACCAAATGATATTTTACCTTGTAACCTTGACCTTTGACCTACACATCTACATGTGGTGTGCAACTTAATGTCTCATATTGGTATACAATGGTACAAAGTTTGATAAAAATTCACTCATAGATATCAAGGTTCTTGAGCAGACACAATTTTACATTGTCAGACAAACAGATGCAAGTATACAGAAAGAAAGACTAAAAATAATTCAAATAATATGATTCAACATAATATCCAATGGAAATAACTGTTCTGCAAACTTTTCACTTGACATGCTGGTGAAACTCGTTATTAATAAACAGCATTACATCATAACTTACATTTTCACAAATACATTGTAAATACAAACATGTACATGTATATATTTTTTGTAATTTTTAATTTTTAAAAAGATTAAAAACATGTTTTTCAAACTGATTTAACAATTATGAACCAGCTTTAAAATACCGAGCCTTCTAAGGTACACATAAAGAAATTTTGCCATTTGCATATATTGATGTCTTAAAATGTATATTAAAATGATCATGTAAATCAAATCTTACCTAGGAGCAGTAACATTCAATATATCCCTGACACAAGATTCTAACAAATTTGGATGTAAAGATGTCTTTGCCATGGTTACACCAACCTGAAAACAAAATTTCTATCTAATTAAATTTGGAAAAGACCTTTCACGACTATTCACAATAAGACAATTATTTTATTATGAAATTTTGAGGATTCATCAGTAAACATGCTTGTGTTTTGAATGTTGTTTTCTCAAATACCATGGCAACCTCAGCCATTAGTTTGATTTCAACAGTTGTTCTTTCTATAATTGTAAGTAAGATCCAAAATAATGAAAATCAAAACCAAATATGCTCTTATTTGTTAATGTTTCACTGAACATACTTATATTTTCATTCTTGGTAGGCAAATCAGCATTGACTACTCATTTCAGAGAATTATTTTTCAAAAAGTAATGTATTTTAGCAAATTTATGAAAAAATACTGTAAAAAGGATTATATTTCGACCTTTTTTTTAAAATTTGGCTAGTAACAATTTTATAACTGTGGCAATCTAAAATTGCATGTATGACATACCTTTGCACAAAATAAGTTAATAGCCTCTGGAGGAAATCCTCTTCTTCTCAATGCTGTTAGTGTGAACAATCTTGGATCATCCCAGTCCCTGTGAAATGAAACAAAAAATAAATCTAAAATCAAATAATCTAAAGACAATTTTTTTTTGTAAATGGTGAAAAAATTATCTTGTGATCAACATCTATTGTTGAACTTTCACACCAAATCCAGTTACCGCAGAAAAGAAAGAATGCTTCCATGATGCCTCAACAAGATTTATTAGTGATGACTTGGATGATGTAACTAATAAATATTGATTTGTACCTGTCCCATTAAAAATCTATAATATATTTGCATTTATACTTTCTCTTACGTACAGTAAATAAATAGTAAATCAACATCACATATGTGTATTTCACTGTAGTTGATCTGAGTTCAATGTACAGATACAATGTAGGTCATTATTTGATTTAACATTGCCTCCACATTATCACCTTATTTTTTTTAAACCAAAAGTGGTAGTATATCAAGGTTATATTTTTATAGTTAGATTTAACAATTTTTTAAGGATTCCATTGGTTAAAGGTGAAAATCTATTCATGTTATTGATAAAACATTTATTGGCTATGGGGGCAAAATGTAAAAGGTATTACTTACCTAACATAAGCATTTGTTATAAGTTTTCCTATTTTTCTCTTGGAGACAACTGTGTAATCGAGATTCAACCTTCCATATTCCCACTGTACAGGACAATAAATATCTAATACATTACATAGCCAGTAATATGACGACCGTCTGAAAAAAATAAACACCATCAAATACATAACTATTGAATCTTACTATGACAATACTTGTGAATTTTAAACTCCGAGTGTCAAATATATAATACAATGCCTCATACATCATGTATATTATACTGCATTTTGTAAATTTTAACTCTGTATCATGTGCAATACAATACAATTATAGCATATTGGTAAGGTCAATCAATTTCTTTATTGCCCCGACCAAAGAACAACAATACCTAATATTATATTTCTAATATTCAGACTAGTATCTCTCTATTCAAACTCGTGAATGTTAAAATTGTAATTAGTATGAAGCACAAGTAGTTGAAAAAGTTAGCATCAGGCTCTATTATATGTACTTTCACCATCATTTACCATGCTTCAAACAAGGTAAGAACAGCAAGACATTTAATCAAAAGTAATTCTACTTTACATGCTTTATTATGAATACTTGAGACTTACCTGGACTGGAATTCTTTTGTACATAAAGAATGTGAGATATTTTCTATGGAGTCACATAGACAATGTGTGAAGTCATATGTAGGATAAATGCACCTGAAAATAGAAAGTTGTAAAGCATTATTAGACTTTGAAACAACAATGCCAGAACTTGACCTAATTTGTAAATTTAGTAACTGAACTGGAAAAAAAAACAGTATCCAACTCAATGCTCATCCGGCTTTATAAGGAAAAGAAATGATAATACTCTAATCAACCAAAACATTGTGTTGGATTTTTTTTAGGAAATTTGCAGAAATAAGACACGAAAGTTAAATTACAGAGAATATTTAAATTTGTACTGGCTATCCCCAGTAATGAGAGATGAGGGCGCGGTGGCCTAATGGGTAAGACGTCAGTCTTCAAATCCAGGGTCTCTCACCGCTGTGAGTTCGAGTCCCGCTCGGACCACATGTGGGAAAGTGAATTTTCCTTACCGTTGGCCTTTACTGATTCACCTGGTATCAGTATAATGGACTGGGGGAGTGGTACGCTTGTCTGCGGCGTACTGACTCTGTGAGCTAGCACGGTAAAGTCGCCCTGAGTGCGCGCTAGTACAAGGCAGACCATACAACACATTCGCACTTAACATGCATACACAAAATTGTTCATAGATTAATCCATAGAGATTAATTAAATAGTTCTCGTCGCGAATAGCTGAAAAATTGCTGATGCGACGTTAAGCAACATTCAACCAACCAACCAACCCAGTAATGAGAAAATAAAAAATACATCAAAACGTTTCTTTTGACAATATGAAAATCTACTGCTAATATAATTGTGTCTTCATCAACAGCAAGCTGTCTAGTACTGGAATGGTGGAGAAATCCAGAATATCAGGAGAGAATCAGATTCCTGTAAGGAAACTGAGAAATATTTTTTCACACTTGAAACTGACTCAAGTGGCATATAATCCTAGACATTGAGATCTGATTTAGAAATTATCACCACGCCACTGAGTGGAGTGTAGTGAAGTAATGGTGTTTTAGGCCCAAGTCAGAATACTTTCCCTTACATTGCTTATTTCAGGGACAATGGAGGAAAATGGAGTGCCCAGAGAAAATCAATAAGGATCTTTGACAAATTCTCTCACATTAGGATCAGGCCCCGGTTTCACAATCATTCCTTAGCTAAGATTTTCCTTAACTTAAATCTAGCCAATTTTGGTAATCCTTTTTTGGAAATACTGATGAATATTTTTGTAAAAACTAATGCTAATGTTTTAATCTAGCAGTGACCTTTAAAATGACACCTTAATTTCCTGAATATCTTTAAAATAAACAAAATTATAACGTTTTGAAATTTTGCATGATTTAAGTTAAGGAAAATCTTAGCTAAGGAATGATTGTGAAACTGGGGCCCGATAGGGTGGGATTCAAATCTAAGTAATAAGAGACACTGTGATTCATAAACTGGTGCTCCAAACCACTCGGCCACCAAGGCTCCACCTAGTTAATGATACCAATGAATAAACAATATAAAAACTCACCATTTGTCACCAGTTCTATGATGTGGTGTAAATTTTATTCTGTAAGCTACAGGATCTTTCTTTCCTTCTTCTAGAGTTGTTTTCATTCTTAGAGTTGCATCCCCTTCGTTAATCTTACCATTTTTCATATCCTTAAAGAAATGAAAATATTTAATTTGTTTTGCCTACAAAGGATATTACATATAGATAGTTCATGAGCTTATGGGAGTGTTTTACAAACACAGCCTAGTTCATATCACCGAAAGTGGTAAGTACAGCATGCTACACTTATATACAATCATGCCATCTTATCTGTCACAACAACCCAGATATTAAAATAGATCTGCTGTATATGTAGATTAGATTGTGAACAACCTGTAGAAGTGTAATAGTTCTACCATTGTCTAGTTTTCAGGGGAGATTTTGATAAATAACATTATAATCAGAACTTAATCAAACCTGTCACATTTATGTATCAAAACTTTTTACAACTGTCCATCCAAATATTTAAATTTTCTGGCAAAACAACAAGTGATAATCTTATGTAACTTATGTCTCTCTGAAGGATATAATGAATATCAACATTACCTCAAATAACCTGAGTGATTCTTCAATGGGCCTGTCCCTCCATGGAGAATCTGGGGGGTTAAACCCTTTGATTTCTTCCTGTCTCTGGTGGCAAATGTAAGCATGACCCCTCTTTATAAGCTCAACAGCATACTCATACAACTGATCAAAGTTATCTGAAGCATATGTCACTTTCCAAGGCTTGTAACCTGAAAGTATTTACATTTGCAAAACAATTTGATTTAAAGAATTTAACGGTAATTTTTTCTCAATGAAAATAAAAGGCTGTGTAAATGAAACACTATGCTAAACCAGCCATTTATTTAAACATGGTAAAGAATTCAAAAGTCAAGTATGTAGGGCTGGCTATCACTGCTGAAATCCAATATCGATTATTGTTCTTTTCATACTGATAACTATCGATACATATCGGAAAAATAATCTGTGTGGAGAAAAGTCTTGATACATCGTATCTAACTCCCTCAAATCATTTCATATGAAGCATTTTCGAATTACCATGTGCTTAACAACGTAAGATAGAGGCTTAAAAGACTGAAGCGTATCTTAAGCATGCATACGCTTGGGGTACTTCTTACTGTAATAAGGTGTGCTCAAGCATCTGAAGGATTTCGCATCATTTCAGAGGTGCCCAAGAATTGATGACATTCTTACCTGTATGTACAAATGCACATGTTATGACAATCGTAGCTTGTTTGAATAAATATAAATAAAAACAATTAAGGCATTGTTTTATATAACCTATCTTTTAATGGTTTTTCTGAAGTTTTGGATTGTCTAGTTACTTATCGATATTTGAAAAATCAATATCGATTATTGTCGGGTGTAGCCCATCGATCGGTATATCAGTATACCGATACATCGTGCCATCCCTACAAGTATGGAATCATTCATGTATCTTAAAGCAAAGAAACCCAAGAAAATTCAATGAATGAATTGAAGTTGAAGATGCCTTGCTAACAAGCAGACATCATATAGACATTACCCTCCTAAGTTGGCTAAAATCATTACCTTTGCTGTGTGCTCTGGGCAATATGCAGGGATGATTCTTTAGTATGCAACACCTCCTGTGACCTTTGCTTTTAAGGTCTTCACCAAAGAACCTGGAGACTTTCATTTTAAAATGCAGAGTGATTGGGGAAAGAACAGTCCCTAGCTATTTTGCCTTGATCAAACCTGGCCAGGGTTCAAACCCAAACGTCCCACATATGAAGCAATTACTCTATCAACTGAATAACTGAATTATTATAAAGAAGTTACAGGAATGACATCAGCTAGCTCTTTTGTTCTCTGTATGGATGAGCTAAAACTAAATCCCTTATCTAGCCCAGGGGCTTTGTAGGCTTAGTAGTCTAAACTGCACCTCTCACCAACTAGGTTTGAATTTCACTCAGGACATATTATGATGAAGATTGTAAGCTAGTTTGCAGTAGGTCCGTGAAATTCTCTGGGCACTTTGGTTTCTTTCACTTTCCAGAATTGACTACTTTGATATAAGTGAAGAAATCTTTAGTTGTGCGTAAAACATGATAACCTGTACTTCACTCTATTCTACTTACCTAGCCATTCCACCATTTCTCGTATAGCTAAGAAGAATTTTTCTTCTTCTTTTTCTGGATTTGTGTCATCATATCTTAAATAACAGTTACCTCCATTACCCTGAAAATATAAAAATTAAATTATAACTGCAGGTATTATTAAATGTATGTCCAGTCATTGCCACTGATTTCATGTATCACAAAATGTCAGTTTTTCTGTTTTGTGTATCATGATGCAAACTGGTTTTATGAAAAAACTAGGTTTATCAGTATATCATGACACCTCTATCATATCCTACTAAAACATTTGTATTAACATAAACATAACATAAACATTAACATAAACGGCTTAAAACTGGCTGAAGACAAGTAATTTTTATTTATTACTTTAAAACCTTATTGAAATATCCTTAAAATAAATTTGCCACCGTATTTTCTTGTCCCAAAATCTTATTTTTTTAAATGTTTTTCTTTGTAAATTTCCCTTGATTTATTATCAAAGCTTCTTTACAAAACGAAAAAAATAAAAACCTGAATGAAAAAATGGTTGTAAAGTTTTACAGTAATAATAAAGACTAACAATATCATGGTCTTATTCACATAGTTTTACTTACCTTTGCATAAGCAAAATTAAAATTAATGGCTTTGGCATGTCCAATATGTAAAATACCATTAGGTTCTGGAGGAAATCTTGTGTAGACCTAAAAAATAAATACCAATATATATTTACTGACAATTTATTTTTCTTCATTTCATCATAACAAATAAATACAAGTAATTTCTATTATTTTACTACTGAAATGATACCAAAACCTTAATAAGTTTACTACTCACTTGAAGGCATGTATAACATTTCTTGCAGTAATTTCAGACAAGTTCATAACAGACCTATTCTAAAGTTTCAATTTGGGGTCTGTGGCAGTGGCTCAGTTTTGTGCAAATAAAATACTTACAACAAATAAGAATTTCTTGAATAATTTTGTTTTTGGGGGAACATGACAATTTGCACTTACATATTGCCATAACAAATATTATAGGAGTACATATAACTTGGTATAGGGATAAAGCCCATTTGATATACCTTTCCACCAGTCTGTTTTAGATGTTGTTTAAGTAGATCCATCGTCTTTGGTGTGATAACATATCCATCAGTCTTGTAATTTTCACCTGTATAAAACACAAAAATATATGAACGAAAAGCAAGTAGGTACAGTAAATCCTGTTACAGCAACCACCTCTATATAAAGACCACCTGTTTAAATGGTTTATTTCATATTTTAACTAAAATAACTTTTATATAAAACACTAGTCTAGGTGCAGGATGATTAGAACCTTTTTTACGGATGGGTCTATCTGAGGTCCAAGAAAAATTTCTGCATTTTGCACGGATTGCTAAAACTACTGAATAATTGCTTTTATTCACTCGGGATTTGATTTCTCTATATTCATGGTTTGTTTTATATGGCAAAGATTAAATATAAAGTGAATATTTTTATGTAGCATTCATTAAATGTAGATCGAGACAATCCATACAGATAGAAAATTGTTAACACTGGCTACTACACTGCAAAATTTGATACATGTAAATAATTTCCAGTGTCTGTCCCATGATATTTATTCCCAGCAGTATTAGTCTGAATGTGAAATTTACACCCCGCAGAATTAAACAACTTTAAGTACCTCTGAAACACTTTGCCCTCAGCATCAACATTACAGTTACACATTTAGGTCAAGCTTATGTATAAAGATACTGACCTGGTTTATGAAATTTGATGGCTTCACCCATAACTTCAAAAAAACTTTTAATGTGTCCATCTTCAGCAATAACTGAAATAATTGAAAAAATTTGACAGTTGATACATGTATTTACTGGAATGTATAATAATCATCATATAATAAAGTCTATAATGTAGAGTGTGCACAGCTATCAAAAAAAGAATAGCAGAGCCTGTCTGTACATAACAAAACTTTGACCAAAATTAAATCTTTAAAATTTCAAAAAAAAAAAAAAAAAAAAAAAAATTAACAAGGTCAATGAGTCTAAGGCTCACCCACAAATATTTCCTAGATCTCATTAAAAAGTTACAATATAAGTACAATGACCAAAATTAAATCTTTAAACTTTCAAAAAAAAAAAAAAAAAAAAAAAAAATTAACAAGGTCAATGAGCCTAAGGCTCACCCACAAATATTTCCTAGATCTCATTGAAAAGTTACAATATAAGTACAATGACCAAAATTAAATCTTTAAACTTTCAAAAAAAAAAAAAAAAAAGAATTAACAAGGTCAATGAGCCTAAGGCTCACCCACAAATATTTCCTAGATCTCATTGAAAAGTTACAATATAAGTACAATGACCATCAAATTTTTTCCTAGTTTGGGTTCCACTGCGAAGACATTCATATCTTAAACATAACTTGCCCACATTGTAGAAAATTTTAATGGTCCATGTAATTAATGCAATCAACTATTGCATTTGTCCAAGGGATCTGAAATGTGGCATATCCTCAAGTGAGCACCAATGGGTCTCTTGTTAAGCATGTGATGTCTGTAAACATCTGTATTTACACTTACAATCATCTGTAGTCTGTGTGTCCTCTTGTGTGTTTTCTTTCTTTTTCTTTGGATCATCAGTCTTATTACTTGGTTTGGCTTGCTGAAATGTACCATAACTTACATGATCACTATGTCTAGTAAAGTGGTACCGAAATAGTCATTATTTTGACTGGCATATAAAATCACATAATCTGGACATTTTAAAATTTTTTTTGGACATTTTCAATTTACAGCAGAGTTTAAGTAAATTTCAGTCATACAATATAATCTGTAAACTTTAAAACAAAACACTATTGGATATTCATAATCTTGATGTTTGTCAATTATCAGAACCTAGAATAGTGTTATCTCCACTTGTGTAGAAGACTTTTATACAATTGAACCTCATTATAATGTCCCCAAATAACTTTTCCACATCGCTCATCACGACAGTATTTTTAGGTCCAACTAAGACTATTTCTTTTGTTATTCTTTAAAAGTCTCTTTTGATTTATCACCAATTTTTTTATAATGCCAAAATCTGACTAAACATATGATGGCAATGAATCAAGGTTTTATTGTAGTTCTTCCATTATCTCAGACCTGCCATATAAATAACAGAATCTTGACTAAGGCACCATTACTATATTGCATGCTTACCTTCTGTTTGGCTGGCTTTTCTAAGTCTGCTTCAGTTTTTGGTCCTAACAAATCAAGAACCTGTTAAAACATAAAAAACAAATCTAAATTACTTCAAAACATGTACTTTTATACCTAGCTTATTGCCAGAATATTTTGAAATCTCAAAATCTTTTTTTTTGTTTATGTTTTTCTTTATAAGTCAGAATCATTTTATTGCAAAACTTCTTTATAACACCAAAATCGGACTGATCAAATGTTGGCAATGTAGTTCTATATGCAAGAATACACTGTACAGTGTATTGAATTGATTTTTTTTTTTTTGTGGTGTAAATTGAGTTTTGGAATTTGGTTCCCTTCAATTTCAGAGAAGACCAAATGTTGACAAACAGATACACACATAATACATCATGCCATGATTTCAGATTGCTATACCAAATTGACACAGTTGAGCTACTAATGAATCTACACATACCTGCATATCAACTTCATTTTTGATAATTTTACCATCTGCCCACTTCAATTTGCTTCTGGCTTCACCTAAATGATACAAAAGTAATGTATGATATTGAACAAAAAATAATATATAATACAAAAGACATGAGTATACAAAACTAAAATCAGATAAACAGAGGATCTTACACAGGTGGGTATTTAAAATGGAATTTATTAAACATGTTAAATAATTCTATATGCATATGCCACAGATCATGGGAAGCAACATAAAAAAATATTCAACAAGTTTTATATTAAATATACAGAAGTAAAATATTATAAAATAGCTTTTTTCTTATATGTTTGATGCCTGATGATGGTATATGTTAAAATACAGTACAGTACCGGTATATAGTCTTGGTTCATTAAACCTTTGTCAGAAGGTTTGTTTTATTTTAATATTAACAGAAAAAAAGTTAGGTACTAATAACAGCACCTTACTTGTCCCATCAGATCAAGAAATTGCATTTACTATACCTATAAGGAGCCCCATGCTAAAAACTTACCCATAAGGAGCCCCATGTTAAATCTGTATCGTTTTTCTACAAGTTCAGCCTTGTATTTAGCTATCACATCCTCAACCTGTGAATGAAATACAATTAAAATGTACATAATTAAAAAAATTTTAATTACAATACAAATTTATTCATTTTTTCCGTATATTAAATAAAATGTTCTGTTTTCCTCCTACTCTTTCGTGTAATATTTCTGTTGAGCATGAATATGCGAATGAAAAAATCTCCTTTAAAATGAGAATGTTTACAGAGTGTCAACCGGGTCTCACTTCCTAATGAAGTCCAAATGTTTATTTAACCTAATTTGCTAGTTTTCAAAGTTTTTACTTTGCTTTTGGGAAATGTGGTTTGTACATGTTTAACATGGACCATTTTGTTTGTGTTTTATAAATTCAGTTGAACTTGAATTAGCACAATTCTCTTGGTTCACCTTTTGCACTATAATCTTCATTAACTTGGTGGTGGATTTAAATAGACCCTACTGTATCTTTGTATAAAATATTGATATAAACTTACAGCAGTTTCGACTTGTTCAGGAGTTATGGTTACTCCCACTCCAGATTCTGCCTCAAACTTGACCATATCTACTGGTGGTAATGGATGATGAAGTAGGTAGTCCATGGCAGCTACAAATAGCATCAACAAGATTAAATAGTGTTTTTAGTGAGTTTTAATATCATGTAATGTAATACATTAACAGGGTTTTCAAAAGATGGTAAATCTTTTTTATAATGCCTATGTTTCCATTCCTGGTAGCCAAAATCGCCATTGGCTACTAATTTCTGAGGAATTCTTTCAAAAAGTAACCTATTTTAGCAAATTTGTGGAAAAATACTTTAAAAAGGACTATATTTTCACAAATTTTGGAAATTTGGCCACTAATTATTTAAAATTTATGGAAACCTAGTAATGCCCCTTGATAAATTTCCACCTCACTTATTGTGACACTACTTACATTTCAATCCCACTTGGGACATATCCTAGTGTGAGAAAAGAGAATAGTTGTTAGTTTACTCGAGGAAGGTTGTTGGTTTTCTCGGGGCACTTTAGCTTGTTCCATTATCCATAAATTGACTTTCTTGATGTAAATGAAATACTCTTGATCAAGGTGTAAAACTCATTTGCTCCACCCCACTTGTAAGATTTTGAATAATGTTGATTTGACCCCTGAAAAGTCAAAGGTCACAGAAAGAACTGTACAAATTTAACCTACCATTGAGCTGCAGCTCTGAGGATATTTTCTTGGTAACGACATACTCTACCAGTAAGGGCTGATGAGTTTTTATCTGGGTCTTCAGACGTGTTGCTATATTATATAGAAGTTTCCCAGAATCTTTGTCAATATTTTCCACACCACATTTTTTACTCTGAAATAAAAGTTTTACTTTGTAATGAAAATTATGTTTTATTCTTTACAAATTTGAGTTTGAGGTATTTCAAATGGTACAGGACTTGCCTACAGCATGGGGAAGCAATCCCAGATTCTATCCCTGGTGCGACGTGGTCAAATTTGGTGCAAAAAGGCAACTATGTGAAAGTTCTTTGATATCATTAATCAACTCACATTTTCATGCGGTACTTTAGAATGCAGTATTCAAAAGATTCGTGTTTTGCAACGATATATAAACAAAGACAAAATCTGAATATCTTACTCTATTAACATAAAAATCTAGTTGATCAATGGTAGAATATATTACAATGATTAGGCAATACTGTATAATGAAGTTTGTAAATTATATTGAGTAGAAAATAGATTAATGAACCAACACCTGATAAGTTGGTCTGACCAGCTGTACAAATACTTTTATGAACTTTTGCCGGTATGCATGCATCTGTACATGCGGAGCTCCTATCAAATCGGTGTTGATTACCGAAGCGGCAAAAGACATAAATAAACTTTATAAAATTACTGCATCGATATTACTATAACTACCGGCACATCATTCTTACTTTCACTTCGTACCTGTTCTACAGCTTGTTTCAAACTGGCAGAAACTTGCTCGTTCTTAGCCGTTTCTTTGGCTTTCTGTTCGCTCAGGCCAATACTTGTAAACAGAGATATAAGATCAGCCATTGTTGTACTCTGGGCTTACAGAGTATAATACTTATCAAACTTATATACAACTTAAGTCTGAAATAAACACGAGATGATGAAACTTGTCAGAAATCAATACAACGTGCAACTTCCGGTTTTGTAACGTAAAAGTAATTTCGTAGTTGAAAAACGGATCCGGAATCGGATTCTCATGTGCTTGGAAATGCCCTTCTGATGAAACGTAATTCATGAAAATAAATAAATAAATAAATAAATAAATAAATAAATAAATAAATAAATGTTATTTACAGCCTCGGAATGTTATCTTTGTTTTTTATTCTTTTTTTGTTTTTGAATTACATGCAAACAGATAAATTGCTATGGGCAAAAAGTCAGCCAATTCAGGAAGTTTTCAAGTCAATAAATCATACGTGGTGCGACTGGCGGGTTTTCCGCAATGAGAACCTTCGTTATATATTGTGAGCAGGTGATCTTGACAAGTTTCTTCTTAAAATTGCTGCCCGCTTTCCCGGCAAACACTATGGGCATACTGAAGTAGATTGTATACATAACCTATCATGTTATTTATTTATATCTGGAATATTTTTGCTACTTTTTGTCTCCTGTTTGTAACCAGCTTGTTACAGTTGACTTGACTGGTTGCCTAAAAGTATTTTTTCCACACTTGAAGTTTTTGCAAGTTTTAGTTTTAGTTGTGTTTTTTCGTTTGTTTTAAAGATGATCTGGGTAATCAAAGCATGCATACTTGTTATAAAACCGTCTTAAAGACTGGGGTGGAAATAGTATACTCTGAAAACCATCCGTCCTTTCGTCTACTGACTTGGCTGTAGTGCAAGTTGCAATCTTGCGTTTGTTGTCCATTTCACAGATTTAACCACATCACTCAATTTATTATGTTCATTGCACGTTTGGAATCGTGATTTAGCCTGCACAGGTATTACATGCATTCATAAATTCTTGACTTGTGTCTTTTACTTGTTTTCTTTTTGTTGTTTGTTAAGATAATTGTCTTTGGCATTTCGCTTATACCAAAGTGTTGATTCTTACACAATCTGCTTTTAATCGAAGTCAGACGCAGGGCATAGCATACGTGTATAATTCATCACAGTTTTTATTCTTTGAACTAATAAAATGGTTATATATTTAGGGTTTTCAAGTGGTCCAAATAATGAGTTTCCGAACAAAACTGCAATTACCATCTTTAGAATCTAGACGAAAATCATCACGATTTAATTTCTTTTATTTCATAAAATCCTTCACAAAATTGTAGCGGTCCGGTTACCTGAGTATTTAAAAACCATCAAAGAACACTAGGCAGCACCATCCACTTCATATTTTTAGAAGAAAAGTCAAGATTTTATGTTTCAAAACCCTTAAATATAAATCTCCTTTTACCATTATTTACCCGTTTTTTTAAAGTTGGCGATTTATTTATAACCAATAGTAGTGTTTATTTTTGCCTTGTTTTTATTTAGGGTATCTGTGGCCAAGTGCTCTAGATACGAATCACAGCACGCATGGGTTCAACTGAATCCGAAAAGTACAGATAAGAAAGTTTTTTAGCTCACTTGCCGAATTTCGATTGTATTCTACAGGAACTCAATTTTCCCACACCATCGCAGAATTGACCACCTTGGTATAAATGTAAGAATTTTGTCTGGGTGGTAAAACACCATTTCTCTACGCAACTCGATCTTGGTTTTTATTTCGTTAAGTTTATCATGACGCGCTTTAAAGTGCAGTACAGTTTCAACACCAGTCGAGGTTCGACTGCGGATGGCTGCGATAATTATAAGGAAAACAAGTGACCGAAAAGCTCTCAAGCGAACAGTTAACACTAAGATAACGATAAGAAGTCGAGGTAGGTAAGAAAAACAAGAGGCCCATGGGCCTTATACGCTCACCTGATAACTAATGGCTAGCTGATAGATTTAAAGAAAACATAAATACTAAACCCCAATGAATTTTTTCTTTACATCAAAGTGATCATTGCATCAATACCTACAACATTCTAATATACATGCCTATACAAAACTTTTATAGTTTTCAAGATAATTAACCATTTCAGTATTGTTTTCGCATCTGTGACCTTGACCTTTGAACCCATGACCTTTTTCTATACCTCAAAATGATCATTGTATCAATACCTACAACATTCTAATATACATGCCTATACAAAAAGTTTATAGTTTTCGAGATAATTAACCATTTCGGTATTGATTCGCATCTGTGACCTTGACCTTTGAACCCATGACCTTTTTCTATACATCAAAATGATCATTGTATCAATACCTACAACATTCTAATATACATGCCTATACAAAAAGTTTATAGTTTTCGAGATAATTAACCATTTCGGTATTGATTCGCATCTGTGACCTTGACCTTTGAACCCATGACCTTTTTCTATACATCAAAATGATTGTTGTATCAATACCTACAACATTCTAATATACATGCCTATACAAAAAGTTTATAGTTTTCGAGATAATTAACCATTTCGGTATTGTCTCGCATCTGTGACCTTGACCTTTGAACCATGACCTTTTTCTATACATCAAAATGATCGTTGTATCAATACCTACAACATTCTAATATACATGCCTATACAAAAAGTTTATAGTTTTCGAGATAATTAAACATTTCCGTATTGTTTCGCATCTGTGACCTTGACCTTTGAACCCATGACCTCTTTCTGTACATCAAAATGATCGTTGTATCAATACCTACAGCATTCCAATATACATGCCTATACAAAAAGTTTATAGTTTTCGAGATAATTAAACATTTCCGTATTGTTTCGCATCTGTGACCTTGACCTTTGAACCCATGACCTTTTTCTATATATCAAAATGATCGTTGTATCAATACCTACAACATTCTAATATAAATGCCTATACAAAAAGTTTATAGTTTTCGAGATAAGTAACCATTTTGGTATTGTTTTACACCTGTGACCTTGACCTTTGAACCCATGACCTTTTTCTATACACCAAAATGATTGTTGTATCAATACCTACAACATTCTAATATACATGCCTATACAAAAAATTTATAGTTTTCGAGATAATAATTATAATCAGAGGTAAAAAAAATTAGGTCACGACCTTCATAATTGACCTTGACCTCAATTTGAAGATACTAACAAGAAGATGTCAAAACTGAAAACCCCATGTCATTATCTGGCCAAATAGTCAAGTTATAACAATTTGAAGCTATTTTACGATTTTTTCAAAATTAAACGCAAAAACGCGTAACCTATTTTTTGTCCGAATTTCACAAAATGAACAAACTATAGGCTAAAGACCCTAGAGAAGCCAAATATCACATCAGATTTTTTCTCTAATCAATACTTTCGGAGAAGAAGATTTTTTAAGATTTTTGCACCCCTAGGTCACCTTGACCTGGTTATGGTAGCCATGGCAACACCACGAACAAATTTGAATTGCACCGACCAAGACATGCATCTGACCAAGTCTCGTTGAAATCTGTCCAGTGGTTCGTGAGAAGAAGATGAAAATGTAAAAGTTTACGACGACAACGACGACGACGACGACGACGACAGACAACGGACAAATTGTGATCAGAAAAGCTCACTTGAGCCTTTGGCTCAGGTGAGCTAACAAGTGAGCTAAAAGTTCCAAAGCGATAAGCAACAGCTGTCGCAAACCTGCAACTGCAAATTGTCTACCGATTCGGCACTAATTCATCAGCTTCCTGTTAAATTTTCGATAGATATGTATAGTGTATCATTGTTTTTGTATTTCATTTTACTGTATATCCTAAATACCATTGTATTTATGTATTAATGTAAAATGTATTTGTATTATAAATAATAACAAACACTATTTTTTCTGCATTTCTGTATTTTGTTCTTTGCAGTTATGCAGTATAAATTTTAACATGTTCAATATAGCATTTATAACATCGGTATAATAATAGTATTCTAACATCGGTATAATTTCAACATCATAAATATATAACAACTAAATAAATAAATCAATCAATCAATCAAATTTAAAATAAATTATAAGAGTAGAAGCAAAATTCAATATGATGAAATAAAAGAATTTGGTAAAAAAAATGGACAAATATGTATTCAAAAGTATCATAAAAAGGCTTCTTTCACTTAAAATTAAACATAAACACCAGAATAAAGTAAAGGTACTTAAAACAATACTTTGTAGTTGTTCAAAATAAATAAATAAATAAATAAATAAATAAATAAATAAATAAACAAATAAATAAAATTAAAATATGATTTAAATACAAATTAATTATACATCTAAATAAATAAAATCAGCACCCTTTGTATAAGTGCACTTTGAAATCGCACAAAATATGTCTTGTCCTAGTATGTACAATCATGTAAACTGATCACATAAAGTTTGTTACAAATTTAGAATATGTACAATCAATCACAATTTATTTTAGCAGTCATAGCTTGACTTCTTTTGACTCTTTTCCCTCAACAATTTACTGTATATTTCGTTTCTTGTCTTTCTGACTTGTTTTGAGCCTGTAAGTATACAACAAAATCATGATAGAGTATGAACCTAGTAATTTATCTGGACACAACATATTTATTCTCTAGAACACTTTATTGTCTACTGGAATGAAATGATAAAAAAATAGAAATTTTTCTAATTCATTAATTTGTTTTTGTTTTTGTTAACTGGCTTTTTAAAATATGCAATTAGATCACTTCCAAATGTTTGAAGCGTAAAACACCATTATACAATTCCACCCAAAAATACAGAATGCAAGTGTTAATCGAAATGTTCAAACAAGCTTCTAAATTCCAGTGATGGTGAGATACCCACAAAACTTGATTTGTCTCAAAAGGCAATTCAAAGATCTACCATAGAAGATTCTTACCAGATTTATTATGAAAGCCGAAAAATCTTCTAATTCCTGACTTTTTGTTTGCAAGAAAGCTTTGTAGATTCAAACAATCTGACAGTCTTTCATCTGAAATAAAAATGTTATGCAATTACAAACAACCTTTGACTGTAATTTGGAATCTACAGGAATTACCCCATGCTATTAACAGACAATTACATAGATTAAGTCATTCAAAAGTAAAAAAAATATGGAAGCATATAAGTACAAAAGTTTTTTTTATTATTTAAAAGCTTAAAATTGATAGCATTAAACAACCGAATAACATTGTGTATTATAACAGCAGATACACATGTAACAAATACTGATCCACTAATTACAACGTTTGAACTTCGGATGTGAATTTAGATGTCAATTATTCAGAGACAACGACCAGTATTACTTCTTGTATATATATACACACCAAATTGTTTTCAAGAAATGAATTTTGTTTTGTTTTAAACTCCAAAATATTACATATAATATTTATATTTATATTATTTACCTTCAAGCAAATCCATACATAAAGGCAATTTTTCTGGTTCACTATTCTGAGGTTCTTTAAGAAGATAGTAATCAAAGTCCATGAAATGAAAGTAATCCTGTAAAATAAAATGTAATGTTGTTAGTTGTTAATACCAACGTACGATTATGTGAAATATTTTCAGTCAAATTTTTTTATTTATTGAGTTGTGGAGGTGTTTTGCATACAAAACTGACAGTTTTAACTACCCAAGTTTGTAAACAAACCGGTAAGTAAGAAAATGCAAATTTAAAAATAAAAATAATAACAGGAAGAAAGAAGAACAAAAAGTTTGCTGTTACAATTTAATAATTAATTTATTCACTCACATTAATTGAGTTGTTGATAAAATGCCATTTCGACTGAGCATTACCAAAAATGTAATATGGGCAGAAAACTTGCATACGAAGACGAAGTTGGCAATGGATCTCTTAGTGGTGACAATATGGACTGTCACCCTATCAGAAATGTAACATTTATATCATATTATATCACTTACAGATGGTACCGCGAATCTGTATCTCTGACAGAATGATTCTATAATGTTCTCTGTTATAGCAGCTATATCTAAACCATTGATGCGTGACAATATTTCATCTGTCCTATAACAATAAAACACATGCGATATAAGTAGGTTCAAGGCAAACTGGACAAACACGCCGGTCAGAATTATAGAGGAAACCGGAATACCCGAATAAAGCCAAATGACCGTCGACAAACGAACTGAAAAATTTTCACATCAATTAAAATTATTCTTTGCAAATCCAATTTTCCTAGCGAAAATATTTTTATTTGAAAACGGGTACTTGGCAATAGCCAAGATCATGAAGTACATATTATCCAGATTCAGAAACATCAGATTAAGTGAGACCACCGAGTTAGAAACTCTTGGTGTTTAGGGAAACTGGATGTACTAACAAAACTATGGTATGGTTAAGTACAAGTACATGTATAATCCAAGTGACAAGTCCTCTTTTTAAGGCACCCCATCCTCACAATGACAATAAAAACAATACATTTGATGGGCAGTTCCAGTAATGCAAGCTATGTTTAACAATGCTTGGCAACAGGACACCGGATAACGAGCTAATACAACAATGTGAGATGACACTTCATGAACAAGAATGAAACTGATATTTTTTACAAAGCCTATATCTACCTTTCATAAGAAGTAAATTCAGCAGTTAACCATCTCAGAGTATCTATGGAATTTTCTAACCTTTCCGTTATTTTGGATTCCAAGCCCGAGCTAATGCTCTCAGTTAACTGAAATAAACAAAATTAAAAGTTTTTATAACAAAACAGAACAGAATGAAACCGATTTTTCATTTGCACAAAACCACTGCTTACAACAACACAGATAATTTATTCAAATACTTGAAACTTGACAAAATCATTATACATATTGTTGAAAATAAAATAAAATTGTGATACTTAAATGAAAGGACAATTAATTTAATTGCATGAAAAAATGTATTATGAAATACTATACACGTACTTAATGCACGCTTACTATTGTCTGACATTACTTGGAAAGACCCTGATTATTTTTTTGCCATTGACAATAATAATAATTGGCGAAATATCCATATCTAAGATGTCTAATGACCCCCATCTCTCTCTCTCTCTCCTTACCTCTTTCATTTCACATCTGGCCTTTTCTTCTTTTCCAATAGCCTTGAGGTAGTCCACTTTTACTTTGTCCAACTTTTCTGTCTTTGAATCAGATTTGTTCAATTTCCAAAGCATCTGGTAAAATAAAAAAATGTCGATTTTCTTGTTTTTTACTGTTTTAAATGTTAGCATTAAGGAAATCGAACCTCAACATCGGCCCATTCAGTAACTTTGGTCTTTGGTTGGCAAACGATTAAGGCGTTAACCTCACTTCAAACACATTGTTGTGCGTTCGAACCCAATCACGCACAAATAATGCTTAGCCATACTCAGAACCAGATGATTGACACAGTGATCTGCTACAATGCCGGGAAGTTTACAAGTGCTCTCTAAGAGTCGTTTCCATTTCGCACAAAGATTAAAAACAATTGCAGAGAGAGAGAGAGAGAGAGAGAGAGAGACAGAGACAGAGAGAGTTTTTACCTTTTGTTTTTCAATCAGAGTCTTCATGACGTTCATATGGAGTTTCTTTAATTTTTCTAATTGATCAATTTTTACTTTAAGTTCATTTTTGTCAGTTCTGTTCAATCTGTAAAAAATAAAACAATGAAATGTTAATTAAAGCAAAATTACAAATTATAAAACCAAATTGTGTTTGGAGGACCAGGCTCTTTAGGTGGACGAGTAGCTCAGTCGGTAGAGATTCCCGCTAGAATGGGCAAGGCCAAGGGATTGAGTCGCAGTTTAGCTGCTGTATCATTCTCTTTCTTGTTATATATTCTCTAAGATGTTTTAATTAAAAATTTTAAATGCAGATTGTGATCGTGATATGGTCTAACTTTCATTGATTTACAAAGAAGTATCCATTCCATCAATCCATGGCCATACATGTAGCTCATGAATCTACATGTATGTCTTCATAAAATTCAAATGATTATGAAACAAATGCTATGACTAATTTATTTCGAATAGAGACTGACTAAATATATTTCGAAAAGTTATTCTATGTGCATTTTTAAGGCATCATTGATGGGTCAAATATGGTTTTAAAAAATCCGTTCGATAAAAATGCTTATTCGTTCGAACGATTTCTTTATTTGGTCTTTCCATACCGCCGTGCCTTTAAACACCGATCAATAACTCTGATTTTAATTCAATAGCTGTAACGTACGTTTCATCAAATGTAATTTTCATCTGTTTTGTGTTAAGTTCTCTTTCATTGGTTTCATGTTCTGTAGTTTGTTTCAGAAATTCCATGGTACAACTTCCCAAAAGTCTCATCAACCCATTATCTAGTAATTCAAACAGAAAATGTAAATTTTACATATTTAGTATAATACACAATTAATTATAAGAACCATTCTGTTTCTTGAAAGAACCCTCCACTCCACCCCAGAAATTTGATTTACTGTGACCTGCATTTTGGTGAGTATCTTGTAAAGTGCAAATAACGATTACTGCTTCACCCAAATGAGATAAATCACATTAACTTTAAAAATATTTGGATGGAGTAAGTGCTATTCGACAATGTTCTTCAAAATATTGATAAAATTGTTGGTCAAGGATTTTGACCAAAGTCTTTGAAAGTGTAGACATAATTTTACTCTCAGTCGCTGAAACTTAGAAAACCTGTCTGGTTGACCTTTTGGACTTCGGAATATAAATTCTCATATTATTATACCACAGCAAACAAAATTAAGGGGGTATATAAGAAACCTTTGATCGGTGCGCCTCAATATCGTGCACGCTTTTTATGGATGGGTTTTGATCAAACTTGACATGAGATAATGAGTCGCATACCAAAATTAGTGTAGACCCGTCCGTCTTGTCGTTGGGGACTTGGAGGTTTGTTTGTCAAGAGACTGTTTAAGTTATTTTTGTTTTTTTTTTGTAATGAGTGATATGGTTATTGCGACCATTGCCATTTTTAAAAAAATAATATTTGGAATCTGGGTCTAATAAAAAAACTTCAATGAATAAGTTTGCAAAAATACAATAAATAAATAAATAAATAAATAAATAAATAAATAAATAAATAGTAGTTTCATACAAATTCAAACTTACTTTGGATGTCATTATCAGCAAGGATCTTCCTAAGGATGTAGTTTACTTTAGGTTCAACTCTGTATTCAGCCGATTGTAGCCGGAGAGTGAAACTCAATGATGTGACATAACCACAGAATTTGTCAACACTGAAACAAAAAATTAATTAATTAATAATTCAATCAAAATATAATTTTACAATGTCGGAAACCTGGAAACCACAAAATATGTCAACACTAAAAACAAGCAAACAAAATAAGCAAATAAATACAATTCACAATCCATGGAAACGGCCCATGAATGGTAACTTAAAATAAGAGTCTCTAAATCAATTTTAGACGTTTACTGTATAAAATTCAGACTTACTTCAGTGCAATGCCACTTTTCAAATCCTTATAAGTAGGGATGTTGATCGTTTCCATTATTGTTTGCGCATAAAACTAATAAATTTTGGTAAATTAAAAATCACGTCCCAAATGGCGCCTCAGCAAAGTAGCTCTGTAAGTTACCATGCAAGGTTTCCATGACGTCGTCACGATGACGTCATATCGACAATAGGACTCAGCTTCCGTTGTTCGGTGCTTATCGGATGGACCGAAAAGTAACGAAAGTCACCGAACGAAAGATGCAAAAATTGCCGATTCGGGTAGGATGCATTTACCACACTGGGACCATGATCACTAAACTGTCAAGCGCTCGGACCAAGTGTAGAACCCGTAAACTTTGTCCTATTGCCCGATATTATACCGATTCAGTTACCCAGTCTGCTATAAAATTGATAGGATGCCATTGCTTTTTCGTTATTTCGGGGTTTTTTTGAAAAAAACTTATTTCGAATTTTTGAAATTACATTCGATAATCATGATAATATAGCTATTGCAATTATACGAAATAGTATTTCGAAAATATACAAAATACTCTTTCGAAAAAATACGAAATACTCAGTAACTGTATTCCAAATTACAATATAACATTTTACTGGTGTTACCTTATATTAATCGCTCTGTAGAACGTTCCTCTGGTATTGGGAAGGTATCCAAGTCCTGGTTTTGCCGCAACAATTCCCCTTTTATCGAAACAAATGGCCAGATTGCTAACGTTCGCGGAAATAGTCAGTCACGGTGTTGGGAATAATTGTAGCGGATCAGACTTGATAGTTGACAGTAAAATTAAGATAGTCAACTGTAACCGAAATTCTAAAAAGAAGTTGCAGATCGGTTTCATATATTCTGAATTTTTTATGCACCTCCTTTTATACAGTACAGGTCTGCACACTAAGCCAACCGTCGAAAAAAGTGTCCGACGGATTCTCGGTCCCTAGATAGCTAGATAGCCCCAGCAATCTTTCGGAAACTGTTACCTATCTCTCGACAAGTTTCGTCCAATAGTTACCCATAACTCGGGTCACTCGGTAGCCGAGTTTCAATTACTAGTATTTTGCGTTAGCTCAGTGTTCAACTTCCAAAGGTCTGTACTGTATTTGAACACAATTCTTTATTTTGCCGCGTCCAAAGGTTTCCAAAACCTATCCCATTTTTGCAAGTTTACAAATTTCAATGAATCCCTACGCCAGCGGCTTTGGAATTCGTGCTGATAGTACTAATAAATACAAGAAGTTCAGAAGCCCTGAACACAAATTCTCATGGGAAAGTTTTGCCGGTCTCAAGCCATAAATAAGAGAGATGAAAGATAGATGATTAAGAAAGACCTGAAAAATGTTTGCTGAACCAGAGTTGAGTAATATTGTTTAACATCACAGTCAAGAATATTTCACTTATATAGAGACTTCGCCAGCTATAGGCGAATGTGCAGGCAGAAATTTTTCCCGTACGTTGTGCTGATGGCATTATACAGTCACATACGCGACACGGTACGTCGTTTATTTTAAGTTCCCATGCATCCGCAAGAACCGTGGCTTTCATTTCATAATGCCGAGTCACGGCTTGGGGAAAGAACAGTAACTACCCGTTTTAGGTCAGACCGGTCGAAGTTCGAACCTACGTCCTCACACTTACTGAGCGAACACTCGAGTACCAACAGTTACTGAGCTTCCGCAGTGGTTTTAACAAGAACCAGAGCTGTAAAATGTAAACAAAACAGCTTACCATCTCCTGTTTGATTGGAATTGGTCACGATGCTATGCTAATATTTACATATTCTTACACACACACGTTCCTTCCATAACAAGCCGTTACGCGCCCATTGGCTTGCAAATTCAGTAGTTATGTAGGCGAGAACATAAATGTTATTGCTTGAAGGTTTTCTGAACAAATTCTTATAATAAACTGTAGGTAAGACAGAAAAGTTCAAACAGAAACAGCAGTACGCTAGTTAACACTTGTATGGGTTCAAGTCAAGTGACTGGGCGTATTAGTCTGGTAGAGGATTTTGAAAAAACCGCTTATTTTTCGATGTAGGGAGGACAACGTGTTCAAAGGTGGCAAGTTATGTCATAATCTTCTTTGAACTTTACTTTGGTAGAATCGGCTTGTTGCCAAGCAAGATTTCACCCAGGGGTCATTTTGGGGGCAGCTAAAAGTCAATAGGTGCAAAGTTCAAGTGAAAATGCCCATATTGACCTATACATAAATTCAAGGTGGCTTACAGAGGTTTTTCTTTCTACATTTTGTCTTCTAAATATGCAAGTGGTATCTTCAAATAAATAGAAAGTCATATCCAACTAATTCAGTCACTTATTTTCAAAGTTTTCCATGAAAAATAAGATTAGACGCTTGCACAAATTTGACCTTTACAAATATGATTAACTGTGGCAAATAAATACTAGTATAAACACATTTATGCATTTGAAATTGTTTAACAAAACTTTAGACTTCTGTTAAAATAATTTTACTGAATCATATTGCCCGTATTTATATAAGTATCGACTTTTAAAAAAAAAGAAATCAAAGTACTGGTCGTACTGAAAGATTCGATTAGCTATAATGACTGTATCTGTATAATACTATCAAGTGTGTTCTCTTTTTCTGGTGGAAATATTAGTGAACTTATTCCCAGTGTCGCCTATACCTGATACATCAGGACCATTGTTATCTGCAGCCGACGAGTCGGATCTTCAAAATATCATTGAGGAAAAAGTTTGCATGGAGACATTACTACCAAATTAATTAATGGTCAAACTTTAGCACTGGGAAAACGGAAAGGCATCAATACATTTGGCGAGTTAGGAGTTAGAAAACGCACAAACCGTTTTTATCCACGCGAAGGATAAATGTATTAAAATTGATGTCATTATGATAGATATGATAACTAATCCATAAAAGGTGAAACAATCTAGAGATAAAAGAGGATCAGGTCCCCGTTCTGTTAGAAGAATTATTGATAATTAAAATGTCCCTCTGCCATCAAATTGGTAAGATTTTATCAGTCACCAAGAAAACAAACAGGATCTCGTAGTAATCCAAGGCACTTCTTAGCTTAGCTGAGGGTATCAAGGGGTCCAACAGACAGCATGTTTAATTCATATAGAGGAAGGAGTGTAACCTTTTTAAAGCTTTGCACAAGGAAGCCGATACTAGAATTGTTCCCCATGGTGTTGATGCTTACATGCAAGACTATAAACGAACAGTTGTTGTCTGTCGTGATACTGATGACCTTATTCTTCTGTTGCTTTTAAATGAGGAAGTATGATTCCAGACCTGGACATCTAAAGTTCGTCCCTCTTCATAGCATAAAACTATCACCTCTGGAGAGGAATAAGCTCCTAGTATTCCATGCAATTACAGACTGTAAGACTGTCAATTAACTTTCTGGACATTCTAAATACAGCATTCCGTGTTTCCAGGGAAAACACAGGTCTTCTTCCCACTCTTGCAAGAGGGAACTTTTCTGAACTTGTGAGTGCAGATGCCTTCATTGAATGTACCTAGCGAGAATTTCTCATCTACGATGTAAACTGTTCCTTTCAGGGAAAAGTACAATTGAAAATTTGCTTCAAACATCATATGCAACCGACCTACATATTCAACGTGCACACTATTAAACTGCTGTTTGGCTGCATTTAGTTATACCTGGTATTTGTTCCGGATCTCCCGTCGCATATAGGACACGGATGGTGCTAGTTTCACTAACTTGCTTACTTTATGCTTTTAACTCCCAGTGGAGGTTAGTCCATCGACAAAATCCCTCAAACTGGCTCTGTTCTGCGCAATTTTACCCCCTCTGTTTCAATTCAAGAAACTTGTCTCAAGGTGTCTTTTATTCTTGTGTGTTCCATTCCAAAGTTTTGTAATGTTGTTGGCAGGTGTCTTGATGGTGTAACCTATCCATCCCCAATGTCGCTTTTGTGTTTGTGTTTCAAAACGACCTTGTTTTGTGATCCACCATAAACTTTTCGTTACTAATTTTGTCTTGTCATCTGGCAACAGGACCACGAACAATACTAGTTTTTATACTTAAATCTGAGTTTTTTCACAAATTAAACTTATTATTTTGTTTTTGCTTAAATCTTACTTTGAATTTTAACTTTTCTAAGACAATTATAGGTCAAAGGATCATGAACAAAACTTAACTTTTTGGACTTAAGTATTTTTCTGATGTTCACGATTATCCTCGAACAGTTAAGTTAGTGCGAGTTTGAATGTGACTTAAAACAGTTTTAATGAGAAAATTATAAATTGATTGATTGCTTGGGGTTTTACGGGTTTTGACGTATTTCAGTCATATCAAGACGTCACCAGCTATAAGTGAAGTCGCAGAAATTTTGACCTTTGCAGTGAACTTAGGGAAATGTGCAGGAAAAGTTCCTTAACATGTTACACCCGCCTTGGCACGGGGCATCGGTTTTAAAGATCTCTCTCAAAGGATCTCGTGACTTTCGTTTCTAAATACCGAGTTTTTGGCAAAAGAACAGTCACTACCTTATTTTAAGTCTTTGTCAGACCCAACTAGGGTTCGAACCCAGGACTCACCACATACGGGGAGTGAGCGCTATACCAATTGAGCTACAGTAGGGTGTTTTAATGAGAAAATAACCTTTACCAAAATCATGTCATGCATTGCTGAAATGTAAATATAAATCATGTTGCACTACAAGATGTACATGTAGGGCATACAATTTAAAGTGGGTGGCTGTATGCACTTGCAATGGGATCGTTGATTGGTTGAACCCTTTGAATGATAATGCCACAGATAGTGATATTGATGAATGAAAAGAAACTGTTAGATGTGACTGATATATTCCAGAGATTCTTGTGACTATGCCTTGTCGATTACAGTACTTGCAGTACTTTGATTTTAAACTTTTAATAAATTTCAAATTATCAGCTGGGTTTAAACAATATATTTGTTTTAATCACAGACATGTATTTACAAAAGAATTATATTTTAGCATTTTGATTCATGCTTTGATGTTGAATGTATACTTTTATTTTATTCTATCTTGAAGCTTGTGTCAGAATTTTGAAAAATAACATTGAAATATTTAAATTTTAGCCTAAACAGTCTCAATTAGCTTCCTAGTCAATGTTAAAATACATGAAATTCTATGATTGCATGAGAACAGATTTATCTGATTTATTTAAATCTCAGAAAGTATATATTTGGACAGCTATGAACTAATAAAGATTAATGTTTGAGAAAAAACACTATCTGACCTTTGACCTTTTATCTACTAAACCAAGGGTCGATCAGCTTGGCAACAGGTTGATTCTCGACCCCTAACCTATGATGATATAAGACAGCTATGTTGCCAGCTTTGAACACTCATGTCCCCCTATTGTGAAATTTCAATTTTTTTCCACCAGACTATATGAAGTGTAGAGAAGTAGTTTGCTAACACTCCTTATATGGGGCTAAATGACATGCATCCATTTGGGGCGAATAAAATAATTTGGAATCAGCTATACTACTTTTAAATCAATAACAAGTATTTGAGAGATGGTTACTTAGCTATATAGTCAGACTGTTTTAAATCTGCGATACACCAAAGTGACTAAACGCTCATAGCCTTGCAAGTCAATGAATAAGAAGATAAGTCTTTCCTAGAATAAGTGTTTTATTATATTTTATACATTTCAGATAAAAATCTAAATCCTTTGTTATGTTTTATTTGTTCTCTAAATTTATTTCATATATTTTTATATTTTACAACATAATTATCAAAATGCATTTAAACACGATTTATAATATCTGTATATATATATCTGTAGAATATACTCCTTTGGCAAGAGAGGCATCAGTAGCTCCATCAGTTTAACAGTGGCTAACACTTCTCGGTGCATTTGATTATCTAGATTAGAGTCTCACCGTTGTGTAGATACAATTGTGCCAAAGTCCGTTAGTTCACTTGACAAAAGTTGGTTGTTTGTTCCTGGTACTCCGGTTTCCCCTTCCACCAAAGACCAGACCGCCTTGATTTAAGTGAGAGAATCTTGACTGGGGATAAATTACCATTGTTCCACTTAAAAACTTTTTTGCAGGACATAAATGCATCATAACTAATAAACTTAACTTTTTTGCAGGACATAAATGCATCATAACTAATTAACACTAGTCTGTATATATAGGCAACCACATTGACTTGTCTGCTTGTCTTTTTTATTTGGAATATTCAAATACGATGATTTACCTGATATATAGGGGCAGTGTTAGGATTTACAGTTTATGCATACATGTATACAATGCATATAATGTAAACAAAATAAATAGTTGTGATCCCTATACTAGTACCTAAATGTACTTGTCCATGATAGATATTTAAGTGTAAGGTCAAGAGAGCAGGTCAATGTTGTTTGCCTTTATTAAAATAAGTGTCTTCATAAAGTATATCTATGTGTAAAAAGGTTTTAACATGCATAATACATAAAGAATCAGCAATGCAACAAATATTAGACAAAAGAACAGTTAGATTCTTTAACAATTCCATATGCAATATATATGACCATCTGATTTTTAACTCTTTACATACAGGCTTTTCCATGTGAGCTACATGTACAAAAACACAGAATGTAACAAATACATGGTACATAACAGTTGGGTTCCATATCCAAAGGAATTTACAATGTTACAAATATATGGCACAATGACACTTCAGGTCCTTTACAATTCCATATCTATTACAACTTTTCCAACAGATTTTCTATTCATCACAAATGCAAATGCCTCATTTATCTGTAATAGAAACAAAATAATAATATTTTTAATGTAATGAAATAAACACAATGACCCATGTTGAAATCGCAATTGCAAAAGCAAAGCAAAAACTTTAAAAACTGGCAAATTAAGTGAAACACATGAAATTCAATCAGGGATGTGAGGACAGGTGACTAAATATTTTGTTTTCTCTTTATAGGGACAGAGTAATTTTAATGGAAAGTTTTTTTTTCAAATTTGTAAATCTTTTTGAGGTGCATCTCAATATACAAAACAAAATTATAGTGGTAACCTTTTCACTCCTTGATTTAAACAATCACAATAAACACATGTGTATACACATGATAGGCCTACATAATTATGTTTATATAGAATCCAGAAACTTGTGTCATGGTACTTACATCAACCTGTTTCCCTCTTTCACATCCTGTTTGTGACCTTGAAATTTAGATGGTCAAGTAATGTGTTGTTTTAATTTATAGTAACAGTGACTATGTTGCAATTGGGTGCCGAATACATATGTCATTGAAGACTTTTAACATATATACCCCACCTAGGACTGTTCACAAAAAATGGTCTAAGGGTTTTAGATTAGAAATTGAGCTTATGCACAGACAGATTTGCAATCATACATATCACACTATTCCAAAAGCTAAACTGGGTATAACTAGGATAAAAATATGAAATCTTTTGACAATCAGTTCATTAGCAGAAAAGAACATTTTACCTGATTCAGTGGGAAACTTTCACCAACTTGTGGATGTAACTTCCCCTGTTTGTATCCTTCTAAAGAATCATCAACTTGTCCTCTGAACACATCAATGTCTTTGAACTTATAATCCCCATACACAGCACCTGTTATGATTGCTGATTTCAGTAAGATGAGATTAGCTGGAATCTGTGGAATTTTCCCTGATGTATATCCTATGGTTACCATCCTGCCTTCATCTGAAAGACTTGAAGCCAAGAAGAAATAATTATGTGATGATTAATGTTGCATTATCAAATCTAGGATAAGCACAGTTAAAGTGAAAAATTCTGCTTAATAAAAAAATAACATTAAACTTACGACCACTGGAAATTCAATTATGTAAGTTTACTTGAGGAAGGAACATATACCAATAGTAGATCAACAAGAGATGACACAGCACAAATTCTTAGTAGATTAGGGCATTTATAATGCATACCCTGGATATTTCATTAGTGTAACATGAATATTGGGAACAAAATGCAAGGCTGGACCGGGGATTGAACCTATGACTTTTCACACTTAAGACGAGTGTTCTACCAACTGAGTTACCCAGATCACTACATTAATTTCATGTTATTCTTAAGTTTTAATTCAACGGTCTTACACATGGGAAAATGTGATGAACTTCCCTATTGCCCGCAATTGTCATGTAATCATCTCTCAGTGCCACAATGGTCACGTCACTACATTGAAACAGGAAAGAGAAACAAAATGCAGGGAAGGGTCAATGATTGAAACCATGACATCCAGACGATAGACAAGTGCTCTACCAACTGAGCAACCATGACCAAATAAGAAACATTGACAACGTACATGACAGTGGAAGCGGAACAGTCAATTTTAGAAAAATTTTGCTCGTCAAGATGAAAATTAAGATGTAGCAACTTGGAGTTTCCATTTTGAGTATATTTTTGCAAAGTTGTAGACAAATCATTGATAGCCAAATGGTAAAGATGAAAAAATTCTGTGATCAGTCCTTCATGAAAAATTGGACAAAAATAATTTACATTTTCAATTTTATAATAAATTATGTCCCTTACCTTTTCAAACAATCTATAAACAAATCACCACCAACTTGATCAATCACTACATTTACACCTTCACCCTGAGTTATCTCCCTTAACTTCTTTCTAATATTTTCTTTATTATAATTTATAGTGTATGTAGCACCTTTAGACTTTGTTAATGCACATTTATCATCACTTCCACATGCAGCTATCACCTATTCAGAAAAAAAACAATGACATGCAAAGTCACAATAACCAATAAATACTAGTAATGATTGCCGATGTAATTCTACGGGATCGCTTGGCCACCAGCAATAATATTAAATACTGGTATTAAATATTCATTTTCTGTGTGGTTACATTATGGTAGGCATGGGATGCTAAAGAACCCTCCCTGCAGATTGCCCAGAGCACATTGCACAGGTTATAAATTGTCATGTTACCTTAAGCTGGTGATGGCTTGATATAATTATAAGGTTCATAGGTAAGGTTGAAGTATGTTCATGTTTATACCATGCAAGCATTGTTAAGTAAATTAAATCTGACCATTTGAATGAAAAATGAATAGCAAAAATTACCTTACAACATAGCTGGAAAAAACTCCTTTAGAATACTAGTATATTAGTGTACAATAAATTCATACTTTTTTGTCATTTTCATCAATGACACTAGGGTACCAGTAATGAAAACCCCAACTATGTATGATATTTTATATGATATACATATATCTGGTCTTGTAACAAAAATCAATTTCTTACCTTGGCACCAAACATGTTAGCAGCAATGTCAACTGCCGCCAAACCAGTAGCACCTGCTGCTGCTGTTACCAACACTGATTCCCTGACATGAAAAAAAACAAACAAAATTATTTTATCACCAGAGATTCTGTCAAACTAATACGTCCTGAACACTTGGAGTGTAAGGTCATCTTATTTGTAATCCTTTGTTGTATGTACGCTTTGTGACCCTGACCTTTAACATATTACCTTTGTTCAAGTCAAAGTTAGGCCATAACACCATTGTGATAATTTGTGGTAAGTTTGATGGAATTCAGCAATGAGTTAAGAAGACAAGTACAGTACAACCTGTCTTAAAGACCACCTTTATATAAGGGCCACCTGCTTATAAAGGCAAGTAAAATTATATCTTAATTGTTCTTTATTCATATTATTTGAACCTGTATATAAAGGTAACCTGCCCATTAAGGCCACTATTACTGGTTCCCTTGGGTCGCCTTAACTGTATTTGTTAACACAGATAAGTAATTTCATATCCACTAAAATTATGTCTGTCAGGTAATACAATTACAAAATGTTGTTACTTGACAACCAAAGTAAAAGAAGGTTTTTCATATTGTCTGATTGAAACAGAAAAACAGGTACTGGTACATGGTTCCTTACAGGTACTGCAGTTTCCTTCTTCATCTTAGAACTGACTGTATCTTGACTTGGGAGGGCATAAAACAACATTAATTCACCCCAATCCAATCCAAGGTAAAGACCAAAATCTATTCTAAATTATCAAATTTCAGATTTGACAATAGATTTTGAGGATTCATTTGAAGTATTACTTCAAGGTTTTGTATTGTTTTATATTCAAAATACCTAATTCTAAGACAAATGTACATTAAATTGCAGAATATGGTCATTAAAGCTGCTGTCTAAACTTACCCAGGTTTTACTTTAGCTTTCCTGGCTACAGAGAGCATAGATGTACCATAACACACAAGTAATGCTACAGCCTCTTTAAAGCTCATCTTGTCTGGAATTTTCCAAATATGCTGAAATTAAAAAGATAATAAAAATTATGTCACATAAACAATCACTGTTACCATGCTGCTCAATGACATAGTTAGCACTGACAGGCAGGGGCTAAAACTCACCACTTTTAAGTAACAAGTTCTTAACTTATCCATTCGGCCACTGCACTACGTATACAATCAATGTTTATCTCACAGGTCTTCAGTGACCGTTTACATCTTGTATAGGTTTTTCCAGTGACCCATTGCATCAGGTATGGATTTCTACAGTGACCCAAAATATCTGTTAGGGGCTACATGATATCATTGCACTAACTGATATTATCAGATTATACGGTAATTGAATTGATATTGGGACAATATTTTCTTTATTATATAGCAACATACATTTCATTTATTTCCCATTAGTATTTCATTTAAAACTTCCATTTTGTCTCATAATTTAAATATTCTGCTAGTTCTTGGAAATAGATATAAGAACTTAGGGCAATATGACAACAACATGGAGATGATGTCTACAGCCATCTTACAATAATCATATGATGTCGTAAACGTGACAAAGCATAAAATACGAAAAAAATTATTCGGGAAACCTCAGACTAGAACAAAGTTTTCATGCAAATACTAGTATTGATAAATATTGCACGCTACCACTACGAGATTTATTGTTAATTTCTATGCAAACCATATACCGCTATATAACAATAACCATTTTCTGCCTACAAACTATGTTGACCACCTGTACCACCAACACATATACAGGAGTGACTGATGGTATTGTAAAGGAGTGAAAGTAAAATTAAAACACTTTTTGAACAAACTTAAACCTACCTCTTCCGCAGAAAGACAAAGTGTGGCAAACCCAGCACCCATACTTGCTCCTGCCATGACTCTGTCTCCTTTTGATACAGCTTTGACATCTTCACCCACAGCAACCACAACACCGGCAATTTCTGTACCTGTTGTCAATTAAAACATCCAATAACTGAGGTTTACTTGTCAGTGAAGTGTAGTAATGGTGTGATATGATTCAGTCAAGACTTTTTCACTTATATTAAGGCAATCAGTTCTGGGATAGAGGAGGAAACTGGAGTGCCCAGAGAAAACCACCAGCCTTGGGCAAGCAAACTGACAAACATTCTTACATTAGGATGTGACAGAGTTGGATTCAAACATATGCGGTGAGAAGTACTGTGCTCTATAAGCCTGTGCTTTAGATCATGGAGCCACCAAGCCCTCGCCCCAATGGATGGCACAAGGGTGAAGACAATAACATTATGAACACATAAGTTATGATAACATGAAATATTATGCGAGGTTTTTGAGATCCAAGTAAATTTGGTCTTCATGGACCACATATTCACGTGTTTAACTTAATTTGCCAGTTTTCAAATTTTTATTCTTTGCTTTTGGGATTATGATTTGAACACAGACTTGTATGATTGTGTTTGAATTTTATTCATATTATGCAAAGGTCATATCAATAAGTTTCTATAAACAGACAATTTTTTGAAAATATCTTTTTTGTTCAATGATGACATGACATTACCTGGTATAAATGGAACTTGTGATTTCACTTGGTATTTCCCTTGACATATCAAAATATCTGCAAAATTTATACCTGCTGCCTTTACACTGACCAAAACCTGAATAAAGTTGTATAGAACATTGCATTTTTAAAATAATTGTTCAATGAAACATTAGTTTTAAAAGAATAGTAGTTGCATACAAACAATGTCATTTAATTTCAGTAAGTGCTATTGATTTCAGTATCTACTTACTTTTAAAATTTTTAATAAAAATTTCTTTACCCCATTTCTAACAAAGGATGCCTGAGCTCAGGGTGATAATAACCAATTTATTTAACAGCAGTGCTCAAAATAAGAAAGAATTTCCAACCAGTCCTTGAAATGATTATAACATTTTCTTTTGTGGATGATAAGAGGATATTTAAAAAGTAACCAGTCCTTCCCAAAAGTTACTAGTTTTGGTCTGTCATTGGACTGGGTGTAATTCAAACATTGACATAAGAAGTATGAAAAATGGCATTATTCATAGATGCTAATTACAAAAATACATGAGATGACACACTGTTCTCCTAACACAGTAAAATAGATCATAAACCTTTTATTGTACAATGACCCCCTTTACAACAGACAAAAATGAAAAAATAATTTCAAACCATGCAGGTTTTTACCTCATTACTTCCTATGGGAAGTTTAAAAGGTTTCTCTTCCACTTGTAATGGCTTCCCAAGTTCTGTGCAGTAGGCTGCCCTAAATGTCCCAAAATTAGACGACCCTGCACTGAAAAATAAATCAGACAACATTGAACAATCAAATGCTGATGTTTTTTTAACTATAGTAGTAAAACTTTATCTACTGAAATAAAATAAAATAAAATAAAATAAAATAAAATAAAATAAAATAAAATAAAATAAAATAAAATAAAATAAAAAATAATAAATAAAATAAAATAAAATAAAATAAAATAAAATAAATAAATAAATCAATCAATCAATAAATAAATAAATAAAATAAACTTGATCGTGTTCTACTCAGACTAGTTCACCTGACAGAATTTATATTCAGTCGAACCTGCCTTAAAATTAGACACCTGCTTTTGAAGGCCAGTAAAATTTTATCCCAACTGCTCTTTATTTATTAATTTGAACTTGTATATAAGGACCACCTGCCCATAAAGGCCACTTTTTACAGTTTTTCTTGGATGGCCTTTATAGACAGGTTGGACTATTTAATTACTTGCACCATGCATGGTTATGTAACGGGTTACAAGTCTACAAGATACTTTGCATAACATGTTTAAACCAGATTATTTGTATTCAAGCATGATGCCATAAATTACCATAGTAATATTCATACCTTGTCCTACTTTAACTGATTTATTAGTATCTGTATATATTTGCTCGCAATTGAACCCAAAACCTGGTAATACACTTTTAAAGTATCTTGTACAATGTTCAATTAAGAAGGAATTGAATGAATTACAAATTACAACATGCTAATTAATAAATAAACAAGTGCAATTTATGTTATAATGCTGACATCCTTTCTGAAAATATGACTCAACTTTGTCCAGTCTTGATCAAGATGGCTCCACAAACTGACTAAGCTAGTCCTTGATTGAACACTGCACGTATCTTGCAAGTGTAAATAGTGTTTGCTCTAAGGACAGACGGAATGTGGCAAGGTTTGAGCTGTATGCATTAACTGGGTTGTAAAAAATCCCCAAATCATCAATGTTGCATTTAACTGTTTAACACTGTTTTAAGTCATTTATTGTCTGTCTACATACCTGATTTGTGTACAATCAATTTTATGTTTGATATCGGGTCTTATCAGGTGTTTCCTCAATATATTTAGGCGTGAGTTAGACGGCATCTTTATATTCAACCTGGACTTTCAACGCGTTCCATAATTTGACTCCAATATTGACCTGAAAATGAAAGTAGAGGTATATTGTTAACGTATCCTAAATAAAACGAACCCATACTAAATGTACCTGCTTCGGTACAAATATTAATAATCTGATGAGGATCGCAGTGAAATGGATCGGTGTTTCAAGGGGTGATTAAACGCCACAAAACGGGTTACAATTTCCCCTATTAATTGAATTTAAAACGGAAGTGGGATGGTGTGACAGGCACAGAAAAATTACCAATGTTTATTGATGATGTAACTGCCGCTGTTTCAACTGCATGGTAAGCAGTGTGACATTCTCATCATGGACGTCTCAAAACCTTTCGACAAAGTCAGTCACAGCTTCTTATTCCACAAGTTAGAACAAAAACCAACAGATGGATACAAAACGTAATGGAAGACAGAACTCAAGCAGTCGTCGTTGATGAAGAAAAATCTAGCTACGTCAGTGTCGATTCAGGAGTCCACCATGGGGTAGGTACTTGGTCCTTTGTTGTTCCTCTTTTACATCAACGACATCCGGTCTAAAATCAACAGTCAGACTTTTTGCCGATGATGGAATGGCCTACTAACATCTAGCTCCTCAATTCTGAGACCTTAACAAAGGATGATACCCAAAACGCCGAGCTATCCGTCTATAGGATTCAAAATTTAAAAGTATGTTGAATACGTATTGATAGTGAAAAAACCTAAAGCTACTATTATTATGTGAAAGTTTATATGGTAAAAATCTCAGTAAAATATTGCATTACATGTTTAACACATAAAATCCATTGGTCAAGTCTCCGTAAAACTCTATACAAACATGGAACAAGTCAGTGAAAAACAACACGTTTTTAATAAATACACATAGAGCCAGAGACATATAAAACCCGAGATTGGCAACTCCTATACCGCTATTAGCCCGCAGCGAACTATCGCGGTTCGGGGGTATACTTGCCACTTTGATAAAGGATTTGTTAATTTTCAATTTTTACTAAAATTCTAATTGCAACATGTTTATAATACTTATACCCATTGTAAGAAATAAGTTGCATACAAATTTGAAATAAATTAATTGGTTTATATTAAATTTAAAAATGAGAGAAAAATTGACATTTTCATCTTTTGACGGGTTGGGGGTAAACTTGCCACTTTGATAAAGGATTTGTTAATTTTTAATTTTTTACTAAAATTCTAATTGCAACATGTTTATAATACTTATACCCATTGTAAGAAACAAGTTGCATACAAATTTGAAATAAATTAATTGGTTTTTATTGAATTTTAAAAATGAGAGAAAAATTGAAATTTTCATCTTTTGACGGGTTGGGGGTATACTTGCCACTTTGATAAAGGATTTGATAATTTTCAATTTTTTACTAAAATTCTAATTGCAACATGTTTATAATACTTATACCTATTGTAAGAAACAAGTTGCATACAAATTTGAAATAAATTAATTGGTTTTTATTGAATTTAAAAATGAGAGAAAAATTGAAATTTTCATCCTTTGACGGGTTGGGGGTATACTTGCCACTTTGATAAAGGATTTGTTAATTTTTAATTTTTTACTAAAATTCTAATTGCAACATGTTTATAATACTTATACCCATTGTAAGAAACAAGTTGCATACAAATTTGAAATAAATTAATTGGTTTTTATTGAATTTAAAAATGAGAGAAAAATTGAAATTTTCATCTTTTGACGGGTTGGGGGTATATTTGCCACTTTGATAAAGGATTTGATAATTTTCAATTTTTTACTAAAATTCTAATTGCAACATGTTTATAATACTTATACCAATTGTAAGAAACAAGTTGCATACAAATTTGAAATAAATTAATTGGTTTTTATTAAATTTAAAAATGAGAGAAAAATTGAAATTTTCATTTATTACGGGATTTCGTGAAGTTGCCAATCTCGGGTTTTCATCTTTTGACGGGTTGGGGCTATATTTGCCACTTTGATAAAGGATTTGATAATTTTCAATTTTTCACTAAAATTTTAATTGCAACATGTTTATAATACTTATACCCATTGTAAGAAACAAGTTGCATACAAATTTGAAATAAATTAATTGGTTTTTATTGAATTTAAAAATGAGAGAAAAATTGAAATTTTCATCTTTTGACGGGTTGGGGGTATATTTGCCACTTTGATAAAGGATTTGATAATTTTCAATTTTTTTACTAAAATTCTAATTGCAACATGTTTATAATACTTATACCCATTGTAAGAAACAAGTTGCATACATTTGAAATAAATTAATTGGTTTTTATTAAATTTAAAAATGAGAGAAAAATTGAAATTTTCATCTTTTGACGGGTTGGGGGTATATTTGCCACTTTGATAAAGGATTTGATAATTTTCAATTATTCACTAAAATTCTAATTGCAACATGTTTATAATACTTATACCCATTGTAAGAAACAAGTTGCATACAAATTTGGAATAAATTAATTGGTTTTATTGAATTTAAAAATGAGAGAAAAATTGAAATTTTCATCCTTTGACGGGTTGGGGGTATACTTGCCACTTTGATAAAGGATTTGATAATTTTCAATTTTTTACTAAAATTCTAATTGCAACATGTTTATAATAATTATACCCATTGTAAAAAGAAAATTGCATACAAATTTGGAATAAATTAATTAGTCTTTAATAAATTTAAAATGAGAGAAAATGGAAATTTTAATCTTTTGACGGGTTGGGGGTATACTTCCAACTATGATAAAGAATTTTATTATTTTCAATTTTCGTGCGCTTCGTCTCTTCTCTCTCTCTCTCTCTCTCTCTCTCTCTCTCTCTCTCTGTGTGTGTGAAGAAAAAACTTGTGTACACGATAAGGTATTAGGGAATTAGGAATTTAATTAGTGATATCCGGTTTACGGGTAATTAATGAACATCGATAGCTCATGTAATCACTACCGATACTGAGGATGGATACACTTCGAATCTGCAAAGGGATTAGTGACGAGGGGATTCTCTCAATGAGGAATGTCCAATAAACAAGCAAAACTGCAATTAAAATTAATAAATAAATCGTTTCAATTGACTATATACTCGTGACAGTTTTTTTTTTGTAATAAAAGAATAAAAGAATTATATTTTTATCCAGTCCATGACAATCGGCACAGAAATAAAATTCTCACATTCGCTAAATTAATATTAGAACCACATGCAAATAAACACTTTATTTTATTTATTTATTTATTTATTTATTTATTTATTTATTTATTTATTTATTTATTTATTTATTTATTTGAATTGTCACTTTCATATGTATATATAAAAAATCGTATATGTTTGCAATATAAGTACTTTAGACATTTTATTTCCAGACACATAATTAGAAATAAAATAACGTTTCTTTATTTAATGCCTGTGAAAATAAAGGTTGTTAAAATAGTGTAACAGTTTCTATAAAATTAGCTGTATATGTAAGTTAAGAAAAAAATCCAACTATTTTCAATATAAATCTCTGCAAAAAATCGTTATCCGTAAATCATGCCAATTTTCAAAGCAATTTTGTAGAAGGATATTTGTCATTAACGTAAAAGTTTTAAAATCAAGATGCAGAAGTAATGAAAAATATCAATGTGAAATTATCATACTTTTAATTAAACGCAACTTTGCGGTTTTTTTTTAATCAAAATAGTGATATCTAAGTCAATTACCACCTATTTACATACGCGAGGTTACTTCAAAGTTTACATGTCGGCATGTACTATATACACATGCCCTGGCGGATCTCCTTGTGATCACGATGCTAATTTGCATATCAAAAGTGGCCGCGATTTATTACGGGATTTCGTGAAGTTGCCAATCTCGGGTTTTATATGTCTCTGGGTTAATGGAGAGATATGCGCTGATACTGAATTTTGTAAAAATCAATGTTTAGAGAGTTACCCCAATATAACCTCTTAATAACCCGTACTATACTCGTACTTGATATTAATTAACCCTTATTGTAAACAATTACCTGCGTGGTGTAGTGGTAAACGTAGGGACTAGTAAGTCTTACGTTGTTGTGTTCGAATCCCAAAGTTACAGTTTTATTTTTTTTAATTTATTTTGTTTTAATAAAATTTATATTTTACGACTTTATTTCTTTTTTATCTTTGTGTCAGAATTTAAATGCAATATTATTTATTTCTGCCACAAAAAATATAATAGAAAGAAGGACATGCACGCATATTTGTTCTATACATACAATATATATAACGACATTACAATCCAGTTTAAGGCCATTTGTCTTTTTCCGTGTGTTTCATGTATATTGAACACGTACAAGTAAACAAAATGGCATGTTTGAGCTGCGGCAAATAAATTGCCATTTGCTTTATTTTCAAAGAAAAAGTTTCCGCCATGAAAATTGCACCAATTCAAGCAAGAACTGACATTTTCGTCAAACAATGTATTTTTGTACCATCTAGTGTTCGCATATGCTGTAATCATTTATCTAGACAAAATATAAAACCTTCAGTAACCTGTGATGCTTCAAAGACGAAAAAAGTTTCATCAAGTGTACATACAACAGCAATCACCAAATTGTTAAACAATCTCCAAATAAAAATATTTTATAGTAAAAGTAAAGAAATTTATTTCGATTATACAAATGACCTTTCTGATGATGACTGTTTACATTGACTAGACTTAGCATCTTGTATCAAAGGGTATTTCAGTAAAGTCCACAGCACTAAGGTCTGAAAGCTTTGCGTTAGGGCTGCTCTTGACAAAGCTTCAAACTGGTCTTTACCACGAACTCTTAGCAACACTATGTGGTCTGAAAAATGCTCCACAGGTGTCAAACATTTTCTCTAAAGCATGGGTGACTCTAACAACAGAGTTTCTTGAATGTCTTTTATCACTGATTTCATCTAAATACAAGTTTGACTGCCTAAATCGAAGTATTCTGCTATAAACTCACACTAGCATGTCGTCAATAGACACAACGTATACGCATTATGACGCAAAACAAAATAAGTCATTGTGACACCTGAGTTTTTGTTTTTGTGCTAGCAAAGTAATGGCAATTTGTGACAGTAGCGCTGCCAAATTACATCTGATCTCCGTTGGACAAACCACATCAACACCATATGTAGTAAGCCCAATAAGACACTTGGATTCTTGCATAGAAATCTCAACATCGGATCAACTACTTCAAAAAATGCATATAGCTCACTTGTAAGACAAATAGTGAGCACACTTCCGCGGTATGGAATAGGGCACTTAAGTATCTCAACTGTTTCCGACGTCAGCCACAGTGCAAATATTCTTATGATTGTGCTCTTTACTTACAGAAGAAGAAGAACCGTTTATGTTCTGTTTGAGAAAGTGGATTTCCAATCTCATGCACTTTCTTGGATTTCATGATAATGAATTTACATAATAGATGTGTGTTGCACATTGTCAAATGTTTTATCAAAATTCACTATAATAAGTTTATATGCGATGCTGTTGTTATAAATATAACTGTAAATACAGTGTAAATTACAAAGAAATGATTAAAATTTAATATAATTTTCTTAAAATTCATAAAAATGTAAATAATTTTCCTGCGATTAAATTTGAGCTTGAACCGCCAGTTTCTACGTAAGTGTATCTTAAGCTTAAGATCAGTTGCTACAACAAAGCAATTATGTAAAACAGCACTCATGTTCTTCAAAATATAAATACATGTAGCACTGAGGAAAGTGTTATTAGGAGGGATGAACCCTTTCGATGGCTTTAATAAATGATTCTCAGACAGTAAAAATCAGTTAAATATGTCCACAGAGTCGTCGAAATTATTATAAACATCGTTATGTTATTATTGTCAACATCATTCTGTGAGACCTACATGTAGTTGTTAAAATTGTAAACATGAGTTGCTCCGCTTTCGATGTTTTCGAGATTCAAAAATGTTATAGGCAAACAACATTGACCTTACCGCTTGACCTTCCATTAGGAATTTTCATATAGAAGGATCCACCCAATAAATGGGTAGTAGTAGGATTCGCAGTTAATCATGTGTATACAGGATCCTTGATTATGTAGACATAATTAACCTAAGTGATCCCTGTACATGAATGTCAAGCGGACAGGTTGAAATTGTTTACCGATACCGGTGCTACAGTATTGATGAATGCGAATCCTCAAGACTATAAAACTTAATTTTATGATCGCTTTTGATAACAGTCAAGTGTCAACGAAAGTTTTATTATTCAAGTTCTAAAATAAATTTTGCTTTAAATGTATTTTTATTCTTTATATTTGTTGGAAATTCAAAATGATCTGAAGTATACTAACTTTTTAGCATTTTATGTAGTTTAAGTATTAAGGTTGAATGAAATAAATCATTAGTTTGACAACAGTTCACAGTTACAATTTTTCTAGACATCGATTTTCATATTTTATATTAGGGAAAAAGTAGCCTGTAGGTACTTACTAGCCCTGAATTGTAATGGTAATAATATCTAACATTTAACACAGAGAAGTAATGCTATGTAATGCCACGTAATGCTTAAATTACATGCATTTTTGTCTATGTAATGCATTACATTACAATTACATGTAATGCAAAAATTAGGGCATTACACATTACATGCATTACTTTGAGAAAATGTAATGCATTACAGGGCATTACAATTACAAATTAGCATTACCCCATGCCTGACGCATACTACGATATACAAGTACAATCCAAACTGCCTTAAAGGCCACCTGCTTATAAAGGCCAGTAGAATTGTGTCTCAATTGTTCTTTATTCATATTATTTGAACCTCTAAATAAAAACCACCTGCCCGTAAAGGCCACGTTTACTGGTTTCCTTAGGTGGTATTTATAGACAGGTTTGACTGTCCTAGTATTTCCAGCATTACACGGATGCCAGACACGAGCACAGGTTCATTATCGATGGCATTGGGAATATTAAGAGACACGTTAGATCCATCACTCAGTTTAAATAAAACAACAATAAATTAGAGACGACCCGGGTCGGAGGATTGAAACATTTCGTCTGTTTTAATGGAATCTCTCTCTCTCTCTCTCTCTCACTCTCTCTTTCTCTCTCTCTCCATTGATACGTTGATGGACCTATTTTGGATGAATTATCACCGGAAGAGAGAGAGAGAGAGAGCGTTGTCTGCTGTTAGTAGCTGCAGCTGTTAACAGGTTAAGGACGTCCTTGCAGCTGATAACTTTTAATAGAATTTTTGATACATTTTATCTACACGATTGTCAAAAAAGTTCTCTGAAAAAAATTCATCGACATTGACGGAGATGCTTGGTCCGTCGAATGTGTGGTGAAATACCGTTTTATTACAGTCCTTACATAGCGTTTTGTACGGTAGTAGCACGGGTTATCAAATAAGTGAAATGACCACGTTCAGAATAGGAATTCACGTGTTCTGTATGATATGTTTTTGATGCCTGCAGCTTTATGTTAGATTTAAGTACTCGTACATGTAGACGGATTAGAAATGGCCGAGTATATACCAATTCAAGACAACAACAACATCATTAGAATGACCGTTTAATTGTAAACATTTAAGTAAAGAATCAAACAAGACGCCGGGTGTCGGAAGAAGGAGGCCACCTATTGGAAAGACAAAAATCTAATGGATGCATTAAGCTATCTTAAGTCTGTTGCATGTGGATCAGCTTAGATCTAAAATACAACAGTTGTGTTTAAATGAACCTCAGATATTGATAATTTATTTGACAGATATAAGGTCTGTATAAGAAATCAACCTAGATAGCCGAGTGTCATAAAACGCAAGATTAAGAGTCCGCTATCCCTACCACAACCCGTATTCAAATCCTACTGAGTACATAACATAGTTTTGAAAAGGTTCAAATTTTTCTTGAATCGCTTTTTGAAGGAAATGAGAAACATTCCAGAATATACTGCAGTGATGTAAGTGTAAATGATTTTCGCTTCAGGCCAAAAAAAATCAGAACTTAAAATGCCAACACAATTGACATTGCCCGTACCAATAGTCAATAATTTCAAAGTAATAGTATTTTACTAAACACTGATAATGTTTAATGAAGAAAATGAAGTGGAACATTTGTTTTTCACGCCGTATGTCCAGATTCAAGCTCCGAAAGAGCGCCCACTTCCTAGCTCCGTATGACATAAAAGAGATACGAATGTTGGCCGCTGTTCGTAGCTTGAGTCAGATTTTGGAAAAGTGGAGGAAACTGGAATGTCCGGAGAAAATCACAGATGTTATAGGCAAGCAAACTGTCAAACATTCTCACAAAACGATATGTCTGAGCGGGGTTCGCCAACCGACGCGTTGAGAGGTGTGTGGTCCGAAGTTGCGCTTTAGACCATTTTCACAGAAGTCCATGTTCAGTACAGATACCACATCATGTAAATAAATATAACAAATCTATAACACTCGTGTCAAAATTGTGTTAAACATAGATTTGTTTTGATGATTTTAACGATATGCGTCATCAAGAAATTTTACTATTTTTATTATAATGCAACAGCAAAAATAATTAAATTTTGTGAGAGAAATCTTACATTAGGATTGCAATATCAATAATATTACATGATTTGTGTTGCTGTTTTATCCTTAGGCCAGAAGGCTGCATGTTCTTGAGAGATAAAAAAAATTAGTTACTGTAGCACATTTCTGTATCGACGATATTGATTGGACAATGAAATTATTTTTTGTTCTTCAAATAACTAAGATAAGATGTAATTGGTTGATATGTCGATTTCCAAATTATATTATCACTTGATACAAAGTAAATTTTCACTTTTGAATACCAGTAAACGCCTTCACTTTTGATTAAAAAAATACGAAAGTGGAGAAAAAACAGTACACCCTTTGGATACATATTGTACATAGTTAAATTTACAACGGTGATTTGTTTGTTGTATAGATAAAACTGAAGTAATGTAACTTTTTTCAAAATACAACTCTTCCCTGTTATAATTAGAAACAAGTATATGCTTTGAATAAGATTTTGAAATTAACACTTTAAAAAAAAAGAGGCGTGCTTATCATGAATCGCGTAGTTCTTGAATAAACTTCTATACATACAATACTTTGGTTTCCGAAAAAGAGCTGGGTGGTATGATTTGATAAAAGTACCGTTTTGGATACACCAGAAAAACCCAATTTTATCGATTTTATTTTCTAGTTTATGAATAAGAAATGCTGATATTTTAAAGAAGAATTATGGATTACTGATTGACAAACTCATATACAAACGCATATTAAAAAATGAAAATAAAGCTGATCGCAAATTTTTGCGTTTGCGACGTTGATACTCGTAACATTAGCTCTTGAACTTTTTTGTAAAATTTTGAAATTAAAAAATCAAAGCCAAGTCATGCTGAGTATATAATATTTAAATACAAAAAGTTGTTAATATATATTTGATTTGTGACAATAATAGTAAAGTATTTTGTGTCTAAAACACTATACAGTCCAACCTGCCTTAAAGGCCACCTCTATATAAGGGCTACCTGTTTATAAAGGTCAGTAGAATTGTATCCCAATTGTTCTTTATTCATATTATTTGAACCTGTATATAAAGGCCACCTGCCCATAAAGGCAACTTTTACTGGTTCCCTTGGGTGGCCTTTATAGACAGGTTTGACTGTATATGACAGTTGCAGCTTAAAAAAAACTGCCATATTACAATCCAATTTTCTATTCATAGAAACTGTACTACATCCATGTGACAAATCCATGAAGGAGTTAAAACTATAAGTTCGCATATACCAAGGGTAAATATCAGGTATTGATTTATAATTCTGCAACATCTGATACAAATTATGCTTTAATCGCCATTTTTACCTTTTATTGTCGCATTTTGGTAACATATAGCACCATTAAATTTTTCACGCCATTAGTTGAGAGTAAATGTATATTAGGGAATTTTGTTTTTGTTTTTTGGCATTAAAATTTGACTCGTGTATAAAAATTGAAGGATAACTATATTGAGAAGAATTGCAGATAAATTATCACGATTTTCACGCAATTTTTAAACAAAAAGGTAACTATGATTACAGTTTAAATACTTAAATTATGTGACGTATCATTTCATAGATACCCAAATAAAGCGTCAATTTTTATTATTATTATTATTATTATTATTATTATTATTATTATTATTATTATTATTTTTGTTGTTGTTGTTGTTGTTTCCAGGGTTTGTACATACCGCTACATCCCACTTAGCCAGGAGTCTTTGTCTAATATGAAATGCGCAATGTTTAATGTTATTTTATTATTGTCATTTTATAACAATATCTATAACAATGGGGTTCACCGCTGTGCCACGTGATACCTTCTAACGTGTCTGCAAAACACTTGTTTCCAATGGACATGGAATCGCACAATATGACGTTTTCCCGTAAAAAACGGCGTTATTTCGGGAATTTGTGACGTTGACGTTGACGTTTTCCAAAATGTTCCGCACAAACGTTAAGAGGTATTGACCACGTGGTACAGTGGCGAACCCCATATTAATACGAGGTATCCTTACCCTCGGAATCTCGTTCCAGTGAAAACTTTCACTGACCGAACGCCTTTCCGGTTGTAACATGAAAATACCTTATTGTACCTGCTCAAGTTTAGGTTTTCAGAATATGTGTAACAAGGGTTTGTGATATTCAAACTTTACATACATTAACGTTGCCATCAGATAGTGTTACCAAATGACACCTCGAAAATGGGCACAAAGGAAACTTCCCAAAACCATTTTTTACGGTTACACGACAGTACCGTATTGTAAACTATATATGCTTTGATGCTTCCGAAAAATGTGTTCTTTGGTTTGCAAATATTCAAAATTGGTAGTGACATTTCCCATAGAAAGGGTTACTAAATGAAACTTCAAAAATTTGTGCATAGTGTGGGAATCTTCCGATTGACATAACTGTCACAATATAAAAAAGAATCACCCCAATGATAAAGAATTATTAATTTGAGTAAAACCTTCCCTCGCCGGGATGGCAATTTCTAACCATTCTATTTCAAGTATTATCTATAATGCCGTATATTTTTTCAGATATTCTCACACTACAATGAGGGTTTATACAGGTACACTGCTACTTGCTGTTTTGTCCTTGACTGTCAGGATTGTGGAAAGCTGTAGCTGCGAGTCGTTACATCCACAAGAAATTGTTTGTTCTTCTGACTTTGGTAATACCCCCCTCTCTCTCTCTCTCTCTCTCTCTCTCTCTCTCTCTCTCTCTCTCTCTCTCTCTGTTAGTTTGAAGTCACACTTATTTTCTAACACTTCTTCCTGAAAAAGCAGTTTTGAACTGGTAAATTAATTTATCGTTTTGATTTAAGACATTCATGTCTTTGCTATAATGAATGTAAATGCCAGATTGAAAGTAGCTTTTGATGTTTTGCAGATAATTGATTGTCAGGCTAGCCTTTACAATACATCGAGTTCAATGTCTGTATTGAGATCCTATTATAAAGAATGCATTTTTGTATGCCCGATTTGGGTTTTGATTTGGAAAAATGCTTTATTACGCTTTGAAATAAGGCCCGCTTTTCATTCATTCATTTATTCATTCATGACATTATTGTTGGAAAAGTGCCTTTTTACACTTTCAAATTACTCCTGCTCTTTATTTATTTATTTTGGATTTTTTTCTTATTTCAGCTATTAAAGTTAAAGTACTGAGCGTTACAGAATCCCCAGTCACTCAGATGAAAGCCTACTCTGTCTACGTGAAAGAAGTGTTCAAATCCAATCAAGTAAGATGGTTATATTAATAAAATATTAAATTGCGTCCTTTAAATTTGTTGTAATTCAATTTTGTTGATTGATGCAGTAATAGTCGAAACTTGATGTAGTAATTAAAAAAAATTAAACCTTTTTAATCCAAAAATAAACACAACTTGAACATGATTTCAAAAAAACGATATTCTAATTATAGAATGAAGATTTAGTTAATTTGACAAGTAATAATGTGTAAACAGATTAAATTCAGATAAAATTGTCTTTGATTGCAGATTTTAATTATCGAGTTAAGCGTAGGCGTAGCAGGCAAAACATAGTTACTAGAGAACTTCACTTAGAAAATAAAAAGGAAAGACTGAATTAACATGAAATAGGCTAGATCCATCGGCGGCATATATAGAGATGAAACCAAAATTATTTTAATATCGCTTGCTCAAACGAAAATTCTTGCATGTAGACGCTAAAAGAACGCATGTTCACGCATGTTTTTACGTGCTTCGTTCGCACAGTTGCCGCACGATATTCTTTGCGGAATAAAGCAATAACATTAACATGGGTATTCAAAAGTGTTTGTGAGTACACAATTTAATGTTCTCGTGAGGGTTTTTCGTATCTCCTATTTGCCTCTATTTTATCCAAAGTAACTACAGAGGTACAACTCTCAAAACCGCGTAACTCCTCCCCAAAAATCCGCGAAGCGTGCTTTAAATATTAAAAGCGAAAGATGCCGCAAACATATTTAGACCATTGACTCAAGACTCTGGAAGAGTATCACAATGCTTATATACTAGTATTTGGTAGGGTTAGCGATGTTATGTAATCACCATTTTTAAAAAGAACGGGGGGGTGGGGGGGTGGGAGGGTATTGATCTTTGTGTATCATGCTTTCATTGTTACTTAATCTTTGTAGCCTTTGCTGTATAAAGGTTGTACAACTAACATTTATACACCCTTAACTACTGCTGCCTGTGGAGTGGCCTTACAAATAGGAAAATCTTATGTACTTACAGGTTTGTAATTTTATAAATTTTATATATCCTATAGTTCTTTATATTCTTAATTTATTTAAGAAATAATCAACATCTACCCGTGGTATATCGTCGAATAATACACGGGCCGGAGTTCACATGCGGAAGAATATATCACGAGGTGGCTTTAGCCGCATGGTAACGACGGCCCGTGTATTATTCGACGATATACCACGGGTAAATGTTGATCATTGCAATTCTAACATGACTTAGATAAAAAGGATTGAAATAAACATTACGAACTCTTTCTGCGGAAGTACATTTTACTATTTGCTAAAAGGTCCATTGAAACAATTCGGCTGTTGAAATTACCGCCATTGAAATTAATGATTTTATGAATAAAAATACGTCACAATCATTGTTCGCGACACATAGCATGACGTCATAAGATAAGCAAGGGAGTACGTCATTAAAACGGAACAGCGACGGGTATATCGTTTGTTATACCACGGCTGGGTCTCTTCATGTTTCATATGAAGAAAAACGCAGGTCATGTTAGAATTAAGAAATAATCAACATAATCGTTAACATGCGAAAGAATAAATAACGAGGTGGCTATGCCACCGAGTGATATATTCGTCCACGTATTATTCCGGCCCGTGTATTATTGGACGATATACCACGGGTAAATGGTAATCATTTCAATTCTAACATGATGTAGATAAAAAGGTATAATTAAACATTACGAACTCTTTCTTCGGAAGTACATTTTACTATCTATTTGCAAAAAGGTTCATTGAAACAATTCGGCTGTTGAGACTTCCTCCATTGAAATTAACGATAAAATTACGTCATAACCATTGTTTGCAACACATAACATGACGTCATAAGACAAGCAAGGGAGTACGTCATTAAAACGGAACAGCGATGGGTATATCGTTTGTTATACCACGGCTGGCTCTCTTCATGTTTCATGTCCAAAATCCAAAATATATAACAACAATAAATTTCTAATTTTAAAACAAACATATTTATCCATGTTAAAATCACAATCCAGAAACAAAGTAAAAATTTTGAAAACACGTAAATTTGGTTAAACCCGTGGCACGTGACTTTACACCAGGAAAGCGAGGCTGGGTGCTCCGAAAGGGAGAATACCTCCTGTTAAATAATTTCGATTGGAAGTAAGTGTTCAAATACTTGTCATGTGTTATGGTTACTTTCGGTAACCGTTCGTTCTAAAACGTTCGTTTACAGATAATAACGCCTTTTACAACACATGATCAAATCCCAGTCTGAAAAGATTCTAAAAGACAAATTTTGTTAGTTTGCTGGCGTGAAGGTCCGTTGAATTCTCAGGGTATTCCGGGGTTTCTACACTGTCCCCGAACTGACTGCCCCAATATTGGGACCGTGAAAGTAGCTTGGCATTGGCCTAAAACTCCATCACTCTATCACTAGATATATATAGTACATGTACATTGTAAACGTTGTAACTTTATTGCACTGGCGTGCGTGTTGATACACAACTGCTAAAGGTCAATGTTTGTTTAAAATCTATTCTAACTGGTCAATTCTGATTTACTCGTACTTTACACGCGTAAATTAAGACCCCATTTTATAACATAAATATTTTTGTTTTTAGATACAAAAGTAGTTTTATCTTTAAGAAATGTTTATAATACAATATGAGTTCAATAGTTCACATCAATTTTTTCGGACCAGAGCCAAGATACAATCTACTGTTAAGATTTTTGTTATTAATTTGACAAATGCTGTTCAAAGGAACTGCGAACAAAATGCAACAGACATGTGAAATGAAACAAAACGCCCAGATGATAATAATTATAGTAATAAAAATATACAAAACTGTTTTCAGTGGTTTCAATACTTTGGTAGCTTCTTGCCACTGCGTATAGTAAACATGCAAATAAGTCGCATTTTACCAAATAGTTCCTAACAATTCTGACATTTATATGTTATATATATACGTGTATATAACTTAAAATATGAAATTATTTTGATCCTGTCTTTTTTAAAGATCTGTCATATACCATTTTTTGAATTTAATCATATTGTCATATACCATTTTTTGAATGTATTTTATGATTAAATTCAAAAAATGGTATATGACAGATCCACCGTATCAGTTTTAAAATTATAGATGGACATTGAAATACGCCTATGTACACTTGTGTTTAAACCTAGCACATGGTGTCTGTTTATTTCGTCTTTTTTTCTGTTCTTCCATACACGTGAGGTTTACTAGCATTATATGACTATTACCAAGTACATGTTTTTGCACAGTTATTGTAAATATATCATTATCACTAATAGTATTATGTTTCAGGAAGCTTTCATAATGGGCAGTTTCTCATATATTCGTGTGGATTCAATAGATTATGGTGGGATTTAAGTTCACATCAACGTAATTCACTTCGTAATAGATACACAAAATGCTGCCAGTGTAAGGTAAAGTTGTTGTTTTTTTTTTCATTTTCTTATACGCCTTTCTGATTTTTTTTAAGATCTCTTTTTGCTATTCACATGTCCACTAGGAATACGCTCTGGCGTCATGGTCATGGACGTAACGGAGGCATTTGATTAGCCTAGGTTCAAACCATCAAAAACATACAAATCCATGTCAAAATCCCAATACCACAATCAAAATTAAAACAATTAGTTAAACACGTGAATTACTCCAAAGACGGAGGTTTTGTGATCCAGAAGGGTAAACGTCTCCTGTTTAGGTAGCGAAATTTGAACACCCACAGAACCGCTAATGCTAATTGACCAGACATAACTGCGAATGAACGTATTACTTAAAGTGAAAGACTTGTTCAAATTCAATATTTCCAAACATTTGCCGTTTTTTTCTTTACAATTCATATTGCACACAACAATAACTTTCACCCACTGAATATTTCCGTTTTCTCATTTTTTTGCATTTAAATATATTTCTTTTTATCTGATCTTTACTGCATTGACAGGATTTTAGTATCATTTATATATTTTTCTCTGCTTATCCATGTACATGCATTTTTAAATATATATATTTATATTCGTCCATAGATAGGAGAAGGTGACTGTCAGCTACCGGGTACTGACGACGAGGAACGGAATTGTTACTATACTTATGCCACGTGTGTGGTAAAGAAATACCAGTGTACGTGGAAAAAAGGAATAGGCATGGAGGAATGTCTGGACCAGTTACAGTGTGATGAATAAATAAAAGATCAGCCAATAGATACCGGCTATTTGAAAATGTAGTTGTCTTATTGTATCGTTCTCTTGCTATTTTTTGTTGATCTTGTCGTCATGGCAATGAAAGATCAAATAGTCATATAAAGTCTATCTAAGCAACATTTAGAGGTCAGCTATAAAACCGTATGCCCCAAAAAGCTTAAGGTTTTAGGGTTTGTTGGTTGATTAAATGTTGTACATTGTATTATGTCGCATCAGCAATTTGCGATCAGTCTTAATTATAAAAGTTAAAGTTAAAGTCTGTCCCGAGCCATTAGGCCCATCAGGCCGGAGCTTATCCCGGTTTCGGTGGCGTTAAGCGACTGAGAGTACAAGTCTTAATTATACCCCCTGCAAACTAGTGTGAGGGGTATATAGGAATCACCATGTCTGACTGTCCGTCCGTCTGTGTAAAATCGTGTCCGGGCAATATCTCATAGCTGCTTTGGACAACACATGAATAATCTTCATGGTTTAAAGGTGTGTCATGACTTGAACCAAGATCATATGGTATACATGTAGATCAAGGTCACGGGAAACATAAAGGTTTGGGGCGGGGTATTTGGCTCTCAAGAGACGGTTCTACTTTTTTAGTAGTTTTATGAATTAATCTAAACACAATTCGTGTGATGGACGAATTTCGTGTTTCTATTCTGTGTAGTGCAAGAGCGCACTCACCGATGTCTTTAGAGTGCTACTACATTTGCTATGTAGGATTTTTATGTGAGTGGGCTATTAGGAAAAGAACAAAAACGAAGAATTATCAATAACAAACAACCCTGTCCATGTTAAAACTACAAGCAAAAAAGCAACGTAAAAACTTTTCAAACTTTAAACATGTCGCGAAATTCCGTTGAGTGAGACCGGTTGCAACGGAATGGTAGGTACCCGATGTCTAGCTACACTGAGAACGAAAGGTACATGAAATTATTAATTATAACAATATTCATTTGCAAGAAATTTGAGAAGTTGAAAAATATAAGTTACGCCAATTGAATACACGGTATTAGTTAAGCCAATGAAATATTATTAGGGTACATTTTTTTCTGAGAAGCAATGTCCCAGCACAATTACAAATGTCATCGTTGGACATATTTCATTGTGAATGAGTGTCCTCAAAGAGGCAATTTGTCGTACAAGCTGTCATTCCTCATAAATAAGATGGCCAATTACTGGCACGGAATCTTTCGTGAAAATCTAGCAAGTTTGACATGTTTTCCTTATAAAATATATTGTCCTAATTAGTGTATGACAGTTGTGTTTAAATCCATGGTAATCAGTTAGTTTTATTGTACCGTGATTGTGTAAAAACCATTCTGCCCTTCAAAATATAATTTATCACTGTCTACAACATTGGAAATCTGATACCCTAGTCCCTGCTGACAATGTTTCCTGGCAATTATTCTGAAGAAATTCGAGACGATAGCTCTTTAAGATGTAAACACTTGATCAGGGATTTGAACATGAAGTCTTCACACGGAGATATCAAGTAATGACATTGCATCAACTTGTTTGATTATGTGTGTTATCTTGTATAATTCTATTTTAACATTCTATTCGACCACAATCAAGCTATAATATAGTAAGTTGTTGTTGTAATGTTGTTTAGCGTCGTATCAGCAATAGTTCGGCTATTATATTCACGGCGAGAGCAAGTTCATTAATCTCTAAAGATTTATAATTATAAGAGTTGAGTTGAGTAATTGTGTTAAACGTCACAGTCAAGAATATTTCACTTATTTCGAGATGTCGCCAGCTGTAGACCAAGGTGCAAAATATTTTGCCTGTGCGTTGCCGTGATGGCATTATACCAGGGTTCTCTATCGTGTCAAGTCCACCGTGACACGGGACCGCGTTTATTTTAAGATCCCATCCGAAAGAACCGTGACTTTCATTCCATAATGCCGAATGTTTGACGAAAGAACAGTCACTACCCACTTTCAAGTCTTGGGTCAGACCCGGTCGGGGTTCGAACCCACGACCTCCCAATCACAGAGCGAGCACTCGAAGAACACATTGGTGTATATAAATGCGTGAGATGTACAAATCATTGTTTTATATGTCTTGTACTAACGGGTGGTTTTAAGAAGCTAGGTCACGAGTCAGTATGTCGCAGACAAGCATACTACCCCTCACATTGTACTAAACAAGTTGATACTCTGTTCTCTTGAAATGTCAAACTTGAAGTTCTTCGATTATAATGCTGTTGATCTTAACAGGCTAGGGTTCGTCTATTTGCTTGCCATGAGCTGGAATAAAGAACTAAACTAAAATACTACAAATAGCAATAAAGCAAACTGGTCCGGATTTGTAAATGACTCTGAATATCAAACTTTATCTACATGTACATGTATGTTTAAAACCATTGAGCTATTATCATTTTAGTTCGAGTATTTTCACCAAAGTCCAAATATCTCTTTTGACTTCAGAGTGACATAACTGTGAAAACCCATTGATCTAAAAACAGGCCAACAATATCACATTGTCACTCTATGTTGACTATTTGGACTAAGTTCGTCAAAATCCGATGCCATGAATGAGAGCGGTTTAAGAGAACGTGTCCGAAAAACAGCATATATATATCCCCTCAACGGTGTTTTCGACTATTTTAATTATCTATGAGAGAGTGGGTGGGGGAGAGATGGCGCTGACTCCTTGTTCATTTCTGCTACATTGGACTTTGTATTTATTCTTATCAGGAGTGTTCTAAACATGACTTCATCATACACTTATATTCTTTACAAGAGGATCTCGTCTAGATTAATTAGCGAAATTTATAGCTGTATTAATACCGTTTTGTCTAATTATGACGCACTGATAAGTTTTATACCACAACATCTTACAGGGTTAAGTTCAACTTGACTGCAAGCCACTTTACTATAAATATGTAGACTTTGTAGACTTTGTAATTGTTGTAATATGAAAGTTCAAGAACATGAATATCATTTTTTGTTAGTGTGTCCTGTTTATATTGATTTACGGCGAAAATATTTTTCTACTTATTATTGCAACTGGCCTAACATACAAAAATTTACAAGTCTTTTGTCTTCAAAAAATGCTTCTTTAATTAAGAAAACCTCAAAATATTTATATCATGCATTTAAATTGAGGGACGAAATATTATGTTTAATATAATCTACACTTTTTTTGACAAATGTGTAACTTATTATACATGTAAAATGGAATTATTATTACATTTATATATATATATATATATATATATATATATATATTATATTATTATTATTGTTATTATTATAATTATTATATGTGATGCTCTCTTACATATTGATTGTTTCTCTTGGTATTACATGTAATTTGTAACATATTTTGCCACCAGTTATGTAAAATATATTTGTGGCAAAAAGCATTTGTATGCTTAATGCAATAAAGATTGAATTGAATTGAAATTGAATTAAATATAATATTAATTTTTGTTTTTCTAAAATGATAAGTTAAAAATAACTTATATCATCCCTAAAACTACCTAGATAACAGCGAATCATCACAAATGATACAATTCCCCTCACAATGTAAATGCTGTATTATTTAATTATGCAAATGCATGATGCAAAATTACATGCACCGATACAAAAAAATTTAATTAAATATTTGTTTTTAAAAATATCACATTATAAACGTCTCCTTTTTCGCAGAGCCCTCGGGGTAGCCGAGTAGAAAACGAGAAATAATGGACACAAGTTGAAAACAATATTGATGAGCAAATTTAATTCAAAATATGCTTTACAAGTCGTGGTTACCACTATCTGTGAAATAATTTGCTTCCGAAACACATGCACTTGGCAATAACCAAATCAAGCAAGAACACGACACAATACAAGTTAATATCAAACAGACAATCAAGACAAGACATAGAAGACAAACATATGTTGCACATCGCTGAATATCACATTGTCGACGGGTGCTAGGCACTAGTGGCATTGTTATGGTACCATTGGAAGATGGTGGTTTCTAAAATCCCACTTGTTTCACAAGCAGTGATTGATAAATACACAGTTTTAAAAATTAAAATTTACCCTTATTCTAACAAAAAATGATAAATGCAACAACCCTTGTATGATTATGTATGCTATAAAACTTATATAATTACATTTTAGTTTTTTTATAAAAAAAATTAAGTTGAAAAACCTTAGATCAAGGAAGATAGTTAAGGAACATTGTTTGAATTGAAGTCTGATCAAAAGAGGGGGGGGGGGTAGTACTAGTATTCATGAGCAGGCCCCACACACATGAATAAAACTTGAGGATAGGTGCGTTAATGAATCCCATAAACAGTAAAACCAGCTGCGAAACAACTTGTATAAAATCAGAGTTAATGGGCACATATTGTGTGAGCACATACGTAAAGAAAATTAAGTACCAAACACGTGGTTGTAAACCACTCTATGTAATAATTGTGTCAATAGTAAAAATCGTAAATCATAAATGTATACGCGTATTGGACATGTGATAGAACATAAATTGTTGAGGAAATGAAGTTCAAAATAGATTTTACAATTAAAACTAAATATGGATATTAAGATATCAATTACTAGTGGTCGTTTATATTACTGGGACAGATTTAGATACTAAGGTTTCTGATTTAGGCACAAGGAAATATTTTAGAATTTAATAATTCTCACAGCGGTATCATTACGTAGTGTTCAGCGCGAAGTTCACGGAAATGGCCTTTTATTAATTTACGACATGTTCTGTAAATATCAAAGTATTATCAACAAACAAAAATTATTTTAGGAAGTTGGAATAATTGAATAAGCAGATTACATATTTTTATGAAATTGATATTTACCAAAGTTCAGATTTTTAAATAGGCACTCTTGGTATAATTATTATGTCAGTTGTCACCGCAAAATATTTGCAGGATGCTTTAGTGTTTTGTCCTCTCTGTCTGTCCGTCTGTCTGTCAGTAATGCATTGATTTCCGCACAATCACATTAATTTTTCTCTGACGTTTTTACTTATTTCACCAAACTTTATACACCAAATCGGTAAAGCCAATTGATCTTTACATTTCAGGTCAAAAGTCAAGGTCATTGTTATAATGAATATAATTAGACATGTTATTTTTTATAGAATTTCATAAAATTGTATACACTGATATAATTGTATTCTTGAAAAAGCCCATTGATTTTTGAAAGTTAAAATCTTTAAGACCAAGATCACTGCTACTATAAATGAATTTAAAATTTCCATGTTTAAACTGTCCTGGAATTCCATCATACTTTAAGCAATGATACATATTCTTGGAAGGAAAAACACTATTGTTCTTGGAAGTCAAAGTGAAGGTCATTGATTAAAATATTTTATAGTTTCCGTAAAAAAAATGAATAATTGTTTGATGAAATTCCCAGTTTCTGGTGGTATTTGTTTTACAAGCATGTGTCTATTTTATGATATATATTTATGCCCGAGAGTTAGTTTGATATTATATGAACCACGTGATCATATTAAGTAAGCAATGTGATAATAGACCCGAAAAGTAAATCCCAGGACCAGGGCTTCGCTTGCCAACTGATACCGCTTTAGATTAATGAATTACATGATGTTTTACGTCCAAGTCAAGAACATTTGACTTATATCAAGGCACCAGTAACCATCATGCATTGCAGCTCTCATGGCATGTAAATTTTAAATAATTTGTCGTTGTTAACACAACTGCTGTAGCCCAGTTGGTACAGTGCTCCCCCGTAAGTGGGAGGTCGTGGGTTCGAACCCCGACCCGGTCTGACCCAAGACTTGAAAGTGGGCAGTGACTGCTCTTTTGCCAAACACTCGGCATTACGAAATGAAAGTCAAATGTTTTAGGATGGAAATAAAAGAGGTCCCGTGTCACGGTAGGTGAGCCACGGTAAAGACTCAGCTGTATAAGATCACCAGCCTCGATATAAGTGAAATATTCTTGAGTAAGACGTTAAACACCATTACTCGACTCAAATCCTTATTAAGACCGTCGAATAAACTATCGAAATTCATACAAAGACGTTTTGTTTTGGAATATTTGGTTTGGTTAGAATTGTTTAGTTTTTGGGCAAAAAACGTAGAAAATATAAATATTTTTACCGAAATTCAAAATAAGAAGCAGCCTTCAAAAAAAATTAGTTTTCAATATTTGTGGCTGTTCGTTTTGAGGCAAACCGCATACAAACACAAAATAGAAACTAAGTTACAAACTCAGTGATCAGTGGAGATTCCCGGTATTCTGGTAACAATAAATAAATAAATAAATAAATAAATAAATAAATAACCTGCTGTATGAGTTTTTATGTCAGATTGGATCTGTTTTGTTGAGTGGTTAGTTTTCACCTTCAAGTAGTTCGGTAGGAACATTTGCCGAGACAGAAAACATGTAGACGTTAAACAATCGTCACCTTCATACCCTGCTTGGTGTTTTCATCGTTCGTAAACTATGTAGACATCCGAAATGAACTTTTTTTCTAAATTTGAATCAAATATTGCTGTATTTCGAAACACGGTTTCCACAAAACAAAAATTAGGATTCATTGACGTACATTTATAGAGGTTTCATAAATCGACCTGTTTTTGACCTAAACCATTTTCTTGCTTTTGAAAACCCTTATAATTCGAATTTAATAATAAATGGTTATTTTAATACTCAAAATGAAACGCATAATGGTCCTTAACTATACAAATAAACCGAAGTGTATTGAATTGAGCCTAACCTATCTTCAATTTTTTCTAACAAAAAATGTTACTTTTTATTTCAGTGTGCATTTTGCTTTTCCACTTTATTAATATTCCTTTACACGGGCATATCCTCAGAGTGAAGTTCTTTGTGGCATATCAATGATTTCATAGTAAGCTGGATAGTTCAATCGGTAGAACACTAGCACTGGGCAATAGTAGAGTCCTACACCTGGCCTGACCGCTCATTTTATTCTGAGACAGTTTGGTGTCTGTCGGAATAGCTTGTGTGGTAAATATATCCGTTTAAAATGTCCATTCAAGAGAATTTTTATGGGAGGAACGTGGCGGTCTGAGTAGTTTAAAATACGTCTAGTATTAATTCGAGTCCCGATTCTACCTGACTCGGCAATTTTTGCGTATTTCGTTCGGTAACGTTCGTCACTTTTCGGTCCATCCAATGATCACCGAACGACGGAAGCTGAGTCCTTTTGTCGATATGACGTCATCGCAAAGGCGTCATGGAAACTTGGCATAGAAACCTACAGGGCTACTTGTTAGAAGCGCCATTTGGGACGTGTTTACTGATTTATTAGTTTTTACACAGAGAATAATGGAAACGATTAACATTCCTACATATAAGGAGTTGAAGAGTGGCGTTGCACTGAAGTAAGTCTGAATTTTATACAATAAACGTCTAGATTGGATTCAAAGCCTGATATTTTCAGTGACCATTTACCGTTTTCAAGTTCTCGGCATTTTATTTATTTATTTTGTTTGTTTGTTTTCATTTTTTAAATATTTCGTGATATCCAAATTTTCGGCATTTTATTTCCGACATTGTAAATTGTATTTTGCTTTATTAATCAATTAATTAATTTATTTATTTATTTATTTATTTATTTATTTATTTATTTATTTATTTATTTTCAGTGTTGACAGATTCTGTGGTTACGTCACATCCTTAAGTTTCACTCTCAGGCTACAATCGGCTGAATACAGAGTTGAGCCTAAAGTAAACTACATCCTGAGGAAGATACTTGCAGATAATGACATTCAAAGTAAGTTTTAATTTGTACACGTATAAACCTCTTTATTTATTTATTCATTTGCCCTTGCAAAATAATGCATGGTAGTTCTTTGCAATTAGGCCAAGATTCCATATGTCCGCCCGTGAGTTAAGTTTTTTAGCACACATGGTTGTAAATAACTCTAGTTATCAGAAAACGCTAAAACCATCTCATTCATAAACAAAAGAAGAAACAAAACTCAGAAGGTTCCTCACGCAAGCTTACGTGTATTTAAACTGAAGCTTTAAAATTAACATTTTCTGTTTTAATTACCAGATAATGGATTAATGAGACTGTTGGGAAGTTGTACCATGGAATTTCTAAAACAAACTACCGAACACGAAACCAATGAAAGAGAACTTAACGGAAAACAGATGAAAATTACATTTGATGAAACGTAAGTTACAGCTATTGAATTAAAATCAAATGGACTGATTGGTCTATATATTCATGTAGCACGTTTGATCTACATTATATTTAGTCAGTTACGATTTGAAATAAATTGAAAATAACTGACATTTATTTTTCCTAATCATTTAAGCAAATATTTCGAATATCATGATGACATACTCGTAAACCGGTGAATTTGCACGGTCGTTTAAATCTTGCGTAAATTCCAACAAGTAAAGACGCGAAAATAAAACTGTCTCGATTTTTTTATGTATAAATAGTAAGGGATTTGCACTGATTAATATTTTCACCCGACCTCGTGAAAAATAGAAATATGCGAATAAATCTGTAGAGTTCGAAAAGAGTAAGCCACCTGTGGCCACTACAGAGGACGCTTACAACTACAAGCGATTAAACAGACTAAACAAAGTAGAAAAAAATAAAAAAGATTTACCAAGCTACAGTACAGACCTGTCGATAGTTTAACACTCATCTACCGAATTGGTGCCGAATCGTCAGCTCCTCGTTACCAATATCTTGTGGGTTTTATGACAGCTGCTATAAAGCTCTTAGTAGACTTTGTCCACTAGGTAACCATATCTCAGCGACTTGGATTCTGATGATCGACTCTTAGTGTTAAACTTTTGACAGGTCTGCACTGAATGTCTTGATGTGATACATACATTTTTTTTATTTTTTGCAAATCAATAATATACATACCATTTCACAAACCTGCATCTAAAAATTGTAATTTATCAATCTTAAAGAATATAACTAACAAATATTTTTATAATATGTAATTTTGCTTGTATTAATATTTGTGCCTTTTATCTTACAGATTGAAAAGAAGTGACAAAAATGACCTTAAAGTACAAATTGATAAATTAGAAAAATTAAAGAAACTCCACATGAACGCCATGAAGACTCTGATTGAGAAACAAAAGGTAAACCCCCCCCCCCCTCTCTCTCTCTCCTATTAATTCTTAATATTTGTCAATTCCTCCATTTTTGTTTTGGAGCTTAAGTTTGAAATGCCATTTTATCAAGTGCCACTGTAGAAACTTGTGCTTGGTGATAGAATGCTGATTAGTGTTACTATTCCAATAGAATTTTACAATAATTCGCTACCAGACAATGTACTTTTAAATCCCATGAATTAATCTAAAACTAATGCTTAGCACTGTTTCATATATAGTGCACGGTTTACTTGTTCAACGTTTCTAATCTTTTGGCACTTATGATGAGCACTAAGTGTGATGTTTACTTTCCCGCAATGAACCCGATAATGGACGGACATGGCCGAGTGGTACTGTCACCGGCTTTCTAAGTCAAGACTTCTGAGTTAGAACCTCACTTGGAACTTGGAAATTTTCTGAGACGATTTTCATCTCCTGACCATACTAGAGCTGTTAAAAGCAACTAAAAAGTACTAGAATAGTCTTTCGGACCAGACTCAAAACCGAGGTACCGTGTCTCGGTTCACGCAGAAGTGTCTTCTGTAGAGTTTGAAAAAGAGTAGACCCCCTGTAGCCGCTACAGAGGACGCTTGCACCTAGAAGCGATTGAAACAGACTGAGCAAGATACCACACGATAAGATAAATGGTATTAGTATGACTAGAAAAAGTCTTTTACTTGCAGTCAATCGGGATCAAACGCACAGAGGTGAGACGACTTTGTTTCGAAGGAAGGTTAATGTCTTCCAAAACTTGAATTTGTAAATCGGATGTCGAGGTCTATGTCCTAATTATTTTACTAAAACCTGGGCGAATAATAATAGATAAAAACTATATTTTTATTATACTAGATGCTTTGGAAATTGAACAAAAAAGATACAAAGACCGAGGAGTTGGACAAAGTTAAACTTGACTATATTAAGAATATTGGAAAAGAAGAAAAGATCAGATGTGAAATGAAAGAGGTAAGGAGAGAGAGAGAGAGAGAGAGAGAGAGAGAGAGAGAGAGTATTAAAATGCCACAAGGCATCTTATATATGGATATTTGACCAGTTATTATTGTCATTGACCAAATAATAATCCAGTTTTTCCACATAATGTCTAGTAATACTGAATGTATACGTACTTTGTACAAAGTTTCAAAATATTTTTTTCATACTCCTCTCAAAGAGCATATTCTACTGTCTAATTAACTGTTTATTTAAAAAGCACAACACTGTAGTTTGTTTTATATCTTTTCTTAGCAATTTGTATAATAATTTAGCCATGTTGTAAGCATGTAAATCAATTATTAGTGTTGAAATAAGTATTACATTGCTTTATACAAATATTGAATTGCTTGTTTTGTTATACAAACCTTTTAATTTTGTTGATTTAAGGTCATTGAAAACATCAACATCGGCTTAAAATTTAAAATAACAGACAGATTGGAAAAATCAGTAGATACTCTGAGATGGCTAGCTGCTGAATTTACTTCTTATGAAAGGTAGATGCACTGACTTCATTTAAATATATCATTTTTTGTTCATAGCTTATAATTTCTTGTCTCACATTGTTTTATTATGCCGAAAACCATTGTCAAGCAAAAAGTACCTTTGTTATACAGTCAAACCTGTCTATAAAGGCCACCCAAGGGAACCAGTAAAAATGGCTTTTTTAGGCAGGTGGCTTTTATACAGATTCAAATAAAATGAATAAAGAACAATTGGGATACAATTCTACTGGCCTTTATAAGCAGGTGACCCTTGTATATATAGAGGTGGTCTTTAAGGCAGGTTGGACTGAATCTTGATTACTGGATCTGCCAATCAAATTTATTGTTTTTATGTTATTGCGAGGACAAGAGGACGCTTTAAAGTGATTAACCATACTAGTTTGCACAACTTTTTCACCCCGTTTCACTATACAACAATATTTTTATACTCGGTGATCTCAATTTAGTACTGAATCTGGATTACATTGGCTATAGCCAGGTACATACTTTCAAATAGATAGTTTTGTTTGGAAAACCTAATTGCAAAAAGTAATGTTAATATTATTTCAAAATTGTCTCACAGGACCGACCCTATTTGAATCACACCATGGACATTAAATTCCTAGTGTGATAAGGGATCGCTTGCCAAAGGGCAGTGACCTTCTGCATGTATTGGTTTTCTCCATCAGATGTACCAAAATGGTATTAAATTAAAATGATGATTTTCCAGTTTCATGGAGCACCAGACTTATATATCATTCGTGTGCGTTTTATTGTTATAGGACAGATGAGATGTTGTCACGCATCAATGGTTTAGATATAGCTGGTATAACAGATAACATTATAGAATCATTCTGTCACAGATACAGATACGCAGTACCTTCAGTAAGTGATATAAAATATAAATATATAAAAAACAAACAACAGATCCATGTCCGATTCACAATCTAGAAGCAAAGTAAAAACTTTGGAAATGGCAAGTTAGATTAGACACGCGAACTTCCAGCAGGGAAGTGAGGCCGGGTGCTCTGGAAAGGTATTACATTCCTGATAGGTGAATATCCATATGGTCACCCATAAAATATTTAGCATCACCAATGCAGCTTCGTACTCACGTTTTCTGCGCATGTGACTTTTTTGGTAATATCAATCGCTTAGTCAAAATGACATTTTATTAACAAGTCCATTTGATTAAATAAATGAATTATTAATTTGTATCCGTCACATTGAAAACCTGCAAAATATGTTTTTAATTTTTGCATTCTCTTACTTAGATAAAACAAAGTTTCTATTTTTATACAAACTTGGGTAGTTAAAACTGTTAATTTTGTATGCAAAAGTCCTCAACAATTTGACTTAATGGTTTTGGTTGAAAATAATTCAAGAACAAATATTTTGAATAAGCATTGGTACTAATCGAATGTGTCTGTTCATAACAATATTACATTTTATTTTACAGGATTACTTTCATTTCATGGACTTTGATTACTATCTGCTTAAAGAACCTCAGAATAGTGAACCAGAAAAATTGACTTTATGTATGGATTTACTGGAAGGTAAATAATATGTCATTTGCAATATTTTAACCCCCATATAAATTCAATTCATTGTTTTAATTGAAAAAGTTGATTGAAAAATTGTGACCTGCATATGTACACCAAGTGATACCATTGATAACTTAATTCTCATTTAAAGTCAAGAACGATTCGATTAGTTGTCTCAGTATTCGTTTCGTATGTTTGTAGTTCCGGTTTAAATATGAATCTATATTTTATTTTAATTATAAGTTATTCGGCTGCTTAATGCTGTCAGTATTAAGCCTTTTTATAAAAACCGTTTGTACTTGTACATATTTCATTCCTTCACTTCATAACAGCAGACTTAAGTTTCACAACTATAAATTAAATGTGACAAATTTTAAAATCTAATTTTTGGGGATTTTGTTTTGTTTTGTTTTTCTTTTTTTTTTTTCTATTTGATTTTTTCAGCTGTCATTTTGAAAGTTCACTCTAAGCTTATAACAGATTCATGCATATTCTAACTGTTGAAATTAATTTAGTGTATGGCCATAAAATATTGTCAAATTTAAGCTCACTAGTAAGAAAATCTTAGCTAAGGAATGATTGTGAAACTAGGGCCTATTGTTATTTGAACATTCTACTACCATTGTTGTTACAATCCCGATAACATTCTATTTTAATCGTGAGTTTTAAAGCCAAAGGTTATTGTAATTGTATAACATTTTGTGTTTCAGATAAAACCATGTCAGATTGTCTGAATCTACAAAACTTTCTTGTAAACAAGAAGTCAGGAATAAGAAGATTTTTTAGCTTTCACAGTAAACCTGGTGAGTACTCTTTTTGCTATACTTTTCTAAACAGCTATGAAGTTTTGTGGGTATCTCACTCCATATAATTAGAGGAGTTCGTGAACAACGAATAATTTAATGAGCATTAGCGTTTCGTTTTGAGTGGGATGGTTAGGAGTAATGGCGTTTTCCGCTTCATACAATATTCTTCCGTCTAGGTTGGTGAAGGAATCCTGTCCATAGAACAATAAGCGAACTGACAATTTTTCTCACACTAACCTGTCCAAGTAGGTATAAAACTGTTAGTAGTAAAAGTCGGCGAGAGTTTTAGTCACTGAATCTCTTCAAATAGTAAAAGATAATTCTAAATAAAGCATGCTCAGTATGCATGGAATCCAACATAAGGTACTTAAGTTCTGAATCAAATTGCGAAAAATAGCTTGATTATTGAAAACTAAAAAACAAATGAAATAAAAAAAATCTCTATTTTTATTATTTCATTCAGGTAGACAAAAAAAGGGTTTCTGAAGAATAAGTATGGGTCAAGATTAACGTCATATTATCATGATTTTGTTGTATACTTTCAGGCACACAACAAGCCACAAAGACAAAGAACCGATTATACAGTGAAATGTTGAAAGAAAAGATTCAGAAGACACCAGTTTATCAAAGTTGATATAAATTGTGTGGTTGTACATATGAGAAACGGAAATCTGAACAAACTTAATGTGATCAGTTTACATAATACATAGATCATGACAAGATTTTATATTCATATTGTTGTGCCAAATTAAAAATACTTGTTTACAAAGGGTGCTGATTGTTTTAAAACAATTATCTTTATTCATATAAATTATTTTTATTTTCATAATTGATTTTAATTAATTTCATTTTATTATGTATTAATTTATTAACTTTTTATCAGTTAATAAAATTATTTTATATTCTTTTTTTTACTTATGATTAATTCATTTATTTTGTCTTTTCTTTTTACTTTGAACAATTACAAAATTTTATTTTAAAGTACTTTTATGCTGTTTTGCAGTTTAATTTTATATGAAATATGCTTTTCACAAATTTCATAAAAGCTTGAATACATACTTGTTCTTTTTTTACCTTATTCTTTTATTTGACCATATTGAATTTATTTTTACGTTTAATTTCCATTTTAAGATAAATTTATTATTACGTTTAATTTCCATTTTAAGATAAATTTATTTATTTATTTGTTATTCATTCATTTGTTTATTTATTTTGTTGTTGTCATATATATTTATGATGTTAAAATTATACTGATGTTATCAATTCTGTATTGATCATGTTGAAATTTATACTGCATAACTACAACGAAATATATCAAAAGATACAAAATACATAAATTTTTGTGTTTGTTATTTTTATTGCCAAAACATTATATAATTAATATACGCATACTTTGAAAATACGAACTAACATTTTACACAGCTTACTGGCTCCGTAGCATCCCGATACTGAGTAACTACATACCACTTAGCATCAAGGTCATAATTATCAAATTCTACGTGAACATTTACTTTGCATCAAAAACAAACATACTAATCCATGTCCAAATCACAATCCAGAAGCAAAGTAAAAACTTTGGAACTGGCAAGTTAGGTTAGACACATGAACTTGCACCAGGGACGTGGGACCGGGTGATCAATAAGGTTAAGTACCTCCTGTTTCGCTTTATCCGCCAAGCGTGTAATAATTATTGTGTGAAAGAAACTTGGGACGTCAAATATATCCAGGGCAATCCTGGACACAGAGACGCCAAACTTGTAATTTTAAAAAATGTGATCCAACTTTTGCGCAAATCTGTATTCAGCCATTCGAACAAACACGAAAAAGCAAAAACACCAGTTACCTGTAGCATAGTCAATTTATTATTCATCTAAATGTTAATCTCACTTCATTAAGAAAACGGTTCATTGGTCTCTCAGCCATCCCGATACACAGAGCAGAAGCTGTTTTATGCATTGATTGTAATTAGAATATAAATAGTTGTAGCAGCACTAATAAAATTTGATTCTCATAAGGTAACAGCATGTAATTAAGACCAGTTTAATTATTACAGTATTATTTGGTCGCTGTAGGTTTCATTTTTTAATTCTTTTGATGAATAATGAATATCACATTTTTGGGATACTATAAGGTTATAACTATTAGTCAGGTTATTATCGGTTAATTCATTGCAATTTTTTCTAATTACTTGTTTATTCTGCACTATGAATTTGTGACTTCTTAGTTCATTTTATATTAATTGAAAATTATTCCATTGTGCCGTGTTCGCCTCCTAGATTCCAGCGAGAACACGTCTTCTTGTTAAAGGTTTCCTACACTATCCGAGAACTGACTATCTTGTCTGGGGTGCAAAATATATTTTCTTTACTTCGCTCGACACCATTGTCTATTTTAAATTTTCCTTGAGAAATCTGACAATTTCTGAAAACGAATTTAATTTCGCAGTATTCTTATTTCAGCGCTTTTCGTGCTAGAACAATTGTGCTTCCACCGCAAATATTTCATCTCCATAACATTTGGCTTTATATAGCTCAGTAACTGCATAAAATTATAACTGCTCAAATTGGTTTTACTATGAAGATAGAACAAAATATTGAATACACTGAATTATGTATACAGTATCTTAACGTAAGATAAGAATTGCCCAATCCAGTTTATATACACCCCACCCCACTAACTAGTTTGAGGGGGGTATATACGAATCACCATGTTCGTCTGTCTGTCTGTCTGTCTTTCCGTGTATAATCGTGTCCGGGCCATATCTCAAAGCTGCTTTGGATGACTGTCATAAAACTTCACATGGATAATTTTCATGGCCCAAAGGTGTAGCATGACTTAATTCAAGGTCATATTGGAAAGGTCAAGGTAGTGTGAAAACTATGTTTGAAAATCGTCTGTGGGCCATATCTCAAAGCTGCTTTGGACGACTGTCATAAAACTTCACATGAATAATCTTCATGGTCCAAAGATGTGTCATGACTTTGAACCAAGATCATATCGTATTTATGCATTAGTTACTTATACAGAGGGCACTATCAAGATTTACGGACTGCCCGAGAGCGAGTATTTGGCCGCAGGCAAGGGTCATATCAAAAAGTTGGTCGGAATACTCGTCCCGAGGGCAGTCCGTAAATCTTGATATTGCCCTCTGTATAAGTAACTAAAGCTTTTATTGCATTGAACAAACAAAATCGCATATACTTAACATGGAGAGACATACGAACATTGATAGACCCCATTTCTATATCCCTTCCAAGTTGCCAACTTCGTTAGAGTGGGGAATAAAAGCAAAACATTAATATAACAACAAAATTTTCTTTTTAAACGCAACAACACAAATCTATATAAATATTAAATACAATATCCAATGTATAGTTATATAACTGTCATTTCACAACTCGTAACGTTCAATACCGAATATGGACCGGTCCATACACCGTGTATAAACCGTTCGTACACTGTATTATTTTCATCATTTTCTCAGCTTTCGACCAATCAAATTAATTGTTACAGATGTGATATGCAATAATAGCCCTTATAGATGTTGGGAGCGGGGGTTATTTGGCTCTCAAGAGACAATTCTAATGTACAGTTTTGTGGTTGAAGTGTATTAAAGTGTTTTAAATGGTTCCCGTCTTCAAGTGAAAGCTGTTGTTGTACGACAATGCTCAGAAAACATTAAAGACCTGTAGGAAGCGTCTAATCACTTGTGATGAAGGGCACTATGTACTCTATTGAACTGATCATGACTGACTAGATGATTAGTCCCAATCAAACCAGAGATGATGAAGATATTTATCTTTTCTTGCTCTTCCATTTTAAGTACAAACCATTTCAATACATTTACGTATAGAAAACTTGATTTCAATTTGTCCGGTAAAAATAGACTGATCATTGTATACATCAAAAACAAACATACTCATCCATGTCCGAATCACAATCCAGAAGCAAAGTAAAAACTTTGGAACTGACAAGTCAGGTTAGACAAGTGAACTTCCACCTGGGAAGTGAGGCCGGGTGCTCCGGAAAAGTAAGCACCCCTTGTTTAGCTAGCTACGCCCGCCACATGTGTAAACCTTTAAAAGTAGGTTCTACGAATCATTCTGCATTGTGATTGTCATAGAACAAATATATATCATCAATGCGTTGTTTGGTAAATAGATGCAAATATTTTGTCTTATTTTCAAGGAAATTCGAATCGTTGCGATTTCTTTCCAGTGATGACATTAAAACAGTTTATGAAACAACATTATCTTGAACTTAATGATATAACAATGTAAACTGGAGCTGTACAAAAATCTGACCTTTTTAATTACTAAAATTATCCAAAATACACGTCCTTACAATAAATTAAATCTTACCGTCCATCATTTCCAATAATTACCATTTCATCTCGGATTCTGTAATAGAATTACCGCCAATCCTGAACAAAGTGTCTTCGGCAATATCTTCCACGTCCATGTTTTTGATTAATTTAATGATTTCTACAAAAGAATAATTCTGGAAATTGTCATAGCTGAGAGGTAAACAAGTGTTGAGTTAAGAGCCTAGTAATAGACCTGATTATTGTAAAAATCACAAATAGTCAAGTTTAGTAACGACGAGCATACACATAGGCTTACATAAGTTACATGTATGTTTGTATGTGTCTTAGGAACATCGGTCGTTATTAGTAATTATAAACATGTATATCAGATATTGGACGTCATCGTTAAATCATAGAAGTGGCCTTGGAATAGAGCAATGTGGTTTTACGCTCAAATCAACATTTTTTTACTGATATCGATGCCGTTACTTCAAGGGTGATGGGGAAAACCGGAATATTCAGAGAAAGCCATCTATTTGCAGCTAGAGAACTGACACACCTTCTTAAACAAGAATCTGAGTGGGATTCGAACCTACGCGTTGAGAGGCGTTATAACGTAACCGTTTATAGCCGTAGATGATGATTTTACTTATCTACGCGATGTGGAAGTGTCATCTGAAAAAAATTCATTAGAACGAAATACTAATTCGACAATTTACAAATTTGTTCAAACAATGTAGCTTTAGTTACGTTATCGGTTACTATTTACATTTAAATACAAAATCGCTACGTGTATTTCTGTTTGTTTCTAATATCTGTGTCAGGTGTGTGGAACATCTTAGATAATAATGATGCCATCAATGTCTTGCCCTAATTAATCTTCCAGTTTTAAATGTAATAAAATATTACCTGTGATGGGATGTGGTAATGGAAAACCAATTATCAAGTTAATTGAAACATTAAGGAGGATGAACAACCCGATTGTTAAGAGCAGTTATCACTTGGTAAGATGAGACGTATCCTTCTTAATGTCTTTGAGTATTGAAATGAATGCAGAAACATACACCAGTTCCATCTGTCTTGAGAATTAAAGTGGGACATATAACTATAGAGTATATTTCGTGAAAACCATTAACAGGACAATGTATAATTAATTGATAACACTAATGCCATTCAATGGTTCTTTATTTTTCTATAAGTTACCCGATTTCTCGGTACCATACTTGTGACATTGATATACAGTACAGGCCTGTCAAAGTTTAAAATCAAGCCGAGTTAGCAAATTAGATGTCAAATCGACAGCTAATTTCAGACCTTTGTTAGCTATATATCGGCAGCTGCAATCTACATGGTCATCTCTTGGCAGGTCTTCGGTCACTAGCTCTCTCCATCTGGGGCACTAGACAGCCGAACTTCGAGCTCAGTGTCAAATTTTTGACAGGTCTGTAATGCAACAACTTCAGTCCAGATCTCGGTCAAAATTATAACGAGTAACCAGAAATCGGCCAATCACAAACTAGTGATACTTTAAAAGCAGCGACATCATGCATCGCTACTTTAAGACATCGCCAATTGATGTTACAAAAACATTTATATTATTTTACTTCATATTATCAGCGGTAATTTAATTGCAAAATGAAATTTACATGTATGGATCACGTGACAGCCATGTTATCATGTTAATGACGTAAGGAAGCTGTGTTGCTGGTAAACCTCAGGATGAGTGACAACTCGCAAGTTATATAAAACTTGTCATTTAGGAAAAATCTGAAGAAGGCTTATCAATCACGCGCCAAAGCTGGCTTACAGAAGATTAATAAGAAAACCAGACGTGTTGAATATCAATATTGTTTACAAAAAAGACTTATATAAGGTTAGTGGTTTATGAAATAACTTATTGCAAAAAACAAACCATTCTTACCATTGTTAATCCTGGGAAATGATGATAAATCTGAGAGATTTAATATGCATTTGATGTTTTAAAAATTTGTTATTTTAAAGCAGTAATAATAATCGTTAAAACATAAAATAAGAAGTCAATTTTAGCATCAATAGACATTGATGAATATAAAGAATGGATAAAATGCAATGGAAAATACATATTTCATTTAAATTTGTCTTTGTTATGTTTGGAAATTGTTTAGCACAATCACGGTATCGTCTATTAATATCCATATAGATTTCAACCTTTTAAAAAATTAAAATAAATTGTTTCATTCGTTAGTAAAAACTGTTTTCCTAAGACTTTGAATACTTGTGCTCAATATTTTGTTTCATTCTTTTAACTAGTAGATCGCAATGGAAGAACAATAACAGTAAGTCAATAAGGTTTCCCCAACAACGGTCTCACTTGGTCATTAGGCTTTGAGCCATAAATATACAGAAAAATCCAAAATTGAGATTGGTATATCTTTATGCATATTGCATTCCGCACACAATAGACTACAAAAAGTATCATCATAAGCAATTTATTGTAACTTTTGAATAAAACTTCAATCTAAACTGTACTAAAATCGCTGACTTTATCGTGATAATTAACCAATGTATGTGCATGGTACTATAAACCTAAACTTTATCAAAATTAATATCGCTCATTCTGATCCGTTTGTTTATAAACTCTGCTAAATATTCGAATTATGTACAATGTATTTTGATTTAAGGACGTAATTTTTTTAAATTCAGTCAAAGTTATCTATACCAAAATAGCAATAGAAAGTATTCCTTCTTTTCTGGAATAGGTTCAAGATCCACAAAGCGTGCAATTGTAAGATACATTCGAGGAGAAAAATTGTTTCAACCAGGTCTTAATTGACAGGATAAACACCGGGCAATTGGTCACCGAGGCACCCTGCATAAGTCAGACGTTTTGAGACACAAAATCGAAACAAATCAGTTTATCTAGTTTTAGACTTGATTGAGTAATTTTGGAATATGTCCAAATTGAAATTCGTGTTTACTGGACGTTGACAAAAGCTGGAGCCATAATCAGGAAAGCTCACATGTCTGATTGTTATACCAATGTGTCGTTTTCTATTGGCAGTCTGTGAAACATTTTCAATATAGATGCACAAATACACTTCGCTTCAAGAAACTTAGTTATAAAAGGAACAACCAGTAAATATAGACCAAAACAAACAAAAATCACTTCCTGCTTTTTAACGATGCCTCGGTATTATAACACACAACTTGCTCTTATGGTACACAAAACACCTCCATCATTCCATGTTCGCAATAGAAAAAAATCCTACAAATGAAGTATGAGAATGATTGTAAGCTCACTTAACAGTGTCAGCGGTATTGTCCCGACACTACAGTTTCCTTCATCATCCCAGATCTGGCCCCGGTTTCACAATCATTACATGTACTTAACTTAAGTTTAGCAAATTATGACAATGTTTTTAATGTTTTTTTGAAAATATCAAGAAACGTTTTTGACAAAACTTAATAAAAGTGATCTTAAAAATGAGACCTTAAATTCGTGTATATCTTAAAAATTAACACAATTATTAAGGTATGACAGTTGCTAAATTTAAGTTAAGGAAATTCATAGCTAAGGAATGATTGTGAAACTGGGACCAGACTGCTTGGAAGGAAATTTAATATAACGTAAAACATCATAACGCTATTCCTAATTTTCACCACTACAAGGAATTGTTTACGTTAGTATTGATGTACACTGCCCGATTTCTTCTGTCACAAGGTTAATTGCTTTTAAAACATAATCTTTAAATACTTCCCTATTAAAATAATTAATTTTCTGTTTTTAATATTTTCAAAATTTATTAAGGAAATACTATGCAATATTAATTTTCTTATCATAGAGAGCAAGGAAATTACTTCCCACAAGGGATTTAATTAAGCTATTTTGGTACAGATAGTTTTTGTGGCCTGGTTCACTTTAACAATAAAAAATATAACCTGAAAGTCATTATTATGTTGCCCACACAAACCTTGTGTTGCCCACACAAACCTTGAGATGTAAATACAATGTACAAATGTAGTTGCTTGAAATATAGTCGATAATGGGTATGGAAATGTATTAATTATTAATATTTTGATCATTTAATAGTTTAACCATTTCAAAACTAAAATAAAATTACAATATTTATAAAGAGGTAATAATTACATTCAGAATTTTTTATATATTGTTTTCAGAATTGCAATTGTGAAATTATCAAAAAACAAACAAACCATTCCATGTCTGAATACCACAATCCAAAGAAAAGTAAAAACTTTAAAGCTAAACACGTGAAGTTCCACCAGGGAAGTGAGGCCAGGTGCTCCGGAAGGGTACACAGATCCTGTTTAGCTATCTACAACCGTCCCCGACCCCGTAATCAGAATTTGGAATAAGTGAGATGGTTTTGGGGCCCTGCAATATTACTATAACAACCACACAACTGAACATTTGCTTTAGGGCCTGTAGAAAATTTTATAATCAGCGATTGCATTATGTTAATGTCTTTTCTCGTTTTTGTTTGCCTGTTTTTCCATTTACTTGAAGTGTGTTGTGTTTTGATTGCGTTGGAAGTTGCCCAGTATAACGGTTTTCCCGGTTGCAAATGGTTGCAAATTACTTTTTTTGTTGTATAGTAATCTAGAAGTCAATTTACGATACAATTTAATAACACATCTAAAGCGACTAACCCTTATTTGATATAAAAATCAAACTATCGATTTAACTAAGATGTTTTTTTAAAAACAATGAAAGGTTTGAATTTAAAGATAATGCAATTTGTCGAATTTTAATTTCGCAAATGTCAAGTTGTACATAAAAACATTGATGGGGGTTAATATAATTCTTAACCGAATCTCTCCAAAACGCTTCTCAAATATAGAACATTGCTGTAGGAACATTAATAGAGTGGAGTGGGGATAATGACGTTTGACGCCCCAGTCAAAATTCGTTCACTTATGTCGATGCAGTTCTGACAATTTCCAACATCCCCGCGCACAATAGGAGCTGTCCGTTTGCGAATCAAAATTATACGGGAAGTTGCTCTGTGATATGTAAACGCGCGCTTTTAACACCTCCCAATAATACTTTCATGCCTGTAATGATACAATGCGCTTTTCAAGGTTACTGAATCTAAACAATATAATATAAAGCCATTAAAGAAACAAATAAACACATTAACATTTGCAATGATTTGGATCTATCAATCTGTGTTTGAGTCCATTGACATTTGTATTAGCTATGAATACCATTGTTCATGTGACATGCAATTCTTTGCTAATTGCAATACATGTACGTTTGACGTCATTTGTTTTGCCGTAGGTAGCAGTGTATAGTTTGTTTTTGTGGAATGACGAAAAAAATAAAAATTAAAACGCGAAATATAATGTAAATTTTGAAATATCTAGAACTTCCATCGCCATACAAAGCAAATTCATCACGATATTCAGTTTGCTTTGCACAGCAATGGAAGTTATAACAAAATGTAAATTTCAATTGTAGATAGATAATTCTTTGGTTAAGCAAATCGACCACATAATTTGCAAAATCTTTTTTATCTCCCGCCTTTCGAAGAAAAGGGAATATTGATTCGAGTCTCCGTCCTTCTGTTCGTTCGAAATTGTTGTCTACGCTCATTGATAGGAGATGCGCATATCGTTAACCCGAGTTGGTTTGCAAATTTTTCTCGGAGTTATAGCCCTTTAAATATAGGTGCAAATCACACAAAAACTCCTGGCGGGGGGGGGGGGGGGGGTCCTACCTAGTTTACTGAATTTGCTTGTAAATGTAAGTAAATAGTGTAAGTTTGTTTAAATGCAAATTTTATCCGAAGATAAACTTCTGAATTAATGTGTCATGTGGTAAGATTGAATCTGTATGGAACACCAGGCTTTTAAAATTAAAATATGAAACCAGTTTTTATTAAGTGCGATATGAAACTAATGTGAAATGTTGCCATTAATTTTGCACTTTATAGGGGTTACATATTTTTGTCCTTGACCCATATAAGTATATATCCCGCCTATCTGTCTGTAGGTATATAGTGCATGCATTTTGTAAATAGATTGGAACCGTCAAGCGACTCAGGCCCTTCATTAAAATCAATTTGTTTTTGTCATATAACACTTCTTTCGGCTAGGTTTTAATCTTACCATTGCTCCATTGAGTGATTATATACAGGATAGTGTTTCTTCTATCAATCATTTTATACTTCAGAAATCAAGAGATTTGACGTTATATATAGCTTTATTATAGCGAGATTTAATCTCTCTTGTTATAAGATCTACATATTCACTACTTTTTTCTCTCTTACAAGAAAAAACAAAACCACGGACCTGTCGCTTGTATATGATCTACAACGTGCCAATCCCTTTGTCTATTGACGAAAAAAGGCAAATATTGTATAAGAGTTAGACTGTAATAATCTCAGAACTTAGAGATACGTGGATCTAATTGGATGTTTAGAGCGGATTTGTGGGATCATAACTGGAGTTCTAAGAATTGCCTTAACTACAGAATGATCGAATTACGTGTCGTTTATGGTTACGTTATAACAATGCTTTAGTACATACCTGTCGAAAATTTAACGCTAAGCTAACGAATAAGTAGCAAAGCTCATCTCAGTTACATACCGTGATCACTAGACGGCATTTCGGCAGATGCTATCTATCTCTCGTTAGGTTTCCGAAAACTCGCTATTCATATGCCGGTCACTCGGGAACCGGACATTGACTTCTGTTCGTTGGCTCAGTGTTAAGCTTTCAACAGGTCTGTACTGTAGTCAGAGATTGCAGTATGAATAAATCAATGCTTTAAGACGGTTTATATACACTTCAATCGGCTATAAATAAACAGTAATGATGAACATCATTTGCTTACTTATTGCACATTAATTATATATAAACTTATACTCCCACAGGGGATATCAATAAGAGTTGAGATGATTACCGGTAATATGCAGCAGTCTCGATAAAATGAACTAGAGGCGCATTTGTATTCTGTATAACAAGAAACATTATCGGTAGGAAACTCGCGGTTTCTGATCTTCTAAACGATTTCGCGGTAAGAAATTTTAACGGTTCTGGTCGAAGGGAAAAATTACCAAGGGAAAAACAGAAATTCTCCCTGAGAGAATATATTCGCGGGAATATCGCCCCACATCCCGAGATAGTCGGTAACATGGAGTCTCGATAAAAACTAGCGGTGTATTGGTATTCTTAAGATTGCCTCGAGAAAAGAAACTAGCGGCGTATGTGTATATTTGAGATTATCGTAAAATGCAGTGTCGAAAAAGGAAGAAGTGGCGTACAGAACATGCCTGTCGAAAGATTTACACAAAGCTAACTAATGAGTACCAAGTCGATAGCTCGTCTTGGCTCCTCGTTAGCTTGATATATCTACAGCTGTCTATCTCTCCGCAGCTTTTCGGTCACTAGATATCCATACTTCGGCCATTCGACAGCCGAGATTGGACACTCTTTCCTTAAGCTTAGCGCAGTGATAGAAATATGCTGTATTTGTATACATGTATATGCGAAATTCTACTGTCCTAGTTGATGTAATATCTTTAAACAATCATATATTGGATCTTTGTGGATTCACTAACCCAAATAATTACTGCGAAATGGTTTATTTTTTGTGTCAATTGTTGTATTCCTAGGTATCCTTACCCACGAATTTACATCTCAACGAAATTTTATACACTACAAATTTACCTTAAACGGAAACCACCACCGTGAATTTAATACCCACACACATCCACAAAATGACATTTTTCCTTGAACCACGAAAAAAAAAATGAATTCACAGTATATAATAATTGTGATAAAGGATATTGATAGTAAGACAAAACAAAATTATTTGGACATGGATTTGTATGTTTGTCTTTGATTTGAAGTGCACAGTGTTTGGGCATTTTTGTTTCTGTCTGAAAATAACCATTATGTTCAAAACTTGTTGACGGAGGAAACAGAGAGCAGGGTCTGGAGAAAACAGCGATCTTATCTGACCAGAAGGGTCACTCCAACGTAATGGTCTTTATAGACAGGCGTCCTTTATTAACCGCCTAAGAAAATCTAAGTATATCATATAATTAGCACCGGTAACACGGGGGTAATCCTGATACACCGTATTTCATTTACGTCGGAGTATTCCGTCGGTTTTAATTTACGTCCGAGTAAAATGATACATTTTTGGTCGTTACGCTTTACGTTAAAGAGAAGAGATGACTATTTTTAATATAACTTCATAAAAACGAAACTTTAATTGAAAGCAAACAGTTAGTCGCATTATATTTGATGGTATTTAACTTCCTCATTTAAAAACTTGCAAGAAATAGTCATATTTTTCACTTACCTTTAACATTTTCAAATTTTGGAAGGTGCTTTTGTTTAGCAGCTGATTTTAATAAAACGGACTTGGATTCAAATGATGTTTCTACTCAAAATTCTCAAGAAATGTCTTTACTTTTATAAAGTCACAAAAACAGAAGCTTTACTCGGCTTATAAGTGAAATTTTATGTTTTGTTTAAGCGGAGTGACATAAATGTTACGCTTTCCGACCAGCTGTGTTATGCTTTACGTGACGATATGTTACGCTTTCCGTTTAATATGATTCGCAATTGACAGATCTCAATCTTCATTATAACTTTAGATCGAATGTCCTTCTCGATTAAATCTTCACAGTTTGTTTCAGAAGTCATTCTGAAAGCATTGCAGGATAGGATTCAGTTTTTGTAAGAGAACAGAACCATACACAGTTCGTAACTTGAACCAATAAAAACAAAAACAACATGCATGCTTATATAACAATACATAACTTTGAAACTAAACACTTACGCAAGACTAAACCGACTGAAAGATAGTTATACCAAGTGCAAAAACAAATTAAACACGTGTGAAATACCATTTTGAAAAAGATTAAATGTGGATCATATTTTTACCATTTTCTGTTAAGAATGTAGTTGAGTTGGACATTGTATTTCACGCCCCAATAAAGAATCATTCACATACATTGTATATCGAGGCGGTGAATTCATAGATGGTGAATGAAATCAGTGTACTCAGAGAATCCGCCACCTTTGGCACCGAACTGACAACGGCTCCGGCTACGTTTATCACTCTTCCTGACACTTTCTGCATTAGGTCATGCTTGTGACATACCAGGAGATTCAGCTTTCACCACCATCGTGTTATGTGGTGTATTTTGACTGTGGTGGCTTACAGCTATTATCTCACCATTCATTATCACCACCCCTTTTCTATTTTTTCAGATCATAAGCAACAAGCGTTTCGTAATTTTTTTCATAAAACCTTATCGCCCCGTTTCTTCGTTTAACTTAAGGACTTACATCTTCATGTGCCTCAAATAAATGTTGAATGATTCATTGGTGGACGACCAGTATCGACATCTGTACGTGGCCCTTGATGTTTCAGACATTATTAATTCATGACTGAAATTTCAAATGCATGATTGTATTTTACTAGTTGGTTTCATAAGTGAAAAGAGGTCATCTGTGGTCGAGTGGTCTAAAGGACTGGCTTATGGATTAAGATGCCTTTCATCGCCTTGGAACGAGTCCCACTTAGCGAAAATCGGCGGCTTCTCTGGGTACACTGGTTTCATTCACCACCTCGATATATGTGGAAGAATCTTGACTACGGCGTTAACAACATGACACTTAACTGGGCCGTAAAACATCATTACCCAACTCAACTATATTCTTAGATTAAAAAGTTAAAAATTAACAGAAGAGGCTGATGGGCCTCAACGCTCACCTTATTATATACAATGGATCAATGGTTGTCCCAACACAATAACACGCGTGAGCTTAAAGGTTAGGTGAGATGTAAATGTGAAAACTCATGTATCTGTTTATATAGTCAAGTTATAACAATTGTATAATTTCAGTATTCTTTTTATATCTGTTACCGTGATCCTTAACCCATGACCTTGATCTATATGATCACCATGTCAATACCTACAACATTCTAACTTGCATGCATATACAAAAAGTTAATAGTCTTGCAGATAACTAACCATTTAGGTTTACTTGTGCATCTGTGACCTTGACTTTTGAACCCATGGCTTGATCTATGTATAAAAATGATCACACTGTCAATACCTACACTATTCGTAAATACATACCTATTTAATAAGGTAATAGTTTTGCAAATAATTAGCCATTTTGGTGTACTTGTGCATCTATGACCTTGACTTTTGAACCCATGACCTCGTCTGAAAAATTAGTAATTTTTATGAAAGTTCAAAAACTGGGACATGACCTTGAGCTTTGATCTTTACATCAATTCGAGAAAAATAGCGAGACAAGATCCAGACGGTGGCACAACCGGCCTGTGCCCCTAAAATTTTCGGGTATTCATAAGAAATATTTTACCAGTCCATAAATGCACCCTAGAAGAATGTTTTTTTCAATCCTTTGAGTGTTTTTTTAAATCCTTTGAGTAAACCTGACAATTAAAATTTGAAGTCCCCTAATTTCCCACCAACTGATGTCGCAGCCTCTTCACCACACTATAATATGGGGAAAGGACTGCTCTATATAGCTTTTGTCCCCAAACACAAAGTAAAATTTGTCAGTGTGCCCAACCCCCCCCCCCCAACATAGAATGCTGGATCCGCCACTGAATACTGCATACATTTATGTTCAATCTTTGTTGAGTCTCGTTTCATAAATTACGAATTTTACGCAAAACTCGCGTTACCAATTTTTCGTTCAATTTTCATGTTCCCGGGTATCATGAATCCAAATATCTAATCAAAATTTGCCTGCACGTTTTGATTTCAGAGTTTTTGCCTTTTTTTGCTATTTTAGTAACGACAGCCATCTTGTTTGGCGTGGCCAAACCCCGAACACCTGTTACCCAGGCCTGATAATCACCAAGTTTCATCAAATTTACCGAAGTAGTTTTGAAGATGAATAAAATGTAAAGTTTACGAACGACGCATGACAAACGACTGACGATGATAGATGACAATAAACCCTATATATGAACTACATTTGATCCTTTTCAAAATGGTATTTTACACGTACAGTCGAACCTGCCTTAAAGACCACCTCTATTATAAGGACCACTTGCCAATAAAGGTCACTTTTACTAGTTCCCTTGGGTGGCCTGTATAAGCAAGTTTGACTGTAGTTTATTTTTGCAATTCGTATACTAAGTAACTATCTTTAAGTCTTTCGTAAGTGTTTACTTTTGGAAGCAATGTACACATGTATTGCTATATAAGCATGCATGACAGTATTTTGTTTTTTGTTTCTTATTGGTTCAAGTTACGAAACTGTGTATGGTTCTGTTCTCTTTTAAAAATTGAATCCTATTCTGCAATTCATTTTGAATCACTTCTGAAACAACTTGTGAAGATTTAATCGAGAAAGACATTCGATCTAAAGTTATAATGAAGATTGAGATCTGTCAATTGCGAATCATATTAAACGGAAAGCGTAACATATCGTCACGTAAAGCATAACACAGCTGGTCGGAAAGCGTAACATTTATGCCACTCCGCTTAAACAAAACATAAAATTTCACTTATAAGCCGAGTAATGTTTCTGTTTTTGTGACTTTATAAAAGTAAAGACATTTCTTGGGATTTTTAAGTAGAAACATCATTTGAATCCAAGTCCGTTTTATTAAAATCAGCTGCTAAACAAAAGCACCTGCCAAAAATGGAAAATGTTAAAGGTAAGTGAGAAATATGACTATTTCTTGCAAGTTTTTAAATGGGGAAGTTAAATACCATCAAATATAATCCGACTAACTGTTTGCTTTCAGTTAAAGTTTCGTTTTTATGAAGTAATATTAAAAATAGTCATCTCTTCTCTTTAACGTAAAGCGTAACGACCAAAAATGTGTCATTTTACTCGGACGTAAATTAAAACCGACGGAATACTCCGACGTAAATGAAATACGGTGTATCAGGATTACCCCCGTGGGTAAGACATTAAATAATGTGTTTCATAAAATTACTTATTTATCACATGCCTTCTTACTTCAGGTGATAAATTATTCATAGAAAACTTAAATATTTGATGATCTCTTATAATTGTTTTAAAACGTCTGACAAAATACAGCATATCCGAGTATTTGATATGCAATAATACATTTTTTCTTAGAAGTTGGAGGGAAGTTATTTCTATGGATATCTCTATTCATAATAAATAACAATTTGTGTTCCTTCCTGCCTTCCGTCCTCAGTTACGGCTCCCTTTGTTTAGATTTTCTCTTTCGAAACTATTCCTTAATGAATTACATAACAACATTAGATAAATTACTCATTCAAGATTTAAAAAAAATTTAAAACGGTGATTTGATTCAGCCTTCCAAAATTGAAAAAAAACCAGTTGACTTCCAATAATAACACAAATTTTTAGAACTATAAAACTTGACTGATCATGAAGACATGGTTCAAATACATGCACATGGGGCGTAGGAGCCATATAGAACCAAATTCTGATGGCGCCTTGCTAAGTAAGACAGTGGTGTAATAAGAAATACATCATTTGATAGAGGAGCATACTTAAAAAAATTGTTAAGTTTTATGGAACAACCCTATTGCGATTAACAAGACATGAGATGATATTCTGATAAACTGTACAAGAAGGCACGGCATTCAGTACAGACCAGTGGAAAGTATAACATTGACCTAACTGGAAGGAGTCGAATGTCGATTGTCGGGTGGCCCTGATATGGATAGCTAGTTTTATAAGACAAGCTGCCGAGAGAAATATAACAGCTGTCAAAAAACCGTCGATGTATAACCGAAGTGAGCTGTCGTTTCGGAAATTATTCGTTATCTGTGTTAAATTTTCAACTAGTCTGAATTTAACATTTGTCAATTTTTCTGGCGCCTTTATTATATAACTATACACCATGTCCATTTATGCAATGAAAGGGTTAATGGTATAGCATAACTTCATAATTCACAGAAAATACCATTGTACAAGATCGTACATTATCACATAACATGATATATACATTTCAGATCAATAGGGTTGTTACTGCGATAATGGTGATAAAATGGCAATTTTGCTCACAAATTGGATTTAAATTTTCAAGTGACAGAAAATTATCTTCAATTTTATATAGCGTCCTGACAGTTTGGATTTGACTATCAAAGAGCACTGATCTTTAATATTATATTGTGATATGGAAATTTGTATTTGACTATCAAAGATCAATCTCATAATCAGGTTTCATGTTCATTCAATTTATGCTAGTGTGCGTAAAAATGGAAAAGGTTTTTTTCCCGAACATCAAATATTCCTGATAAAAACAATGCATTTCGATATTAAAATTTCCATTCAATAATCTAACAATAAGTGTTCAAGTACAGTAAGTACAGTTGTCGGTGTGTTGTGAGATTCTCGCGTCTCCTTTGCGGTTATCTGTTCATTGTATGTTGGTAATGGTCTAGTTTAATGAATCGAACAAAGCAATAAAACCTAACGGTATTCTAGGGAATATTTTGAGAAAATATCAAAAATATTAATAACACGAGCGTAACATCAAATTGAAATATGCCTGATAATATTGAGCATATCATACCATACCATGACCATTTGCGTTATTAATCATATTTTTCCATTTATATGCATGTGTACAGATCCAACACAACGATTGTCAAAGGAACACATTTAGTCGCACATTTCAGGCAAACCTAAAACTAGAACTGTCTCTTGAGACCCAAATACCCCGCCGCAAACATTTAATGTTTTCCGCGACATTGACCTTTCCGATATGACCTTGGTTAACGCAAAGGCAAAAATTTCTTCACCTTCGCCTATAGCTGGCGACCTCTCGACATAAGTGAAATATTCTTGACTGGGCGTTAAACACCATTACTAAACTCTATCAATCAGCTCTTTTCTTATAGAAAAATGAACTTTTATATTTATATATATATATATATATATATATATCGGCATACAGCACATATTTCGTATCAAAACAAAAAAAAGGAGATTATAAGATTATGGTTGCTTGCAAAATTATACATAATAAGCATGATGTATAAAAAACCGCCATCGAGCTCACCCCTATCCCTCTCAGTGTATATTTTAGACTATTTTATCTCTCCCGATCTCCCTCGATCAAAAATTCAAATGAATGATTTAGTACTTGTGCATATGTGCCATTTTATAAAATGGACAAAAACGCACCATGCCTTACACACCAGGCTTATCATCTATGTATGATGAATCCCTACTGATATTGAAAATGTTTCGTTATATAGCAGTATATTATAAACGATCAGAATTTTTTTCTTTCATCCAAAAAGTAAAAACACAGATGGCAATTAAATTATGAAATAACTATATCATATTATCTAATAGATAAACAAGTGCGCGTGTGTTTAGAAGGAATGCAGGCAAAATATTGTCCATTATCAATGTAGGAAAAAATGACGATTGATATAAACATTAATATTTTATTGACATATAAATGAGTGCATATATGTTTAGACGAAATGCAGTTTCCATTATCAGTTTGAGATTTTGAAGGAAAATATACAAATTCATATTTTATTGACAGATATACAAGTTTTATTAACGTTTTTTAAATATCGAACGTGAACATTCTACGTCAATTTCATATTTTTTCGTCTTGATTTCGTGTCTTAAGTGTGATTTATTGGCACATAGAGTCTGCTTTAATCATTATAGATATATATTGGTATACCTAATTCTACATTCATTGACAGTTTGTACGGTAACGGGAGTTTTTTTCGGAGTATCAACTTCATCGTCAGGTTTCTTTAAAAATGTTTTGAATTTCAGCCAAGATTTTAAAACCCTTTAAAAGTCGTACCAAATGACGTATCTGAGGATGATTTATGGTTTAAAAACAGAGATATTCATTCATGTCTTATCAGTAATTCTCCCATGTTTTACCAAAAAACCCTGATGTCTGTAACCCACGGAACAAAACTTACTGTGTGTGCTTAAAGATGGCATAGAATAAACCACGACATTGATATATAAATAATTCTGGAATTTATCATTAAAAGTAACGGTATAACCGCAGTGTTTTATTTTATCAGTTTTACCCTAAAATTACTGCTACAGTACTAACTGAAACTGGGCGTATATGTTTGATGGTAATTCGCCTCCTGCTCATTGACTGATAGTAACAAGAACTACTTGTGTGTTAAGTACATCTGTTTTGTATTGGAGGATATATATAAGTAGATATTTTGTGTATAAATTTACACTTTATTTATATCGCTGTTTAATCATTTGGTTCATTACTGTGGTGGTACCGTCCACTTATAAATATTGGTAGTACACGTGTATATATTGAATGTTATAGAAGTAGTAACAACAGTTTATATTGGTAGAATTATTGTACACTTGTGTTATATATGATTGATACAACAGAGTTCTTAAAACAATCACACCATCATTTGATGAAAGCTGTTAAACAAAGGATTGTCTATTATTATCATACTTAAGGTATGTATGTATTTAGAGCTATTTAGATTAAAACGTATAAAACCATATTATTTTCTAAATTTAAACTTCCGACCACATAGAAAAAATATTAAGATGGTTATGATTTTGTACTAGTATTGGGAAATCCGTCAATGAATTGTATGCAAGTGCCTGATTATAAAGCAATTAGAAATTCTGGACTATACATGTTTCAGATGTTTCCTAAATATTTAAAGTTTATCCATATTTAATTTAAATTTAAACTTCTGACAGATATTGGAAATCCTGCAATGAATTGTATGCAAGTCCCTGATTATATAGCAATTAGAAATTTTGGACTATATATGATTAGAGATGCTGCCTAAAATAGTTAAAGGTTTTCCATATTTATTTTAAATTTAAACGTTCGACCGCATAGCTAAAATTATCCAGATGGTTATATTTTTGGTATCCGTTACTGAATGATAAGTGTTTGATTATAGCAATTACTTAGCAAAGAAATACGGAACTGTGATTACAGATGTTGCCGAAGATATTTAAAGTTTTTTATTTTAATTTAAAATTTAAAATTCCGACCACAAAGGTAAAAAGTTTCCATTTGGTAGGATATTTTTGGTATTGGAAAATCCGTTTCTTACTGATTGTAAGTGTTTGATTAAAACAATTACTAGTACATGTTCTTAACAAAGAAATGCGGAAGTATGATTAGAGATGTTGCCTAAAATATTTAAATTTTCCCATATTTATTTTAAATTTAAACTTCCAACCATATAGAAAACATTATGAAGATCGTGATATATTTTTGGTTTGGAAATCCGTCAATGATTTGTATGTAAGTATGTGATTACAGCTATTACTTGTCAAAGAAAAACGGTACTTATGTTATAAGAGATTGAGCCTGAAATACTCGGAAGTTTTCTATATATCTAGAGAAGTTTTCCTATGTTTTTCATTCAGAGAAGATTACCAAATTTATTTTATCTAAAGAATGAAATTAAGTAGTAAAGTGTTAAGTGGTATAAACAGTTTTATAGTGAAAAAGGATGTAGACTGAAATAATTCAGGTTCAGACAGGGTCTCGAACCCGGAGCGTCATACTATATATACATGTAGGAAGGTATTATACCAACCGGGTTACTAAGTTTTATTATTTATGATTTATATTTGGTACATTTGGTCTGTTTCTATTCCATTTCTCTATCTTTGTTCTTGGGTAAGTCAGGTGTAATCAAAACTCAAGGTAGTTGCAAAGTGTCAGTGGTTGATGACTCCAATGCTTAATGAAAGTAACATACAGTTTTGTTTTTGAATTTTGAGAAGCCTAGAGTTTAAGATTCACAAGGGGAAATAAAAATACATGTTAATTTACTTCTATAATGTTTGTTCCTACCACCTCTGTTTCCAATGAAAATTTACAGACAGTTTCATTGCTTGTTGATTTTGAGAGGGGTTCTGGTTTTTGAATTCAGATTTGGAAATGAAATTGAATTTCATAGCGTTTGTTCCTGTAATCTTTGGTTAGTTTTTTGGTTTGTTCTAAGGCATTATGTTTGGTTTGGAAGTTTACAGATAAACCCAAACTCTATTCCGTTGAATTATGTTCGTTGAAATGCGTTATGGAAGTCCATAGACTCACTCCAAAATGTATTTTGACATAAGTCCTGGTTCTGGGATTCTCGGACATTGTGAAAACATTTAGCAGTTTCATTCCAGCCCTCATATTACATAAAAGATCTGTTGTAGAATTCCAAAATGAGTAGTTTTATGATGTAAGCTCATATATTGTTTACAGGCGGCTTTAAAACTGGCGACAGTTGCATGTTGTTAGGTGGAATTTTATCTAAAGATGTTGCTAGTAAGTTTTCTAATTGATTTTTGAGTTTATACAAACAAGACCAAAATTTTTTAATTTTATTTTATCTTAAAAATAGAAGGAAATTTACAACTGACATGCATGCACATGATAACATAATATTGTAAGCCAACGCAACCAAGAACACGACACAAGTTAATGACAAAAAGAAAAACTTACACAAACATACACAGAGAGAGAGAGAGAGAGAGAAAGAGAGAGAGATGGATGGATTCAATAACCAACATTAAATTTTGACTCGTTCATTGATTGCTGATTGAAGATTTTCTTCACTTCAACACTCCTAGATAAGTTGAGGATGTACAAGCCGATAGTTATAACTTAGTTCCTTACTGCATTGTACCGGTATAATATGTAAAAACGTATAATCGACTTCTAGGCCGACATGGTCTTCTTAATTTCAGAATTTGGCTATGAAGATAATTTTATCTCGATGATAAACTAAAGAATGTTCTGATTACTAGCCCAGATTTCTTCTCAAGTAACATGTAATAAAAAAACTGTGAATATATAACGTGACTATCATTAGAGTGGAAACATCATGGATGTTCGTTTTGTAATCTCTCTCTCTCTCTCTCTCTCTCTCTCTCTCTCTCTCTCTCTCCGGGCCTTGGTCTGTAGTCGAGTGGCTTTTAAGCACACGCTTATGTATAAATGTGCATAAAGCCATCTAGATTTTAATTCCACTCGGGACAGGTGCAATTGTAAGAAAGTTTGTCAGTTCGCTTGTCGGAGGTTGGTGTTTTTTCTCGGGTACTCTAGGTTCCTCAACAATTTCTGACCTCACCGTATTGATATAAGAAAAAGAATCTTGACAGGGGTGTTAAATTCTATACTTAACTCTCTCTCTCTCTCTCTCTCTCTCTCTCTCTCTCTTCTCTCTCTCAGATTTAAAGTGTGTATGATTATAAGTGCGATAAGGTGAACACTGTAAGCCGATTCCATCAAAATAAGATTCCGAACAAACACATTTCTTTTTGGCTAAAATTCATTTTCAGAGATAAATAATCCTTGATAACTGACCCCCCTGTGCTTCCGATTTTTCAGATCTCAAACCTAGACAGTATATTGTAAGTTTTCCAAAATGGTTTATTGATAGTGCAGTTCATCTTAACGGTATTTGACCAGGCCCCGGTTTCACAATCATTCCTTAGCTTGGATTTTCCTTAACTTAAATTTAGCCAATTTTAGTAATCCCTTTTTGGAAATACTGATGGATATTCTTGTAAAAATTAAATGCTAATGTTTTAATCTAGCGGTGACCTTTAAAATGAGACCTTACTTTCCTGAATATCTTAAAAATTAACAAAATTATAAAGTTTTGAAATTTTGCAAGATTTAAGGTAAGGAAAATCTTAGCTAAGGAATGATTTTGAAACTGGGGCCAGAGAATATTTTGTAAATAATTGTACAAAATTCAAATTTTCCAAATTCCAAATTGTTGTCTTAATTTATGTGGGACTTCGATGGCCGAGTAGTGTAAAGCGCTCTTACAGATCACACCGCCTCTACGTAACCGTCGCCTAGGCTTGAACCCATCGCAGAGCAAATCCTAGTGAGAGGAAGTATGTTAATTCGTTTGCAGAAGATCGGTGGTTTTCTCCGGTCTCTCAAGTTTCCTTCATCACCATCCCTAAACTATAATTCATGATCATTACACTGAGTACAAGTTTTTTCAGTTTTCATTCATACCGCGATATCAATATGTCATATTCATCTTTTAGAACTTTTACGGCTTGATTCTAGTAATGCATACTAGCAGCAAAATAAGATGTTTATTCACGAAATGGTTTCTTGACATTGAGGATAGGATGAAGCCTCGAGAAGTTACAGAATACTGGCTTTTAGTAGAATCAGAAATGCCAAGAAATTCCGCTGATTTTTAACGATTCAGACAAGGAATCAATGATGACCAATCTCGACTTCATTGGACCTGACAGATGTATTTATATAGATTCCAAAAGTTGTATGAAAATGTTGGAAATTCTGATACGAGCGTTTCAGATTTTGGTCGTCTAGTATCAACACAATGATGTAAGAACAGTCTGATAACTATTGGTGTTTATAGATTTTTGACAATAAAAACAAGCTGTTATTGTTGTTGCTGTCTTCCTGCTTGAAGTAATACTATTATCTGGGTTTTTTTTTTCAAAATCCAATGTTGTAAATACTTTTTCATTTTTTTTGTCGAATTTTGTCTGGTTATGTCTCTTTCAAATTGTGATAGAAAACATGTCTTTGGCAACTGTAAATGGAACGAATAACATATCACTATAGGGTGCAAAAAGCTAGTAAAAGAAACAGAAACATGGCAAGACAGACTATTAGTCAACTCCCGACTCTTGATGGAAAGTCACACGGTATTTTTATAACCCCCCCTCCCGCTTAAAAAGTGGGGGTATATAGTGATAGGGGTGTCCGTCAGTGTGTCCCTCCGTCCTTCCGGTACACCTTAGGGTACCTATCTCTTATCCGCAACTCCTCCTAAACCCTTCAATGGATTTTCATGAAACTTTCATACAATCTTTGTGATATAATGTAGATGTACACCCCCTATTTAAAAATTTGATCCGATGAATTGTTTTATGTGGTGGGAGCGGGAGGTGTTTTTTGTGAGCTTGTGGCTCACAGTTTTTCTATTTTTTATAATTATTTTTATTATTTTGTGACTCAAACTTTAAACAAATACAATAATATTGACATTGAATTTTACAAAATAGTACAACAATAGATATAAGTAATACATACATAATACACATGACCTAATCTTGTAATGTTGAATGCTTTACGAGAGAGAGGGAGAGAGAGAGAGATGTGGAAGTTACTTTCATTTTTAGTTTAATTTTGTTAAAAAAAATTGCCCCATAATCTTGAAAAATGTTCACATTCCCCTTTTCTTATTGCTATAGATATTTTCATATTTATCATTTCTTTAATTGTATTTTGATAGGAACTAAAAGACTATATTTTATTTAAGCATCTTGATTTGAAAATGAAATATTTGGTTTGTGTAATGATCAAATTTTTCAGATGATTCTGATAACAAAAACTGCGAGAATAAACACCCTTTTATAAAAAGTTATGAAAATATTTTTATTAAGGAACCATTCATCTATTTAAAGCAGAAACCTTTGAACAACTTCACATTCCCAAAATAAATGCAAAATAGTATCATTGTGTTGTTTACAAAACGTGCAAAAGACGACTTCCATCGAAAAATCTGGTAATACAATAAACAAAGTCATGGAACTCTAAATTTTTGCCCTTCATCACGTAAATACTTGTCATTTATTGTACTTAAATGAAATAATTCAAACAAACAAAAATAGAACTTAATTCCGGATGATCAATTTAGTCATTAACCATCATTGTAGGAGGCATACCAACCATCACAGGCATAACGTACTTAAAATCTATATTAATAAATGTCTTAAGTATTGTTCATGAAATTTCTATGAATGTAAACATGAGTTAAGTAACATCTGTTTCTGAGCGATATTGATTGATTTATTGAACATATATCGACTAGCATAATAATAGAAAAGGAAAGCGTAAAAACATGCTATATACTGATTAATATGAGGTACATGTATGCGTCTTAGATATATAGGGACTTTGTACAACAGAGTAGGCTGCTTGAAAATAAATTGTTGACTCGGGGATATTGCAAGCCTAGGCTTATCAAGGCCCTCAAAAAGTTTTATGGCCGTCATCACAGTATTGTTTGATGTTTCTGTGTCCAGGATTGCCCTGGATATATTTGAAGTCTCATAGTTCCTTGTTCCTTTCACACAATTTTGATTACACACGTGGCGGGTGTAGATAGCTAAACAGGAGATGCTAACCCTTCCGGAGCACCTGGCCTCACTTCCCTGGTGGAAGTTCACGTGTCTAACCTAACTTGTCAGTTCCAAAGTTTTTACTTTGCTTCTGGATTGTGATTCGGACATGGATTAGTATGTTTGTTTTTGATATGTTCCATTATCACAGGCTTAGTTGTCCAAAGTCCGCGATCACAATTCACGACGCCTCTCACCGCCTAGGTTCAAATCCCGCTCGAGACAGTTCCTAGAAGATATTTTGCGAAATTTTGTCCGCACGCTTGCCGTGGTCTGTGGTTTTCTCCGAGATCTTCGATTTCCTCTTCAATTTGTTAATAAATATTTGAAAGGATCTGGACTGGGACGTAAAAGTCTTTTACTCGTCTATTGCTTTTCGCTCGTTGTATAAAAGCGAAGAAATAGTGTTTGCTATGTTCATTTATATCGAGAGGGGTGTAAATTATAGGATAATGGAAGAAACCAGAATTCCAGGGGAAAACCACCTACGTGGTAAACGAACTTGTAAACTTGGTAAGAAGTAATGAGATTCCGAAGCCCTTAATAGTTTAGAGCGCTTTTACACGCATCCAACCGCTCAACAATTATTTTAGTTGGCAATGTACCGCGTTATACATTATATCGTGTGTGCGGATTTGTCTCTTCTGGGTATATATAAACTTTTTTCACTTATCGAAAAAGGCTAGTTTGTTGAGAACACTTTGGACTGTCCAATTATCGTTCCAGACAAATCTTATATCTCTATAATGCCTCATATAGAATTTTAAATTTTAAAATTTGCTTTATTCTTCTCATATTTAAATTACACTTAATAAAAGAGCCATCAAAAACAGTCTCAATCAACACCATACAAACTACAACAAAAACACAGTTTACAATCACAAATGCAATGAAAAACACGAACACAATGTACATATTACAAAAATAATCTAGAAAACACAATCACAATGGAAACACATACAATCTACAAACCACAATTATCGTAAATTACAAAATTCAAACACACTCTACAAAACATCAACACAACCTATACAACACAAAACCTGAGAGAACTGTTTGCATTGAAGAAGTTATTCCTGTTATTTACAAACACATAGCTCAAATATGAATGAAAGTATAAACCTAACTGCTTCAATCGGTAATTGTGACGTTCATTGACTTTATATAAGATGTTTGTCCATGCTACAATAGGAGTTTGTTAGACTGTAGATTAAGGTCGTGTATTTACTGTGTTATACATGGATTTCCTGAATCTTCATTAGCAGTCATTCATATGACAGAAAATAGAATTGCTTATTTCTGTTATTTATTCGCCGCTCTCATAACTTCACTACAGGCCTGTCGAAAGTTTAACACCAAGCTAACAAATTAGTACCATATCTAAAGCTCATTTCGGTTCCTCGTTAGAGATATATCTCGCCTTCGCCACTAGCTACCCAGATATTGGCCACTCGGCAACCGAACATGATTTAGTAAGCTCGCTGTAAGTACCAAAGCAACTGCTCTGTTACGCCACATATATATAGCGGTGTTGCCGCATAAACGCGCCCGACACGTCTATGCGGGGAATTTCAACGCATAAAGAGGTCGGCCACGTTTATGCGGCGGCGTTCAACGCATAAAGATGTGGTGCTTATATGCGGCGCGAGGCTGCCTTTTTGACGCATAAAGAGGACTTATTTTAATAACTTAGTATGAATTTTAAAAAGAGCTTATATCTAGAAAAATACGATGGTGGTGACATTAATTATGACGATGACAATTGACTGTAATGTTGATGAGCGTTAAATTGTGATTTTGGCAGAATTTCGGCTATTGCTTTTAATAATAATAATAATAATAATGATAATGATGATCACGATGATAGTGATGGTGGTGTTTTTTTTAATGAAGGTGTTAATGATGATGATGGTGTAGGTGATGATAGTAAATGTTTTCTTTATGCGGCGGAATGTAGCCTTTTTGCCGCATTAAAGCGTTTTCTATATGCGTTGAAATTCCCCACATAGACGTGTTGGAACACGTTTATGCGGCAACACCGCTATGTGGCGTAACACTGCTCATCACGGTCTCCCGTTAGTTATATATCTCGACAGGTCCTCGGCCACTAGCTATTCGGATATCGGTCACTCGGCAGCCGAGCATCGACTCCTGTTCGTTAGCTCGGCGTTAAACTTTCGACAGGTCTATACTGTAGATCTATAGTGGTGCTTCATTGTTCTTTTCAGCTGTTTAGCAAAATTAAATTTTATGTCTTTATTACATATAAATAAAACACGAACATACCAATCCATGTCCAAATCAAAATCCCAAAGCAAAGTTTAAACTATTGAAAAATCTGGAAAGTTAAGTTAAATATGTGAACTTTCACCAGGGAAGTGAGGCATATTTCATATTTATTCATTATCAGGTAATAACGTTTTCACAAAAACCCACAAGAAAGTTGAGTGTAAAAACTCATGGTCAGTTGACAAATTTTTATTATGAAATATATTGAAATTAATTTCAAGTCTCCTTTTTTGACAAAAGAATGGTTTTGTTTTTAAAGAAAACTCTTTGTAACTAAGGTAGACCGCGGTGGCCAATTCTCAACTGCGTTAGCATTTAAACTCAAGGTGGCTCAGCATTTTGAGTTCGAATCCGGTCTGCCGCAAGTGACAAATGGTTATCTTTTATCGTAGGCCTCAACAGATTGGCTCGGTACCATTGTAATGAACCAAGGGATCTGCGATGTTTATCTGCGACATTTTGGTCAATTGAACTAACATTTTTAATGCCGCCGTAAGTGCGCACAAGTGCATAACAGACCAGAAACGCTTACTCGAACTCGCGAACCACATAGTTTTTATAAGATAGGATTTCATGTGGCGAATATCAGAAAAATGCAGATGCTACGTAAACAACATACAATGAACCAAACCTTTGTGAGTTAATAAGGACGTTCAACTTACCAAAGGTTTATTGTACTTTATGGAAAATTGTCAAACATAAAAAATGGTCAATAACACAATTGATTAAGAAGCCAATATGACTTCTTTCGTTTTATATGCATATTAATAGCAAAAATCCAGCAATCGTACAAGCATTATTGGACGTATAATTTTGATTTCTTACAACATCGGGAGATTGATCGAGATAACATTACTTCTAACCCTAATGTTACAAGGTAATATTATTAATTAAACTGTACGAACAATGAAGAAATTCCCTTTATTGACTTCTAATTTCTAAATCACTCAGGTCAATTAATTTAAAGACAAATTTATACAGAAATTGATTCTATGCGGGCAAGCTGATGCTTAAGATCTAACAAAATTTCCATTTAATCAACCTAACATTAGAAATATTGTGACCAATTTATAAACTGATTCTACAACTCAAACAATGGTAATACACTAATGTTCAGTTTTCATTGAAGTTAATTCATATTTCAATGCGATTTTGATTTTTTGTTTATTGATTGGTAAATTTAGATATTTTGGAATGCGCGTGTTTATTGACCAATAGTTGTTTTATAAATGGAATGCTTAATGTCAAATCAAAACACGTGATTTCTTATAATTATGTCCAGTATTCGTTCAAAGTAGAGAGTTTTAAATACAAAGATATTCAATGATGGAAAAACGTGTAATTCTTTTTTCCTTTGGAATGCTGGTGGTTTGTTCTTGGCTGACTTGGTTATTGTAAGGAACATGTTTATTCAAAATTCAATATATTTCAAGTATTGTAATAACTATGCTACGATATATATTTAATTTTATCTTTGCTAGACGCTATCTAAATACCTTACTTATTATGTTCTAAACAAAAGTATTTCTTTATTTATCTGTTTGCAATTTGTATAGGAAAGGTCATTTCCGGTTTCATGCATGTTGGTATTTACAAACCATTGATTGTAAAACGAGTCGAAATTTAAGAACGAGGATTGATAATGGTATTTAACGTCCCGATCAGGATATTTTATTTATACTGGGTTTAGTTTTAAGGATGGCAGAGGAAAGTTCAAACAGAGTTTCTGAAGAAAAAACATCGACCTGTGGTACGCTTACTGACAAACCTTTTCACACTAGGATCTACTCCAGATTGAATCAAACGCTAGTGCGTAAACAGGTTCTTTAGACCACTATGCCTTCGAGGTCGCCCGAAATGTTGACAACTAAATCCAACGCAGTAATGTAATTTATTATGTTAATCTGAATCTTTCTAAAGGTATGAGGATGTTAATAATTTTCTTTATTCTATGTTAAGAAGGATCGTATGCATGGACCAGCAACAAATGTAAACGAAATTGAATGCCATCTCCGAATTGATTGGAGATGCTCATCTAGTCTGTCATTATGAATCTTAAAAATGATTTCGTCTTTTTTGTAATTGTTTTCAACTCAACTTCTGACATTGTTAAGTGCATATTATCATTTGCGCCGTTATTATCGCTTACCTTCAGTTTCATTGGAGATTGTCATCTAATATATATCACTATAGAACTTAATAACTGTTTCGCTCTTTTTGGTGATTTTTTTAATCCACTCCTGACACGTAAAGTACTTGTTATCACTTATTTACATTACGTGATTTTTTTTACTCAGTGTACTTAATATAGGTGTATATATTTAATTTGAACTGTTATATAATGTAGTATGTACGCTGCCAATATGAAACGTACTATCTTATTTTGTTTGTAAAATAATGATAAAACTGATAGATGCATTTTAAATTATCTCAATTTCTCACAATATGTTTTGTACTATCACTTGTTGTTTATTTTATTTGCACAAGTATTATGTAAGTGCGCAATCAGATGGTTTTCGTATACAAAACAGACCTGTCGAAAGTTTAACAATAAGGTATCGAATAAGTACCGAATCGTCGGCTCATCTCGACCCTTGTCAGCTATATATTTCGGCAGCCCAGCTTTTTGGCACCTGCTATCCGCAATCCCATGACAGTTTATCTCTCACTAGATATTCATTTTTTGGTCACTCGGCAGTCGATATGCTATCCCATTTTCGGTATTTTAGCGTAAAATTTTCGACAGGCCTGTATCGTACCTGTGTTTATCATGTTTATGAAAACGAGCTCGACAAGTCAATAGGTTCATCTTCTAAAGAAAACCATTCCTTTATAGAAAATTAAGCAAACTTTTCATGGAAACTTTAGACATTTTGCGTACTCGCATTACAGTACATAATTACTTACGTTGTATATATTGTAAAACTCGATTTGAAGTAACACTTAAATTAGTTAAATGTAACATGGTTTCTAATGATGTAATTGATATAGTGTGAAATCGGTTTATTTTGCGGTGTCCAGTTTTTTTCTAGGAAAAGGTACTGTTTTATCAGTGATTAGTTGTTAAGTTTGAAATATATCCAATAGTTTGTTTACATGTAAGTTAGTCGGTCAATGCGTCCAAAACATCAACGAAAATTGATAATTTGAGAGTGAAGACAGTTGGATTCCAGTATCTTTTACGACCTTATTAGAACAAATAGTAAAACAGCAAGTAAAGGATGGGTTTGGTAACATACTATGAGCATAAACACACGTAACAACAAATTTATATGAATTCATAACGCTTACTGATTGATTCCTAACATAATAAAAAACAAACACACCGGTCCATGTTCAAATTTACATTTCCAGAGCAAAATAAAAGCTTTGCAAACTGGCAGAATAAGTTAAACACGATAATTTCCACCAGGGAAGGGAGGCCAGGTGCTTCGAAAGGGTAAAAAATCTTGTTTAGCTAGCTTAACCCACCACATGTGTAAGCAATACTGAGACTGAAAGAAACATGAACCTTTGAGACGTCAAAAAATAATGAAAATAATAATTTTGACGTTTAGACTAATGGTTGTTTCAACACCACTGTGAGTATCAATCCAGTTAACATTATTCGAATAATAAATAATGAATACTAGGATTGATTGATTGATTGATTGATGTTGATCTGATCGCTGAGCTCATCACCATCACCCTGTCATTATAAATATTCAATCGGCATTATTACAAAGCATCGTAAATTTTCACATTTCAATAATTCATCTTTGTATCAAATGCAGTGCTCAGATTTATGAAGTATGTGCTAACCTGTAAGATTTCATCAATGTTAATGATTAATTTACAACCTCTTTGGCTGGAATCTCTTGATTTCACGCCTTATTTATTATCAACATCACACCTAGCACCATTAGTTGGTTTTACGTCTTACACTTGAGTATATAACTGGTATTAACATTACTTATATCAAATTATAGTTGTTTTGTGATTACTCCAGGTAAGATGATAAAATTTGTTTGTTTTTCTCGCTGTCTTTATTTCTTCATGGTTATTGTTTTTAGTCTTCTATTTCTTATTTGATATTGTTTGTTTTTCCTTTATTCTTTCTTCGCCATTCTTCTTTATTAACATTTGTGTTTATTTCTTCGCTGTTTTTATTCTTCTTTTTCTTTTTTTTCTGTTTACTCTAGATAAAATGATAACATGTTGTCTGTTTCTTTTTCTCTCTTTCGACATCTTACTATTTTCTTTTCCTTGCTTCTTCTTTTTTCTCTTTTTTGTTTCAGGTTTCTTTCATCTTCTTTGATTTTTCATATTGATTTTTAATCTTGACAAATGAAATATGATGCATAAATCTTCTTCATTTTCTCCTTCGAATTTTCCATGCTTTGTCTTGTTATTTGTCTTTGAGACCATATTATAGGCCTGAAAATTATAATCTTGACAAATGGAATATCATGTTTTTATATTAATTTTTCTCTTTGTCATTCTTTTCTTAGTTATTACTTTAGTTTCTCAACAGTTTTTTCTAGACACAGGATTAAGTACGCATAATATCAAAATATTTTCATCATGATTTGTTTTAATCTGGACAAATTGGATAAGTGTTTATCTTTTTCGGTAGCTTATATATAATTAATTACGCCGAGTTCGTTGCCGTGTTCTTGCTAAGTGCGGGTACGTTTCTCTGTATATGTATGCTATATTTCTCTATAAAACGGAATGATTAATTTTTATAATTTCTATTCTTTGTTTTCACAATTCAAGATCCAAAACGTCATCCTTACCATTTTAGAAAGTTGACAACATAATTTTCAATTATTGTTGTCATATTTGTTTTTTTAAACCACATATTCAATTAATTTGTATAAGTTTTGTAAAAAGAGGGGTCAATAAAAGGGACTTTCTTATCTGGTGTGATTATAGTAAATGCGTGATTAGTTATGTTGTCAATTTTCTAAGACAGTAAACATAATGTTGCAGAAATGCGAAAACTGACAATAGAATCTTTTCAATGACAAAATTCAATCTCCACATAGAAATTTGACATGAAAACAACGCATTTATGTTTGAGCCTTTTAAAACTTTAAAATAGAGTTATATGAACATTGACAATGGAAACCTTGTAGTGGCACAAATAAACTCTATTCACAAAAGAATTTGACAGTAAAAGCAATGGCATTTATGTCGTCAGATTTTTAAAGCAAAAATCACCATTCTTTCTACAAATGAAAAGATACAGTTGAAACTTTACTATCACAGAAATGCGTTTTTAAAAATAAAATGAAACTTGGCGACTGTTATGATATCACCTATCGTACAATAACAACAACTTGACGCAAGGCTACATGTATGAATCTGTTTCAATATGCAGTAATTGCTCTTTGAAATTAATATTATGTTCAACATTGAAAGATATATTTATAGTAAAATCGTTCTGATGGCAGATATATGCATATGCCATCATATTGACTAGATGACCATTTCCGATCAAACCGGAGATAATTACGATTTTGGTTAATATAGAAAGTTCTGCTAAGCCAATGTGTACTAGCATTCTAATCGTCGTCATATGTGTGCTAGAACAAAGAAGGTCAGAAATACCTGCACAATCTGATACACCATATAAATTTGTGCTGAGATTAAAAAATATATCTGAAAATGTTGATGCGGCATTAAACAGCGTTCAACAAAGCAATCAACCAACTAATTGCAACTTGTGTTACAACCTTTTTATTTCCAATACTCTGTATATAACACTTATCTTTTTACATCACCGTTTGACTTTATACGATACAGTTAATGTTATTTTACTAGCGCAATCTATAAAACATTTTTTAAAAACAAATTGGGTGAAAAAGATGCACACTTATCCCCCTCAAGTGACAATACAATAACCTTTAGTTAATGATGTTCATGAATATTTACCTTATTTTCCTGTAAAACACCTCTATGTCTGACAAGATAATGGACTTGTAGTTTATATGTCATCATATAATGCTGGCCTGTTCTATATATGTTGCATGTCTACCAATACTTATATAGAAGGTTGATGATTGAATGAAACTTAATATTTCAAATAAATTGAAAAAGCACATTGTAGTGTCAGTAATCAGTATTGTGTTACAAAATCTCTAACAAGAGTTGTTTGAATTCAGCATTTATCGAGTAATTTTACGGGTTTTCGTTGTCAATTTCACCAAATCATGCATAATGATTAAAATAGTATAATAAAATGATGTTTTATTACGCTAAACAAAACTACGTAGCTTAACAAACAATTGAATGCGTTTTGACTATGCTTAGGGACGAAAAACACTGAACTCATTTTCAAATTATATTAATGCATTCTAGAATAATAGTATTTCAGGTTTAGAATACCCCATGTCTTATTTTTTCAATTTTACGAAAGAAATGCTTTTTAAATAATAATAATAATAATAATAATATGTCATATATGTGCAGATCCAATAAATCCAAATTAGCAGTATTTCAAAGTTAAAGACGGTCTTTTATGGAATGACAACTTTAAAGATCTATAAAATCAGGTCGAGCACCCCAACAAACACAATGGTTATTATTAAATTAATATTCGGTTATCAATGGAATGAAGAGGATTAATGGCGTTTAACGTCCCGGTCAAGATTCTTTCACTTATAGTGAGGCGGTCAATTCAAGGATGGCGAAGGAAACTGGAGTACCCGGAGAAATAAACTGTCCTTCGAAAATCTAACTAACTTTCAGACATGATTTGGGATCTGCGCGAGTGGGATTCACAGCTAGGCGGTGAGATTCGCTGTGATCCTTAAGTGTGTACTATAGACCACTTGGTCACCGAAACCATCATTTCACCCCGACAGCCTCTACTTTTTATATTACAGGGGTCGGGATACACAATAACGTTTGTCTGGTTCTATTTTTCCCATTAAAGAGTTCGCGTTTCCTTGGTTTTTAACGTTTCAAAGTAGTTTTTGGATGTTCCGGCATAATTTAGCATTCCTATACTCTCAAATAATTAATTTTCGTGGTGTTCAAACTTCGTTGTTTCTGCAGACAGCCTGACTTACGAATATACATGTCAACTAAATTGTATATATTACATACCTACCCAATCGAACACAAAATTACCAGTCCATGTTCAAATCGCAATTCAAAAAAAAGGCAAAGTAAAAAAAATATTGAAACTTGCATATTTAAAGTTAAATACACGAACTTCCAGGTGTGGAAATGGTCATGAGTGGGATTAGATGCTAAAAGGGTAAGCATCAATTCCACAAAATTTTATCTTAAAACCAAGAAAATAAATTGATTTCACAGTAGTTGGATAATTAATATCTACTTGTATACGTTTCTTTAATTTGTCCATTTTCTAATGTGTCATGTATTTTGTATTTTTTAGAAACATGGATGAAATGTCAGAAGCACGCCAAACAGCCATAAAGAGATATAGGTTAAAGTAGATAGTCATCAGAAAATCGAAACGACACACAACCCTATAACCAACAGTATATCTGTGACACACGAATAAAAATCCGTAATAACTTACAACAATCATAATGGGTTACAACAACACAGGTTACGATTACTTTAACTCTCGGTTTAAACTATACAATTGATTGCATCAATGAGACGCACTGTTACATTGAGTATGACAACCATGTGGCGTATTATGTGACTATGGTGTCGACTGCAATATGACGCTACCTGACCAAAGTGACATACCAGGCTATAACGTTGTGTTTGGTACTGTGTTACCTATTGTATGTATCACTGGAATTCTTGGTATAATATTAACAGTTATTGTTCTTAGCAGAAAAAACATGTGCACATCCACTAACAGTTATTTCATCTCGTTGGCTATAGCCGATCTGGGTTTCCTTGTGATTCTCTCCACAAGGTTTTTGGAGTCAAAGCTAAAACATGCTCAGTTCTACAAATTTGAAGTGTTCTTTGTATATGCGCAGATATTTCTGCATACATTCTTACTGACTTCAGTGTGGGTGACTGTAATGTTGGCCGTGGAGAGATATATAGCCATATGCCATCCTCTGAGAGCCATATCTATCTGTACTGTCAAAAGGTCACGTATCATCATATTGGTGATCTTTTTCTTATCATTTTACATGAGAATTTCAAACTTTTTTGAATTCAGAGTTGTTGAGCTGTTCAATCCTTGCACAAAATCGCAAATTCTTTACGTTGAAACAACGGAGTTCGGAAGTAACAAAGCCTACAAAATAGCGTATGCTTGGACAGTCGATGGCATCATATGTGCTGTCATTCCATTTTTATCGCTCTTCTTTCTGAATATCCGCCTCATAACAGAAATAAGGAAATCTACCAAATATTTGAGATATCACCTTGGCAACCACTCGAAGGTTCAGACAGTGGTATCCACAGAACAGTTAAAGATCACCATGATGCTTATAAGTATTATCGTTGTGTTCTTTGTATGTCAGGCCCCTTACGTCGTTGTCATCTGCTTTAAGAACATATATAACTATGAATCTGTACACATGCCAGAAAGCATGCATATTATTATTTATATAACGATGTTCCTCCTAGGGCTCAAATCGTCATTCAACTTTATCATCTACTGCTGGTTCAGTGAGAAGTTTTGGATAACATTCCAAAGAATGTTTTGTTTGAGAAACTGTTTATCTAAACAACCCTCAAGGCGTAAGAACCACACGGTTCACTCGGCTGACCAAGGGGTTACCAACAGCATAAGAAAGTCATCATATCTAACTAAGGATACAATATGTTAGTTGTTTTAGGGGTACAATATCAAAGGGTACAAGAGAGGGGGTAAAGTAAGCCTCATCTTGAAATAAAACAATATTTGACTTCATTTGGATGTCAAGATGCTTTAAATTGAAAAATTTAAAATGAGTTCGCCGCTGTACCACGTGATCAACAACGTTAACCCTTCACGTTGGGTTGGACGTTTTAGAAAAGACGTTTACGTCTGGAATTCTCGGAATAACATAGTTTTAACCGGAAAACTTGAAGTGACATGATTTTATATCCAACGGAAATTAATATTTCCACCCCAACGTTAGAGGGTTTTACGTTGCACTAACTTTATTGCACGGCTTGTTGATCCAAGATGGAGTCGTTTATCTCATATTGAGACATCAAATGGCAGATTGGTGATTTTAAAGAATTTAGTGTAAAAACGATATGTTAATTACATTGAACAACCAGAAGGATGTCGGATAATTATTTTATTTATATCATATACATGTATATATAATTATTCAAATTGTTATAAAATCATTGTTTTTCTGCTTTATGTATATTGCTTATTACAAAATTATGAAATTAAATAATATATTAATATATGTAATAAAATATATCTGATCAAAAAAGACAAATTTTGTAATTGTTATTATTAATTTTGCTGTGTTACTTTTTTCTTCTGTTTCTTCAGCTCCTAACCTTGTCCAAAGCATCTCAGTCAGTCAGATATTTTCCAAATTTGCTAGGAGTAATATTAAATGTGTGTCATAGTCTTTTGCTATTCATTGTTGATGCTCCCAGAAGGGAGAGCATATGATTACCACTTTGTCCGTCCATCCGTCATAATAATGACCGGAACATAACAAAAAATCTGTTAGAAATATTAACATATAACTTCATTGCTAGATGGATCCTGATAAAGAGAAGTGCAGTATACAAGAACCATAACTCCATAATTTTCCATAATTTATTAGTTATTGTCCTTTGTTATTTTGCATTCTTAAAATTTTGTCCGGAATATAACACAAAAATGGTAAGAAGTATCAACGTGAAACTTCATTGATAGGTAGACCTGATAAGGAGAAGTGCAGTGAACAAGAACCATAACTCCATTTTCCATAATTTAAAAGTTATTGCCCTTTGTTATTTAACATTTAAAAAATTTCATACTTAAATCTTGTCCGGAGCATCACATAAATTTTAAGATGTATGAAAACCTGGGGAAAATAGATAGGTCTTCTTAAGTTGAAATTGTGCATTGCACATACATACATTTCTTGATACTCTGGAAATAGTTGCATGACAAAGAAAAAAAAACTAAACAAATAACATAAAATTTAAAAAAAAATAGATCTCCAACGCCTTTTGCTTTCTACATATTTATTATTGTAATACTATATTATAATTTTATATATTTAAAAAAAATACATGTTGAAAAAAATCCTTTTTGCAATTGGCTTTAATTCGGAGAGCATCCATCGGTTCTAGCAATATTCTTGCTGTTTCAAAAAGGCAACAAACTGCATATATATATTACTGCCTGCAGTTTAATTTCAACAATAAAAGTTTTTTTAATACACAGTTAAATCTTCCTAAATAATTTCAAAGTAAAGAAAAGACCAGGGTTTTTTTTCCTGTTGGAAAGAACTCAGGATCACGATACTAAGCAGAAAGTAGAATCGCGATTTTATGTTTAATAAAGTCATGATCATTATTGCGAAACAGCGCCAGTGATCATTACAAAAACATTCAAATTCAGACTACTTCAGGAATGAAACATTTTTAAAATATCGTATTTGTAGTATAATTTTAATAAAATGGTGGAATTGTTTGTTTAAGCTTGTACTTATGAGAACATTAAAGATTTTAAGCCGAAGTTTGTCAATACTATAAGAAAAGAGAAAAGTAAAATGTGCATTTGAAGATCATAAATATATTTTGATTCAATTTATATTTCGAATAAACTACAGTATATGGAATATCCCAGCATCAATGCTACCATGCTTATAAAAATCTAAAACCTCCATTATTACGTTTTGGCATTGGGTAAGTCAGTAAACACTCAGGTACAGCAATGTTATCACATTATGCTAGGTAAGTATGGCGTTTATGTAAAATTTAGACTGTTTCTTTATATCAACTTTTGCGAAAATCCAGAGTTCACAAAGAAACCCAAAGACACTCCACACGTTCAAACCGCGTTGGAGCTAAGGATAGGCGGCGAGAAGCACATTTGATCCGCAAGTCGACAATATAGACCACTCAACTATCGAGAAACAACATTTACATACTTAGCTATATGACTGTTCAAAGTGGTGATTTATGCAATTGAACATCTAACATGATACCATCGCATTAGTCGAAGAAACCATCACACTACTATGCAATTGTGTTGTATGTATACTTATCAAAAACAAATATTCCGGTCCATTTCCAAAGCACAAGCCAAAAACAAAATAAAAACTTTAAAAATTGAAAATTTGCAAATTCAGCGTAGGGAAGTGAAGTTTGGTGATCAAATTATTAAACGCAAGTTGTTTAGCTAGCAGCTAGCGTGGAATATAAATGAGAATGAAAGAAACATGAGTGAGACGTAATTTAGATACAGAGACAACAAGATAGAATGTTTTGAAATAGGTTTGATGGACACAGCTTCATTTGCTACTTTTGAATTTTTATGAAATAATACATTCAAACGTAGCATGTTATGTGCTACTTTTGAATGTATTATTTCATAAAAATTAAAAAATAACACATGACACAGCCATTGCTGATATAGTACACCAAATAGCTTAGATGCAGTCTCTGGTCTGATATAAAGTTTCCTTATCGTATATGATATAATATCTAAAATGTCAAAATCACGATAGACACTTAATCAATTATTTTGTAATTAGAAAAAAACTTTATGCAAATTATCTGTAATAAGTATTAAAAGCAAGTCTAGACAGTACACGAAATATAACACTATCCTTCTTACCGAGGTTATCTCAAGTCCAACAACATTACACATGTATTCTTTGTAAAAATACCACGTTTTGAAGATACTGCACATTAAGTGAACGCACACGTAGACATGCATGAAACTTTTATTACTTCTTAGTTCAAAGGTCAGGGATTTAAAGCATACATGGAAGTATTGTTTTAAAAGTACCAAAGTTCGCAAGTACCGCACTGTAGTTTCGATATTAACACAGGTTCTTTCAAAGAAAGAAAATTGATGACGACAACGATGACTACTTATCTTAAGTGATAAATGTGTGCCGCGGCCTTTTCTTGTGAAACCAAACATGTCGTTGAATGTATAATAAATGAATTACATCATCCAGATTTTTGTTTTCCATAAAACAAAAGCCATACAAAATGACTTTTTACATTTGAAGAACGGTCTTATACCGGTAGTGAAAAAATATGTTGAAATACAGGAAACAATAAATGAAATAGGTTTTTTTTGTTATAAATCGTTACAATAACGAAAAAGGCAGGATGAAAAAATATATAGTTTAGGTACCTCCACCTGCCACGTGTGTAATTATATATATAAAGCATTTATTCCATTTCGTCGAAAGAAGAAAGATAATGGCAACTGGAAGACGTAAACCTGGTATAACCAATGCAAAAAAACGGACCACATAAAACGGACAAATAAAAAATGTTGAAACGCAATCAAAGATAAGATAAACACATACTAGGGCCCGATTACTAAACTATTTGGACGGACTCTATATTTTAAATGCCAAATTAAGTTCAGTGGTGTAGTTATAGTACTATCAAAAGAGTTCTAAATTACTAAACAAGCAATACAGACAAAAAATGACGGAATATTAGTATTTTTAATGTTATGTTCGCCTTCCGGAGCACCCGGTCTCACTTCATGTGTTTATCTTTATTTGCCAGATAGAACGTTTTATTGACTTTGTTTTGGCATTTTGGTTTTGACATGAATTGGCATGGTATGTTGTTGTTTTTGTTATAAACACATTTATCATCAATGTTAAAATCACCCGTACACTGTAGATCTACAATTCTTAACTATGTAGATTGCAAAATTTAAAAAAAAAACAAGATGCTGTTAGAGCTTTAAGTGGTCTAGATAGCAGGCATACAGATCACAACTTCTTGGCTTGGTTCCAATCTCGTTAGGACACACTAACACAAAAGCGAAAAAGTACCGTTGTCTAAAGTAAACGTCATATAATAATATATAATTTGGAAACATCATCCCTGAACTGATGTTGTAAATGCAAGAGTATTGAGTAGAGCGTAAAACCTCAATCAATTCAGTTCAACTACTAGTGAGTGTTACTGAATACACCATATTAGATTGATTACCTGATTTAATGGGGTTTTACGTCTCAGTCAAGAATATTTCACTTATATCGAGACTTCAACAGCTATAGGCAAAGTGACAGAAATTTTGATCTATTAAGTTTCTGACATTATCTGGAAAATACTTCTTCAAATGGACATACACCGTTAACCTTTTATCGGCTAGAGTAAAGGTTCTGGTTTTAAAATGGTCTCGGATACTTTTTCTGGAAAAAAACTAGCGCAATAACTAACTGAAGAATTGAAGTAAAAATGTAACTAACAACTGCAAACTTGACAAAAAGCCAACGCAACAAAGAACAAGAAACAATACAAGTAAATGAAAAAACAACCATACAGGACAAGAAAAATCAATCGCATATTATCTCGTCAAATAAGTTTCAAAACAAATTAGCCAAAGTCGTTAAACCTATTGATTATGACAAACTTGTGTAAAGGTTATTGACCTAACAGGTTGTACCCTTAAATATTTAATCATATTTTCGCTCTGTTTGCAAAAACAAATTAATGACAAAAAATCAAAACAGGCATATCTTGCTCTGGCTAGCGGTGTTTTGTTTAAATTCTAAGAATACTTCCTTCCTTGAATTTCTCATATATGTTTTGTCACTTAAAAATATGACATCTATAACCGACAGGAATGTTTTTATTTCTTTTAAAATATGTAAATTAAAACTAATTGATTTAATAACTACATGAAATGGTGTACTGTAAAGGCTGAATTGAAATCGTCTTCCTGGAAATGTTAACATGTTAATTATTTAATCACAACTAAAATAACGTCAACCGTTTAAATTCTCCTGACAAAAAATTGTCACTTGCTGATGGAAGAATAAAAGAAATCGGAAATTATATTTCAGTAATTCCAAGTGTGTAAATCTTTAAGTAAAGGAGTGGTTTAAATACAATTAATACTTAATTTGCAATTTAAATATGACCTTTTCTTATGTTGTGTAAAAGAAATGTGTTTATCTTTGTACAAACATATTATAGTACGAAAGTACAAAAACAACAAGTTAGGGATCCCAGAATAAGTAGAAGACTAGTATGCATGTATACCCAGTGACAAATACATCAACAATGTTGCGCATGCCTGAAAAGTATGGACGGTTGTGTTTTTATCTGACTTAGATGAATTAATCGTTTAATTATGAAAGTTATGAAAAGTTATAATCATTTATTTGTTAAGTAAGTAACCGAGGATCCACAGATGCCGAAAAACAGGAATAAGAATGCAGATAAGAGTGAAAAAAGAGAAACATTTCAGAAGTATCTCCTAATTCTTCAGGTGAGAACTTATCACCATTAAATAAAGTTCCGTCGTTTCTTGGGACAGGTGTATATACATCGGCAATGGAACCTGAAAACTGTGTCGATGTAATATTGGATTTCTTTGAACAGGTGCTAAAATTTCAGAACGCAAGGGATAACATCAAGATTGAACGCGCACACCGTATCGGAAGGAAATATCACAGGAAAATTCGTCCAATAGTGGTTAAATTTAGTAACTACCCTGTGCGCGAACAATTAAGAAAATTAAGTAAAATGTTGGACGGCACTAAATATGTAAATCCTCCCATGTGAATATTATTATTATTGTTTATTTATTGTTCATACTTTTCAAAATTTTATGTTTGCCTATGAGTTGTTACTTATGGCTGAATGAAGAATATGAATATGAATATAATTTATGCTACTCTTATATAAACAAGCTTCTCTTAATGATTTGGTTGGTTGAATGTTGCTTAACGTCACATCAGCAATTTTTCAGCTATTCGCAACGAGAACTTTTTTTATTAATCTCTATAGATTTATCTATGAACACGTTCGTGTATGCATGTGAAGTGTGAGTGTTTTATGGTCTGCCTTGTACTACCGCACACTAAGGGCGACTTTAATATAACGTGCTAGCTCTCAGAGTCAGTACGCCGCAGACAAGCGTACCACTCCCCAAATCACATTATAATGATACCAGGTGAACCAGTAAAGGCCAACGGCAAGGAAAATTCACTCTCCCACATGTGGTCTGAGCGTGACTCCAACTCACATCGGCGAGAGACCCTTGATTTGTAGACATCTTATCCATTAAGCCATAGTGGCATCTATGCCTCTTCATGAGCATAAGTAGAAGCACTCGTCCAAACTAGGCGGTACTACAATCAATGGTCAAGGTATTATGTCCCGAGTCGTTAGGTAAAGGAGTTAAATTGGTTTTAAGGGAATGCATTATGCAATAAATCCCTGAGACAAGAGGTATGTTTGCTTTAATACAGAACAATTAATTCAGAAACTCCCACAGCCATTTCTGTCTGCTTTATTCGTAGTGTGACAACAAATCGACCTTGATAAAAATATCTAAATCTACAATTCTCGATGTGGCATTTTAGAAACTGATTCTGACTATGTGGGCATTCAATTGGTTAATAAAGTGTTTAAACTTTAATCATTGACCGTTGCAATGTTGCAAAATTCGGCATGATGGTAAAACATCGTGAATTTGTTTAATGACGCGTGATTACATATTTACCAATTGTAGGTCAATACATGTACATGTGTAGCTAATTAAGTATAAGGTATAATGAAGTCAATGATCGCTGACATTTGAATCATTTCCGTGTTAAAGGCTTAAAATTCCGTAAAAATCGAATTCTGTTTCATATCCTTGAAATTTATCATAAGAAAAGAGAAATAAAACTTCAAATCTTTTTCTAGTCCGTAAAAGTCGAATTCTGTTCTTGGAAAATTTTGCAGTTTTTTTCCACAGCCTTGACATTTATCATAAGACTTGCGAAATAAAACCTTAAATCTTATTTTAGTCATAAAAATTGTGACTTTGTTAAAGATCGTTACCACGTCATAAGTCAAAACAATAAGACTATATTTGAATCAGTTACGTCAATTTTATCAGTTATAAATTTTGATAGCCTTGTGATTTACAATGGAAATGACACTCCTGGGGACACGAAATCTTTACAAACACGGAAGTAATGAATAAAATACTGATTTTAAATTATTTTTGTAAAAATAAATAACGTCAGATCATATTGATCTCTAGGCTTAATAGAAATATCAGAGGATACAAATAAATCTCTGAATTATTATCCATAAGGCTTCTTAAAGTCACTTATATGTACATCAAAAACAATGGTTTCTAAAATGATTCCTTTACATGTCATAAAAAGCACTTATCCTTATAACAAAAAGTTAAGAAACTTAAAAGCTTGTGGCAAACAAAAAAACAAAAATAAACAAAACTTATCTGGCTTTTCTGTACTTGGGTAAACTTCGAATAGTGTCGAATAACAAAATAAAACTATTAAAATCCAAAAAATGAAATTTGAATTTTTAACATGAGTTGTTTAAGAAACCTTGACACCAAATTTTGTAAAAATAATAATGAACAAAACAAAACATGATATGGTTTTGTAAGTTAAAGACCAATCCTTACATTACATAGATGACAAGTATGCTCAAGGCAGATATAAATTAATTGCAGCTTATATTTGAAGCGTTTACCCATATAGATAAAGGAAAAATACAGTTGGACCTGTTTAATATAAACCGAACACTTTTTGGACTGAACATTGCGAATGATGAGTCGTATACTGAAAAAAATATTCATGAACCTATATTTTTTTTCGTTTGTTTATTATTATTTTTTACAACTTTTCGGGTTGATTTCGGATTTTACAATTGTTAAATTAAATGTGTAGAATAACCGTAAGTGTTAGTTGTACGTGATTTCTGCATGTTCTGTCATGTACATTGTAAAAACATTGATACTGAGTACCGCTTGTACGTGTATTTTGACGTTTTGCTGAAGTTTGCCTATAAAACTTCTTAAGTGTTTATGTCATCAATACACTTCATTATAGAACGTTTTCTTTAACAAATATTTCACGAGCTTCGGCCATATGGTAGTTTATAGACCAGGCAGTCAGCCAAAAATTATATGTGGACCGAAGCCAAGCTTAGTCGTCATCTATGGGTGACACAATTATGCAATGGCATTGAGGCTCCAACGGGAATAACGGATCATCATCAGAGATAATTTATATAACGTTCGGCCTGAAGCTCCGGGCGTATATACGATTATATTTCCCGGAGTAGTAACAATGGTTTTCAGTAGAAACTAAAATTAATGAGGTATAATATTAAATAAAATTTAATAAAAAAAAACACATTGCTTGCTCTAAAATGTAAAATAAAGACTGGTATAATATGTAATGTAGATACATTTTTTATACATTGGCCAGTTAGATGGGTATCTCAAATAAAACCGTGGATGATCAGATGTCTTTATTAAAATGATAATCAGTGACTCTTGTCGGTCATTTTGTTTTCATATCTGGTTACGTTAACGTTTTCACTTACAGTTTAGCGAGACTGGGGTGACGTTGTGCATGTTCCTTTCACACAATGTTGATTACACATGTAGCGTGTGTAGGTAGCTAAACAGGAGGTGCTTAGCCTTTCCGGAGCACCCGACCTCACTTCCTTGGTTGAAGTTCAAACCAAGTCTAACCTGACTTGTCAAGTTTTTACTTTGCTTCTTGATTGTGATTGGGACATGGATAAGGATGTTTGTTTTTGATAACAATGAAAAACACTTCTGTTCATTAAAGATTCCACAGTGACAGTGTAGATGAAGTTTATCTTTATCTTAATAAATCTAGATGTATCAAACAGAATCGTTTTTAAATTGTTATTGACAAAATCATTGTTGTTGTAATACTTATGTATTATAAATAGAAAAGTGAATGAACATACATGTTTATTAGGCCTATAGAGAATTTATTTTGAAGGCACTGAAAAGTGGATGATTTATTACAAACTGTCTAGAACGGAGAAAATACATCAAACGGCGCTAATTTTGTTACAATTGTAACAACATGGGTAGTGCTAGATCAATTTCCATTTCCGTAATATAGAACTCTGGATTATTGTCTCTACTTTACGAATGATAGGAAGTCATGAATGTGCAACACATTGTCTACAAAACTCAGTCAATGATATACAGAGCCAGTGGAGTTCGAAATTAAATCCGAATCTATTCGACATCTTAGTGTGATAATGATGGATTTCTTCATCTCTTAAACTATTTGTCCGTTTCAATTACAAAGACTAACCTAACTTTGTTGAAAATCTAGCAAACTCACCTCAATTACTCATGTTATTTCATTTGACAATTATGTAGCTTTTTCTTTCTATGAGGTCTGGTATAAATATTTGTTACAATGTTTAACATTTGTTCTCAAAGACAAAGATAGTAGAAGAAATGTCATGTGTTATTACATCTTGTTAACAATTTTGGTTTTATAATTTTTTGTCCAAGCACTACCGATGAGGGATTGTATTTCGAAATGACCGTCTAGTGCAATAAAATTAAAACTGGTATAATATGTAATTATTTATGATTTTTTATGAAATGATGCATTCAAAAGTAACACGTGAAATATGATGTTTTAATGCATTATTTAGGTCAGAACGATTATTGATATTAAGGTAGTGTGATTTGGTCGTATATGTGATGCTGATGATGTTATCTTCTGTCAATAAGTGCAGCAGGGTTATACTATGAATACATTTAAATTCTTATTATCGCTGTTCAAGAAATAAAAAACAAACATACTAATCCATGTCCAAATTATAATTCAGAAGCAACGTACAAAACTTTGCAACTGACTGGTTAGGTTAATCATGTGAACTCCCACCAGGGAAGTGAGACCGGGTGCTCCGGAAGGGTAAGAAAAGATACCGTTTCGTTGAATAATAAATTCCTGCACCTGACAATGTAAGTCTACATGTAATCATATATTATGTGGAATCGTGAATAAAGAAATTAAGGCATCGACGACCACAAATTGAACTGGACCAACACGAAATTAAATGCCCCCTTAGTGCTTAAAACTATTCTCCTTGTGAAGATATGCGTGGTCTACTTTGGACATTTTATATATCAGCTAGCTATAATAGCTTTGATGAAAGATATCAAAACACTATGCAAAATCAATCTCTATCCAAAATAATCCTGGATATAGTTAACATATCATAGTTCACTGTTCCTTTCATTCTCAATTTTGATTTACACATGACAGGTGTAGTTAGCTAGTCAGGAGGTGCGCACACTTTCGGAGCATCCGACCTCATTTCCCTGGTAAAATGCACGTGTTTATCTGGATTTGCTAGTTTTCAAAGTTTTTACTTTGCTTTTCGGATTATGATTCATAGATCGGTATGTCTGTGTTTGATTTTCTCATCAATATATATAGTAGTCTTTGGTTTAAAAACGTTGTCGATACAAAAATCTTAAAGGAAATTAACTTTTTTTTAAAAAGTTGAAGGAATATTTAAGTTGAAGTTGATATAGGTGTACATGTTAATCAGAAGAGTACTGATTGATGTATGTAGCTAATCTGCGCATATCCGTAAACATGCACATGTAGGTCAACTGGTATCATGTCATGGGTTTGAGGTGCATAATCTTTTATATTGATAAGGACGTGCTTCAACTAGAAGTAGTTTATATTAATTCATTTTTCAACTTTATCAAAAATAAAATGACAGCCAAATTATATCTTAAATGAAATGAGGAATTTAACTGAAAAAATTATCTTGTTTAGGTTTCATTATTCAACAGATAAACTTAAATCTTATGTTTTACCAAGATAAGATTTCAAAAGTGAAAAATAACTAAAGGAACTAATTTGAACCTTTGACTTAGTGTACTAGATTTTAACTTTATCTGGGCAACTGGGCAAAACATGTGAATTATCCCCAGTTCGTTACTTTTCTCAGTGGGAGTTTCATGGATTTAAATCTTTTATTATGTCACATACACTTATCATAATTTAAATCGTGGAGTTTATCCATCATCTAGAGATTGCATTAGGAGGTCTGTCTACAGAGTGTAGTCTGTCCGCCCTTGTAAATGTGAGCCGGGAGACGGAAATAACCGAACCTTAATTATTCTAAAATATCTCATTCATATGCTCATGATGACTTTCTAAAGTAAACGTGCTTTGAGATAAGGTCACGATTGTTTTTCATCTATCAAAAAACTATTGGATGTATCCCAAGAAAATTTTTTTTGCTCATACCACTCTTGCAATAAATTTTTGGTGAATGTGAGACTAACGAAGATATCTTCGTTAAAGAATTTTCTGCATTGTTCGATGTTTTTTTTTACTAAAGCATTAGAACTTGGTATAATAATCAACGGAAAAAATATTTGGTAGCATAAAGACTCGGTTTTAATTGACAATTGTGGTAACAATATTTGGACAGTTGGGTGCTAGCTTTTGAAAATGTGCTTGGGACATACATAATAATATACATAACTAGTGCCCATCGTCGGAGTTGTTTTAATTAGTAGTCTCTATATGTATTTATCTAAAGACTTTCTTTTGGCTGATTTTATTCGCCCGTTGTGGCTGATCTCTACCACTTATAAGTTTTCGAAGTACGTGATAACAGATGATTTATCTTTAAATTTATCTAATTTTTAATATCTCAAAACTAAACTTAACACCTGCATTTATATTGCATTTACAATATTAATTTAATAATTTAAACAATATTTTATTCAGAAAAAAATGCTGAAAAGGATTGGACAGCATTGTTTGTAATTACATATACCAGTGCAAATTTTACAACACTAAATGGTCGTTTTGGAATGAATTCCCCATCAGCAAGTATGAAACTAAAATTTTACAAAGGACCAAAATATATATTTAAAACAAAACATAAAACCTAGCAAAACAAAACACAAATAATACCATCCAAATGAATGATAATGTAAAAGTATGCATATGCCAAAAAACACATTCTTGTTAAACAGCCTCAATGTCCATACGTACACACAATATACCTTTCTTTATATTACTTCTACCTCTTTTTGCATCTCTGATGTAAACAAAACCTTATTAACAGTCTGAATGGGAAATGCACTGACATGTCCAGACGGATAAGAAACTAGGTTCGGACACCAAATCTAGTTTCCATAAATGCTACTTTTTAACCTCGTCTTCACCATCTATAAAACGCCGTCTACCAATCTGAAAAAGTGAGAGGCTTGCTTATTTTTAAAACACACCACTGTCAATAGCCAAACGTTTACATGATTTGCAAAATGCGAAAAGTTTTTCAACTCAAAAACTCAACTCTCTTTCAACTCTATAATTTATGCTATATTTAGTAGCTTCAAAGTTTGACCAATGACCTTGGGCGTTTTGTCTACCACGATAAACGGCACATCTGTCTATACATCTTAAGACGATTATTTAATTAATTTCCCATTAAACTTTCTAACACTGTGTTGCCATCACTCTATTTCAGATATAAACGTATATGATAAAGGATCCTCGATATATTTAAAGATCCATGTTCCTTTCATTCACACGTGACAGATGTAACTACTAGATCGGAGGTTCTTACCCTTTCGGAGCACCTAGTTTCACTTTCTGATGGAGGTTCAAGTGTTAAACTTATTTTTGCTGGTATTCAGATATTTAACTTTGCTTTGAAAAGTGATTTGGACATGGACAGGTATGAACGTGTTCGATTCTAAACCGGAATGTAAGGCTTGCTTGGCGTTCAGTGACTGTAAAATAAAGATCCATTTCTGACGCTATTTGTGATGGGGTTTGTTTGAGACAGTTCTAAGCAACAAAAATGGTTTGATAAAGCTGTTATACACATTTTTAAAATTTTCATTAAATACATTCAACACGTTATAAAATATCTTAAAAAATGAATGCCTTGAACATAATATTTTCTATTTCCTGCCCTGTCAGACGAACTGTTAATATACCTGGATTTATTATATATTATATTCTGAATGAGTAATATCTCGAGGAGAAAATGATAAGCTTGTTTAATTCATCATAAAATAATCTTCTATATAATACCAAGAGAAGATTTTTTTTTCTGGTGAAATTATCTATGTAGTTATATGCAGAGATTCAAGGACCAAATATATTATCGCCAAAAATGTCAGGCATCAAGTTAAAATATCTGAATTTGGGTCATTTGACGTGTTTGGTACAGGGAAAATTTCGAAAAAAATCTTCGTCCGACAAGTTGGCTTACCCACCATCGAACATGTTTTGAGTAAGGTCAAAACACTGTAAAACGTATTATAGTCTTTGGCTTTATCTGGACAATTTGCCATCGACAAAAGAGTACAATTGCACCAAAACTCTTCCATTCAATTCTCTTTAAATAAAGCTTTTGAACTTCCTGGTTCTGTCTCTTTTTTAGAATTTATATATTAAACTCAATCTTACTTCAATAATTTTGGTAGAAATTGGCTTCAAAAGTCATAAATACTGTATGGACTTTTATACGAAGCTACAACCAGATCAACTTTAATTGGTGATTTGTTACCCCCAAAACAGACAGTAGATTACTTACTTTGAAAACATAACCTTTGTATGTGTCATACTGAATACAAATATTACCTTTTTCACTTAACACATTTCCGGTCTGACCCGGTGGCAATTCGGTATATACATGTCTACTCGATACTTCTAGGGAACGTCGAAATTTTGTGTAAGCACAGAGACGCATACACTAAAGTACATGAGCTATGTAAGTGTACTTTACATATAATTTGTTACATTTATCGCAAAATAAAACATATATAAAGTAAATTTCTGTCAACAGTTTAAACCGCGTATATAAATTGTTCCAATTTCTTTACCCTTGGTAATAAAACCGTTGCTATAATGAACTTCAAGGTATTATCCAGACATAAAAAATCCGGAAGTAGGAAAGGAATCCAATCCCGGGCGGAACTCTAACCTGTCTGTTATTTCAGAACGAATTGCACCAGAAACGCGTCAGGATTGTAATGTAAAGGTTTATTGTTGTTTTATTGCTTTACACGCAATCATTAGTAACATAAACCTACAATATATATGTATATAAAACTAACAAAACTATAAAGACTTTCTTTGATTATCGATATTAGGTCTTTAATAGTGGTTTATTGTGCTTCCTTGTTAAGTGGAAACTGATAAATATGGTGGCTACTTGGTGTTATTCCGTCCTACCATGTGGTGGGGTTGTAGTCATGTCGGAAGTTTAACACAAAGCAAACGAAGGTAATTAATCTCACCCTTCTCCGCTATATCCCTGCAAACTTCTTTTCATTATGTTTAGCTTAATATTAATAACTATGTAGTGTATGTGTTAAAAGCCATGAGATAGAATCAAGTTGCCCTTTAGGTGAGATTCAAATTGATTTTTATTTTATCTCGAAATATTATTTAACATTTTTTCGATTTTATTCAATTCAATAGAACGAAATACTATTTCGAGATAACGAATTATTATTACAAAATAACCATTCTCGAAATACTATTTCGAGGAAACGAAATAAAGATATTTTTTACATGCCACCGAACGCGCTCCGTACAGATTAACGCCGCACGGAAAGATAAAACTGTGAGGGAGACAAATAACGTTGATTTTATGACATATAACGTAATGAACAAAAATGAAATTTGCACTTCGTCTTTTAGCGTGCGTTATTTCATGGGTAGACGGGGTTACTAAACGAGGTTGCAAAAATCAGCTACCATAGGCAAGTGATGAATTCAACATTTTAAGAAATGTACAAGTTCAACTCGATTAAAACCAAACACCATCTTACACATAAAAAGCAACAGAGAGAGAGAGAGAGAGAGAGAGAGAGAGAGAGCGCATTTGATCGGTATGGCAATGATTTAATAGTACTGTGAGGAGAATCTGTAAACTAAACCGTTCAGTTAACATAAAAGTGTAGACTCTTGATAGTAAAAATAACTGTTTGATCCCACACCTGTGATAAGTTGTTGATTCATGTCTATTTATACAACACGTAGTCATGACACTTGATCTTTCTTAACACAAGTATTTAGAGAAAATAGAAGAGAAATTAGACATCTTTTAATCATATAATGAAATGAACATCCAGAAAGAAATGAACCACCTGATTTATTGTGTTGACTTGAGAAACATCACGTTTCATAGAAACGGATTAGCTAACACGCTATGTATTCTACAAGTACATGTACTTATTTATGTAACACGTAAGTGTATGGTTATGGAATAAAGAATTGAATTGAAATAAAACTATGTTTATACACAACACATTCTCTCTGGTAAAAGTGCCGGAGACCCAATTGATTGCATCCAGTTTTACGCCGTGGTAGCAAATGAAACAAAGTCAGTTTACTAATAAGGATATGTTTTTTTCAGTTTGTTAGTTTCTCATCTAATAATTCGCACAATACTACCAAATCACTGTCAAAGTTTTATAGAAAATAACTTAATCATACAGATACATGCATGTAAAGATTATTTGAAGCCCTAACCCCTTATTCTAGAGGCATAGAAGTACATACCTATACAATAAAGCATCAATAATCTGAAGAGCATGGGCTTTAAGTTTTGGCTTCGTTCTCGAGCTGATTTGGATTAAAACAAATTAACCGGAAAAATAATGACTTATACGATTACATAATGATCTATTCATTAACTATCTGTACATATATATTTCAAACCAAGACAAATGGGATCAAATTCTTCTATAGTTTCTTATTGTTTATGTATTTGATGTTTTTATAGAAAAAATTGTATAATCTAGACTGGATACCATTTTGTTATCATTTCCATTACCCTTATTGAACATGGCTTGTCGAGTGACTTAAAGCATATTATGGAACAGCGACTTTCACAGTCCATGTCCGAATCCTAAAAAGGCAAATCATAGTGTGAATAAGTTTATCATTTTGATTCCCAAAAGTAGATTGTGTTCTATGTAAACTCTTATCATCTCCTAACATCCTCGATATAAATGAAAGAACCACAAGCACAACTTGGGCTTGAAAACACAAAATCTCAATTCTATTCTAATGCCACCAACATAGTTTGATAGTCAGTAAAATAAAAAAAATATTTAAAAACATGTTTTTCATTTTCAAATATTTAAAGTACTACTACCTGTTGATCCGTGCTATTAGTTGCTTTCTGACAATGTTGCAGTTATTACTAAGCTGTTTCTTCTTTAATTATCAATCTTTAAAGAATAAATGAATGCATAATTAGTAGAAAAGTTGGGATTCTCTAATATTAGTACAACCACACCACTTTTTGTATTTGTTGATTTAATTCAGTTATATATAAAATACACATTAAGTTAATAATAATCACTGTGAAATAGAATTATAAACTGCAACAATTCGTCTTATATGTAACACTATAATATTATAATGTATTTTTAATGTATACAATGTGTCTATCTAGACGAAACCATTAAGAAATAACATTTTATAAAACATATGTGCTTATATATTGTGTAATATATGTTGAAATAATTTATAATGTGACTTATGTGTTAGAGAATAATTTTAAAAAAGGAGCGAAACCGGATAACGAGTAAAATTATGTCATATACCTTTAAAGTTATCGTCCAACGTATTTAAAAATATTAAAAACTAAAAATGGTATATGACAATTATAAGAAGCTATATAGTGGTATATGTTGTGTTTAACGTAGGTTTTAAAACCCGCTTTTGTCATTTATTTGTCTGTTTTATAAATAAGTTTGTATGGTTTCATGTTTTTGGTTACAATGCATGTGCAGTGCTTGTTTTGCAGTCTTCTTCTCAAGAACGTCAATATTATTATCATTATTAAATAAGTCTTACAAAGCCTATTATGTTTATAAATCACTAGTTGTGATATATCTATATAGATTCATAATGGTGTTTTCAAGAAACATATAGTACTTCTGTTTCGACTGGTGCCGATCAACATCTTAATTTGCGACTTAGATAACTTTCGAATAATTGATGTGACAATTGGATGTCTTTATCAATTAACCTTTGTTTCATACAACGTAAATAAAAAAATGACCTTCAGTAAACTTCATAAATCTAAATTATAAAGAAAAATGGTTAATTTATACCAGATTGTGTATGTTTCAACAGCACAGTCAGTTTTGTGGTAAAAATTTATGACAGATTTTCATTTATTTTAACTTTAAAAGAATGCAAAAGAAAATTGAACACAAGCATACCATTCCATATTCAATTCACAATCCCCAAAAACCCAAAGCAAAAAATTTGAAACCTGGCAAATTCAGTTGAAAACATGAACTTTCATAAGAGATTGTTTTCAAGTATACATTTAAGTTACATTTTTACTTCCTCATTTTTAGTATGTTACTTTACAAGGTAGTTTTTTATATAAAAACTCATTACATGTTTTACCAATATAGTTCCATGTAATATCTCGACTTATAACATTTTATTTTAATCTTCATCTTTCTTAACACAACTATTTACAGAAAATAAAAAAGAAATAAGACATCTTTCAATCATCTAATGAAATTAACATCAGGAAAGAAATGAATCACCTGGCTAATTATGTTGATTTGAGGAACATCACGTTTTAATAGAAACAGATTAGCTAACACGCTATGTATTCTACAACTACATGTATTTATTTATGTAATGCTTAAGTTCATGCTTACGAAGTAAAGAATTGAATAGAATCAAAACTATGTTTATACGCAAAACATTGTTTCTGGTAAAAGTGCTGGAAACCTAGTCGATTGCATCTAGCTTTACGCCATGGTAGCAAATGCAACAAAGTCAGTATACTTTTAAGGATATTTTTTCTTCAGATTGTTAGTTTCTCATCTAATAATCCGCACAATACTACAAAACCACTGTCAAAGTTGTATATAAAAAAATTTAATCATAAAGATACATGCATGTAAAGATTATTTGAAGCCCTAACCCCTTAACTCTAGAGGCATAAAAGTAGATACCTATACAATAAAAAAATCAATAATTTGAAGAGCATGGGGTTTAAATTTTGGCTTCATTCTCGAGCTGATTTGGATTAAAACAAATTAACCGGAAAAATAATGACTTATACGATTACATAATGGTCTCTTCGTTAACTATCTGTACATACATACATACATATATCAAACCATTGCTAATGCAGTTCAGGTTATAAAAGGAAGAATAATGACTTATTCGATTGCATAATGATCTATTCATTAACTCTTTGTACATAATATTTCAATCCAAGACAAATGAGATCAAAATTATACATTATTGCTAATATATCTCTAGTTTTAATAGAATAAATGTATTATTTACACTGCATACTATTTTGTTATCATTTCCATTACCAATAATGAACATGGCTGGTTGGGTGGCTTAAAACTGATTACGGGCCACCGACTTTCCCCGTCCATGTTCGAATCTAAAAGAGGCAAATCAGTGTGAATAAGAATTCAAGCTTTCTTCCCATAGGTAGATTTCTCCAGACACTTAGTACCTCTACCTTCCCTAACCTGACAACCTGGGTTATAAATAAAAAATCGCGGCTTGGGGCTTAAAACACCCTTACTCCATCCCATTCTATTGCCCTCCAATCTGTTAGAAGTGGTAGTAAAATAGACTTTATCTAGAAAGTTGTTTCTCATTTCTTTTGTATTGCTGTGCCTTGCTATCGAATGTTCTCTAGCATGGTTGTACTTTTTTCAATCCTGGTTACGATTTCATTTTTTCATTATTTTAAGTATTTCTAGGTGTTTAGCCGTACTATAAGGTGCATTCTGACATTGTTGCACTTGTTGCTAAGCCGTTTGCTCTTTAATTTTTCAAACTTGATAATTGAATGCATTATGAGTAGAATGGTTGGGGTCTTCTAATAATAATTTAATCACACAACTTCAATGTTTATTTGTTAAATAATTTAATTTAGTCAAGAGTTAAATATAAAATATATTTAGGTAAATATGATAGAAAAATAAGCTTTAACAAATCTCTTATTTATAATACTGTAATATATAATGTATATGACGTACACATCTATAGAATACACCACCAAGAAATAACATTTTATAATACCTATGTGCTTATATATTGTGTAATATTTGTTGTAATGATTTTTAACGTGACTTAAGAAAATAATTTTAAAAAAGGAACGAAAACAGATAACGAGCAAAATTATGTCTTATACTTTTCTTATATTCCCATTCAACGTATGAAACAAATTACATATTGAAAATGGTATATGGCAATTATAAGAAGCTATTTAATAGCACGTGTATGATGTTTAACGTTAGTTTGTAAGTTTTTGTCTTTTCTGTTTAGTATTTTTATAAGTTTGTACGGTTTCATCATTTTTGCTGCATTAATATGCATGTTGTGCAGTTTTCTTGAAAAAACCTTTAATGTTATTATCATTATCGAATAAGTCAAACAAAGCCTATTACGTCTACAAATCACCAGTTTTGAACTTTCTATATACATAGTGTAGTATTCCAGAACAAGCAAAATACGTTTATCTGAAAACTTGTTTCTCATTTCCTAGAAATTGTTGCGCTTTGCCTGAAGGTTCTCTCTAGCATGGTTGTATTTGTTTCTATGCTGGTTACTATTTTATTTTCAAACATATATTATTACTAGTAGTTGTTGAGCCGTGTGTTTTCTGACATTGTTGCACTTCACTTTTTTCTAAGTTCTTTCCTCTTTCATTTTCAAAGGTTTAAAAGATTACTGAACCAATAGGTGGAATATTATAAATATAACTATTCCACTTTATTTGTTAAATAAGTTAAAAGTTAAATATAAAATATTAAGCTATATATGATAGAAAATAAGCTGCAACAATCTCTTATTTACCATACTGTAATATATAATGTATATTTAATATATCTGATGTACATCTACAAAAGAGAACATTAAGAAATAACATTTTATCAGAAGTATGTGCTTATAAAGTGACATATATAACAAAATATTTTTAAATGATAATACAAATAAAAACATTTTTTTTTTAAAAAACGAGAACAACCCGATGATCAGTAAAATTATGAGATGCTTTTTAGTGGTATGTTGTTTAACGCGATTTTTAAATCAGCTTTTGTCATTTTTATTTATTTTATTTTATTTTTGTTTTTTCTGTCTGTTGCTTTTGTATAAGTTTGTATGGTTTCATCTTCTTGGCTGCAATACAGCGCATGTTTTGAAGTATTTTTTTGCAAATAACGTCAATGTTAAAATCCTAAGGAATAAGTTCTAACAAAGCCTATTACGTTTATAAATCACAAATTGTGATATATCATGTTGTTTTCAAGAAACATGTAGTGCTTCTGTTTCAACTGGTACCAAACAACCTCTTAATTTGCCACTTAGACAACTTTCAATTAGATGATGTGACAATTGGATGTCTTAATCAATTTATGTTGTATACAACGTAAATAAAATAATGACCTTCAATAACCTTCATGTGATCCAAATCACAAAGGGAAATTAGTACTTTATACCAGATTGTATGCGTTTCAACGCCATAGTATTGTGGTACATAATTATGACTGATTTTTATTCCTTTTAAAATACAAAAAGAAATCAAAAACAAAAATACCCGTTCATGTTCAACACACAATATCAAAAAAGCAAAACCTGGCAAATTCAGTTGAAAACATGAACGTTCACAAGAAGCGAAGCCGCTGGCTGTTTCCAAGTATACATTTTAGTTACAATGTTCTTTTCTCTATTTTGGCATATATGCTACTTTACATGGTAGTTTTTATATAAAAACTGTTTACATGTTTTACCAATGTGGTTCCATGTTATAATCTCGACTTTTGACATTTCATTTTAAACTTAAGTGGCCCTATCAGAAATAAAAACTATTTTGATAGGCGGTACATGTCTTAGCATAACGGAAAACCATGTTCCACTTAACAAGACAAAAAGGTGCACATGTCGGTGCATAATGGCCACTTAGAGATAACGATAGTGAAATCGGAGTTATCAGTTATCGTCAAGCCTTACAAAAATGTTGTCTTGTAACTGTATTTAGTAGTACCATGTAAAGATGTCGTTGAAAAAACAGGTGCTCTATGTTTGAAGAAATAAGTAGCTAGTTACTTATCAGCAAATTTTAAATTCTTGTGTGTAATGAAAATTTTATAAAATCTGACTAAAAGAATATCTCCAATAAAATCAATGTTGCTCAGAAAAATGTGAATAATATAGGGCTTACTTCACTGATGACATTTTAATATATTAGCAATACTTTATATTATAAATGAAATATAAAAAGGCACTTTCAATTATTCAAAGTTTTAATGTATTAATTTTCATCGAAAAAAATTATTATAAGGTAAGAAGATTTGGACCAGAAGCACAAGTAACTATGACAACCATTTCTGATTTTATGGTTCACTTAAATAATTCAGCTTAGAAATTAAAAATTTTAATGAAGAAGTTCCAAATAACACCGTCATCTGACTCATCATATCTTCCATTTTGTATAAACTCCAAATAGAGTAAATGGAATTGAACCAGTATTTCGTCAAAAGGCTTCGAATGATTGAAGCGTTCGTTAAAACACAATACTTTGAGTTGACCTCCTTGTTGAAGGTCTTTACTGGCCGGCTTTATATCAGTAAAATGGACCGGGTAACATTTTATATTAATATGTGACATTGTTGATGATTGTACTAGCACTCTTAAGGTTGTCAAAAGAGTACAAAGCAATGCATACCGAAAACACTTGCATAAACTCATATACCACGTAAACTTGTGTTTAGATTAATTCTTGAGATTAATCAAAAATGTTTTGCCACTTATAGCTGACAAATTAATACTGATATGACGTAAAATAACAATAAACCAACCATATATGTTAAGTGTTTAGACAACATATTTGATTTATATGTCTCGTCTCAAACCTTTCGATGATTTCGTTTCAATGTAAGTACCTCAAATATAATTAACGGGATTTGTTCAGTGTCTGCATCCAAAAAAAGTTGATGAAGTTGATGACATTTCGTTGTATCATCCAGGGATAGGCGTTTATGTGTACTAGAAAGTAGATGCTTAATTTAATTCAAGTGCTGAGTCCTAGAATTTCGGTACACAATGCTTGTAACTTCAAACTAATCTAATAATATCTTCTAAAACATTTACAAAATATGAACAAAGTATTTGATTGTTTTACATGATTTTAGATTTTGAAGTGTTATGTCATCTTTTTTAAGTTATAAGTACCAAGTAGACTGAAATACTGCTAACGCATATTACTTTTCATCAATTCTGTTATCTCTTTTTCTAAATATCTTTGAAAACATTAAAATAAATAGACAGATAATTTCTTATATATTTGGATTTTCTAAGTATTTTCTTGAATTTGTTTTAGTTTTATGCACTAGAGTTTCAGTATACATTCGTAATGATGATTAATAATTACATTCTCACGTCTTTGATGTAAAATTTGGAATATCTTTGATATGTCTAATATCTTAATATCGTGGACTATTTTGTAATAAGAAATTGAGATTTTCGAGGCGATTAGTCATGGTACATCAGGTATTATCAGGTACAACAATATTGTCTTGTCTACAAAATAATGAGTGTTCGTTTTTAATGGCATTTAATCACTTAATAGAAACAATAAAAGAGAAAACTTAACGTTCATTTTGTTATTCAATGAGGTTTGCTCACGTTACAACTCGACAGGGGGTTTAGTGATGACGTAACGAAAATATTCTTTGTTGAATATTTGAAATAACTAAATAAAATTGGGAGATTAAGAAGCAACTACATCTCTCTCTCTCTCTCTCTCTCTCTCTCTCGCATCAGTGCGGAAATCCTTTGGGTTTTTACACGTGAAAGTCCCCATGGTTTCAAGATACAAAAATAGTTTGTTTCGCTGCTTTTATCAATCTACAGAGATGCAAATCAATAGCACTTGAACAAAATGACACCGCATTAACCTATGTACATAGCTAGACAGGAGATGTTTTCCCTTCCAGAGAATCTGAGCTCACTTTCCTGGTGGAAATTCACATGTTAGTACCTTTTTGCCAGCTTCAAAGGTTTTACTTTGGGATTGTGTTTTGGACATATATTGGTATGATTGGTTTTTATTAGTACGTACATCCTGCCTTACTGTCCTTGTGGAGTGTTCAACTAAATTTGTCACTTTCAAAATTTTTACTTTGCTTTGGGTTTTATTTGCCAGTTTCAATGCTTTTACTTTGCCTTGAGGTTGCGATTTTTACATAGTAAGTTTGGTTTTTTGCAGAAATTGACATAACTCATACATTTTCAACAGTTTCTATTCCAGACAGTAAATCACAAAAGGGACAAGTTTCCTTAACATGTTCCCTAATAGCAGTGTTTAACATTAAACACGATAAGAAATTCTCGATCAATATGTAGATATACGAGTTGATTGAAGTAATAGTATTTTATGCGTAACTCAAGGTTTTGTCAGAGATTCCTACGCGTCTGTTCTGGAATGATAAAGAGAACTGGAGCACCAAAAGAAAATATCAACCTTAGGCAAGTGAACTGTATTTATATAACGATCCGCCATGAGTGGGATTCGAACCTTCACGTACGTATATGCGTACCATATGCTTACCTTTCCGGAGCACCCAGCCTCACTTCCCTGGTGGAACTTCCATAGTTTTTACTTTGCTTCTAGATTGTGGTTCGGACATGGATAAGTATAGTTGTTTCTGAATATTCTTTTGTGCATTCTGCAGATGAGATAAAACGGTGGAATTACAGTACAGACCTGTCGAGAGTTTATATATCGTCAGCTTTTTAGCAGGCGCTTTCTATCTCTCGTTAGCTTAGTCTAAAATATAAACAGGTCTCTACTTATCTGTATGGACGTCATAATATTATGTGGTATAACCTAAGGATAATGACACAGAAACATATATATTATATATGTTGTTTTGGTACTGGATAACTATATGTAAATTGCAAAATTCTGCCTGTAACCCAAATATTTAAATTAATAAAATATATTTCCCGTACTTCATTTATCATGGATTCCTTGAGGTAAGCTAAAATAATGATGCTGATTACTATCATTCCTTGCTTATATAACATTAAAATAATCTTCTACATCAAAATTAGTCAGCAGCGAAATATCATATGCTATTTTTATATATCATTTTGATTACATATTTAAACTTGGCTCCTGTGGCGAGTTAACATATTTATTGCTATCCTCTTCTACAAAAATATATATTATTAATCGAGAAAATCATTTGGGGTCTTAATTTGTTTCATTTTCAGTATAATATATTAAAGTTATACAAGAAACATATGGCGCTGATTAACCAACTATTTTGAAAATGACATACTTATAAAAATAAATATTGTGGTTAAGTGTTGTAGGTCGAAAGGAATGAATGTAAGGCAATTTAATATTGGCCTGTTGTTTACGACAGTGAAAATCGTTAAATAGCAAGAAATGAGTTGAGTAATGATGCTAAACGTCCCAGTCTATATTTTACTTATATCGAGACGTCGCCAGCTATAAGCGGAGATGCAGAAATTAATTTGCTGAGATGTGCTGACAGCAGGATTCTTTAAAGTGCCACGCATACCGTGGCACGGGACCTCGTTTATTTTAAATTCCCATCCGAAAGAACCGTCACTTTCATTTCGTATTGCCGAGTGCTTGGCGAAAGAACAGTACCTACCCACTTTCAAGTTTTGGTTATACCCAGTCGGGGTTTAAATCCATGAGCTCCCACTTACAGAGCGAGTTCTTTACAAACTGAGTTACCGTGGTTGTTAAATAGCAAAGTGGTACTCTTTTAAAATATTGGCAGGTCAATTTTTTTTGAAATTCATATCTTGGCAATCATCTATGCAAGAAACGGATTTTCCATTTTTGTTTCACAAACGCAATACATAAATCAATGACGCCAGCAATATAGCGCCAAGTTGTCAAATTTTGATTTTTTTTAATCTTTCATTCATAACTGATGAACTTAACTTACCAAAAACTTACAAAATAAGGCAATAGAAATTTTATCTGGACCATTCATATTCTTGTAATTTTGAAGGACAATTTAACATGTTTTAATGAAACATCAAAATTGGCAACCTCGTGTTATTTCTTTCACAATTCCAAAATTCGAACAAGCGTGAAATTAAATGACCATGAAGTTACAATTTGAATTTCAACAGATTACACCCAGGTTTACGGTCTGTCGTGCTAAGAGTATAACTCCTCACACGGACAGCGTTACAACACAACACAAGTCTACAGCTCATTGCCAGCATGAATGTGCTAGATGTCCTATTGGTATCATGAATTTCCGCATACAAGCAAACTTTTTGTTCAGAGAGTATCATTAATTTATCAAAGTTACATCCCGCCTCCAAACAATCTTGAGTTGTTTAAGTTGACATCCTGTTTGTTTGATGTGATGTATGATGCATTATGGGAACACAATATAAAATCATGAAAACCACTTAAGCTTAAAATCACATTCATATTCCAATCACTCAGAATTCACAACAATAATCTAGCGAGGGTTTTTTATCCAGGAAATGTATTTGCGTCTTAATACATTAAGTATTCGTAACTTCCGAACAACTGATGAAGACTATCATGCTTCATATTAAGTTATTGAATATTTCTATTAATAAACTGTATAACAGATGGGTAAAAAAGGTTTTCTTTATTCATAAATTGTAGCATCTCCACTGGCATTGTCTATTGTGTATGATAAGAACATGACAAGATATCGAAACAATTTTATTGAAAGGGTTTTTCTGTAGCCGTTTATCATCAAAAAACACTGGGATGAGTATCGTAAGACATCCGTGCTGGGGTCATCTCCAGACGAATACGTTATACATGATCTTCCATCAGCACGTTTAATGCTATTTTTGAGAGTAAATTGGCTGGCGTTGTAATATCTTAATATCACTTGATTGTTCAAATTATATACCCATATGTTACCATTTTTAATCCTCTAATGGATTTTTTATCTTCAAGAAAAGATAACGGATTAGTCTGAATAGTCGCACCAAGTATTTTGTTCTTCGCAACTGATAACAAATCCAGAACCGTCAGTTTTAATATAGAAAATTCATATGAAGAAATAAAATATCGCCCAAAATAAAATTGCTTTGTAACTTTTCGAAGTTTCACGACTCCAAATTTTAATTTCTGTGATAAAATAGCATTTTATTATGAAAGATTCTATTTTATTACCAATTACAAACTGTTAAGAGTGAAGATTAAAACAAAGTGAAAACCACGAAAAATTAAAAAGATACGAGATCAAAGGATTGCTAAAATTTCTAAGGTTAAATATCATTTCCAAAATAAAATTCCACTGCGTATACTGCCAATCAGATATAACTGACAGATCAACTTTAACTGATCACTATATATCAAGCCGTTAATACTTGGTACTGCAGCAAGACTACTTAAACTGTATATAACTTAAGGGTAATATAAGTAGGAAAATTCAAGTGAAAACCATTTGGTTGTAAAGCATGAAAGAGGGGTATAATTATGAAATTACCTACACAAATGTGAAGATTTATAAATAAAAATAAAGTAGGAATTGATAATTTAAGAGTTTATAAAATATTTGTTGCATTTTTTAAAGAAAATTGTGCAAAAATACACGTGTTTGGAAAAAAAGCTTACACCTTTTATAACGAATTAATTTAAAAAAATGAAAAGATATTAAGATAGTCAACGTCATAGAGCAGTGCAAAGGGGCCAGAGTTTGTTAAAGAAATACGAGGTTTTTTTGAAAACTCAACAATTAACGGTGGAGGTTTTCTATCATTTGCTTTCCTTTTAAAAATGCGTGTACCAGGCGTGATAGTTCCTATTCTAAGGCTACCAACGAGCCAAGGAAGATTATAAAAGCTAAGTTTGTATATTACTTGATTATTGTTGAGGCATATTCGGCTTTATATAGTTCAACGTTGTTCAAACCAAACAATATTCACCATAATTCAAATAGAACAGTATTGTGTGACCGTACACTTTTAGTGACGTGTTGTATTTTGGATTATAAGTGGCCTTACAATATAAATATCACGCCTGGTACACGCATTTTTAAAAGGAAAATAAATCGTAGACAACGTCCACCGTAAATTGTCGAATTTTCAAAAAAACTCATATTTCTTTAACAAACTCTGGCCCCTTTGCACTGCTCTATGACATTGACTTTCTTAATATCTTTTCATTTTTTAAAATTAATTCGTTATACAAGGTGCAAGCTTTTTTCCCCAACACGTGTATTTTTGCACAATTTTTTTGTAAAAAATGCAACAAATATTTTATAAACTCTTAAATTATCAATTCCTACTTTATTTTTATTTATAAATCTTCACACATGTGTAGGTAATTTCATAATTATACCCCTATTTCATGCTTTTCAACCAAATGGTTTTCACTTGAATTTTCCTACTTAGATTACCCTTAACCGCAAATCATGAAGATACACGTAATTGGTGATTTTCTAAAGTTTCAGTGCCTATGACGAAAGTCTATATACTATATGAATAAACATATTTCTTGTTTTCATTTTTTTTGTTTATATTTCGACTTTTTAAATTAAACTTGAAACTTTGACCTATTTGTCTTAAACATTTTGACGTTTTATCTTGAAAATTTAGCTTTTAAGACGAGATTTAGATTTTTTATACAATGCAAGTCAATATATTAAAATATATCATGTCCTTAATACTCTTCCTTACTTCTCTTGATTTTGATTTGGCCAATGGCTGGATTTTATTCATGTTGACTTGAGAACGTTATATGTAATTTTTGCTCGGCTGGTATAGCAGAAACAATTTTACTGCGAAGGGCATGATCAAAATGCATCATTTTAACTTATATTTTTCAAAAGATTATGTTTAGTATTAAACAATTGAAAATCAGGTGAAAACTAAATTAATGTTAAAGAGCCTTAGATTTATTTTCATTTCCGATAGATTTTTTCTTAATACATCATTTTATAACGTATGAGTACTGAACTGTCAAATGTAAGTCGAATTATTGCTAAATATAATCGGTAGCTCATCTTGGCTTCTTGTTACCAATATCTGCTTATCGGTAGCTAGTTTTTATCTCGCGATAGGTCTTAGGCAACTAACTATCCAAATGGTCTCAGCCAACCTGCAACCGAAACTTCGACTAGTTTTCGTTACCAAAGTGTTAAAACTTCCGAAAGGTTTGTATTGTGTGCAAGTACGATCAGTAATACTTGACAAGACATGGTGTTCTCATCACTTCGTTATACAAATTTCAAACCAACCAGTAAATGCTTGGCAATTAGGTGATGAAGTAAAACCACATCTCAAAATATCAATAGTAATTGGCGATTGTCTAGTCTCAAGTTGTATGACAAGTGGTCTCCGCTTTGTTGATTAAAATAAGGCTTTTTAAAAGAAACTAAATGTTCAGAAGTGCGTTTTATGGGCCACTGCTTGAATGTTTGTTCATTTAAAAATTTTCTTCAACAACGTCCCTTTACATCATGTACTTTACCATGTGTCTGTTTGGCCCAGTGTGAAGGTTCACAATCAGCGATTTCTTATTTATTCTGTTGCTGTTAGTTTTTTTTTTTTTTTTTTTTTTATGGGGGGGGGGGGGAGTTAATGGATTTTTTGTAGGTATGTTAAATATTGAACCCCTGTTTGTTGCGAGTGTTTTTGGAATACTTTACGTCACAAAGTCCCGAAATAGCGTTGTTTTACGTGTTAACGTATTTATCTAACTCGATATCTGATGAAAATACAAATTGCACACAAAAATGGGTAGGCATTGCGAGCCCCATTTTATGTCTTAACTAAAATTAAAACCGTTACTCATATGAAAATCTTTAGACTGTGTCAATTTAATAATTCTGATGAATTCCTGTGGTAAGCATGAATATATGATTAGGGTTTGAAAAGACCGAGTAATTCTGTCTTGTGCCTCTGAGACATTTTAACTACCGAAAAACTAGCAAAATCCAAGGGACTACAGAACATGGAGGTTATTTTCTAATGATTATTTCTACACAATTAAAGAAACGCGTCTATGCATATAAGAGCACAACACAAAAAATAATCGCCTAACTGCAAATCACACAATTGCTGATGCGACGTAAAACAATACTAAGTTTTCATCTTTGATTTTTTGTTTCATTTTTTCTACTCTAATGCAAATTAAAACAGGAATTGTGAAGAAAACCAAACCGACAGTGTATCAAATCTTTACTAGAAATCATGAGCTGTGCCTCCCGTGTTTCAAACGTGAAGATAGGAGATATTTTTCAACAATAACCTGTCTGTTTTAATGAAGAATTTGAGATATTTTGTAGCCTAGGCTTTAAAATTTTGACCACCTAAATGGAAAGAAAACAAAGGTACCGCTGATACAAAGATAGATGTGCTGTCTTAAGAGGTTTTTGTTTGTTTTATCAAAACCTTACACAGATATATACAGCGGTAAGCATATGTTTTCTGTCCGATATTGGGATAAGATTATACACATAGGAACTTGTTGTTATTATGAGTACCAATGTTAGATAACAAATTTCAAGTTTATAAACAAATGTCAATTTTATTGTATGGGTTATTTATAAACTAATGATACTACAATCTTAGAGATACTTAGAGAAAAGGTTATATTGTTTTGTATACTATAAGTAAACTTTATTGCACGTCAAAGAATCGGTGTCATTTGGGGTTAAATGTATATATATATACACGTGTACATCTTCATCCCGTATTTATCAAACACAAACGAGCCATTGCAAGTCCAAAAAACGCCTAAAATCAAAGTAAAAACTTGCAAATTAAGTTAAACATATGACCTTCCACCATTGAAGTGAGACTGGGTGTTCCGAACGGTCAAGCACCTTTCGTATGGCTAATTTCAGATGAGTTCCACCAGCGTGCCAGGTGGCAACTAACTTAAGGTTTTTCATGTTATACAAGTTAGAAGTAAATTGTCTTTTTTCAGTGAAATGCGACTGTTATAAAATACCACGTGGTTCACCTGCAAATCCTACGGATTGGGTCTTAAAATAAAAAAAAGCATTTGAAGGAATATGTTTTTCGATGTTCAAATACGATTTTCTTGTTTTACTCTATAGCTACTTCCTTAACATTTATTGATCAAGAATACACATGAAATATTCATACTACTATGCATAATTATTGTCTGTCGTTTTATATGATATACTGATAAAATTGGTTCCAGAAAACCTTCAATTTACATCAGTGTATTACGCATGAAGCAAGCAACCCCTTTTGTAGCTGATGTTGCAGGTCCATAAAATTGGATCGCAGGCGGCTTAAATATTTCCCCCTGAACCAAACCGTATAGATTCAATAATAAAGAGCTTATACAGTGTTTTATTTCATGTCAAACATGCACATAAACCATAAAATACTGTTACCTAAACCAGAGATGCTTATAATTCCGGATCACCTGGCCTCGCTCCCTTGGTGGAAGTTCAGGTATTCTGCCAGTTTTTAAGTATTTAGTTTGATTGTGATTTGACATGGGTTGCTATGTTTTTCATATATGTTTTTGTGTTTGCTGATCATAACACATTATCTTCAGTGCTTCATGTTGATTGGCCACTTTGTTATCTTCCACACACGCCCAGTTTTATTAGTCATGTTTGTGAACTTGGACTTGGGTAATTATTTAGATTGCATAATAACAACATGTATAGGTTTTGTCAATTAAACTAAATAATTATTTTAACACGAAATCTCCTGGTTATGTGCAATGTTATTATTTCTATTGCTTTTTAATGAATAAAAATTACACTGAAAATCTATGAAAAAGGGGTTGTTCTTTTTAAAAATCGAGATGGAATGTTATATACATTACTATTGATATTAAATTTTATATAAACATATCTCTAAAATAGCTTTTCTTCATATTTCTGGTAATTAATCACCCATTCAGAATTTTAACGAGATCAAAGACTGCATTCATTCATATTTTAACTCAAGGTATCATGTGTTGCAAATAACATTTTGTTGACGCATATGTTCGAATTAACACAGTAGTGTTTTGTTCTGAGGGAGAGAAATTTTCACTTGTTTAACCATGCCACAGAAAATCAGTTTTTAAGATAAATACTTGATCAACACCTGCTTATCGGAGGTACTGCAATATTACACAACTAGAGTTATCGTGATATTCAGTATAGACCTGTCGAAAGTTTAACACTGGGTTTACGTAAAGGAGTCCAAGCTCGGCTGTCGAATGGTTGATACATAGATTGCTAGTAGCAAAAACAAAACCAAGGCAAATGTAACAGTTATCGAAAATCTGTCGAGATATAGGTGACGAGGAGTCGAGATGAGCTGCCGATTCCAGCGAAGTGTTAACTTTCGACAGGTTTGTACTTTACACTCTGGAAAGCATGCTATTCTCAGATCGATGATAAAACACTTTATTTCTAAACTTCATTTTATACTGAACCAAATCGTTCATCTCATTACGTTGTTTAATCTTTTTATACGTGTTTATCTGCTAACGGGATCCAAAATTGATGGATAAATATAGATTCTATAGGATTCATTACGCTTCATAAAAATCCAAGTCGGATAAAAACAGAAAAAATGAACTATTAAAAACGGGCGTAGTTAAAATAAATGTTACTTCCTAATAAAATGTGCATGTAGTCACGAGTTCTAAGAGAAAAAACTATTTAAAAAAATGATTTGGCCAGGAAATTCAAATTATTTGCCACATTGCTGTCTAAAATTTACTTAGGCCGAGAAATCTGTTATTTCTATTATGTATTATTATAATTTTATAGTTCAATGAATTTAATCTATTAAAAATCAAGCAAAATCTCTGACGGCAGGTTTAACGACTTAAAAGTTACCATTAAATTCAACCTAAATTCCTTTAAGAAGTTAATCTCGTTACTATATTATATAATGACAGACATGTTTAACACGTAATTACCAAGTTACAAAGCCAGAAGAAATAATAAATGTGATAATGTATTTTCTCCAGAGAATGATTAAACTTGCTATTTGACATTCAGTGTTAATTTAGTACAATGTGTGATACGTATGGTGATTAATAAACAAAACCTTAGATTTACATTATATTTCTAGCGCGCACGACAATAACATTTCAAGACATGGGAAAAAAGGGAGATTTGAGTTGAGTAATGGTGTTTTACGTCCCAGTCAAGAATATTTCACTTATATGGACCTATAGCTATAGGCGATGGTGCAGACATTTTGCCTGTGCGTTGCGCTGATGGCATTATACAACAGAATTCTTTATCGTGCCAAGTTCACCGCGACACGGGGCCTCGTTTATTTTAGGTTCACGTTTAAAGAAATGCGACTTTCATTTCGTAATGCCGAATGCTTGGAGATAGGGTGAGTACCCAATTTCAAGTATTGGGTCAGTCCCAGTCGGGGCTCGAAGCAAAGGCCTTCCACTTAGGGAAAAAGGGAAGAGAACAAACTTAATATGCACCTACATAATTATATTGTCGTGGATTGTTCGTCAGATGTTTTCAAATTGCCGCGGCAGTTACCATTATAGTTGTCCGTTGCAACGATAAAACATAAAAGCACATGGGAAGCATAATTAAATTTCACCAGACACCGTCCGGTATCTAACCATGCTTTCCCGGCCCTTTTACTCGACCAGGATGCGCTTTTTCATGGTTTCTCTACGACTGCTTAACGTATTATCAGAGTTACTGCACGCTTTGTGCCTTAATGAAAGGTTTAGAAGACAAGTTGTTTTATGGAAGCTGGATATTATTGTTATTGTTTGAGAAGGAAAACATAGTTAAATGAAATTCCCTTACACCTACGTAAAGATTAAATGATCGATTAAAAGATGTATAGTCAAACCTGTCTATAAAGGTCATCCAAAGGAACTAGTAAAAGTGACCTTTATGGACAGGTGGCCTTTATATACAGGTTCAAATAACACGGATAAAGAACAATTAGGATACAGTTCTACCGACCTTTATAAGCAGATTGCCCTTATATAGAGTTGGCCTTTAAGGCAGGTTGAACTGTATATCAATATATTAATACCAATATTAAAACCTTAGTACAGACTTCCACTGCTCTTAAAGAACAAACACAAATGTAAAAACAAGATATTATAAAAATGTTGTATACATAAATAACTGCACGAATGTTTTTCCTTCTAGTTTAAAACAATAAATGTGACCCAACTTTTGTAAATTTGGTTAACCCTAAGAAACCAAATTAAAGCACCAACTACCCCTTTAATTAGCTTGGGCAAAAAACCAATAAAACATGAATTACAAAAAGGCAAATATCATTGAATTGTCATATTAAACAATCAAAATAGAGGGGAGAAAGCTTCTCTTGTTCAGGTAAAATCTGTGATAATCTAACCACTGCAGTAACTCAGTCTGTAGAGTGCTGGGTCTGTAATGCCATCAGCGCAACGCACAGGCAAAATTTCTGCACCTTCGCCTATAGTTGGCGACGTCTCGATATAAGTGAAATGTTTTTTAATGGGACGTTAAACACCATCACGCAACTCAACCCTCTGATAATAATGTACTTTTATACGTACATAATGCAACAATCAAAATGGCAAAATTGTTCCATCACACATGTTCCCATCTGTAAATAACCAAACACAATCGCAAAGTTCTAATTATATCTAAATGCGTACCCTATAACTTAAGAAAACAAGAGCATTGTTTGATAAGAAGTATATCAGTAGATAATTTGATGTCAGGCAGGTGGTATTCATAGACACCTTTACACACCTGGCAATGATCATTCCAAATTTGACAAACGGATACGGTTTATCCGTTAAAACCCGAAAGTGAACAATTTGAAGCATACATTTCTCTTAAGGTTACACAAGTCTTAAAAACTGATAATGTTTATTCATTAACGATTCTGATCGCCAAAAATTAGTTAATTTATCTATATACAAATGAATTGGTCTATTTGTTCACAATATATTTTTTTTAATTTGCCACAAATCTCCGTTACTATGGAATATATATATACTTTTATCAAGGTAGGTTACCTCTGAAAATGTTGTAGCTGTTTTAACATTGAAATGTTTTGAAATGGAACATTAGTGAGTACATAATAATAGAAAAATTACAAAGAAAACGCTAAGGCAAGGGAAATAACTCCTACAAGAAAATATACAATCATTTGTCGTTTTCGTGTTTAATATTTCTTGGAATTGATGCTGTTGATAGAGTTTGTAAGTTCCTAATGTATAATCAGAAATGGATTACACTAAAAAACAGTTGAAGATGAGAAACAGTAATTTGGGTATGTATACCGGTATAACCATTAAAGTTTGAAATTTTCATGATTTTGGACTTTGCCCCTGTACAGTATAATTTTTTGTCAAAAATGTTCAACCTGAAACAAGTTTTGACTCCACCTCTTATAAAAAAACCCAACCCTTTTTGCTATGGGTTCAATTCAAAGTTTAAAACATGTCACAGATGATTGACTTAAAGACTGGACAGCAGTTGGATGGGAAAATAAAGACCTGTGTATATGGTTATAGAGAGATTAAAAAAATCCAACAATTCTCAAGTAAATTGCAAACTTACTTACATTTGAAGCAAATACAATTTATACATTTTTTGTTTTTATGTTTGCATTTTTAATTTTAAGAACACAAACATATCGTCGAAATTTGTTAATCCATGGGTCAATTAAGCAACGAGTAGAGAGAATACTAATGGAAATGTCAATTCTAGATACATACTAAAAACCACCCACCAGATTGTGAGACAATCTGAATTCTATCGCAAATACCTTCAGACGGCAATCTGATAGAAGAACGAACATGAAGCAGAACATAATTTGATTTTGCCTATACACAGGGCACTGCACGTGGTGGATTAGTAAGTGAGTTATTGTTTAAAGCCGCATCAGCAATATTGCAGCTATTCGCGGCTAGAAAAAGTAAAAGATACAATAGTATCAATAACACAAAGTATTAAAATGTAAAATTAAAAATAACAACAAATACATTTTTAATAAAACTATTGCTAAACTGAAAAACCAGTTATATCACAGACAATTTATAAATAAAACACTGTGTTATATATGATAAAACAATTATATTTTATTATACAAGTTAATTTCCCGAAGGAAGTTTAAAATTTGATGTCCACTGACATTATACTAAAAAGATCTTGCATTGATAATGCTGAATAAAAAGTATCCCTTGTATGTGCAAAGTCAACACAATCTAGCAAATTGTGCTGGATAGATTGTTGACCTTGACAAGGGATACACTGGGGAGGTTGTTCTCCCTTCAATATAAAAGAATGTGTAAAATAACTATGGCCGATTCTACAGCGCCGAAGAACAATACTTTCATGCCTATTGTACTGGGACAAAGGTGTAAATCCCAGACAAGGCTGAATTGAAAATAATGTATTACGTTCTTGGCTATTCCAATGATTTGACCATTGATCATTGATATAATTGTATATCAATGGTTTTAAATCAGTATGCGGAATGAAGCAAGAAGTTTTATTTTTAGACAATGCTGCTTTAGCAGCTGAATCGGCTTTTGTGTTGCCTTTAATACCAACATGGCTAGGCAACCAACAATAATGTATTATTTTATTTAAATCTGAAACTGCATATGTAATTGAAGTATGCAATTCCAGAATTTCACTGATTAGAGGGTGATCAAACTTTCTGCTCTTTATTGCCGAAGGACAGATAAAGAGTCAGAACATATAATAAAATTGTTATGAGGCGATTTTGAAATAAACTGTAAAGCAAACAATATTGCTTTAGCCTCAGCTGTGAATATAGAGCTTTCATTTGGAAGGCAAATACTTATTGTTTCGTCTCCAATAACTGCGGCCGCTGATACCCGACCAGCAGTTTTTGATCCATCAGTATAAATTGGATGCCACTGTCGTAGTTCCTCTCTAATAGTTGGAGGAATCAAACGACTATATCTATCTTTAATAACAGCAAATTCCTGTTGATAAACGTCTTGGCTTGTTTCTGACTTTTTTATATTTGTTAAATCCAAATTGACTTCTGGTTTATCAAGAAGCAAAGGTGAATCATCTGTTAATTTGTGTGTGGGCATCGAAGGGAGAAAATTTCATTACAATCTTCATAAACATCGTGTTTTTTAAATCATTTTTATTTTGAAAATCATTAAACATGGGAATTTGCAATGCATTTTAAAAGCATGTTAATTTAGTATTTTTAAATTCCAAACATAAATCGTATTGGTAAGTTTCGGTTTAATTGTCACCTGTTTCAATTAACGGGAAGACAATCCCCATCCCCAACAGTGCTATGATAGCTCTGTGTATAGTCTAGCCGATTAAAGTTAGTTTGACACCAATGAACCATGTACTCAAATTTAAAACAAATTATCAGGACATAAACTTTCGGTCTAGACATCAAATGTTTTGTTTTGTTTATATCTGGCGTTTAGCTAATACAATTACCTTATGTTAAATCAACTATTAATTAGAAACTAAATCCCCATCCTAGAATTCAGATGCTGCTCCGTGTCCATTTACACCTGGGGAAAGTGAGGCAAAGTAATGGGAAGCAGGTCTAGTATATATATACTTACATCCACCTAAAACTTCGTATTAAGTTTATTGTGTGCAATTCAATTTGTACCTTCACTGAATTCAGCAAGTACTTTTTCCACAAAAAAGTTGTTATATCTTAAGATTAAGAAATGTATGCTTAGATATCAATGTATTTATGTTTATTAACTCACATAAATTAAATTGGTAACACTTGTAACAAAATTATTCATCTTAATTTCCCCCTGAAATTTAAAAGTCTATAATAGGTTTGTTGTCTATTTACTACATAAATTGCTTATTGCAAATATAGATCAAACGCATGATATTATATAATAATGTTTTTTCCCTCTTATCTTCAAAACTATTATCCTTTCTAGTAGAAGAGTTATCATAAAACATTTTGTTTTTCTTGTCACTTTTTACAAAAAATGTTTATCTCATCACAAAGGACAACATATACTATTGTTTATCTTTTAGACAGTCCTTACTTAAAATGCTATATTATCCTTGGTTTCCCTTAAAATAAAAACAATGTTTGTGTTTAAAAACAAAAATACTCACAAGGAAAAATACATGAAAAATAGAAATCATCACATTAATTTCTGTATATATCGAAAAATCCAGTCAGACAAATATCGTGAGTAGACTAAAAACTAAAACACCTGTTATGGACTCCATGTTCTAAAACAATGATATTCACGCCTGTATCATAGACTTAATCAGTTTTTTTTTTACTTTTTTAATACATGTTGTATATACATATGGGGTCATCAAGTGAACACACTACCCGATTTTTATTAAAAATGTAAAATTTTCTCTATGTAGGAGAATAACGTAAAAAGTAAAACCAAAATATTTTTAGATGCGCTTTTTGTTTTCAAAACAAAATATGAATGTTCGGTCTCAAAAAATTAAAAAGTTAAAAAGTATAAAAGTTATTTATAAAAACGATTGTCTCCAAACATTAAAGATGAACAATAGCATAGTCATCCTAAGCCTGCACTTAGTGCACGAGTACAAAACGTTTCACATTTGAACTTGGAGCACTACACGCAATTATTCTTGATTAAAACTTATAATGCCCTGTTACAATGTAACTGAAAAAAATTTTACAGGAGACTCAAAAGATGATTTTTTCTCCAGGTTTGTAAACTAATAAAAGCCCACACAGTACAGTTATCAGTATCTGATGATTAAAATAGCCAATGAGGACATGAAAATCCATTTCTAAACACAAATTCAAAACATAAAATAAAAAAAAGGACGGAAACTAGATTGTCTTCCTTGTAAAAAAACATGGGAGTTAATTAAATCTTTTGAAAAGTGTTTACTAATTATTATCAAAACTTTGGCTATTTTAGATGATTCGTTTTATTGCACCCTCTCAATATATAAGTTAACTTTATTTTAATTTACTTTAGGATTATGATTTTGACATCGATTGGATTGATTGATTCTATTACAATAAACATATCTTTCACAGCAAAGTATGCAGTACCTCTCAAAACTGCTATAGACAATGGTGTTCGTCAACCAAACAAACGAGTATTTTTATTTTTGTTATAGGCTATGTAGGAACTGTAGCCGGCAGACTGGTCTCCATGTTTTTATTCTAGCGTTTTCTGGTAACCAGAAAAAAAGGAAAATTAAGACCAGTCATATACCCATCCTCTTTAAACAAGTTGATAGTCTCGACCCGGTCTTTCGGCGACGTCAATAGACCTTACGCATGCTTATTTTCATTTCCAAACTTTGAAATCAGAAGTTCCCCCGCTTCACATCCAATGGCAAAGTTTTCCTGTTCCGGGATTTACCTTTCGGAAACTGTCTGGCACCACCAATTTCATAAGAACGTTGCAGACAGTAGCCGCTGAATTATTCCATCGGAATAATATCGATATAGTTATTTATTACGACTTGTCTCTGATGCTGAACTTCTGTCGAAACAAGTTAAGACAAGATATCCGACTGGTTCCGTCTACCATGAAAAAACAGTTTTGTCCCATCTCTGAATAAATCTGACATAATATCTTCCCAGAATTTTGTTTCCTGGGTAATCGTTTCAGAACCGATTTAGGTTGTGCCCAACAACCACAACCTCCCCAAGGACATGTATTCAAAATATCGGCCCGAGGCTATCACAGAATTCTGAAGACCATTGTCTATGGCAATTTTGAAAGTATTGCCGAAGATCTGCATAATTTTATGTAAATTTATAATTTTGATTTGTCAACATTCAACTCCAATACAATAATTAATATATATTTTTCAAAAAAGTTGTTGTAACAGTTATAACAAGATGTATTGATTGCCTTCTAAGAATCGAATAACCTTTTATGACTAATCATCATTATATTAACGTGAACGAAGGGGGATAAACCGTACACTCCTACATAATAGAATAATCAAACCAATTTTTTCCAGCATGTTATATTTACAATAATAACTACTAATCAAACAAAACAGATACACGAGTTTTGCGCGGGTTATGAAATAATAACGTGTGGTCAATTCATGGATAATGCAGAAAACCAGAGTTTCTGATGTAAGCCACTGGTCGTCGGCAAACGAACTGATAAATTTTATCACACATGGATATGTCCCAAGGGGCGTTTTAACCTAGGCAGGGAGACAGAGTATGATACTCAAGTCACCGATTTAGAGAACTGAGGCTCGTAAAATAATTGGAAGGATTTTGTATAAACTTTGTACGATATTGTCATTATTTTTATGACAATAGGCAATGGGGCCAATACGCGTAAGCGAATGTTGATCTTTACCACAGATGACAACTTGAGAAAAATGTGTAATTCTAAATGATTGAGATGTGGCTGAAAAGTTCATTGATGTCCTTCATTAATGTGTTGATGAAGCTGTATTTGCGTTTCCACCAAACACATCACATGCTATTTACACAAGATGGTTCACTCTTATAAGGGATGTTGTTAACAAATTCTGTTTGGTCCAGTTACAATAATGACTTGGGAACTGCTTTAGAAAATGCTGTGAAGGCAGTATTGCCAAGGTTGTGGACTTCTTATTCATTCAGTATAGGGAAGACCCAATCATTTAAATCTAATGAGGAGTGTTGCCATTCATCCAGTGGTAGGTATCTATTCATTCAGCCATTTGCTTGGTTTAATGCCATTAGAAGCCCTACTGATGAGACATTGACTGAAGACACGCAGCTGAATATGTGGAATCATTTTGACAGTGATGCAGCTAGACATTTTTAGTGTTTATTTTATGTTTTTTGTTATATGTTGGTCTAAATAATTAGTAAAATCCAAAAATATTTGGACAGACCTATCATAAAAAGGCATGGCGTAGCAAGGCACAAGATACTGATACTGGGTAACAGTAAAGTTAGGTATTTAAAAGACCAAATACACTGTTATCCAGAATTTGCCAATGATGTCCAGTTTATATCAAAACCAGGGACAACATTAGTATTTTGATATAACTGGTTTACATCTAATTTTTATCATAAGGTTAATTTATATGGTAGAATTAGAGTTTATATATTTAGCAGCTGAATATGTGGAATCGAATATGTGGAATCATTTTGACAGTGATGCAGCTAGACATTAGGGAGCCTAATTTAGAAGTTTGATGCTGCGGTATTAGTAATTTGTTTTATCAGGGGGGGTATCAATTGTGCCGATCGAGGGTAGGAACGTAATAACCAAACGCGAAGTGAACCAACCTTGTCATCTTCAAATCACAAGAACATTTATCTAAACACTTAAGTTTTGCAACTAATGTCAAGCATAAATATGTTAGGCAGTTTCAGGCTGACGATTCTTCTTCGGATATTGGATATGTTCAAAGAATTAAGAAGTGGATGATTGGTGGAAAAGTATCAGCTTAATATCCAAAATCTTTAATATACCTCACAAATGATAAGAAAGTCTGACCGAAGAAACAAAAATTGTATGAGTTATCTTTCTTTACGTACAAATTTATCTTAAATTTGCAATGTAAATGCTTTAAAAGATGAAATGCTTCCCTTCCAGAGCACCCAATCTCACTAGTTCACGTGTTTAACTTAAGATGCTAGTTTCAGTTTTTAATTTGCTAAGGGATTGTGATTTAGACATTATGTATATGGTTATATTGGAAATCAGTTATGCTTGACATTCATGTATCTGTCCCATATAAAATTACAGCTTCATAAACAAAGACGCATAGTTTTATACGAGGTGTTAATAAGATTTGGTTAATACGCATGAAGTTTGAAAAAGGATTGAAAGAATTGTCCTTACATCATGATGCGTTTTAAACACTAAATAAAACAGACGTATCGTATATAGTCGCACTATACACATAATGAAATTTCATCTTTTTATAAAGATGTTAACAGCTCCAAAATTCATAAAATAAATTAAACTAATCATTAAATTTATTATGTACATTTTTGATGTTTGAAAGATAAAATGTCTTGTCTTAATATTTATATTGTATTCAGAGAAAAAACAAATACCTGAAAGGGCTACAGAAAATCAACTTAACGAAGGATAAAATCAAGAAATTAGTCATTGTAAGCTCAGTTGAGGGGAATATGGGCAGCAAGTTCTTCAAAATAAAATTTAAAAAAGAACTTTATTCGTATTACATGAGGTCCATTCTAGAACAAACCTGGCGTAATTTGAAAACAAGAAGACGTGTACAAGGGTTTTGTCAGATTGGCGCTTGCTGGCTGTGTTTCGGCGCTTCCTGACTTTTGATAAACACGAATAAATAGACATGTATTAAGGTCATACCGGATTTTCTTTTGTGATCGGCATCTAAGGGTGGGTATTTTCACTGTCTCGGCTTCCTCTATTTTCAGTTTTGATTATTTTTTTAATCTTTCTGTTATAATGATTAACGTGAATTATTGTGTAATCGCATTTGATCATTGTTGTTTTTCGTGTGTTAATAGTTATTGTCAACACTTGCCATAATTTTTCCAAATCTGCTAAAGATTCCATAGAACGACCCATTTGTGAAAACTGAAGGTATATACCTTCAAATTCTTGCATGACGCTGAAGTACCATTGCTGTAATTTGGAGTTTGATAATTTTTGTTTTCATGATATGTAATAAGGGTAGTGAGGCTAAGGTATTATCGGAAGGGGTTGTGTGTAGTGATAGGTGGCATAAGGAGAGATTAATTCTAATGAGTTTGAACAAATGCGTGAGTTTAGCGAGGCTAGTTCAATACCGGTGAGCATGAGTTATGATACGTGTTGGACAAGTGTTTTGCCAGGGAAGGCAAGATACCTTTGAGACTGAGGGATGAACACAGAAATAGTTTTAAGTTTGCACTTGTGGGTTCCAGCTTCATAAAGACTAGCGAGAGAGGTAGGCGTAGGGTAGTTTCAACCGGGGATTTGTATGTTTTTTTAGATTGGGAGGAATGAACGCAGGCTACATAAAGAGAGTTTCTGGAGATTCCGTGCGGACTTTGTTTTCTTACATTTAGAGACACTGGCATTACTTGTGAATGTGACTCAAAACTTGAAGTGAAGGACGGCTTGTTAGATAGTGACGTTGTGACAATGAGAGCTGGGGAAATAATAAAACGTGTAAACTACAGTGTTTCACGAGAGTATTAGGAAGAAAGTGAACATGTGGTTGGGAAAAGGGGTAATGTGTGGATATGGTGCAGTTTGTCCGGTGTGCAAAAGAGTGGCATGTGTATTTGTAATCAACAGATTGGATGTGTAGCTAATAATGTGCTAAAGGAATTGAACCAATCACATTTATATTAGGTGAGAGATGCTTATATTCTTAAATAATTTATTTTGTATATATTTGCCATTTTTATTTTTACTTTGTTGCAGAGGTCAAACTATAGCATGCCTGGGAAACCCCCTTTTAGTCTGTATTATTATATGGCATATAATACGTGTAGCTTAATTTTGACGTTTGGGAAAAGTGCATAAAACCATCACGGTGGCATATAACAAGTATATAAACCGAGCCGAAAAATACTTTGACTGCTGTGGGAAGTTTTATTCATGTTTACCATGTTTAAATGTCTTTTTACAAATAGTTAAGTCCTTTTTGACACAATGTTTCTATCGGGATAAACAATTCTACTTTTTAAGCTGCCATTTTGTAAAAAGGGAATACTATGTGATCTTGCAACAACCAATCAAAAAGGATTTAATATAGTGATTTTGACTAGCATTTCAGCACCTTAAAATCTTATACAAAGATTTCTGCACCATAGTTTTTTTTGGCGCTCAATTCTTACACGCGGGTTATTCTCCCATTACTTTTCTCCTTTTATAACAACTATTCATTTTTAATGATAGTTTATACAAATTATACATTAAAAAAACACAACAATACTTTAGAACCGAACTCAATTGGTCAAAATTTAAAACGAGTTTGTCCTAAATATGCTTTGGGTTTCAAAAAAAGTTTAAATACTTGAATTATTTTCAATAAGGAGTAATATTTCAATAGATTATTGTATTTAACCGCTTAAAATTATATTGAACTTAATAAATATTCTGTGATTTTGTTTTAATTTATAATATTATTTATCAAAAAAAGTATTATGTACAAAGTGACATAATATTATACATAAAATAACCATACGTTTTTGTTTTTCCTCTACGTTGTAGAGAATGCCGAATAAATATTTAGGTAGCTGCAAATCTCATAATGAGTCTGATGAAGACTCAAACAAAGTAATAAAATATCGACCAGAAAAATTTAACGAAAATTTGTCGACCATTCAATAAAAGGCATTGTATTTATGCCGAGGATATGCCAATCAGGTGGAAACAACGATTAAACATCTCTGAATCGTCGAGCATTTCGACGAGTTTTCAGTCTGCATTGAAAATTGGATACTAAATAAGCTGATTCAGAGTTCAAATAAATGCAAAGCACCAAAAATTTAAGAGGATCCTATTGCATTTCAGTCTGTACAAAGAAGTTGCTTATTTGACAGCATTATATTTTTAAACATTCTGAACAGTTTAGTCGGATCAATCCATAAAAAATAGGACTGATTTTATTATTTGGAACAGAAAATTCTTTATGTGATTTTTTCAGGCAAGATGGTTTTATTCACCATTAAAAAATTTAACAATTTAAATCCATTTGCAATTTGGCTTTTTCGCCAATGAATGTTGTCAAAAGCATTTCCTATATAAAAGGGGGTATTTTTGTACTGTAATAAAATAAGTATATCGTGTTTAAAAAACAAAATTTTTCTATACCTCTACAACATTATTCTAGTTATTTCGTCATTTTTAATACTAGAAATATTTTATTGCGACAGACTAAAAATTAATCACAACTTACTGATTAGTTAATATTAAATAAGTCCAAAAAAACGTTAAATTTATCATCATTTTCATCGCTTTCAGATACATGGTATTGTAAATTACTTTGTCCATCTTAAAACAAATATACAAAATGTGACAAAAATAAAACAGTAAACGATTTTATAGTTCGTTTGCAGTATTGCTCTAGTTCATGAACCTTATTTAAACTTTGTTATTATTATAAATACAATTTTTATCATAAATTGGCAACAATTAAAAACATGAAATTCTAAATGCTTTTCCGAGTGGTATAGGGAATGACTGTCAAAAAATGCATGCAAATAAACAGAAATAACAATTTTATCGATTCCCTCCACTTTGCCAAGAAGTTAATGCGATACATTATTTCTGAAAGCAAGGTGTTTAGGACATTAAATTCAGGCTCAAAAGCAGCTGGATTTGTTTACCACAATGATGAATTGGATCAAAATATCTGCAGACAATGAAATTAATTCCTAAAGATTCAGACACTGTAACATTTTCGATAACAATCAGGTAATGTGTCTATTCTTCAATAAAATAAATAAAAAAATCAATGTTTTTTCAATAAATATGACCTTGGATATACGCACTATTTAGGCCATCAATTGTATGTAAACAAATAAATATTAAAATATACAGGATCATTCCTTACTTTAAAACGGAAACACGTTTTAATAAATAATGAACATATTGTGATAAAGTACTATTGATGAAAATTTTATGTTCCATTGGTTAAAAACGGTGAAATATAATAAATATTATTGTTTTAATTTTTTAAATCATGTTTTCAACGTTTTATTTGATATGTATTACTTGTGTTTTAGATACAAGTTTGTGAATTCTGGACACTCGGACGAGAGAGTTGACGTTACGTTGGAATGGGCGGACTTTGCTTAGAAAATTCTAGCTCATATAAATCTGTAGAAAAGGTAAAATAATCGTTTATTTGAAAATATATTACGATTGATTATAATATATACATGTAGGATATCTTGCCTTTTTAATCTCAAAAACCTACAAAGAAATTTCATTTCTGACCACGAATTACATAGTATACCAGTTTTGATGTTTAATCAAACTGAAACACAGCACGTTTGATCATTATATGTATTATATGATTTTATAACAGTGTCAGATGCCATAATACGACCAGCATAATGTACACAAAAAAAGTAAAATATCATAACATGGAAATATATACTTAATCGACATAGTTATTTATATAAATACGCCATTCTTTGTTAACATTTTTTTTAATTGATCAGATAAGGGGAAATACCAAACAGTTGTAAAAGGCATTGAACAGTATCAGGATGCGATGGTTTACCATACTTTTTTGGCAACAGGGTGATGGAAACATTAACTGTTGTCCAAATTGCAAAAGCGGGTTTTGTGACCTGGTTTAATATCAGTCATATCGTGATTTGGAGTGTTAGGATGCAATGGTTTACCATACGTTTCGGGAAACAGCTTGATGGTAAACATGAGTTCTGCGACATGGTTGAATATCAATCACATCGTTTTGCTTTTCAGCACCATGATATTCCAGCACAGGAATGCAGAAAATACAAATATATTAAAAATTGTAACGGATATTGAACGGTAATTTTAAATTTTTGAATACCATATTTTCATTTAGTATAGTGTAAACGTTTTCTATTTCTACCTTCTGTGTGTGTAACGTCTTCTTTGTCGTGAAACATTTCCCTATAAGAGTTGGCAGATAGTGCAAAAAATCATGCATGCCATGGCTGAAGAAATTTTTGCATGTCATATCGCAGACACTAAAATATGACCCTCTCTCAACACATTTCATTCCTGGTTTTCGAGTGTTGAATTGTGGGAATTATCAAATAACCAATCAAAAACCACGAAATAAAATCATATCTTTGGTATCATATTTCATTTTGTACTTTCTACGGTGGCCCATAAATGCAGACATAGAGCAATGTCGGCTATTATCGTCACCCTGTGGTTATTGACACATTTGTCATTTTAATCCTCCTAAATGCCCCCCTTTCGCTTCTTTTCAGCCATTCTCGGTTTTTTCCCATCATACGATCTTTTTCGGAAACCCTCTAACATTTACCTTTCACATCTTGTTCCGCTTCACGATAGTATCCACGATTATTTACAGCACCGTCAAGATAGAAAATAACAGGACGCCATTGTTATCGTGATTGATAAGGTGGGTAGCAATTAACATTACGCCACAGTACATCCAAAACGCACAAATTGGTTTCGTTTCCCCTTACATGTTGTCAAGTAAAAGAGCGTCTGCTAAACTGACGTCACGATTTGTATTCAGGATTGACCTTGCAAAGGTTAAGGGGGTGTGTCGATAACTGTAACGGTTGTGTTTGATTCTGCAGTTATCGACACCTATTCTCGTCTGTAATTATTTATTTGAATATTCTAACATTTGTTAATTTTATTCGACTCAGTAAATATCAAGCAAAAAAATAAAGCAAACTAAGTAATAACAAGAAATTAATTGTACTATTTATTTCATACACATGGACATTATTGATCACACAAACACACATGTTCAATAACATACGGATATTTGACACTTGATTGAACCGTATGATAGCATCACTTTTACACACAATACACACCTGCCTAGAGATAATAATAATAATAATAAAATAATAATAAAATATTTAAAGTAGGAAGTTCTGGGTTTTATTTTTGTAGACTTTGTCATGTCTGGCAAATCATTGCCAAAGAAACGACGTCAATATGCGCCGGAACAGATGGCATTAGCTATAAAGGCCGTGAGGAGAACAAAATGTCCAAAAAACAGGCTTCTAAGGTTGTTGGTGTTCCAAGAACCACACTCTTAGACAAATTATCTGGAAGAGTACCCGAAGGGCCAGTGTCCCCTGGAACACCACCTACCCTTACAGGAGCCGAAGAGAAAACTCTTGTGAACTATATTTTACTGATGGCAGATGTTGGCTACCCATTAACCAGAAAAGAGTTGCTACTAGAGGTTAAGAAGATACTAGACCTAGATGGCAGAAAGACTGCATTTAAAGATAACTTACTTGGTAAAGACTGGTACAAAAGATTTCGACAACGCAATCCTGAACTGACTATGCGCACTCCACAGAGTCTAGGGCACGAAAGAGCCATGATTAATAAAAATATGGTAGAAATGTGGTTTTCCACTCTTTTAAAATTTCTTGAGTCTGAGGTACCCGACTATAAAATGTTAATAAATAACCCTAGGCGAATATTTAATGCCGATGAGTCGGGTTTTCCATTGTGTATTAAATCTGGGAAAGTACTCGCAGGAGTAGGATCCAAACGTGTTTATCAAGTTGTGACCAACAATAAAACACAGATTACTGTGATGGCTTGTTTTAATGCCCTGGGTGACTATTTGCCTCCATTGATTGTCTATCCTGGTCAACGATTGCGAGATGTAGGATTGTCATCTTTTACGGAGGCAATCTTTGGCCAGACAGAGAATGGATGGATGGATTCGGACCTCTTTGTGGCATTTTTAGAGCATTTTCTACAGTTTGTGAAAAGTAAATCTATACCATTGCCAGTCATTTTGTTTGTAGATGGTCATTCTACGCACATGACTCTTGCAGCATCAGAGTTTTGCTCAAAAAATGGCATAATCCTATATTGTCTGCTTCCAAATGCTACGCATATATTGCAAGCATGCGATATAGGACTATTTTCGCCAATGAAATCGGCCTGGATATCTGAGGTAAAATTCTGGCAAATGAATCACATAGGTGAAGTTTTGAAAAAGACATTTCCAGAGGTATTTAAAATAGTTTGGGACAGGGTCACCATCTTGAAAATTCTACTCAGGGTTTCAAAAAATCTGGCTTGTATCCTTTAACACCAGAGGGCATTGACCATACAAAATTGGGGCCATCAAAGCTGGTTCACAATGTACCAGACAAAATGAAAACCAAAGAAAGTGTTACTGCTTTACCTGTTTCAAGTTCAGGGTCAAATGTTACTATGACTATACAAGCTGAAGTACATCATGTTGACAATGACACTGAACTTGATGGAAGTAAGAGTAACACATTGGAAAGTGCGACTTCAAATGAGGCAGATTTACAGTCTGATACACATGCTGTTCATAACCATTCAAGTACGATTCCAAAAGTTTTAAATTCTGTCCCTCTAAGCGAGAACACTCGTCATAGTAATACTGTATCTCCAGCATGAAAGTGTGCTGACAATTCCTGAATTACCATGCAGAAAAATTAATAGCAATATACGAAACAAATTGCCTAAAGCTCTCTCGGGTGCAGAGGCTTTAAAAATGTTAAGAGACAGAGAGAAACAAAAACAAGATGCAGAGGTACAGAAACAGAAAAGAAAAGAGGAAAGAGTACAAAAAAGAAAAGAGAAAGAAGCAGAAAAAGAGAAGAAGAGAATAGAAAAAGAGAAGAAGAGAGTAGAAAAAGAGCAAAAAAATAAAGAAAAAGAACTAATGAAAAACAAAAAGGCTAAAAAACGTACAAAAAATAGTGCATTTTTTGATTCGGATTCTGAAGAAGAAAATGCTGCTATTCCGTACATGGATAGTTCGGACACTGTTGAAGACAACGACAGCGATGGTTCTTTTGACGAAGAACTATGTGCTATCTGCTTCAACAAGACCGATGCGGGAGATGATTATCTATGGGTAGGGTGCGATTTGTGTGAAAGATGGTTTCACAGTAAATGCACAAATGACGAAAATTTGATATCAATGCAATTGTGCGATATTTCGAAGTATAAATATGTGTGTTCTTTCTGTCAGTGATAAGTTTGTCTGACTTAACTTAAAAAATCATACGCTACTATGGCTTAAAGCTTTGTAAGTTACTGTTCAATTTTCTATCATGTAACGTAAATTCAGAGTTTGATTGTAACTGTTAATTTCTGTCTATGGTCAATTTATATTTTTAATTATTTTTTAAAAATAAAACTGGGTGTCGATAACCGCCGAACATGTCGATAACTGTACACCTATAGAAGTAGAGTAGAAGTCAAATGCACCCCAAAAGGTCACGTGACTGATGTTTTCTACCTGACTGGTTCCCGGGGCACTTACGGGTAGTACATGGTAATGGAGAATACTTCAGCTGTTTACGCTTAAGTACCGAATTATTGCCGACAATGTCTTAAGGTGTCGATAACCCCCGACTTTGCTCTACCATAGTTTAATATTTTGTTACGTTACTGATCGTGTGCTAGTGGTTGCAAAACCACAGAGACTGGATATGCGTCTAGTGTGGGGAGAGTCGGAGACTCTACCTTACCGCTGGCTAGCCTACTTCTGTGGGCGAAAAAGAAAGCCGAGTGCGTCAGTCTTTCTTGCCAGTACAAAGCCTCTTCCAGTCCAAGATCTCTACAGTGCCTCCTCGTGGCAGTGCATGGATACTGGGGTCTAGTACTCTGGGCTAAACTGTAGAGGATCTCGGATAACAAGGACCCAAGAGATGCTGTGTGTAGGCCCATCGGTGTGTGGACACGCCCTAGCACTCATCACCCTTGTCCCAACTATGGATAAATAGTGTGGCCAGATGAGAGTCATTAGTCTGGGAGGACAGCTCATTTAAGAGAAGGAAAACTCTGACATAAAACCTGGATAGAATGGCTTCATTAGCTTTGGAATGCAACCATTCTAGAGGATGGAAACCTTGATCAAAACCCTGGCCCTCCAGGTTGGAGTGTTAGACATGGGTTTAACTGCCTTATCCTGTAAAAAGTTTTTAGTTACAGAAACCACAGCATATGCAAATAGAATTTTCTGGCCTTATGTCCCACCAGGGACGAAGAGGATACGTAGGTAGGTAGGTACGTTACTGATCGATTTTTTTAATACACATGTAAAATAAATAATATATATTTTCATTACAAAACTTTTCTGTGTAAAAAATCGATTTTATATGACATTATGACAAAAACAAAATGATTTACCTCCCTTGAAAATATTCTTGTACCATATAGTTCCATTGCTTTCTAAGTAAACAGAGGAAAATCTGTGTTTTTTATAATTTTTTGTGGTTTAAAAATTTTATTTCAAATTAAAATTATCAATTGATGTATTAAACAGCACAAAACCACAAAAACTGGTAAAAAAATCCATACTCATAGTTGATTCTAAGGCGAAGAAAAATGAGAAGAAGAAGAATGTTACAAACTCATTCAGTGCACGCAAAAGTACATTATTGAAAAAAAAGTTAGTATACTTATTGAGTATTCACCACATACTTGTTCTTTATGTTGTCCAATTGGAGACAAGGATCTGAAATTCTTCACTGTTGGGTCTCGACTTGAAAATTGTAAAAAATTCTGTGTTTTCATTCAATTGTTGCGAAGTACTTGTTTTTCAGTTATGAAGGCGCATATTGGACTACGTAATAAATAAATAGAGATCTAGTTTTGATTGCAACATTATTGGTTTTGGTAATCTAATTTCCTTGTAAAAATGAATTAAAGAGGCCTTTGTCTTTATCTATTTTTTTAAGGTGAGGTCATCTATCGGTAATTGTTCTAATTCTTTTTCCAGTCATGATAAAGTCTTCTTTTTTTTATTTGAAATGTCAAAATAATCTTTGCGGTTCTTTTCAGTTATAAAAATGGGTTCGTATTTTTTCTTACTTGATAAATTATTTTGTGTAACATGCAATAAAGTCTGAACAATTTCAATGCAAGTCAAAGAAAAGTTTTCCAACTCTGGATCTAAACGTTTGCCAGACAGACTAGATAGTGGTCTTCTTTCCATCGGTTTACTGAAGTATTCCCTTTCTCTTATAATCTTTCTGTAAATATAAAATTGTGTTTTCAATAATGCGTGATGACGTATTAACCAAGTTATACGTAAAGCTAAATCGTTTGTCATTTGAGGTTGTACAAATTAATCATTATTGTATTTAGGTGTATTTGAAACATGTATTAGAGATCATGTAGTCAGTATATTATTTCCTAATCGCTCAGATCAGAGACTATAATATTTAAAGAAAATTTGACCCAAGTAACTGAAAAAATACTCATCTTCTTCAAACGTTTATAACAAAATCAATGTATTTTAAATAAGAAGTAATTTCCATTTCAAATATGTACCTAAAGTCTGTGATTTCTTGTGAAATGTTGACATGCTACGTATAGGTATCATCTTCCTCGCTGATACTCAGAATGCCATTTGTATGTTTACGAATCTGAAATTATAATGTCTATTTAATGAAACACTGTTGTCGTTGTTGTTTTTATTCTTATAATTATTATTGTCAATAATGAAATTTTGACTAATATAGTCGACTAGCTGTATACCCATAGTTTTAAATGATTATTATGTAAAAAATATCTTTAAAGTTAACATAATTTGAGGCAGCAGAGCTCTACCAAACATCTGATGCAAAAGTCCATTTATTTATTGAAGGACCCTCTAAGGCTGTATACAGATACAGCAGTCCGAATTTAAAAAAAAGGTAAAGTAAGTAAATTAAGACGTGTTTTGTATTGTTGAAAGACTATAAACCATCACCATCAGCTGCAGAGAACATCATCATCATATATTTCTAATCAGTTTTTATTATTATTCATTTCCAGGACGAGGTAAACAATAATGAATCTATGTCAGTTACATCAACACCAGTTTCTTCAACATCGATATCAGTACATTTTACATCAGTCCCATCAACATCATCATCAGATCAACAGAAAAATGAACCAGTTTATCCATCACCACAAAAAAAATGTAGAAAAATATGTTCAGGCTGATGAAAGTTCATTTTTAAACATTGATTGTTGGGAGGGACATTTAAAATTATTGGGTACATGCCATCTGCATTGGGATTAGTGCAAAGACACAAGCCCCCTTAAGCAGGATTAAATATTTGTGCCCAAAACATAGAGAATCAATTAATAATTTCATGTAAGGTTCATATTATATTCTACTGTGCTTGCTTACCATGCCAACTTGTATCAACATGTCCACAAATGTTTTTCCATGTGTCATCTTATGGCAAGCCTGGTGGCACCAGTCTTTTTGTTTGTCGATTTTTGGCCTCCATAACAAAATCTATCCCTTCACCCTTTGAATTGTCGCCACTAACATAGCTATGACTTTAGACTCGATGAAAGCGGACACTTCTTGTTGACATTGAAGTCTAACAAAGAAGTCTCTTATGTAAATTTCCATATAAAATAGCATATTAAATCCAAAGAATAAAGGGGCAAATTTTGTTTTCCCAGCATTGATAGCCAATGAATGAAACGAAGTTGTAATTATTAATAACATTCATTAACAAATATATGAATAAGAAGGATTTCAATGGGATTTTCATATACTTTATATAGGAATGCTTTATTGAAAATAAACTCCAAAAGAGAAATGGCAGAGATATTGAATATGACATAGATAATTGTGCATCAACACCTGCTGAGGACAATCAAGATGTAAAAGACAAGTATCAATCAATCAAATTACAGTATAGATACACGTTTGTGGCTTTGGGACATCCTTCAGCACCACAAGACAAAGATGGGAGACCCTTGTTTTGAAAACCCATGTTCTTACGAGGCTGTGGAAAAGGGACTAGTATATTACTTCATTTTTACATTGAAAAACATAATCAATATAACAGAGAAATCTGATAAATAGATAAATAAATAAATTTATTGTAAGAAATTGCATATATTTGTATGGATAAACACCTGAATTCTTTTACAGGTTTTTGATCATGTACTAGAAAGAAACAATGTAGGGACTAGTAGGAAATGGGCTGCCATTGCATGTGATGGTCTGCCCTATACCCTTGGTAGTAGAGTAATAGAAGCAATCTACAGATGCCAACAGTATAGGATGGAGTTTCTTATCATGAAAGAGTATGTTGAGCACAGGGAGAGTTTTGAACATGATGCAGACAGACATTCATGACTGTAGAAAATATAATAACATCTTATTACTTCCAGGTAAACAATCTGTACATTTTACACACTATATGATACTTTTCATAGTATTGGTTACACCTATAAATTATAATCCAGTCCTATCAATCCATTATATATATATATATTATATATATATATATATATATATAGGCGTATTTATAAAGTACCATTATATTATACACGTACAACGATAAGATTCCGTATGGGCCTTCATACTTTTTTTAGAACTTGATCTGGTTGCGAGGTTAACCAAGGTTAACCAGTCTTTTGTCAACCAATTAAAATCCTTTTTACAAATTCACTATTTCCAACATGGCGACTGTGTGAAAGGTTTTAAGATTACGACAAAACAATTATTGAAATTACACAGAATTTACGAGAAAGTAGTGCATTTTAAAGTTCACTCATGTTACAGGACCTACCTTGCTGTCAGAAACTGCACGATCTTCACCAATGGAGACACCCGAGTAAGTAAAATCGGTCACGAGCGTATCCCTTTATATACCTGGTGTCAAGATTTATTTGCATACAGTGTGCGATTTTAGGATAGAAAAACGAAAAATCCGTGCTGAAAAATTACTTATCACGTTGTCTGTCATTCGCCGGACAATAATAACCGGTGTTTTGAAGATTATCCGCTGTTTGCCGGATTAATTGAGAATACCGGTGTATTCCGGACCTGTTTAAGGGTCATTTAAGTGGGAAAATTCAAGTGAAAACCATTTGGTTGAAAAGCGTGAAAGAGGAGTATAATTATGAAATTACCTACACAAGTGAGAAGATTTATAAATAAAAATAAAATAGGAATTGATAATTTAAGAGTTTATAAAATATTTGTTGCATTTTTAAAGAAAATTGTGCAAAAATACACGTGTTTGGGAAAAAAGCTTACACCTTGTATAACGAATTAATTTCTAAAAATGAAAAGATATTAAGATAGTCAACGTCATAGAGCAGTGCAAAGGGGGCAGAGTTTGTTAAAGAAACACGAAGTTTTTGAAACTCGACAATTTACGGTGGAGGTTTTCTATGATTTGTTTTCCTTTCAAAAATGCGTGTACCAGGCGTGATAGTTCATATTCTAAGGCTACCGACGATCCAATGGAAGATTATAAAAGCTAAGCTTGTATATTACTTGATTATTGTTGAGGCATATTCGGCTTTATATAGTTCACTATTGTTGAAACCAAACGATATTCACCTCAATTCAAATAGAACAGTATTGTGTGACCGTGCACTTTTAGTGACTTGTTTTATTTTGGATTATTAGCGGCCTTAGAATATAAATATCACGCCTGGTACACGCATTTCTAAAAAGAAAATAAATCGTAGATAACCTCAACCGTAAATTGTCGAGTTTTCAAAAACCTCGTATATCTTTAACAAACTCTGGCCCCTTTGCACTGCTCTTCTAAGACGTTGACCATCTTAATATCTTTTCATTTTTTAAAATTAATAAGTTATACAAATTGTAAGCTTTTTTCCCCAACACGTGTTTTTTTTTGCACACTTTTCTTTAAAAAATGCAACAAATATTTTATGAACTCTTAAATTATCAATTCCTATTTTATTTTTATTTATAAATCTTCACATTTGTGTAGTTAATTTCACAATTATACCCCTCTTATACGCTTTTCAACCAAATGGTTTTCACTTGAATTTTCCTACTTAGATGACTCTTAAGGATCAATCAACAATTTTACGATTCATTTGTCTTCTAAATCTGCGTGTACCAGACGTATGATTCCTATTCTAAGGTTACAAGTTAAGAATGTCACGCCTGGTACACGCAGTTTCAGAAGGCGAACAAATCGAAGACCATCCACGAATGGTCCAAAAAATCTCATTATTTCTTTAACGAAGTCTGAAACCCCCCCATCCCCACACGTGTGCTTTGCCATGCCAGAAGATAAGCTGTATTAAATAGAATACAAACACATTTTATTGTTAAAGTTTATGGGTAACATATATGCAAATACTGTTGGTTCACGGGAGGTTTTAAACCACTAAAGGTAGTGATATGGGTGTGGTTCTATCTCGAGCATTAAGGGTGTGGCTATTTTTAGTTTTTTTTAATAGACCACTAAATGTAGTAACATGGGTGTGGTCCTTGTCTGTGAAAGGGGCGATGGACGTTTCGTCCTATTGCGTTTCCGCCCCAAATTTTTAAAAGATGTCAGGCGTTTTTTCCAACCACAATTTCGATTATGTGTTTTTTTTCAAATGTTGGTGCTTACAGTATATTCATAAATTAAATGGGGTGCACGTGGAAAATGCAAGAATAAAGTCGTACTTTTCAACAAACTCAGAAAATATTGTCAAAATTTCATCTATATCTATATATAAACGTTGATGACCGAGGTCAAAATGTATCCAATTCTGGATATGTGATCGGCGGTAGTACTAGTTTTGAAGGGCGATTTTGAAGCCCTCTGATGCGTTAGCATGCACAATTTCCTTGTCTAGATGATTCCAGTCAAGCACTGTTTTGACAAAAAAAAGGAGTATGGAATTCTTAATTGTCCCGAGTTGACTCTTTAATTTTTGTCGCATTTTTGTAGCTACACTCGCCACGTGTGTAATCAAAATTGTGTGAAAGGAACATGGAACTATGAGACGTCAAATATATCCAGGGCAATCCTGGACAAAGAGACATCAAACTTATCAACAATACTGTGATGACGGCCATTAAACTTTTTGAGGGCCTTGATAAGCCTAGGCTTGCAATATCCCTGGGTCAACAATTTATTTGCAAGCAGCCTACTTCGTTGTACAACGTCCCCGTAGTGGGAACAAGCTCTACAATAGCGTATTAATTCAATTATTGGTAAACAAATACACCATAGACAGAAGAAGTAGGTATATTTCTGCATAGAAAAAAAAGTTGACAATAGAAAAATTGAAGTCACCACGTTTGTCACAAAGTTTCAAATGTAGCCCTTCATGGGCGTATTAATATAACCTCAACTCTTCAAGTGTTAATATCGAGTCAAATCTAACCCAACCGCTGAGCAAAAATCAAAGTTTTGTGATGGAAGCAAAAGTTATTCCAAGTGTTGCAAGCCCAAAAAGTCGTACACCAGGATTAGTGACTACCACCAATATAAGGCAAGTGAAACACAACAATACGAAAATAAGGGATAAATCGTACAAGCACCAACTAATTCACAACCATGAAAGAACACAAGTATATGTGCACAATGACCCACAATCAATCCAGCAGTATGTACAGGTGCCCCCTAATCAAGAATATAATAATGAGAAACAAACATACTAATCCATGTCCGAATCACAGTAAACGCTTTGGAACTGACAAGTTAGGTTAGACACGTAATCAAGAATATAATAATGAGAAACAAACATACTAATCCATGTCCGAATCACAGTAAACGCTTTGGAACTGACAAGTTAGGTTAGACACGTGAACTTCCACCAGGGAAGTGAGGCCGGGTGCTCCGGAAGAGTAAGCACCGCCTGTTTAGCTAGCTACACCCGCCACGTGTATCAAAATACAAATTTTTGGATGCTTGTTTGGCAAGAGACTAAACAGTCCGTAATAGGGATAACAACAGACAAAATGTTTGAGTTGAGAATTAGCAATGGTTAAAACGAAGTGGTTATTAATATTGCACCGTATTCTGGAGAATCCTGCATAATAAACTGTTAAGAGTCGATGAAGTAACTCATGTTTTTTGGTGTTGTAAGTAGTTTACCTTATGCGCCGATCTTCTGAGCACACCAAGTGATAAAACACGGCTTTACTTCCTGCTTAATGAGATCGTTACCAGAAAGAACTAAGGGCTATAACTCTCCTGTACAACCTCTAGGAATGTATTTATCTTGATCCCAAGATTTTTAAGTTTCTTTATAAAAGATTAAACTCTTTGTACTGCATAAATATCAAATCAAAAGCAAACATACTAATCCATGTCCAAATCACAATCCAGAAGCAAAGTAAAAGCTTTGGAACTGACAAGTCAAGTTTTAAGTTAGACACGTGAATTTCCACCAATCACAATGATGCTGATGTCGTGAATATGTGGAGCCTCTGGAGTGTAAGACATACGGTCTGATGATTTAAACTCCTCTGGTGTAAATGTTGACTTAACAGAGAATGCTGCCTTGAATTGGGCGTTTAGGAAATTGGCTTTGTCAATAGGGTTGGTATACAGTTTGCTTTTATTCTCAAGTGATATGATGTCGAGTTTATCCTTTTGTTTATGTTTTATTAATGACAAGAACTTTTCATTCTTCATTATTCTGATTTCGAATTTATCCTTTCGTTTATAATTTATGAATGACCATTACTTATTACTTTTGCAGAATTTTGGATCTTCATCACTGGGTTAGATTATTTCCTCGATGTATTTCCAGTAGGCTTGTCGTTGTCTCATCTGAATTTCTTTTTTCAATCTTTTTATGTTTCTGTCACTGTTTTATGTTGGCTTTTCTTTTTCTTTTTGTATAGTATATATTGGCGTTTATTAAGTTTCTTTAGGTCTTCCTTGATCTATGAATATTTATTTTTCGCTTTAACTGTCTTATGGAGAATGTGTGTCTTGATCCCAATGGCGATAGCCTCTTTTAGAGCTAACCACATATTATTGGCAGATACTGTGATGTCTTAGAACATCGTGTGGAATGTATTGACCAGTTGGAAAGGTCTTCAGAGAATGCTTTTTAGTAAGCTTGCTTGTACATTGGTATAGCTCTGGGTTTTTGTTGAAGGTTAACTGGGGACTCTAGTTGGTATATAATATTTGAAGGTATAGAAGGCAGTCATAAGCAAAGAGTCGAACAAATGATTTTTTTAGAGTATGGTAGATCATTTATATGGCAAAGGAAGAGTAGTGGACCTAGATCCGTTCCTTGGGGTACTGTAGAGTCAACTGTGACCCGAGAATTTTTACCATCTAGTAAACGCATTTTCCTTTTGGTCAAGAAAGATGATAGCCAGGTATGAATCTCTGATTCCATATCGATCGTGTTTGTACAGCAATTTATTATATGGCACGGTGTCGAATGCTTTTGAGAAATCAAGGAAAGCAACGTCTGTTTGTATGCTGTTATCAAGATTGTAGGAAATTGGACCAGTGAAAAATTCGGGAACGAAATGGTAAATTTGCGTACGGAATGGTTATTTTTTTAAATGACTAGCGACACCGTTTAGGTAAATCGTCAATAATTCGTATGGACGTTTTGTGTTTAAAAAATCATTGTAAGGTTCATGTGTTCTGCACACATAATATTTAAAATTATTGCGAGCGAAAGATAATTAAAAATAGCCAAGGCCGGTCGCTTAAGAGACAAATTAAGACGAACTCGTTGTTTGTGAATATATGGCAAAAGTATCTTGTATACAAATCTTAAATTTTTCTCCTAGACCAGTGGTTCTCAAGTGATGAATGTCCCAGTCTTTTAAAAATGTTATGGATGCATAACGCTGTTTAGTCTTGCATTGATAAAGAAGTTGAGAGGGGAGCAGTTAACCAGACATTGTGCAAGTTAAAAGTGCAGTTATTTGTCAATTATTTTCAAGGCCTGTAATTTCACTTGTTTTGCACCTGAAAATAAACAAGAGGCCCATGGGCCTTATACGCTCACCTGATAACTAATGGCTAGCTGATAGATTTAAAGAAAACATAAATACTAAACCCCAATGAATTTTTTCTTTACATCAAAATGATCATTGTATCAATACTTACAACATTCTAATATACATGCCTATACAAAACTTTTATAGTTTTCGAGATAATTAACCATTTCAGTATTGTTTTGCATCTGTGACCTTGACCTTTAAACCCATGACCTTTTTCTATACATCGCAATGATTGTTGTATCCATACCTACAACATTCTAATATACATGCTTATACAAAAAGTTAATAGTTTTCGAGAAAATTAACCATTTCGGTATTGTTTTCGCATCTGTGACCTTGACCTTTGAACCCATGACCTTTTTCTATACATCAAAATGATTGTTGTATCAATACCTACAACATTCTAATATACATGTCTATACAAAAAGTTTATAGTTTTCGAGATAATTAACTATTTCGGTATTGTTTAGCATCTGTGACCTTGACCTTTGAACCCATGACCTTTTTCTATACATTAAAATGATTGTTGTATCAATACCTACAACATTCTACTACACATGCCTATACAAAAAGTTTATAGTTTTCGAGATAATTAACCATTTCAGTATTGTTTAGCATCTGCGACCTTGACCTTTGAACCCATAACCTTTTTCTAAACATCAAAATGATTGTTGTATCAATACCTACAACATTCTACTACACATGCCTATACAAAAAGTTTATAGTTTTCGAGATAATTAACCATTTCAGTATTGTTTAGCATCTGCGACCTTGACCTTTGAACCCATGACCTTTTTCTGTACATTAAAATGATTGTTGTATCAATACCTACAACATTCTACTACAGATGCCTATACAAAAAGTTTATAGTTTTCGAGATAATTAACTATTTCGGTATTGTTTAGCATCTGTAACCTTGACCTTTGAACCCATGACCTTTTTCTATACATCAAAATGATCGTTGTATCAATACCTACAACATTCTAATATACATGCCTATACAAAAAGTTTATAGTTTTCGAGATAATTAACCATTTCGGTATTGATTCGCATCTGTGACCTTGACCTTTGAACCCATGACCTTTTTCTATACATCAAAATGATCGTTGTATCAATACCTACAACATTCTGATATACATGTCTATACAAAAAGTTTATAGTTTTCGAGATAATTAACCATTTCGGTATTGTTTAGCATCTGTGACCTTGACCTTTGAACCCATGACCTTTTTCTATACACCAAAATGATCATTGTATCAATACCTACAACATTCTAATATAAATGCCTATACAAAAAGTTTATAGTTTTCGAGATAAGTAACCATTTTGGTATTGTTTAACATCTGTGACCTTGACCTTTGAACCCATGACCTTTTTCTATACACCAAAATGATTGTTGTATCAATACCTACAACATTCTAATATACATGCCTATACAAAACGTTTATAGTTTTCGAGATAATAATTATAATCAGAGGTAAAAAAAACTAGGTCACGACCTTCACAATTAACCTTGACCTCATTTGAAGATACTAACAAGAAGATGTCAAAACTGAAAACCCCATGTCATTATCTGGCCAAATAGTCAAGTTATAACAATTTGAAGCTATTTTACGATTTTTTTCAAAATTAAACGCAAAAACGCGTAACCTATTTTTTGTCCAAATTTCACAAAATGAACAAACTATAGGCTTAAGACCCTAGAGAAGCCAAATATCACATCAGATTTTTTCTCCAATCAATACTTTTGGAGAAGAAGATTTTTTAAGATTTTTGCACCCCTAGGTCACCTTGACCTAGTTATGGTAGCCATGGCAACACCACGAACAAATCTGAATTGCACCGACCCAGACATGCTTCTGACCAAGTCTCGTTGAAATCTGCCAAGTACTTTCACAGGAGAAGTCGAAAATGTGTGTTAACGACGCACGCACGCACGCACATACACACGCTGCACCATACCATAAGCTCACATGACCTATGGTCAGGTGAGCTAAAAAATAAGGGACATATATATTGCCTTGTCACTTTTATTTATTTGTAGAATCATTAATTACCAGTTATCCAACACAGGGGACATGTCTCCTTTTCATAATGACAATGTGGCACAGTTTCGAGGGACTTTGTCAACAATGAAGGATGAGTTCACTAAAAAACCAAGATTCGAATCATTGGCTTAATTAGCCAAAGTGTTTTTGATTTTACCAAACAGTAATTCAGACTGTGAAATACTATTCTCTCATGTAAAACAGATTTTAACAGAATTTAGAGCTAGTCTAGATCAGGACACAATAAATTCACTGTTAAGTTGTAAATACAATTTGATGAATTATGTTTCAATTATGAACCAAGTGATGAGGTACTGAGAAGGACAAAAAAGTTTACCAAGAATATAATATTGAAAAAAGAGAAGAAATAGAAGTATTGGTATTATCATGTGATTGTATGCACAAACATATCTATTGTTTTTGGGAAATAAATGTATGAAGTCTAATTATTGATTTTGTTTAGCTTGGAAAAATCCGTCCGCGCAGTGACCTGCATTTGTGAAGTTTCAGTACTTGAGAGCCCTGAAATGCAAACTTACCTATCCAAGAACCATATCATAGAAACTAAAAGCCGTATCGTGTGTTGTAATTTTTTAAAGGGGATACTTAAATTACCTTCTTGTTCCATTGTCCAATTTCTACAAGGTACAATCATGATATTTGTTTGGTCTAAATTCAGGACAAGCTCCTCGGGAATATTATGTTCTTGTAGAGCTTGTTCCCACTACAGGGACTGCTTACAAAAAATGTTCACTCGGGGATATTGCAAGCCTAGGTTTATCAAGGCCCTCAAAAAGTTTTATGGCTGTCATCAAAGTATGATAAGGGGGTCAAAATGGCCCTTGTAGCAGAAATACAATTTTTGGTATATTAATACATGAATATATGACATATTTGAAAATAGAGGTCATTTGCCTGTCTGACCTCTATAATGACCTTGAATTGGGGTCAAAGGTCATAGGGTCAATCAACTATTTTCTGTGTATTTATGCATTTTAATTAATTTTTGCAGTGATTTATGATGTGTAACATTATGTTCCAGTTAAAATAAAAGCATGTGTATAAAAAATAAGAAATGTCTTGCCGAAATATTGATCTCAACTGGTTTTTTTTCTGGGTTTTTAAAATGAAGAGTGAAAAAATGTTACATGACTACATAATATTTTAGTTGTTTAGTAAATATGACACGTCTCTATTGGAATTTGAGTTAGAAATTTGAAATTGATAATATAGATCAATTATATGAAACAAAATTTGAACCATTTGATGAGAAGACTTGTGAACTAATGATAATTAGGAAAGGGGGATAACTCATTCAGTGTAAACAGAATACCAATACTAATCAAGAAATCATGTTACTACCTTTGTAACACATTTTACCAGATTTTTTTCACTTGAAACAGACACCAATTTTCTAGACTTTCTGTTGCAAAATATACATTTTGTATTACTCCCAAATCTGCAGAATATTGGAAGCCTTATGCTATTTGGGCTACCTATAAGAAACGTTGTTTTGTCGTTACTCTCATTTGCCTCTTGATTGAATTCGTTTATTCTTTCTCATAATAAAATTAAATTCTGCATCAGATAAAGTCATTCCTAGTAAATTGTTTGTCAATATTTTGCTGAAAGAACCTGCAGAATGCCTTGTTATTTGTACTAAATCTTGTTTTAGATATCTTTTTTAACAAACACAGCATCTATACCTGTTAGTAGGTTGAAAGTGAGCACAAATACTGATATTTTGGATTATTCTAAATGCTAGTGAAATGTATGTCTGGATGCAATAAAGATTTAGGGGAGGGGGTGTATGAATGTTGTTTAGCTTGATTTTTACAATTCTATAAAAAATCAATATATGAACACCTGCAGAGGAAGTGTCAAAATGAAATTGACATGCTGTCAATTTCAAACTTAAAAGTGCACAATTATTTTATCAGTACACACATTTAAAAAGACAAATAAGTAAAATAATGTATAATATTTGTAACAGTAATAATTAAATTAACTTTTACTGTATACATGTGATGTATCTAATATGTACCATATGACAGAATTATCTCCCTTTGTGAAATTTACAAGTTGGTTGTTTAAAATTGGAAAGTTCGACCCCGGTTCATGCATTAACCACTGTGATTTTTTGCACAAAAATTTTCATATACATATCCTTTTGATTTGGGCCTAAATTATGTTGGTTAAAGCTTGAACAGATATAGAAAATTAGATGTTTTTCCAAAAATTGTATGCACAATTGGAACCCTAAAAGGTATTGTAGGGCATATAATGTTATAACAATGTTTCCCTCACAAGTTTACTACCTTTTATTAATAATTTTAAATTGAATAATGGCAAAATAAGGATTAAAACCAAATTTTAGCTATAATTCTAGTCTGTTGTGGTGCTGATAAAACAACAACATTGTACATTAATGTGTTCTGAATATTTATTTTTGCAATATTCTATATAGAAATCATATATAAGCCATATTCTGAGAAAACTTTATGGCTTTATTTCCAATAGAATGGCACACTACATGTCACAGGAAGACTATTTTATGAAAGCTAACAAAATTCTTAATTAATTATGTCCCCTTGTTTGTTACCAAATCCAGATTTTGTGATCCAGATTTTGTCAAAGTTCTAAGTGTGTTTTCATTTTGTTACCGCTTGATGCAATTACACGTCATATTTTTTCAGTTCAATGACCGTCAATGTCTTTTATATCAAGAAAACATGTAACAAAAATCACTTTATGCAAATTAGCATACTACAATTTCTCAAAACAGGCCAAAATGTGCAGAAAAACACAAGTGACTAATAAAACAATTAAAATCGTTTCGGTTTACAACCTAACAAATGTCACTTAGACCATACCTTTTAAATAACATGTGTATTTTTAAGCTTGGTAATGGTATATAGACTAGAAATATGTTGACCTTTTACCCCTAGGTTAGAGGTCAAGGTCAGTTGGACAGGTAAAATATTACCATTTTGGTTTAGAGTAGACCTTGATGTAATAATATGCTAAAAATAAAGATTCTATGAAGTGGGCCATTTTGACCCCCTTATCATACGTAGTCCTTTGATGTCTCTGTGTCCAAGACTGTTCCTTGATATATTTGACGTCCCATAGTTCCATTAACATAATTTTGATTACACACGTAGCATATATCACATAATCTATTTTTTAATTTATGAAAGTAAACAATAATTATTGTTGTATACTTTCATTAGAACTGAAGTTACATTTTTGAAGTTTGGTGGTCATCTGCATATACTCTAGCTTCCACCATCATCTCTCAACTGATCGCCTTGATATCATTGAAAGCATCTTAACTGTCTTACATTTATAAAAACCATTAATTAAATCCTAATTAAAACATGATATAACAGTTATGGTGAAATAGACTCAATTTCAATTTCGAAATCAACTACTATTTATATTTAAATATTATAAATTTTAATTACCATTGGCATTCTGACATGACATTTGGACTTTTAAGGAGTGGAACCCAAGCAGCTTGGCCAAATCAATGAGCCACACCCCACAACAACCTAAACAAAGCTTTCGTCATGTTTATTTCATAATGCCAGAGACCTAATGAATGAAACAAAGTTTTAATTATTAATAACATACATTAATTAGATAAATAAGAATATATATATATATATATATATATATATATATATATAATGGATTGATAGGACTGGATTATAAATTATAATTTATAAGTGTAACCAATAATATGGAAAGTATCATATAGTGTGTAAAATGTACAGATTGTTTACCTGGAAGTAATAAGATGTTATTATATTTTCTACAGTCATCAATGTCTTTGTCTGCATCATGTTAAAAATTATCCCTGTGCTCAACATACTCTTTCATGATAAGGAAATCCATTCTATACTGTTGGCATCTGTAGGTTCCTTCTATTACTCTACTACCAAGGGTCAGGGCAGACCATCACATCCAATGGCAGCCCATTTCCTACTAGTCCCTACATTGTTTCTTTCTAGTATATGATCAAAAACCTGTAAAAAAAATCAGGTGTTTATACATACAAATATATGCAATTTCTTACAATAAATTTAATTAATTATTTATTTATTGATCAGATTTCTCTGTTCAATGTAAAAATGAAGTAATATACTAGTACCTTTTCTACAGCCTCGTAAGAACATGGGTTTTCAAAACAAGGGTCTCCCATTTTTATGTCTGGTGGTGCTGAAGTATGTCCCGAAGCCATAAACGTGTTTCTATAATGTAATTTGATTGATTCATACCTGTCTTTTACATCTTGGTTGTCTTCAGCAGGTGTTAATGCACAATTATCTATGTCATCTTCAATATTTCTGCCATTTCTCTGTTGTTGTTTATATATCTTGGGAGTTTATTTTCAATAAAGTAATATATATATAAACATATGCGATATCTTCATATGTAGTAATTTAAAAATAAGTGTTAAATAATGTAATAAATTAATAATTATTATTTACCTGTATTTCTTAAAAATTTCATTATACTGTTTGGTCTTCAATTCCATTTTTATCTTGGCCTCTTCTTTAGATTTTCTATCAAACTTAAGTCAAGTGGCGGGAGACTGCACCATCTACTGGAGTTCAGAAGGAGGATCATTTACTATGTGTATTAGGGTGGTGATGACACTACATTAGCTCTAAAAATTTGCCTGAACCCGCCACTTTCTTTGGATTACCTATTATTAAAAAACATAAAATATTCTGTAAAAGACGCATTGTTAAATAAAATTAATTATACGTGTACTTTATTGCCAATAATTTTCATAAATATTAAATGTTGTATGTATCACAAGTTGTTCATGTTAGGGGGTTACAAAATCACCATTTAACTTTACTTCAGGTGCTAATATATATAGTTCATAAACAATTATTTCTTGTATCTCCCTATCAACCATTTTATTTCATTGAGATGCATTGTCTAATATTTCGTAACACATACCTGGTTATTATCAAAAAAAAGTAACCACATCACTATCTTTTGGGCACTGCAGTGGCTCCTTTCCATGGTCTTTTGTCCATCTTACCAGGGTTGAATATGATCCAGCTGGTGAAAATTGCATTATTAATCATTACAGTTTTTGCTGCCTGTTGCAAAATACTGAGTAAGATTTGATTTTGCGCAAAGGAAAGTGGTGCTACACAACTGCTATCTTTGAGATAAATGATCTGCTCCATGTATTTAGCAAATGCAGCAGATGTTCTTGAATCAGAGCATATCTCTTACTGACTTTCTTTGCCAAATATACCCAGCAAAAAGATAATAATGACATTATTTTTATTAAGCACCAAATCTGAAATATGGGGAAAAAAGAAAATTCATTTGGATGCAAGTTAGGTTTAAAACAAGATTGGATTTTAATGACCACTAACCTAATGTTTGTCATTATTGCATGTATTATTATCATATAAACTTCCATTTCTTTAAACATGTATAATATTTCATAATAAATGACTATTTTTATGCATTTTGTTGAGAAAACAAATGCAAAAGTACTTTCAACAGTAAATGTTTTTAAAAATGTTTCATCTCTATATTCTCGACTTTTTGCTTTAAAAGCAACTTTTTGCGTGTTACCAAGCACAAAAGCCAGTCTCCCCAGTTGTTCTTTATTTACTAAGTGGTCGATAATTTTTCTTTTATGTTTTTCCTTTAATTTTAAAGATTTTATTTTTTTCAAAGCGGCTGTATATGCAGCATGTCTCTTGTAGCTACATTCACTGGATTTTTTGGGTGGCATATCTAAATATAAATAATATATTTTTTATTGAAATGTCTAATCATAATAAAAATTCATTGTTTATTTATTTGTGTCATTATTTCAAATTAAGAAATAATAATAATATGTATTTATAAAGTATCGTTATATTATACACATACAACGATTAGATTCTCTATGGGCCTCCATACTTTTTTTAGAACTTGATCTGGTTGCGAGGTTAACCAGTCTTTTGCCAACGAATCAAAATCCTTTTTACAAATTCACTATTTCCATAATGGCGACTGTGTGAAAGGTTTTAAGATTACGACAAAACAATTATTGAAATTACACAGAATTTACGAGAAAGTATTGCATTTTAAAGTTCACTCATGTTACAGGACCTACCTTGCTGTCAGAAACTGCACGATCTTCACCAATGGAGACACCCGAGTAAGTAAAATCGGTTACGAGCGTATCCCTTTATATACCTGGTGTCAAGATTTATTTGCATACAATGTGCGATTTTAGGATAGAAAAACGAAAAATCCGTGCAGAAAAATTACTTGTCACGTTGTCTGTCATTCGCCGGACAATAATAACCGGTGTTTTGAAGATTATCCGCCGTTTGCCGGATTTATTGAGAATACCGGTGTTTTTCGGACCTGTTTAAGGATCAATCGACAATTTTACGATTCATTTACCTTCTAAATCTGCGTGTACCAGGCGTATGATTCGTATTCTAAGGTTACAAGTTAAGAATGTCACGCCTGGTACACGCAGTTTCAGAAGGCGAACAAATCGAAGACCATCCACGAGTGGTCCAAAAAATCTCATTATTTCTTTAACGAAGTCTGACACCCCCCCCCCCCCCAACGTGTGCTTTGCCATGCCAGAAGATAAGCTGTATTAAATAGAATACAAACACATTTTATTGTTAAAGTTTATGGGTAACATATATGCAAATACTGTTGGTTCACGGGAGGTTTTAAACCACTAAAGGTAGTGATATGGGTGTGGTTCTATCTCGAGCATTAAGGTTGTGGCTATTTTTAGTTTTTTTTTAATAGACCACTAAATGTAGTAACATGGGTGTGGTCTTTGTCTGTGAAAGGGGCGATAGACGTTTCGTCCCATTGTGTTTCCGCCCCAAATTTTTAAAAGATGTCAGGCCTTTTTCCAACCACATATTCGATTATGTGTTTTTTTTTTTCAAATGTTGGTGCTTACAGTATATCCATAAATTAAATGGGGTGCACGTGGAAAATGCAAGAATAAAGTCGTACTTTCCAACAAACTCAGAAAATATTGTCAAAATTTCATCTATATCTATATATTATATATAAACGTTGATGACCGAGGTCAAAATGTATCCAATTCTGGATATGTGATCGGCGGTAGTACTAGTTTTGAAGGGCGATTTTGAAGCCCTCTGATGCGTTAGCATGCACAATTTCCTTGTCTAGATGATTCCAGTCAAGCACTGTTTTGACAAAAAAAGGAGTTTGGAATTCTTAATTGTCCCGTGTTGACACTTTAATTTTTGTCGCATTTTTGTAGCTACACCCGCCACGTGTGTAATCAAAATTGTGTGAAAGGAACATGGAACTATGAGACGTCAAATATATCCAGGGCAATCCTGGACAAAGAGACATCAAACTTATCAACAATACTGTGATGACGGCCATTAAACTTTTTGAGGGCCTTGATAAGCCTAGGCTTGCAATATCCCTGGGTCAACAATTTATTTGCAAGCAGCCTACTTCGTTGTACAACGTCCCCGTAGTGGGAACAAGCTCTACAATAGCGTATTAATTCAATTATTGGTAAACAAATACACCATATACAGAAGAAGTAGGTATATTTCTGCATAGAAAAAAAAGTTGACAATAGAAAAATTGAAGTCACCACGTTTGTCACAAAGTTTCAAATGTAGCCCTTCATGGGCGTATTAATATAACCTCAACTCTTCAAGTGTTAATATCGAGTCAAATCTAACCCAACCGCTGAGCAAAAATCAAAGTTTTGTGATGGAAGCAAAAGTTATTTCAAGTGATGCAAGCCCAAAAAGTCGTAGACCAGGATTAGTGACTACCACCAATATAAGGCAAGTAAAACACAACAATGCGAAAATTAGGGATAAATCGTACAAGCACCAACAAATTCACAAACCATGAAAGAACACAAGTATAATATGTGCACAATGACCCACAATCAATCCAGCAGTATGTACAGGTGCCCCCTTATCAAGAATATAATAATCAGAAACAAACATACTCATCCATGTCCGAATCACAGTAAACACTTTGGAACTGACAAGTTAGGTTAGACACGTGAACTTCCACCTGGGAAGTGAGGCCGGGTGCTTCGGAAGGGTAAACAGTCAGTAATAGGAATAACAACAGACAAAATGTTTGAGTTGAGAAATAGCAATGATTAAAACGAAGTGGTTATTGCCCCGTATTCTGGAGAATCTTGCGTAATAAACTGTTAAGAATCGATGAAGTAACTCGTGTTTTGGTGTAAGTAGTTTTAGTCCTGGGAAAAAAGGAGTATCTGTTGCAGTCCTTGTTGGTACGATGCTGTCTGTATCTGTGTCTTCATCTAGTTCGACTGTCGCTTGCTATTAGATATTTGTTTCCTGGAATGTCCACTAGGCCGTGCTTGATCTTATATAGCATCGCAAGCCTGCTCTTTGATCTTCTGAGTTGAAGTGGATCCCATTTCAGTTGCTCTATCATCTTGGAGATACTACCTCGGGTGTAGTCTGAGTAGTTAATGCCATAACTTGTGCGCCGATCTTCTGAGAATACCAAGTGGTAAAACACGGCTTCACTTCCTGCTTAATCTGATCGTTACCAGAAAGAACTAAGGGCTATAACTCTCCCGTATAACCTCCAGGAATGTATTTATGTTGATCCCAAGATTTTTAAGTTTCTTTATAAAAGATTCAACTCTGTGTACTGTATAAATATCAAATCAAAAACAAACATATTAATCCATATCCGAATCACAATCCAGAAGCAAAGTAAAAGCTTTGGAACTGCCAAGTCAGGTTAAACAAGTGAATTTCCACCGATCACAATGATGCTGATGTCGTGAATATATGGAACCTCTGGAGTGTAAGACATACGGTCTGATGATTCAAACTCCTCTGGTGTAAATGTTGACTTAACAGAGAATGCTGCCTTGAATTGGGCGTTTAGGAAATTGGCTTTGTCAATAGGGTTGGTATACAGTTTGCTTTTATTCACAAGTGATATGATGTCGAAGTTGTTTTATGAATGACCAGAACTTTTCATTCTTCAGTGATATGATTTCGAATTTATCCTTTCGTTTATATTTTATGAATGACCAGAACTTCTTATTACTTTTGCAGATTGTTGGATCTTCATCACTGGGTTAGATAATTTCTTCGATGTATTTCCAGTAGGCTTGTCGTTGTCTCATCTGAATTTCTCTTTTCAATCTTTATATGTTTCTGTCACTGTTTTATGTTGACTTTTCTTTTATTTTTGTATAGTCTATATTGGTGTTTAATAAGCTTCTTTAGGTATTCCCTGATCCATGGATATTTATTTTTCACTTTAACTGTTTTATGGGGAATGTGCGTCTTGATCCAAATGGCGATAGCCTCTATTAGAGCAAACAACATATTATTGGTAGATACTGTTGTCTTTGAACATCGTGTGAAATGTATTTGACAAGTTGGAAAGGTCCTCAGAGAATGCTTTCCAGTCAGCTTGCCTGTACATTGGTATGGCTCTGGCTTTTTGTTGAAGGTTAACTGGGGACTCTAGTTGATATCTAATAAAATAAAATCATAGGTACTCATAGGTATATAATATTTGACGATATAAAAGGCAGTCATTAGGAAAGAGTCGGACAGATGATTTTACAGAGTCTGGTAGATCATTTATATGGCAAAGTATGAGTAGTTAACCTAGAACCGTTCCTTTGGTGGCATTCCAGAGTCAAGTGTTTTAACCATCTACTTCTACACACATTTACCTTTTGGTTAAGAAAGATGATAGCCAGGTCTGAATCAAATATCGGAGTCCATACCGATCGAGTTTGTATAGTAATTTATTATGTTACACGGTGTCGAAAGCTTTTGAGAAATCAAGGAAAGCAACGTCTATTTTTATGCTGTTATTAAGATTGTAGGAAATTGGACCGATGGAAAATTCGGGCACGAAATGGTAAATTTGCGTACGAAATAGTCATTTTTCGAAATGACTAGCGACACCGTTTAGGGAAATATATTCCCACTCAACCCAGCATAGGTAAATGCCAGGTCTCTTACTGATCAACAGTGTTTAAACTTCCCTACTGCTGGTCGAAATGACCATAGTAAGGTGCCGAAACGTCTTGACCTTGGGAAGTGCCGAAACGTCAATAATTCGCATGAACGTTTTGTGGTTTAAAAAATCATTTAAGGCTCATGTGTTCTGCACAAATAATAATTAAAACTATTGCGAGCGAAGGGTAGTTAAAATAGCCAAAGCCGGTCGGTCGGTTAAGAGACAAATTAAGTCGAACTCGTTGTTTGTGAATATATGGCAACAGTATCTTGTATACATATCTTAAATATTGCTCCTAGACCAGTGGTTCTCAAGTGATGAATGTCCCAGTCTTTTGAAAGTGTTATGGATGCATAACGCTGTTTAGTCTTGCCTTGATAAAGAAGTTGAGAGGGGAGCAGTTAACCAGACACTGTGCAAGTTAAAAGTGCAGTTATTTGTCAATTATTTTCAAGGCTTGTAATTTCACTCGTTTTGCACCTGGAAATAAAAAATAAGGGACCTACATATTTCCTCGACACTTTTATTTATTTATTTATTTGTAGAATCATTAATTACCAATTATCCAACACACAGGACTTCCGGTTCCGGTTCAAGAAGACGGACGTGATTTGGATTGCCGAAGAATCAAATTTTAAATCAATGGAAATCTTCGTTCATACAGGGCATCGATAAGATGTAGTAGTAGTCCCATTATTATTGTGACCTAATTGTCCTTTCTCCGCCAAATTTTCGAACGTCTAGATAATTTTGGATATCTTAGAAGACATTTTAGGACATGTGAAAGATGTGATCAGTTTGACCACGCTCCATATTTGTCTGTCAACGGGATTGCCTATTGACGGCGATACTTCTTTGTTTTATTGTTTGACATGGCATTGTGCATTTAACATTTTTCTTAGTATTTGCTAGTATTTATCAATAACTCGAAAAGTAATTATTAACACGATGAGTAAATTTTATAACAGTTCTTTAATGTGACCAAACGGACCACGTGTTTATGGGTATACTTGTCAACGGGATTGCCTATTGACATCAAGATCAAGATATACCGATATACCTATATATCATACAATCATAAACTCATATTGCTCTTGCTTATACTTGTCAACGGGATTGCCTATTGATAACTGGATCTACCGGAAATTTTGCTCCTTCTGTACAATCCACCAGTTCTACTCTATTATTATGACCTTTACTCATCCATACCAGAGTATATTTGTCAACGGGATTGCCTATTGACGACTTGATAGACTCAGTCATATTTTGAATTATTAACTTTATTCTCTTCTCTATCCAGTTTTAATACTATCCGTCATATATTCATTCATGTCACTGCCCAGAATTATTAAAGAGTTGGGAAAATACAAAGAGGTCGAACTGCAGGCTGGCCCCCTGGTGCTCCGTCGGGAAATCCACATACTCGGTGACAGTAAAGTTAGACACCTTAAACAAGCTTCATCAAGGCGTGATGAGATAGAAATCAAATTTCATTCATATTCAGGCATAATTTCATCTGACAGGAAAATTATAGAAAAGCCACCTCTGTTTCCAGAACCTCATATGACCCAATTATCCTTATCTGGCTGGGTACCTGTGAACTAACTAATAAACATGGGAACTATCTGTCACTACGAGACGTAGATTTGGACTTGATCATCCAAAATCACATCAACCTAAAATCGCTGATAATTAATCTTAATCCACAAGCCACTGTTATTTTTTTGGACTGCCCCTACTATTCTTTAGAAAAATTTAACCGGGAACAGGGAAGCTTCATTCAATCAGATATTAGGGATCAACAATTACTTAAAAGGAAAATTAACGAATATAATCGAGAAATTAGGATCCTCAACCATTGGGAGAGCCCCAACTATCTCAGGATCTAGTCTCAAGCTGCAAGAAAAAAGGCCATCCTAGGAAATACTCAAAAAATTATAATTTACTGACGGATTTCATCCATCCACGCCCAGAATTGCAAAAACTCTGGCTACTCCGTATCTTCAAACTCATCAGGAAAATTGTCACCGATCAAAGCATGTGTTAATTTGATAAAAATTATTTATTCAATTACTTTCGGTCAACCGGGATTGCCCAGTTGACAATATTAACAAGATTAATATCAACATTAACAACAACACTAACACAACGTTACTTGAACTGCAAAAACTCTAGGTCCTTAAGCACAGATAGAAAAATTTGACTAATATAATCATTATTAATTTTTATGTATTCAATGTCAACCGGGATTGCCTAGTTGACGACATAAACATTAATACAACGTCATTCGTACTTGTTAGATTCTCAACCGGGATTGCCTAGTTGAAACAATATTAACAGAATCAAATAAAAACAGCCATTATTCAAATACATTCACCCATTAATGTGAAAACCGCACCGTCACACAGAAACTATTGTCAGATCAAATTCAATCAACCGGGATTGACAAATTGACAGTAATATCTATACCCGGTTTAACTTTCAACCGGGATTGCCTAGTTGAAACCAACCAAACCCTTGATCAGTGTTAACATTATTTAACATTAAGGCAAGACAACATGGCTACTGGTACATCTGGACTCGTCCAAGATAGGAAGAGGCCAAGAAAGCTCAGTACTAACTGTCCCCGATGCGACGTAAACATACCTAATGACTCTAAATCACATGATTACTGTACTTGCTCAATTTGCCTCTTGCGTTTTTGCTTGCCATGTGCAAAAATTTCCAAAAGATCATACGAAATCCTAATGGAAGATGACAGTTTCATATGGCATTGCCCAGGATGTAAACAAAACTTTCCATCGTTCACGAACTTTCAAAGCAAACTCAATTCAATTGAAACCAACACCCACGAAAGACTAAATATATTAGAGGATAACATGGATAAACTCGATAAATCAGTTGATAAAAGGATTGACACTGGTATTCAAATCGCAAAAAATGAAATGATGGATGAACTTAGCTCAAAATTGGACGAAATGATGCACAATAAAATTATAACCGAAGTGAAAGAACTAGACGACCAAAAACAACGTTCTCTAAATCTAATATGTTTCCATCTGCCCGAATCAAAAAGCCCTAATTCATCTGACCGAATTAAACACGACATAAGCCAAATTGAATCAATCTGTAAGAGTATCAATGTTCAAAATGTTGAAATAAAACTCTGTTTTAGGCTAGGAAAGCCACTTAAATCAAAAACTAGACCTCTAAAAATAGTCCTAGAGAACAAAAGGCACAGAAAAGAAATTATTAATAATGCAAAGCTCATTAAAGAAAACGCACCAATTCACCTGAAGCAATGTATCATTATCAAAGACTTAACACCGAGACAACGAGAAGAAAATAAAAAACAACGTAGTAAAGCTAAGACAGATCAACGGGGCCAACAAAAAAAACAATTTGGATTCAGGCTCCAATCAATACAATGAAAACACATTCCTTGATGAATCACCAGCAATGGAACACACCAAATCCACAACTACTATACGGCTTTACACAATGATACCACTCTATCCCCAAGCTTGTCTAGTACTATATTAACACAACATAACGCTAACTGTGAAATTACAACCAGCCCATTATTACATTGCTTAGAAGACCTGACAGAAATGGATGGACACGTACGCCACCCTCTAAAATTAAAGATCAAATTGAATCAAATATCCAGTACACCTATATATAATCAAACCGAAACCTCGGAAGATGACGATGTTGATGACGACACTCAAAATGGCATAAACCAGTTGGGTACCCAATAGGAGCTTTGTCTTAACCATTTTAATAATACTGTAAATACAAATTTTAAATGTAAACATAATGCAAACAAAAATCTCAAAATCTTTTATACAAATGCAGACAGTTTTCTTAATAAACGTGACGAATTCAGGTTGATCAATAAAGAACATGAGTTCGATATCATAGCCATAACAGAAATTCTGCCAAAGAATCAAACAAAATGCGAGATAATTAACACAGAATGGGAACTTGAGAATTACACCTCATACAACATGTATCTGGCACGAGCCCTAACCGAGGAATTATAATATATATACGTAATAATATACCTTCTAAAGAGATCAAAACCTATGCATTCAAAAGTATAGAAGTCGTCAGCGTGGTAATTGATCAAGGTGTAAATAACATTTTATTTTATTGTGTATATAGAAGCCCAAATAGTGGAATCGAATCTATCCCCGAGATAGAAAAAGTTTTTAACGAAAATAAACAAAAACAATACTCGCACATCATCATTGTGGGTGACTTTAATTTTAAGAATATAAACTGGGACCGCGAGCAATCGCTTGCTCCGCCAGCATCCTTAACCAGTCAATTTATGGACATATATAGAGATAGTTATTTATACCAACATATAAGGGACTTCACAAGAGTCCGAACTAACGAAGAACCGAGTATACTTGACTTAATTTTCACAAATGAAAAAAATAGCATTGAGTCCCTAACCTACCAACCACCACTAGGCAAAAGTGACCACCTATGTCTATTTATCACAGTACCCCTAACAGTTACTGCACCCAAATATCATAAAACAAAACCATCCTACTTTAAGGGAGACTACGAATCAATAAACGCTGAAATTGAGAAGATCGACTGGGACTATCATCTGAAAGATGTATCAATAGAAGTTGGATGGAACAGGTTTACCGATAAGATTAATAATTTAATAGAAGAATATATACCGGTGTGTAAACCAAATTCCAGGACTTTCGATACGCCTTGGATGACCCCAGATGCATTGCAGGCAATTAGAGAAAAAAGAAAACGGTGGAACAAATTCAATAACTGCAGAAATACCGTAAACTATAACGGTTACAAGTCTGCTAGGAATAAAGCAAAAACTGCTATACAAAAAGCCACTTGTCGTTATGAGCAGTCATTAGCGCATAAAATCAAGCAAAATCCAAAATTATTTTGGAAATATGTCCAGTCAAAGACAAAAATTAAAGGCACGTTAAATATCATAAAAGATGAGAACAACGTTGACATATCGGATGACAACATTAAAGCAAACCTATTAAATAACTTTTTCGCAAGTGTTTCACTAAAGAAAACATACAAAATATACCAGAATTCCAATACAAAACATCGACCACATTGAACAACATAAACATCTCGATTGACGAAATCAAGAAAATTCTGGAAACCCTAAACCCAACCAAATCACAAGGTGAGGATAACTTCCATCCAAAATTCTTGAAAGAGACGGCACATACAATCTGCGTCCCATTACACATAATCTTCACAAAGTCACTAAGGGAAGGCAAACTCCCGTCGTGTTGGAAACTGGCCAATATTAGTCCCATCCATAAAAACGGTTCTAAATCAGAGGTGTCAAATTATAGGCCAATCAGCTTAACTTCAGTGGTCTGCAAAATTATGGAAAAAATTATTAAAAAGGCACTAATGTCTTATCTCGAAACAAACAACTTATTTACACCACATCAACATGGATTTCGAGCCGGCTACTCGTGTAACACACAATTATTAGAAGCAATTGACTACTGGACCAAAGCAATAGACAACAATGAGGATGTAGATATCATCTATCTGGACTTCCAAAAGGCCTTTGACACTGTGCCCCATAGAAGATTATGTGCAAAGCTCCAAGGATACGGAATTGGAGGCGATATTCAAGTGGATACAAGACTTCTTGTCGGAAAGGAGACAACGTGTAGTGCTCAACGGAAAAAAATCAGATTGGAAACCAGTACTTAGTGGAATCCCGCAAGGAAGTGTTCTTGGACCTATCTATTTTTAATTTTTATCAACGATCTGCCAGAAGCTGTCCAAAGTGTCATTAAAATCTTTGCGGACGACACAAAGCTATATAGGATAATTAAAACCAGACAAGACAGTAATATATTTCAGGATGATATTGATGTAATAAATAACTGGTCTCAAGAGTGGCAACTAAAATTTAACGAGAAGAAATGCAAACACCTACACCTAGGAAATAAAGATAGTCCAGTTTACAATTTGAATGGTACAGAAATCAAAAAAGTAAAAGAAGAGAAAGATCTAGGAATAATAGTGGACCATAAATTAACTTCAGAGACCATATCCACTCCTCTGTGAAAAAAGCAAATAAAATGTTGGGTCTACTAAGAAGAACCTTCAAAAATATGGATAAGGACACTTTTGTACCACTATATAAATCATTAGTCAGACCTCATCTTGAGTATGGCAGCAATGTCTGGTCGGTAATGTACAAAAAAGATGCTGCTATGATAGAAAACGTCCAACGTAGAGCCAGCAAATTGGTTAAATCCATAAGACACACCCCTTATTCATCACGATTAAAATTACTTGGTTTACCAACTCTAGAATATAGGAGAAAAAGATCCGACGTAGTACAAATGTACAAAATCCAACACAACATAGACAAAGTAATAAAAACATATTCTCCTACTCAAAAAGCAACACCAGGGGGCACAATTTCAAACTCCATAAAGAATTCAGTAGAACTAATATGAGGAAAGCAACTTTTAGTCAACGTGTGACAAATACATGGAATTCCCTACCAGCGGAACTCGTCAACAAACCATCTCTAAACAGTTTTAAAAGTGCCATTAACAAACATTGGACAAAATTAAATCTAAAATTCCACCCAACCATTTACGAACCGGAACCGGACAGAACAGAATATAGTTTAAAGAAATACATTAAAATGGACCAGAGAGGCGAAAAGCCTATAGTGGTTTCTACAGACAGGTAACAGGACTTGTCTCCTTTTCATAATGACAATGTGGCACAGTTTTGAGGGACTTTGTCAACAATGAAGGATGAGTTCACTAAAAAACCAAGATTCGAATCATTGGCTAAGTTAGCCAAAGTGTTTTTGATTTTACCAAACAGTAATTCAGACTGTGAAAGACTATTCTCTCATGTAAAATATATTTTTACAGAATTTAGAGCTAGTCTAGGTCAGGACACAATAAATACAATTCTGACGAATTATGTTTCAATTATTAACCAAGTGATGAGGTACTGAGAAGGGCGAAAAAAGTTTGTCATAAATATAACATTGAAAAAAGAGAAGGCAAGAAATAGAAGTATTGGCATTATCATGTGATTGTATGCACAAACATATCTATTGTTTTTTGGAAAATAAATGTTTGAAGTCTAATTATTGATTTTGTTTAGCTTGGAAAAATTAGTCTGCATTTGAAGTTTCAGTACTTGAGAGCCCTGAAATACAAACATACCTATCCAAGGCCCATATCATAAAAACTAAAAGCCGTATCGTGTGTTGTAATTTTTGAAAAAGGGCATACTTACAGATTTTGTATCATCGTAATATTAGTAGACCGTAGCAGCAGTGCGTACTTGTGTGTGTGTTAAATATTAAAATTAAATTACCTTCTTGTTCCATTGTCCAATTTCCACAAGGTACAATCATGAAATTTGTTTGGTCAAAATTCAGGACAAGCTCCTCGGGAATATTATGTTCTTGTAGAGCTTGTTCCTACTACAGGGACTGCTTACAAAAAAAATTGTTGACACGGGGATATTACAAGCCTAGGCTTATCAAGGCCCTCAAAAAGTTTTTATGGCCGTCATCAAAGTATTGTTGAAAAGCTTGATGTCTCCGTGTCCAAGATTGTCCTTGATAAAATTGACGTCTCATAGTTCCATGTTCCTTTAACATAAGTTTGATTACACACGTGGCGGATGTAGATAGCTAAACAGGAGGTGCTTACCCTTCCGGAGCACCCGGTCTCCCTTCCTTAGTGGAAGTTCACGTGTCTAACCTAACTTGTCAGTTTCAAAGTTTTTACTTTGCTTCTGGATTGTGATGCGGACATGGATTAGTATGTTTGTTTTTGATTACATCTTTTAAGAACTGCTCTTTTTGGTTTTTTTAAGTCAAAAGGAAGCTTTCGTGCCGCTTTTGTTTGCTTTCTTGTTACAAATCCAATTTTCCTAAGAAAAAGGTTCAGCCCATGATCTAATGAGTTCAACATGTCCACCGAACTCTAAAAGCATAGGTCTGCACTCATGTTCAAAGATACATTTTGCACATGCTGTAATAATTTGTTTATTTACTATTGCACCAGTAGCACGAAGTTTTTTAGCAAAGTCAATAATGAGATTTAAAAATTGTAATTATTTAAGGCTTTGCTTGTTAGATAATATGACATTACTTCAAAAGTATTTTTAAGGATGATATATTGCCAAAATGAAGACAATATTTATACAAAAGCTCATCATTCAAAATATTTCAACTATGGATTCAGAGTGGAATTTTCAGTTTAAAATAGTTTGAATTATTATATAATTTTCATTAATTAAAAAAACATTGCATTATCAAAGTTGAGGTGATTAATTGAAGTTGGTACAATATGAAAAGTTATACGGTAAAATCGCCTCCTCCCCGTCACATTCACCCACACTTTCAACAAAATCCCCCAAGTCAAATTGGGTGCAAGACGTTTCGTCCCATATTCAGGGTTTTCTAAGACGTTTCGTAACATATGGCTTTTTCGTCCCATGATAATTCGTATCGGTAGCTGGTCAACTCGACCCCATTGACATTACCACCTCGCCCCTTGAAATTACCAACTCGTCCTTTCAATATCAGAAGCGATGATCATCAGTCCACACAACCACCCTAGAACTGATCAACTGAATATAAATGAAAGAATCTTGACTGGGGTTTAAAACAATATTATTCCAATCAACACACTATATTATTTATTACACTTCTACCGACTTCTGACAGAATACAAGATGATAGTGCGCTATCTTGGTTTTTGGTATGTGGTGATTTTTTTTTTTTTTAAAGTAAAATATTTAATAAATATGTTTAATACTTTAATTTTTAAAATTCAAAATTAAATCCACATCACTTTAATTCCTACTCAAGATATTCTTCTGTCATATTGATGCGACAAGATTATTGGGCGCTATTATTGTTCTTGGTATTTGCTAATTTTTTAGTTTTGTAAAGTACATGTATTAAAAATGTTACATTATAATTTTCTCCATCAGAAGTCTCCAATTGGAATTTTACAAAAAACCTCAAATATCTCAAAAATAAGCCAAAATTTAAAAAATAAATCATTTAAGAAAGGTATTTTAATGTTACATTATAATTTTCTTCATCAGAAGTCTCCTTAGGGTGGCGCAACTATGGAAAATATTCATTCCATAGTTGTCCGATAGCATGTTTTAATACTTTAGTTTTTAAAATTCAAAATTAAATCCACATCACTTTAATTTCCATTCAAGATATTTTTCACTTATATGGAAACCAATATCAGTTCTGACAGAATACAAGATAATTGTGTGCCTGGTCCTTGGTATGTGCTAATTTTTTGGAATTACAAAACTAAAGACGTCATGCCATTGCGTTAATTTCCATTCAAGATATTTTTCACTTATATGGAAACCAATATCAGTTCTGACAGAATACAAGATAATTGTGTGCCTGGTCCTTGGTATGTGCTAATTTTTTGGAATTACAAAACTAAAGACGTCATGCCATTGCGTTAAGTTTTATTGATTGATAATATAATAATAATTATGGAACATAAATATAACAGAAATGTGTTTGCTGACCACTGACCAACAAATTCACCTTGTGTAAATAGAGGTTTTATATGTCTCTGGTGTAAACCTTTAACAGCGCACTTCTTGCGCTAAATTACACCTCTTTATTTCCAACTTCATTAAGATGAACACCATCAGATAAAAAGTGCTTACACGTTGGCAATCTATGTTTAAAAACAAAGATTTTGCTGAACTACGGACACTAGTCACGACATTTTCCAATGATTCGTGGAGAATCTTATTGATGTTCATTTTCTTCATGTCATACTGTGAACTACTCATATTTCTGGGATTCTGTCTCATGAAAACAGATCCAATAATAACTCTCCTTACTCCTCTTTCATGTAGATCTTCAGCCAATAACATAATATCATTTGTAATTTCTTGAGCACCTTGTTCAACAGAAATGTTATTTCCACCAATTTGCAAAAAAAAAAAAAAAACCAACCACCGTCTAACATAACTTGGATAATATCTCCTTATTTTTTCAACAGTTCTACCTCAATTACCATGTACATATCACTATATATCGTCACTGATGAACATTTTTTTTATCATTGTCTTTTATCCACTTTTTCAATCTATGAATAAAACTATGTCCAAGAATGAGTAGTGTCTTCACGTATGGTATATTGAGATCTTGATCACTGTCACAGTAACTGCGTATATGTGAAACTCATGATTTTGAGTCTGATAAATTTGAAAAGACCAAGCCACTTGCCATTACCGAGCTGATCAGTATTCACCTGGACGCCTTTCTTATCCGTTGTATAAACAGGCGTTGATTTCATTATCAGTCTTCATAAGACCGCGCATAGGTAGACAAGTGTAATCAAAGTCCGACGTGCATACATTTCACTTGATACTGATACACCGCACATGTATTCAATTACGTTTTCATGATCTTAATTGCTTCTGACCAAGCCATTAGAATTATTAAATTGAGATTATTATTTTAAATGTGACCTTTGGAGAAAAAAGACAAGTTATCGATACATTATTTGTGAGAATAGAGAGAGACTCACTATGAAACTTATTATTATCATCATTATAAATTATAGTAATAATAATAATTGTCTTGGGTTGCCCTGGATATATTTGACGTCTCATAGCTCCATGTTCCTTTCACACAATTTTGATTACACACGTGGCGGGTGTAGCTAGCTAAACAGGAGGTGCTTACCCTTCCGGAGCACCCGGCCTCACTTTCCTGGTGGAAGTTCACGTGTCTAACCTAACTTGTCAGTTCCAAAGTTTTTACTTTGCTTCTGGATCGTGATTCGGAAATGGATTAGTATGTTTGTTTTTGTTGATTACTTCATTGCACAAACTCAGATTGGTTATGGCAATATACAATAAACATAACATACGAACAAGTAAAGAATTTAACAACACATTATAAACACAAAATTGCATTACATCTATATATTTGTATATATACTTTGATTAAAAAATTATGGTACGAATTGGTAACACACTGTGATACAAAAAATAGCGTTCCAAAACATTACAAAACTTTCTTAAATAATACTAAAAAATATGGTACGGAATGGCAAAAAATGGTTATGAACAAGATATAAATTTATTATTATTATATTTGGGCGAGTTGGTTTAAATTGGGGCGAGTTGATGTTGACTTCAAGTTAAAGGGAAGAGGAAGGGCGAGATGTGGTTGACTTCAAGATAAGTGGGGGCGGGTTGACCAGAATTCTTTGTATCAAAGGATAATAACCCCTTCATTGTGCACATTTTAAAGGCCTTCGCCTACGCATCAATACTGCCAGATATCATCATATTTGGCGCAGTAATTTTGAAGAAGAATAAAATGTAAAGATTTAACACTGCAGATGGGGATAGATCGAAATAGATCATCCGAGCCTTCAGCTCTTTTATAAGAAATGTAATTCCAGTAATATGTTTGTTCCTATGTTCTGGGCAATGAAAGATTATTTTGTCCAAGTCGGAAGGCGTTTTACCGAAGAACCCAAAAACATTTTGAATGTATGCAATATTAATGTTTTTTCTGAAAAATCAGTCCATGTGGACGGTTTAACTTTTCTGGATTCATAAATTGCTCCACATTGTCTACATTTGAATTCAACTAAATCATTAGTTTTTCTTCTTTTCAATCTAGAAGATTTTGTTATGGAAGCCTGTTCATGTGATGATGTGTCTGTTGAAGCCTGTTCATGTGATGATGTGTCTGTTGGTTTTTTTTTATTTCATTTAATTTGACTTGCCCTTTTCTTGTCACTGATTTTGATGAGGTAAACTCGGAGGCAACAGCAGTTGTTGAGGCTTCCAAATTACCCACATGCACATCTGCAGTTACAGTGAATGTTTTATTTATATTTGTTTATGCTGTCTGCATTAGCATTCTCAACAGATCTCAAATGAACTGAAAATGAAATGAAACCGGATAGCAGAAATAAATCAATAACTACTGCTCCTCTATATTTTACAAGGTTTATTCTCCTGAAGGGTCGTCAATTCTTTTTTACCGAAATTATACAAATATATTTAATTAGCCAGAACAGATCGTACAAGTGTAGAGTTATACAGAATCAAAAACGATGTTGTTGGTTGGAATACCAGAGCCAGAATGAATTTTAGAAATTGTTAGCGCCAAAACGAAAGTTTAGTGAGTAGTATTTATTACTATAATTAGAATAAAACCCGTCTGACCAGTCACGTGATATGTCCAGTCCCTAGAATACATGTAATTAACGCAATGAAAAACAATCACGTTTACATAACATGACGTATACAAAGACATAGACAGACACAATATCTCACCTGGCATAAGGCACTTGGTTACATACTCCTCCTGTAGGAGGAAATGTCTCCTGATACTTGTTTTAAATATGCAAACTTAAGCTAAATACTATATACAAATTTCAACAAATGCATAATTTAATATCAATATAAAATAATTCTTACATACCTGTATGATATACAATTTCGGTTGGAAAACTGTTCCCACCAGAAATATATATATATACTCTAATCTTTACCTCAAACGAGATAGATACTGGCTCACGTCTAATCCAACTACTAGGCCTAGTTGATTCTTTGTCTGCAGATACAAGGAACCAGTGGCTGATTTTACTGTCTTAGCCACCTAACCATGCATCGACATCACCATAACGTTGGTTGTTTTCCACTTACTTTGGAAAGCTGAAAATTCAAATTGTAAATTGTAATTAGATAAGAGTATATTAATTTAAATTTAATCTCAACATTAAAATTTAAATTACACATGTCTGTGACATCTTTTTCATTTACATCACATATTGATAATGTGATCTGTGCCTACACCATGTGTATATAAATGTATATTAAGGTATTATCAAATCTCATCATGTCCACTAGTGCACTATTTCTATGCACCAGAGGGTTTATCACAAAAAATAATTATCTACATATATACAACTAATCGTACTAACACAGTTAACAAAATTTAGGAAACTGACCGGTACATTGGTAACACATTGACCACGGCTGGGTACTGTCCCGATCCAGAAGTACAATATGCTACACAAATACCTAGCATAGCAAATTTCTAGCATAGGTGTTACATGCTCTGGTATGTCACTATCTGGTGTGTTGTTAATAATTGGTATGTTGTCACTATCTAGTGTGTCGTCAATAATTGGTATATTGTCACTATCTGGTGTGTCATTTTGTGGTAAGCTATTACTTGGTTCTGTCAAATCTGTTACACTTTCCTGCCTGATAGAATTATTATCTATAGAAATACTGTCAATATTATTTGGCTGGTTAATATTTTGAATATTAGAAGCTTGACTACCTTCTGTATTTCTAGGTTGTAACTTACCTGTATTTCCTTTCCTTCGCTGTGGAATGATATAACGACCAACTCTCTCACAATCACAACTATCACTTTCTGAATATGTGGAAGTCTTGATTTAGTCTGAGACTTTGAATGTTTTGGTCTATCCACAATACCGACAGGTGGCAAAGCATTAAACAGCAATAACATATTGAGGTGCAATGTCCTAGTTGGTCCGGTACCTGACTCTTTTCGGATATTGTACACCGGAGTGTCACTATATGGGTGATTCTCGACCACATAGGGCTCCGCTTCCCACTTATCTACCAGCTTGTGTTTGCCCTGATGACCTACCTTTCTCACAAGGACTCCGTCTCCAACTTCTATTTTAGTTTCCCGAACTCTCCTGTCATACTTATCCTTGTTTTTAGCTGCAATTTTGTTAGCTTCCCTATGAGCAACACGATAGGCCGTACTAAGACGATCTTTCAACTTACCTATGTAACTGCTATGTGTACCCCTAACTGAATCACCATCAAGCCCAAGAAAAACATCTACGGCAATCCTAGGATGACGGCCAAACATTAAAAAATAGGGTGAAAAACCAGTGGCGTCACTTCTAGTTGCATTATAGGCCTGAACCATTGGTGCTATATGCGACTTCCAATCAGCTTTTTGGTAATCCTCTAAAGTGCCTAGCATTCTCAGGAGAGTTCTATTAAACCTCTCTGCTGAGCCGTTCCCCATTAGATGGTAAGGGGTTGTTCTGGTTTTCTTAATACCAGCCAACTTACAGAGCTCTTTAATCAACTTACCTTCGAAATTTCGACCTTGGTCACTATGAAGCCTTTCCGGTAATCCATAATAAATAATGAAATTCTCGTATAAAGCTTTTGCAGTTGTACTTGCAAGTTGGTTGCGACAAGGAATAGCCTGTGCAAACCTGGTAAAATGATCTGTAATAACCAGAATATTTTCATACCCACCTTTGGACTTTTCCAGATTTAAGTCAGTGCATACTAACTCCATAGGGTGAGTAGTATCGACTGGCTTTAATTGTGCTGATGGAGTACAAGAGGTTTTATATAATACGCACCTATTACATTGAGTGATGTACTTCTCAATATCAGCATCCATTGATGGCCAATAAAAACGTTGCTTAGCCAACCATATAGATTTTTCCTTACCCGGATGCCTCGTGTTACTATGAACACCATTCAATGCTGTGATCCTTTGGCTTTTAGGAATTATAAGCTGACTTACCCGAGACCCATCTTGAAAAGCGGTTCTGTACAGAACATTGTCATTAAGAAATAAACGCTTCTTTTCGCGTATGTATTTCCTAACCTCTGTACTCTCTTTATTAAGCATTTCTCCCCTGGGGAAGGAATCGCTTTTCAAGATGTGTACTATACGCCTAATAGATGGATCTTTACTTTGTTCAAGCTTCCAATCAACTGAATGCAATATAGTCTGCTCCGACACCTCATCGGCCGAATGAGGAACCGGACCAGAAGACACATCAGCCAATGGTAAATCAATATTTGCAGCTTGACAAATTGCCTGAATACCATCCTCATCCAGAGGTCTACGAGACAAGCCGTCTGCAGCAGCATTATACTTACCAGCCCTATACTTAACATTAAAAGAATAAGATGACAAAGCTGCCACCCATCTTTGACTTACAGCATCTAACTTGGCTGTTGTCATTACATATGTAAGGGGGTTATTGTCGGTGACTACTTCAAAAGTACTATTAAATAGGTAGTCATGGAATTTGTCTACCACTGCCCATTTAAGTGCTAAAAACTCTAATTTATGAGCAGGGTAGTTTTTCTCACTTTGACGTAAACCACGGCTTGCATAAGCAATAACCCTACATTTACCATCTTGGTTCTGATATAAAACAGCCCCTAAACCATTACCACTAGCATCAGTATGTAAAGTAAAAGGTTTAGTATAGTCAGCATATGCTAATATAGGGGGTTCCAACAAATGCTGTTTAATATTATTAAAAGCTTGCTCATGACTTTCGATCCAAACCCATTTTGTTGGTATAAGCTTCTTCTTCTTTTTATCTTGGCTTACTGTACAGTGGCCTTTAAGGAGCTCATTTAAAGGTGCTACTATTTTCGAAAAATCTTTAACATATCTTCTATAATAGCCGACAAAACCTAACCACTGCCTAAGTTCCTTAACATTGGTAGGTCTTGGCCATTTGGCTACTGCTGCAATCTTTTCCGAGTCAGTTGCAACACCTTCCTCAGAAACTAAGTGACCAAGATATGTTACATACTTTTTGAAAAATTCGCATTTATTTGGTTTTAACTTTAGGTTGTGTTTACTTAACCAACTAAAACAAGCATCTAATCTATCAAGATGTTCTTGTTCTGTGCGTGAGAATATTAACACGTCATCAATAAATATGAGGCACTCTTTTGAATGCATCTTCCCCATGCATTTTTCCATAAGCCTCTGGAAAGTAGCTACACTATTAATTAAACTAAATGCCATTCTTACACATTCGTAAAAGCCCAGCTTACCAACATTGAAAGCTGTCGTCTTCTTATCCTCTTCTCGAATTTCCACCTGCCAGTAGCCTGATCTAAGGTCTAACTTTGAAAAATATTTAGCCCCACTAAGAGTGTCTATAACATCATCAAAACGTGGTAAAGTGTAACTGTCTTTGCGTGTAATAGAGTTTAAACGACGCATATCGTATATCATATAGACAAAAGCGTAAACTTCCATCAGATTTTCTGACTAAAACCACATTAGATGAATAAGGGCTATCAGATTCACGAATAACACCTGCATCTAACATTTCTTTAACACGAGCTCTAACCTCATCATACTTACCAGGTGGTATTCATCTATAGGGCATTTTAAAAGGAGTATTATCCAACAACTCTATTTTATGTTGGACTTAGTTAGTATTGCCAAAGTGTAAAAGACCAGTGGAAAAAATATCTTTCCATTTAGTTAATAGATCTTTAAATTTATCTTGAGTATCAGATGAGATATTATTGTTTTCTATCTAAATACCAGGGTCTACTTTAACCTGAGAACATGACTTTATGTTACTTGTTGGCATCGATGATGCTAAATCACATATGACCTTGACCTCTTGAATAGTACAAATATCAGATCTAGGTTTAATTGTTATAACTTTAGCAGTCATGTTACATAAGTTAACTCTAATACTAGGATTGCCTGTTTGCACTTTAACAGTTCTAGGGCAAACTGCAACTTGACCTTTTCCTTCTAAATTTTCAGTAACCATAACACCAGTATTACATATAACATCTTTAGCTTTACCTGGTATTATTACACTTTCATATGGTGCTATACTAACTGGCTTTCTATTACTTGACTTAACAACATACTGGTTACAAACTAAATTATCTATGGCTACCTGCCATTCTTCTGACAAATTTAACTTGTCTGTATAAGAAGTATTGTCCCTACATAACCTCATTATATTAGTACCCACAATCACAGGACAAGTTGAATTAAATTTAGTATCAAGCACTACTAATATAGGTACATAATACTCTAATTCTGAATCTGGCCATGACACTGCACACTCTATAAAACCTAAATATTGCAATAGGGAACCATCAGCTGTGGCTACCTGTAAACCTAAATCAGTCAGTTCTTTCAATACAGGCTTTTCTTTTAAATTGTTATACCCCGACTCGGATATTGTGGTAACCGTAGTATAAATAAACAAATATAGATGTACTCACCTACACACATGTAGACAAAAATTTTTTTAGCCAGCACTTTGCTAACAAAGGTGATGGGTTGCAGGCCATCTTTGTAAAGGTCAAAACAAAATGATACTCTGTTCTTCTTATCTTTTCTTCCTTTTCTGTATTTTAAAAGATCTCTAGAAAACTTCGGAGATGTTACTTGAGTTCTCTGGTTTACCTCTAACATATGATGATTAACCTTTTGAATTCGCTGTTGTAACTCAAACCCTTCTTGTAAATATTCTCTATAATTCTGGTGACCCTTACTCTTATTGCATTCCAATTGAATACACAGGAACTTCTAAAAATATTGGTATAACATTCTCGAAACGAGCAATATAATTATACAATTTATCTATAATATAGGTTAAATCGGATATGGCTTCCTGTCGACTTGAATGTCTCAACTTAATGTATTTACCCTGTTTTACAGTCAATTCGCAGGCACCAAGAAATATATAAACTCTAACTCTACCATATAGATTAACCTTATGGTTAAAATTAGATGTAAACCAGTTATACCAAAATACTAATGTTGTCCCTGGTTTTGATATAAACTGGACATCATTGGCAAATTCTGGATAACAGTGTATTTGGTCTTTTAAATACCTAACTTTACTGTTACCCCGTATCAGTATCTTGTGCCTTGCTACGCCATGCCTTTTTATGATAGGTCTGTCCAAATATTTTTGGATTTTACTATTCATTTATATCAACATATAACGAATAACATAAAATAAACACTAAACATACATAAACCTGTCTTGTAATTACCGTGTCATGTCACACAAAATAAATATATAATTTATATTATTATTAATTGGTTAATTTTGTGACATGCAAAAGATAAAGGGTGAAGTTAAGGTAATTTAATAACCTACCCTATTACCTACTGAAAAAAATACCCTATATCATCTAATTACCAATACATATAAACATGAATACCGTGACAATAATAAATATAGATAATAAACATACAAAAATAAATCATTCACAGTCAAACAAATATTGTCAAAATATAATATATACACTGTCCGTCATATTGTTGTACAGCGTGAACAAAGTGAACGTGTACATTGCTATCACTTTCTTCCAAGATATCGAGCTTCTTTGCTATGAAATTATAAGATATGAGTACACCTGGAAATAGTGCGCCTGGTAAATGAGCGTGAAAGAAGTATATCTGTTTTATCGTGAGATATGTATTCTGAGACGGGTAATGCATTTGGTAACATATGCGTATTTGGAATAAATTTTTGGAATACATTTCGGAATCTAGTAAAATATTGCGACGGGATGCATCTAATGATTTCTGCAATTTGGCGAACTGATCTCATGTTTACAATAAAAAGTAGTTCGAGAAGTTTGCGTCCTACGATGTAAAATCATAACTTTTTATGAAATGAACAGCAACGGCAGGTTGTTTAATTAATTCTTCGTGAAATCTATGGAAATTTTTTAAATGTATTTTGAAGGTTATGATAACGTATTTTGATGTTGAGGCAATTGTGTCATATTTTAAAATGTTTATCGATTAGAAAGGGAGATAATTCGTACAGTTTTGTATGCAAATTTTAAATACAGTCGTTTTACCAGTTCCGAACAGGGTTTCATATAAGTGCTCCTTCAGACGTCATCCACAAGCAGAGGAAATAAAATTTATGTGGTGTAATAATACAAATTTTTACTGATTCCAAAATATCGACACCTGTCCTCAAAAACACGTGGTAGTATGTTTTCTTGAAAAAAGCATTTCCGTGATCACGGATTTGTTTACATCGTTAAACTAGGTCACCAACAATCTGTCGACCTGTCCTGCACATACATTTAGGAAGCGGTTGAAGTTTATATTATTTAAACAATTAATGCCCATACATTCAAGTAGAAGCAAATTTAGAAAGTTATTTTGCGATTCCTTTAATTGAACGGGATTGAAATTTTAGATTATTCGGTAGTAAAAATTCGGAACTGGTAAAACAACTGTACTTCACCATTACCAGTGATTACTGTAACATGAAACGGGAATATTGTGTGTGATAATCAGCAGTTAATTAAAACCCAGATTTAACAGCAAATGATCCAGTTACATACAACCGCTAGAATGTACCCCCTCATAGCGACGGTAGGATCTGCAAAACTCTACTTTCTCTCTATCCGAAATCGGACAAAACGATCGGGTACAACTTTTTTAAATTTTAATTACCGATTTTCTTTTTCATATATTTATGAAATTATTATTTTCTACCATTTAATTCAGCAATACATGGTTTGGTACATTGTTTCTTTTTCCAAAAAAAAAAAAAAAAAAAAAACCATCCGTCGGACTATGCATAGATCGACCCCCCCCCCGGAATTTTCGGTTATATTCTGTCTTGCCACAACACAATTTTCCCAACTACGCTGTACAACAGCACGACAGTGCTATGTTCCTAAATATAAACATATATACAGTCACTCCCACGTTGATTCGCGTTCACTATTACGGATTGTACGTACTGTATTGTATCCTGGTCGACCATAAACAGATAAACGTGAAAAAAAGAAAAACCGGAAACTGATATTTTCACTTCACATGCGCATTCCTTTGTCGGCGACGATACAGGATAATCATGATCATGACAACAATATTATATAGCACATTTATATTGATAATTTGAACGAAATCGTCGATTCTCCATTCTGGCCAATTTACTGAATTATGAAGTTAAATTAACGTTGGGCGCCATTGAAACCGGATAGCAGAAATAAATCAATAACTACTGCTCCTCTATATTTTACAAGGTTTATTCTCCTCAAGGGTCGTCAATTCTTTTTACCGAAATTATACAAATATATTTAATTAACCAGTACAGATCGTACAAGTGTAGAGTTATACAGAATCAAAAACGATGTTGTTGGTTGGAATACCAGAGCCAGAATGAATTTTAGAAATTGTTAGCGCCAAAACGAAAGTTTAGTGAGTAGTATTTATTACTATAATTAGAATAAAACCCGTCTGACCAGTCACGTGATATGTCCAGTCCCTAGAATACATGTAATTAACGCCATGAAAAACAATCACGTTTACATAACATGACGTATACAAAGACATATACAGTACAACACAATAGACAGACACAATAGCTCACTTGGTTACAGAAATAAATATGAATTTATATAGATAGAAATCTTTTTAATGTGACTCATATTATTTGAAAGACAAATTGAGTTTAATTTCTTTATGGCATCACATACCCCCCCCCCTCTATTCAATACATAATAGAAGTAAGTAATACCTTCCCACCCCATTCTTAATACATAGAGAAAATGAATACAAACGTTGGGATAATTAATAGGGTGTTGTCAATAAATAATTTTTAGTGTAAGATAATATCAAATTGTATCCCCTGCATACACCCAATTTCTCGCACAAAAGAACAAAATTTTCTGCGGAAACATGTAGCTCATTTTAGAGCTGTGGCTTTAAAACCAAAGTTGTGACTTTAAGCAAGTTGCTTGGTTTCACATTACTCTTGTTCGGATAACTGATCAGTAAGGCTGTAATATCTGCAAATACTACCACTTATGAGCTAACACCTTATTTTTCCCCCGAGTGCACACTAGTACAAAGCAGACATGTGCAGACATCTCCAATATACCTGTATACGCCGACTATGACTGAATGTAAATTAAATGAGGGGATAATCAAAACGTGTTTTAAAAAAAGTTAAATCGCAATCAAATTCCAAAAATGTCCCACCTTTTCTTGCATCAAAATTTAATTCAAAATCCTACGCGAACTTTTAGATACCTACAATTTTCCTCTTGCATAAAACTAAAAAAAAACCAAAGTAAACATAGTTTTACTAGTATAGTCTTTATTTACAAGCGAAAAAGGCGTTTACGTTTAACAGAAAATGCTGCATAAATGTCAACAATAGACGATATTTTATGTCTCGGCAATCTCCAAAGCGTTCCAAAAGTCTTGCAAGTTTTTACTTCTTTGATTGAACATGCACTCTATATCTGTTTTAAATTTCATTGAACCTTTCACATTTATGTCTCATATTTTGGCGATTGTAAAGAGCAAATTTGCTATTATATGCTTTTAAAAGATGGGAACTGTTTACTAAGCTTAGTATTTCTAAGCATAGATTTTGTTCTTTACCTGTTTGGTCGATCCATGTACCGCTCATTTTCCCATTCTAATAACACTGTAGTGTACGGTACAAAGTGTTCCATCGCATCAATAGCCATTTATGTATAACCTAGACCATAAGATAACGGAAATTCCGTGTGATTTTTGATAAGTTGATATAACTTTGTGGAATGTTTAGGGAAACTTAAAGAACAAACCTGTGGATTTAGTAACATCATACATCTATTATGTTCTATTATAACAACTCCATAGTTGTGTAAATGGTACAAAAACATACACAGTATGCAACCACTAATACATAACGTAAGTGAATCTGTCAGGATAAAAAACGGAGATAAACTGCAAATTGGCAGGAACAAATTTCTGAAAAAAACTTGTAGAATTGATAAAAATCTACATAAAACCAAACTTAAATCTATCGCCGTGAACGGATGGTTAGCATGTGATATATACATATTATATACAGTGTGTATGTACAACCCTCAGTATCAGGTCGAGTCCTTTTTTCGTAGTCGTATCACTACGAGTCGCGCTTGCGCGACGAGTAGTGATACAGCTACGAAAAAAGGACGAAACCTGATACGAAGGGTTGTACATACACACTGTGTATATGATATTTTTATCTAACATTTCCTATTAGATAATTAAAATAATAAAAACCCAATACTTTATGTGAAAAAAAAATACATTTTACCACAGAAAACCACTGAACTATGTTATGACATGTTTTGTAGTAATGACGTCATTGTTTACATTTGACAAATCGGAGATTCCACAATGACGTCACAATGAGAAGTGCACGTGTACTTTACCGCCAATGTTGTATCACCACAGTGTGGTTATACAAGATTCTGTATCACGCGTGTTCGATAAAACTTGTATTTCATCAAATACAAACAGAAAAACTAGTCTAATGTTAGATAAACTACATTACATTACCCTACAAACAACCAATTGTTTAAAACACGTGCACGCATTGGTTATTAACATGATCATGAAAATTTTATTGGTCTTCAATAGCACATCGCCTTATATAAAGTTTGCCTTTACACGAGGTTTTACTGTGTGCTGGTGTATGCACTTCAGAAGTTTAAGACAACGTACAAATACGTTCCCCATATTCACAGTTTAGGCTCAATAATATCAATCTTGTATACAACAAAACTTGAAAAATAAATTATCTACACGACACGTTTTCCCCAAATATGAGTCGATGCAGAACATTAATTCTTTATAAACAAATATGAACGTATTAAGCAAATTTCAAGCTGAAATATTCAGGTATATGGATACAAAATATAGTTACTTTATTTTTCTAATAAAAATATTCAATTTTCTAATTCTCTCAAACTCTTTTTAAATAAGAAAACGGCCAATGAAAAACTTGATCTTAGCCCTGAAAGAGAAGAATTTCGACTATATATAATTTCTAGTATAATATTGATTGCTATCAAAGCATGGAAAACGAACCAAGTTTGACCCAAGTATAAATAACAATACAAATTCATGTATCATGGGTTAATATAAATTTGAAAAATTGAAAGTTTTGCAGTTTTTAAAAGATAACTTTAAAAGTATACATGTCAAAGTAAATTTCTTGGGAATTTTTGGAATTTTAGCGAAAGAAACTCAAGGTGTCACTTTTAATTGATATTTTCTCTAATATGTCTAAACATTCCTCATCATCATCATCACTGAAAAAATTAATACACGTCAAAAGAATCTCCTTTCGTTTTTGGCATCCTCCTTTATTTTTAAATGAACTAAACATACCTGTAATGATTTCGGGGTACTTCTTGGATGTTGCATTTGCCCTTTCAGATCCAATTCTAAACGAGCCCCATTTGCACTTGCATCATTCTTTTCTTGTTCTCCAGTTTTCAATGTTTGATTAACATTAACTACTTGTAGTTAATTTGTAGACGAGCTTCCTGTCTTGGTTTTTTGGCTTATCTGAATATGCTTCAGAAAGTAACAGCTTTGTTTTCTTCTCTAGCCTAAGTTCAAAATATCATGGATTTCTTGGCAGCCGAGATGTTTTTACGTATTTTCTCACATTTTTCATTCCAAAAAACGAATCTTTCTTTTTCAAACCCTTTTGTCTTCTTTAAAAATCTTATGGATGAATATAAGCCCCTGTCCCTTGCATTTGGAAAATCACTTTCTAAAGTGAATATCTCTGTGGATGAGGTTTGCCTCATCTTTGTGTGCTCTCAGCTGCAATAGTAAAAACAGAAGAGAAACATTAGTCGAAATATTTTGTAACTTGTGCATTAAATATTTATCATTTTGATATTATAAATTTTACTAAAAGGGTCATGTAGACTTTGGCCGCTCATCTGAGAATAATTTGCATTAAAAGTAGCTCAAATTTGAAATAATGTAATCAAAAACAAATATACTAATCCATATCCGAATATCAATCCAGAACCAAAGTGAAAACTTTTAACCTTTAAAATGATTTTTAATAAAAGTAGTTCGATGTACAAGCAAAAAGTTAACAAACAGACTAATATATTTCGTTTTTTAAATTTTTTTCTCACTTTTGTGGTTGAGGGGACGTATTATGGTATAATCAGTTATTGGTAGAAGTTATATTTGCAGTGTCATGATGAAACATGAAAAAGATGTGTCTTGTACATTTTCTCAATTTCTCTAAAAATGCAAGTTTTTACCCTTAAAATATTTTAAACATCGGCTATTTTACCCCATGTAATCATAATTAAAATCTGTTGCAATTCCATTCTTATAGCAGTTTAATTTACAGACTTATGGACTTGAACTTAAACATTTTATTCCACGCCAAAGACGGGAAGTAAACTTAAAAAAAAATTAAAATAATAATAAACCATTTTTCTGCGTACGGGGTTGTCTTGTCTCTTTCATTCCTAATTTTTTATTACACATATGTTGGGTGTTGCTAGCTAAACAGAAGGTACAAATCCTTCCAGGGATTTGGTTTAGACATTGATTGGCATATATTATTTTTAGTCAACTATATCTATTGAAATGTATTGCTGAAACCTACTTCTGTCTAAGGATCGAATTCTGAATATTCCTCAATTGGTTCACTTTTCTATAAAAATAGAAAACTTTATAAATATTCAAGCATTTTATGAAAAAAAAATATGTACAAATTGTTACATTTAATTAAATAACATGAAGCTCCAGACTAAACAATATCTGAAACTCTTCAGAAAATATAATCTCAAATTGTTGGCAGGAAAGACCAACAGCTAGCTCACCTGTAAGGATGCATCAATTTTTTCAAGGTCTTAAACAAGGACACTCGAGTAGACATGGAAGTACTGTTATATATTATAGAAGCTTAAATTAGCACTGTAAAATTTACTTACACATGTATAAACATTTATTTATTCACAAGTAATTTGTGGTATGAATCGCATTTTCATTTTTGTATTCATTTTTGCTTCATCATCTTGGAATTCCTGAAATGGTTTAAGATACTAACATGTATGAGTTGAAAATAAACTATGTAAATGCACTTTATTAAAGACACTTTTCCCTTAATGGATCTTGACAAGCCATTAATCTTTATTATTTATCTTTATTATATTTTCTAATACATCTATTATCTGAATTTTAATTAATATGGCGGTTTTTAATAAAGTAATTAAATTAAATCTTTGAGGTGTTTACTGGAATCAGTTGAGGGAATATATAATCGTAGTTTGACTATTTTGGTATCATTAGTTAGCAATTTCAATTGATCATTTCTTTCTATACAAAATGTTATACCGTTATTTATTCTATATGTTTATCATATTTTTACAGATACAATAAATAAATTTTAACATTGCGATTTTAATAAAAAAAAAAGTTGAACGAAATCGAAGGAGTCTTTACCCATTTCAGGTGAAATACATCGTTGTCTGACCATTTTGGTACATTTATATTTTCTGTAAATGTGTTATTATGTCCTATCACTATTAATATTTCAAATACAACAAACGCTTTTTGGTGTAAAAGATGTTTAAAATTATCCTCATATGCAACGCATTTTTGTTGAAGTCCAGCCTTCATAACCTCAGCTGATAATTCCTCGCTAATTGACCGTCATCCGCAGTTGAACATTATAACTTTAACGAACTTACCTCCTCAGTTGAAGATTAAGTCTCCATCTTACCGACCGCCTCGTCTCTTTCCTTAAAAGTTTACCGAAATCATTCTTACATCCACATGACGAGCCTCGGAATGGGTCAGCATTATTATTATGAAGCAAAATTGTATGTTTAAAACTCAATAGCGTTTCATTAATTAAGTGGACCTGTTCCAATTTAATACGCAGTATTTCTTTCATAACAGAATATCTCTGCTTTAACCACTTGATAGAACTTACCATTTGTTTAGAAATTAATTATGCAGTAGGAGCAGGCGTAAACTTGTTGCAATACTTATTTTACCATGAACATACGACCTTCCGACACTGATGCAAATTTTCTGTACTAATAAACCACCTACCGTTATAAACAATGTTACATGAAAAAAAATGATAAATTGGTAATTGGTTGTTATCTTGATGGCCGAGTATATCTTCCAGATTCCGCGGTTGACTTGGCCGTTGAGTCGGTGGTCGAGTTATTGTTACAGTTGGTTGGTTGGTTGTCTAGTTGGTCAATGAAATGGACGAGTCGTTGGTTCATTTGGTGACAGGGTTGGTCGCCGAGTTGATAGGCCAGTTGGTGGATGGCAGAGTTTGACTATAAAGAAAGTTGAGTTGGTTCTCTTTGTGGGTGAATAGACCGTCGAGTTGGTTCTCTTTGTGGGTGAATAGACCGTCGAGTTAATCAATCACTTGTTTAATGGATCGATAGTCGAGTTGTCGGTTAAGTGGGTGGTCAAGTCGTTCATTCGAGTTTGTGTTTGCGTTGGCAAAACAATTTTCTGGTTAGCATCAATAAACGCTGGTCCCGACACACTTTCCACAACAGTCTCCGTCTTTAAAGGTGGCCAGCCATTCTTACATGTCGAGACGTAAGTCAGTTACTTTGCGTACATTTAATCTTCCCAATGCTCCTGTACACAGCTTTGATGTACAGGCACTGGTGAAAATTTATGGTATAAAGCTGTTTCTGTCCCTCTGGTACAGGCGATCAACTGTCACCAGGATGTTCTGCACGACCACCTTTGCAACCGCAAAAATGTAAACCATCTATGGCATACAAAGATCTGTTAACGTGAACAGATGTTTGATGGAGCACAGGAGAACCAACTCTGTAATTCACGAAAGAGGCGATTATTTAAACCATTAGCTCTGTCTTTTATCACAAAGAGGTTATGTTGTTTTGCTACTGGAGACTGGGTGTTCTCGGAATAATCGAAGACACCACAATCTTCACGCTTAAACAGGAAAATAGCACATTTTATAAATACTTCAATATATAAAAAATATTAGTACAGCTACAGTCGGGCATTTAATTTCAAGAGGAAAGAGGATGTTCTCCTGCAAGAATGTACGTTCTTAGACCGTAAAATGTAAAAACAACCACAAACACACATAATTTGATATTAAATGTTTTTTTCGAAATTTAAAAATATTAACAATACTCATACCACTTTCATTTAGATGCACGCCACGCGTCTTGAAGGTAATGACTATCAGAACTTAACTTCCGGTAAAATACCACACGCATTCCTCGTTGTGTTCCACAAGTGCTGATTCACATTCTTTCTTACTGTTCATCCCTTTGCTTCTAAACTTAACACGGCTTATAACTTCTCCAAAAATCACTTCTTTCACTCCCGCCTTCAAAAACATTCAACGCAATAAGTCTTCAGTAACAGTACTACTCGCATTACTATCATTTCCTCCTAACTGTGTTATGACGGCATCTGGCATTAACACGCACACGTCTCGAAATAAGTCGTCGGATACACTATCTACATGCACTCCACCCTTTCCAAAAAAACGAACTATCTACATGCACTCCACCCTTTCCGAAAAACGAACTAAGCTACTCACATTGGACTGCGATTTCATGTAACTACTTAGTCTCTTCACATAACTGGAACCAAACACAGCAAATCTCAAAGCATCTACACCTCATCTCTCGAGTTCATAAATAATCGTCCAAACACATTCTCTCCCTGTTCATAGGGTCGTTTCTCGTTTTACCAATAATTGTTACTAATGTTATGCAATAACTTTTAACAAGAAAATCCCCAAACGCACGCACTTATCTAAACTACACGCAATAAATCTTCCATAATATATTTTTTTTCTCATACCACAAAGTATCACATCGAATGTTCTTTGAAATAAGCTTTGCCTCTTTTGCTTCTCTCGCACGGCATATGCCCTCTGCCAAATATGATTCAAGCAACATTGCTTTCTTGTATTGATAAACATGTTGAACACCATGACATATAAATCTATCACACGGAATCTGACACGGATGAGAGTTCGACAACACACTACCTGTGCCACGGAAATAAATAACCAGACTTCATTATAAAGATTTAATTTAAAATTTGTAACACCAATATATGTAAGTAACTGAATGACAAGACATTCGATTGTTACCGTTTTTATAGGCACCAAACAAAATTTGAACAATTTTCACGATAGAATGATGAGGCTTTGGATTGAAAAATCGTGACCATGTTTAAAATGATAATGTGTGCTATTTTTTTATTCTGAGTATTCAAAACATAGCATATGAACTTCCAATCATGTTTCCAGATCCCATGATGAGAACGTGGTTCTCACAAGGTCCATTTATTTGATTATATATCTTTTTTTATTTACAGTCGGTAGAGTGCTCGCTCCATAAGTGGGAGGTCGTGGGTTCGAACCCCGGCCGGGTCTGACCCAAGACTTGAAAGTGGATAGTGACTGTTCTTTCGCCAAGCACTCGGCATTACGAAATGAAAGTCACGGTTCTTTCGGATGGGAACTTAAAATAAACGAGGACCGGTGTCACGGTGGGCTTGGCACGTTAAAGAACCCTGCTGTATAATACAATCAGCGCAACGCACAGGCAAAATTTCTGCATCTTCGCCTATAGCTGGCGACGTCTCGATATAAGTGAAATATTCTTGACTGGGACGTTAAACACCAATACTCACTCACTCTTTTTTTTATTTAGACAATTCTTAAATATCTAGATGTTTATTATTTGTATTATAAAATAAAATTAGAAAGCGGGCATCAAATATATCTAAAAGTACACATGTTTATTTTTCTTCTTCATGATTATCAATATGATAAAATTGTAGTGAAAAATTATTTTTATAATTTAGTTTACGTATTTAAATATAATGAAAACAAAAGTAGAAACTGAACAGAACAAAAAATACTTATGTTTAGTTTTTCTTCTTTATTATATTATTTTAAAATTGTGAAAAAGATATTTAACTTAAAAATAAGTTTAATTTATTATAATATAATCAACACAAAATGAGGAAAAGGACATTAGAAATTAAAAATAAAAAACTGTTTATTGCTTTTATTTCTCTTGTTATTACAAAAGTGTGAAAAAGATTTTTTATAAACACAAAAATTAAGACATTTTATCACAACTTTATTTATTTAAATGCAAAATGAGTGACAATGTTAATTAACAATTTCAAAATCATTTTAAAAATTATCTGATAATAGAATCATGAGATAAAACTATAAGTTATGACAATACTGAATAAATTATATACAAGGACCCTGAAAAATAAATAAGACGATACAAAAAAATCAAAAGAAATATACAAGGAAAATGACGTTTGAAAAATGATATGATGTAAAAGTTAAAAAAAAGCTTGAATTTGCAACAATCAGCTGGTATAAAGTTATAAACACAGTCGTTTGTCTCCAATTCAGAGCCACCAAAGAACGTTGCAAATTCCATGCTAGAATTCTACTAAAATCTTCTAAAAAGTGATGCTTCATTAAATTCCTGGAGTTGATACTTTCAACCTAACTGACTTTTTTAGGAACGGTGTTTTCTTAGTGCAACGAATTTGTAACCTCTGACTAGGTTTGTTAACAGTATTCTTCGTTTTCGGAATGACTAACTGACTGTATGCAGATATAATGGCACTAGCCTGTTTTGAATTTGATTTAAGGATTGTCATAAATTTACTCTTTTTCGCCCTCACTTTGAGGATATCTTTTTAATGTTGCCTTAAATCTCTTTACGATTATACGTTCACTTTCATCTGTCTAGGTTTTTTTTTTTGAGAGCAACAAATTTCGACATTATTTTAGTGCCAAATACAGAATTCTGTTTCCTTAAATAATTTATTTTACCATCAGAAGACTGAAGGTAGTATTCATATTTTGGATGAGAATTTTTTTTGTCATCCCATACCCCTCAATCGTCCCAAAAAATTTTGTTTTGCTAATTTTCTCTGTGATTGACTAGAAAGATATTTTTCCTTTATTACGCCAGCTGGAATTGATCTAAAACTTGTGTATCCTCAGGAAAGTAAACTTGTAACATTCTTGAGAAATTGATGACACTACCAGGTATGTCAACTGGATTAACCTCAGTAATTATTCCATCAATAGATTAATTTAATACAGACTGCATTTCAGTTCCAGAAACATTAGGTTCGTCATTATTTTGTTAATTTACTGTTAGATCACAAGCAGTAAGAGACTTATTAATAGGGGCTTCCGGACTCTTTAGTTCTCAATTGGTGGCTTAGATTGTAATTCAGATTGGTGTTTTAAGGTATGCATGTCTGTCCATAATTGCGTCTAATAATTCACTTTCAGCATCATCTACGAAGAAGCTCGCCTCCATTTCGGGAACAAAATCAACAATTGCATTCAAATTAATTTTCTTAATCTGTAATTCTGTTTTAAAAGACGGGTCAAGAATTGACGGACAAACATATTTAGTGGAGGGAAATCTTCCTTGCTAGACAATTATTTAACATTTGTATCTCCGGTTAAGTCTGACTTATGAAAAAAGGAGAAAGTGAATTATTGTTAAAAAGCCACATGAGCAATATTGCAGCTATTCGCGGCTAGAAAAAGTAAATAAATTTGGTCGTCTCGGTAGCTTTTTAACATCTTTAAAATAATTTGGGTTTCAAAATTTTGGCAAGTACAACTGATGAGGAATTGTATTCCGAAACGGCCGTCTAGTGCTGTAAAATTAAAACTGGTATAATATGTAAATACAATATTATAAATAACACAAAGTATAAAAATGTAAAACTGAAAATAACAATAAATAATAAATAAGTTTTTAATAAAAATATTGCTAAACTGGAAAACCAGTTATATCACATACAATTTATAAATAAAACACTGGGTAATATATGATAAAACAATTACATTTCATTATACAAGTTTATTTCCCGAAGGAAGTTTAAAATTTTCAGAACAAAATAATTTGGTGTCCAGGTTTAATCTTTAGGAACCGATGTCATTGATGTATGGTCCACAAAATCTGAATAGAGTGTACTTTTGAGGATTTTTTACATAATGGATAAAATGTTTTATTCAGTGAACATAAACTTTGGTCTAAAAGCCCATTAACCGGAGAATAAACATTTAATGGGCGCACAAATTACTGTAGCAGCTGTCATAACGGTCCAAACACCCAACAAATTCAGAGCCCTCAAAGGACGTTTCAAATTCCATGCTAAAATTCTACTGAAATTTTCTAAAAACGTGATGATTCATTAATTTCCTGGAGTTAATACTTTCAGCGTAACTGGTTTTTTGAAACGCTTATTGTCTTAGTGCAACGAATTCATTTTCTCTGACCAGGTTTTTTTGTCAACCCATACTCCTCAATCGTCCCCAAATATTCATCTTAATTCCATTATTTTTGTTTTCCAAATTTTCTCTTTTATGGACTAAAAAGATATTTCTCCTTTATTACGCCAGCTGGAATTGTATCCTCAAAAAAGTAAACATCCACGTGACGAGCCTCAGAATGGGTCAGCATTATTATTATGAAGCAAAACTTTTCTTTCAAACTCAGTAGTGTTTCAATAACCAATTAGACCTGTTCGATTTTAATACGCAGTGTTTCTTTTGATAACAGAATATATCTGCATTAAGCACTCGGTAGAACTTGCCATTTGTCTGGAAATAAATTTTGCAGAAGGAACAGACAATAAACATGTTGCAATAATTAATTTACCATGAAAATACGGCATTCTGATACTAATGCAACTGTTCTGTACTAATAAACCTCCTACCGTTATAAACAATGTAACATGGGGAAAATGATAAAATTGTTAATTGGTGGTTATCTTGCTGGCCGAGTACTAGTATGTCTTTCAGATGGTCGAGTCCGCGGTTGACTTAGCCGTTGAGTTGATGGTCAGGTTCTGGTCCAGTTGACGGTTAAGTTCCTAGCGTCGGTGGTCCAGTTGGCGGTTGAGTTCCTGGCCTAGTTGGTCGATGCGATGAAAGAGTCGTTAATCCATTTGATGTCAGGATTGGTCGCGGAGTTGATGGTCCAGTTGGTGGATGACCGAATTGGACTTTTAAGATAATCGAATTGGTTCACTTTGTGGGTGAATAGACCGTTGAGTTGATCAATTTCTTGTTTGATGGATCGATGGTTGAGTTGTCGGCTGAGTGGGTGCACAAGTCGTCCTTTGAGTTTGTGTTTTGGTTAGCGAAACAATTTTCTGGTAAGCATCAATAAACACTGGTCCCGACACACTTTCCAGAAGTCTCCGTCTTTAAAGGTGACCATTCTTTCATATCGAGATGTAGGTCAATTACTTTGCGTACATGTTATCTTCCAAATGCTCTTGTATAAGCTTTGACGTATAGGCACTGGTGAAAATTTTAGGTACAAAGCTTTTTCTGTCCGTCTGGTATAGGCGACCAACTTTCACCAGGATGTTCTGCACGACCACCTTTGCGCCCTCAAAATATGTTAACCATCTCTGGCATACAAAGATCTGTTAACGGGAACAAATGTTTGATGGTGCATAAGAGAACCAACTGTGTGATTCACGAAAGAGGAGATTATTTACACCAGTAGCTCTTTCTTTTATCACAGAGATGTTAGGTGGTACTGCTCCTGAATCGAGACTGGGTGTTCTCGAAATAATCAAAGACACCACAATCTTCACGCGTAAACAGAAAAATAGCACATAAATAATTCAATATATATAGGAAAATACTAGTACAGAGACAGTAGGGCATTGCAATTGATTTCAAGAGGAAGTTGCCCTGCAAGAATGTACGTTCTTAGACCGTCAAATGTAAAAATAACACCGAATAAACACACACACAATAATTTGATATTAAATTTTATTTTTTGAAATTTGAAAATATTCATAATACCTACATCACTTTCATTTAGATGCACGCCGTCTCTTAGGTAATGACTATCAACACATAACTTCCGATAGAATACCACACGCATTCCTCGTTGTGTTCTACACAATTTCCACAAGTACTGATTCACATTCTTTCGAACTGTCCATCCCTTTGCTCCTAAACTTAACACGGCTAATGACTTCTCTAAAAATTACTTCTTTCACTTCCGCCTTGAAACATCTCTCAGCGCAATAAGCTCCTAACAATATCACTCGCACTACTATCACAGTTAATATTATTTCCTCCCAACTGTATTATGACGGCATCTGGCTTTAACAGGCACACTTCTCGAAATAAGTCGTCAGATACACTGTCTACATGCATTCCACCCTTTCCGAAAAAACGAACTAATCTCTCCACATTGGATTCAGATTTCATGTAACTAGCTAGTCTCTTCACATAACTGGAACCAAACACAACAAATCTCAAAGCACCTACACCCTTATCTCTCAAGTTCATAAGAAATCGTCCAAACACATTCTCTTCCTGGTCATAGGCCCACTTCTCTAAACTACACACGCAATGAATCTTCCATAATGTCAAGTTTTTATCATACCACAAACTGTCACATTTAATGTTCTTTGAAATAAGCTTTGCTTCTCTCGCACGCCTAATGCCCTTTGCCAAATATGATTCAAGCAACTTTGCTTTCTTATATTGATAAACATGTTCAACACTATGAAATATAAAATCGGACACGGATGAGTTTGACAGCCTACTACCGGCACCACGGAAATAAATAGCAGACTCTATTATAAAGATTTAATTTAAAATTTGTAACACCGATATATGTAAGTATCCAATTACTGAATGATAAGACATTCGATTATAACCGTTTTCATAGGCAACAAACAGAATTTGAACAATTTTCACGAGATAGAATGATGAGTTAATTTGATCACAGTTTACCTAGCACGGGTTGCTAGTTCATTAGTGCCATTGCACTTGGGGGTTGAAAAATCTTGGCCATGTTTAAAATGATAATATGTGCTTATTATTTTTTTTTATTCTGAGTATTCAAAACATAGCATATCAACTTCCAATCATGTCTCCAGATCCCATGACGGAAACGTGGTTCCCACGAGATCTATTTCTTTTATAAGATATCCTTTTTATTTAGAGAATTCTTAAATATCTTTATTTTAAGTAAGATTTTTATTATTTGTATTATTTAAAAAATGAAATTAAAATTAGAAAGCGGACATCAAATAGATCTAAAAAATACAGAGGTTTATTGTTTCTTCTTCACGATTATTTTATATGATAAAATTATAGTGAAAACAAATTTTTATAATTTAATTTACGTATTTAAATATAATGAAAACACTTATGTTTGTTTTTTTCTTCTTTATGTTATTATTTTGAAATTGTGAAAAAGATATTTAACTTTACAAAAAATAAGTTGTTTAATTTTTTTATTATAACACAACACAAAATGAGGAAAAGGACATTAGAAAGTAAAAAAAACGGTTTATTGCTTTTATTTCTCTTGTTATTACAAAAGTGTGTAAAATATTTTTTATAAACACAAAAATTAAGACATTTTATCACAACTTTATTTACTTTAATGAGAAATGAGTGACAATGGTGAGTAACAAATTCAAAATCATGTTTAAAAAATTATCTGAAATTATAACTATGAGATAAAACTATAAGTTATGACAATACTGAATAAATTATATACAAGGACCATGAAAAATAAATAAGACGATGCAAAAAATCAAAAGAAATATACAAGGAAAATGACGTTTGAAAAATGATATGTAAAAGTTAAAAAAAGCTTGAGATTGCAACAATCAGCTTGTATAAACAAAGTCGTGTGGCTCCAATCCAGAGCCACCAAAGGACGTTGCAAATTCTACTAAAATTTTTAAAAAAGTGATGTTTCATCAATATCCTGTAGTTAAGGTTTTTAGGAACGCCTGTTGTCTTAACCCAACGAATTCGTTTCCTCTGATCAGGTTTGTTAGCAGTATTCTTTGTTTTAGGAATGAATAATTGGTTATCTGCAGATATTATGGTATTAGCCTGTTTTGAATTTGATTTAGGAATATAAATAATAAATTTCTTAAAATTTGTTTTTTTCGTCCTCACTTTGAGGAGTTGTCTAAAATCTTTTTAAGATTATAAGTTCACTTTCATCGGCCTGTTCTTTTTTTTTTTTTTGAGAGCAACAAATTTCGACATTATTTTAGTACCAAATACAAAATTCTGTTTCCCTAAATAATTTAATTTGCCATCAGAAGACTGAAGGTAATTTTCATATTTTATCATCCCATACCCCTCAATCGTCCCAAAAATTCATCTTAATTCCATTATTTTTGTTTTGCATATTTTCTCTATGATTGACTAGAAATATGTCTTTCCTTATTACGCCAGCTGGAATTGATTCCGAAACTTGTGTATCGTCGGAAAAGTAAACTTGTAACATTCTTAAGAAATTTATAAAACGACCATGCAATTTAAAAGTACCAGGTATGTCAAATGGATTCTGTTTTACAAGACAAGTCAAAAACTGACGGACAAGCCGATTTAGATGGAGATAGTGGAGGGAAATCTTCATTGATAGACAAATTTATAACGTTTGTAACTCCGGTAAAGTCTGACTCATTCAAAAGAAGAACAAAAATGATTTCGTGTCTAGGTTTTATCTTTACTAAACCGATGCCATTGATATGTGAATAGGGTGTACTTTTGATGATTTTTTAACCAAATGGATAATATGTTTTATTCAGTAGAAATAAACGTTTGTCTAAAAGTCCATTATTTGGAGGATAAGCAGATTTAGTGGGCACACTAATTACTGTAGCAGATGCCATAACGACCCAAGAACCAACAAATTGGTAATTGGCTGCACAGTTTCTTAATGTGTAAGCTAAACTGTCACCAGTAGATGATATGCCCCGATTTTTGGCAAGATCGTTTTTTTCTCTTGCAGTTCAATTCAAGTGCGGACACGTAGCGCAGCACTTAATGATTTATCCCACACTAAGGAATAGACAGTGATTTAAACAGGCAGTTGCCATCACCTGCAGAAGGTATAGGTACCTTGCTGCGTATACGGGGACCACATTTACTTCATATATCTAAGGATACGTAGTCATGTGATAAAACAAAAACTCTGAACACTCAAAATTTTCCATAAAGTTAACTAATATAAGGATGAAATGGTCGGAAAACCCAAAACTGACTTGATAATTAAAACAAAGTTAAAAGTTAAAGTAACTACAGTCCAACCTGTGCTAAAGGCCACCTCTATATAAGGGCCACCTGTCTATAAAGGGCACTTTCAATTCCTCCCGAGCCATTTTACTCTTTATTTAACCTCTATATAAGGGCCACTGTTCAACTGAGCCAGAGGCCACCCTATTTTTGTACAAAATGGCTCATGAACCTGTCTGTAAAGGCCACTTTTTATTCGTATTTTGGGGACAAGTTTTGTTATACCGGTAGTTTCTAAAAATTTGTGCAAAAATGTTAAGCCATGTAGTTTTTTTTTTAAATCTTGTAGCTAAAGTTAGATTTTAAACATTGATTATTTAACTTTAAACCATTGATCATTAAACTCAGTACATGTAACCAAATCTGTATGTTGATAAGAAAAGAATTTTTAAAAAGTATATTTTTGAAACTTTTTTAAAAACTTACACAAATTTTAAGTCATTTATCCTCATGTCAACAAATGAAGCCATAAAGCACTAAGGATAGATTATTACTCATTGTTAATTATGATACATATACTATTTTCTATTGTTTTCATTACTGGCTCCTACTTATTAAAGAAGACACTACTCCTACCTATTAAAGAAGACATGTCTTTATTTAAGATATGTGTATATACTTGGTGATTTTTAAGGTTTTTTTTTCAAAGATCGATAAATAGTGTGGTCAGAAGATTTTTCTTTGATTGTTTTCAAAAAAATTATTCTGTTAAAATTAGCTAATGCCTTTTTTGTAACAGAAATTTTAACAAATAAAATAAATAAATTAGAACTGCTCACTATTTTTCCAACTTATATTTATATTGATGTCATAACTGGATTTACAAACCTGTATATAAAGGCCACCTGTCCATAAGGGCCACTTTTGCAACTTCCCCCGAGTGGCCCTTATAGACAGGTTAGACTGTAACAATTTAGCACTACAAAAATAATAGCACTTAATATTTCAAGGTTATACCTACTATACTTGCCACAACTGTGATAAAACTGCGAATTATAGTTGAAATTGAAAATGCGGTATTTATGAGATTCATTTCCCGGTACATGCTAAGATGGCATTTTTTCTTTTCATCACATTGAAAGATCTGCTGTTTCCCAATAGTTTGTTTGACTGAGCAATACATAAATTGTTTCCCAATAGTTTGTTTGACTGAGCAATACATAAATTAAACAAACATGCACCAAAAACACCCCGCTGATTAAACGATTCCATCTTCTTTGTCGGCAAATAGAGAGAATAATAATAATTCATAATAAGTTTAAGAATGAAGAGAAACAATGATTTGAAGTTAATACTAACAGTGCTAATTGTGTGTGTAAGAAATTAAATTCACAATAAAAGTGCTAGTTGGGGGGGCGGCAGTTTTGGTAATAATGATTTAGGCTAAGTGCTAAAATTATAGAGAGAGCGAATTTGTTATTTGAGCCCTGGAAATGAAGAGAAATAAACAAGAAAGAGAGACGAGCCATGGAAATATAAACTGTCTCTGACATACAAAGAAAGATCTCTTCATGGGGACAAATGTTTAATGGTACACAACAGACATTCAACTCTGCCTGTTTGATTAACGAAAGAGGAGATTCTTTACATCACTAGCTTTTTCGTTTATCATAGAGAGGTTAGATGTTCTTGCTCCTGAATGGAGACTAGATTCTCTCGGAATAATTGTAGACACTACTATAGGCACTGTTAAACAGGTACAACGTTGGTTATGTTCGTCTGATACACATGATCCACTTACATCAGGATGTTCTGCATCGGCACTTTTGCACCTGCAAAAAATTTAGACCTTCTCTGGCATACAAAGATCTGTTCACGGGGACAAGTGTTGGATGGCTAACAACAGACAACGAACTCTGCCTGTGTGATTCACGAAAGAAGTTTATTTACATCACTGGATCTTTCGTTACACTAGGAAGTTAACGTGTTTGCTTCTGGGTGCTCCCAGAATAATTAAAGACTACCATTCTTCACACTTTAACAGAAAAAGTAACACATTTTTTTAATAATTAAATATATAAATTTAAAAAATGCAAGTGCAACGATAGGCGGGCATTGCATTTATGATTTTAAGGAGAAGTTGCCCTGCAAGAATGTACGTTTGTTAGAATGTCAAATGTAAAAATAACAATAATATATAATAATTTGATGCAAATGTATTTTTGCGAAATAAAAATATACACCACATTCAAAATACGATATATCAAAAGTATCTTGTGTAAAATGCCAAATTTTAACGTAAATTGTAAACAAAAACAAAAAAGAAGCAATATATTTAGTCTAAAAATAAAATCTAGAAAATTCAAACCAAAAGTGGATAAAATCCGCATCCATATCCAAGTCTTCTTTCCGATAGAATGTAGTTACTTCAGGATTGAACTTTGATTGTACTAATTATTTGGGTGATAACTTATTTAGTCAGGCGCAAATTGAATGAATAGTGAAATAAATTCAGTACAATCAAAGTTCAATCCTTATATTTTATATACATTGACAATGATGAGTGTACCCTTTCTACCCGCAAAAGACAAATCTAACTTATCTCTTGCATAAAAAGCTCTTGTCACGGGAACAAATGTTGGATGACACACAACAGGCAACTAACTCTGCCTGTGATTAACGAAAGACAATATTTACATCACCAGCTCTTTCTCATCACAGAGAGGTTAGGTGGTTTCGCACCTGGATTAAGACTGGTTGTTCTCGAAATAATCGAAGAAACCACAATCGTCACGCTTAAACAGAAAATAATAGCAACATTTTATAAATAAATTTGAAATTTAAAAATATTCACAATTCAATATACACAATACTCACACCACTTTCATTTAGATGCACATTGTCTCGAATGTAATGACTATCAACAGTTAACTTCCGGTAGAATACCACACGCATTCCTCGTTGTGTTCCACGCAATTTCCACAAGTACTGGTTCACATTTCTTCTAACTGTCCCTTTGCTCCTAAACTTAACACGGCTAACGACTTCTATAAAAATCTCTTCTTTCACTTTTGCCTTCAAAAATATTTTTCTCAAAGCAATAAGTCACCTAACAATACCACTCGCACTACTATCACAGTTAATATCATTTCTTTCCAACTGTATTATGACGGTATCTGGCTTTAACATGCACACTTCTCGAAACATGTCGTCGGGCACACGTATTCCACCTTTTCCGAAAAAAACGTACTAAACCAGGCACATTTGACTTATATTTTGTGTAACTACCTTGTCTTTTCACATTACTGCAACCAAACACAGGAAATCTCAAAGCACCTACACACTCATCTCTCAAGTTCATCAGTAAACGTCCAAACACATTCTCCCCCTGGCCACGGACACCTGTTCCCCAATAATTGTCCATAACATCATGTAATAACTTTCCACACTATCAACCAGAAAATCCCTAAACGCACGCACTTTTCTAAACTAAACACGCAATATATCTTCCATAATGTCAAGTTTTTTCTCGTACCACAAACTATCACATCGAATGTTCTTTGACAACATCAAACAGTACTAAAAATACAGATGTTATTTCTTCTTCTTTTTATTATTTTTTTAAAATTGTGAAAAGTTTAATTTTTTTTTTCATCATAATGTAATGAACACAAAATTAGGAAACGGGCATTTAAAAGAAAACAAACATGTTTATTGCTTTTACAAAAGTGTGAAAAAGGAAATTTTTATAACACGAAAATAAGGCATTTTATCACAACTTTATTTAAATGCAAAATGAGTGACAATGTTGATTAACAATTAAAAATTATTTTTTTTAAAAATGTAATTATAAGATACATGTAAAACTATAAGTTATGATAATACTGAATAAATTATATACAAGGACACTGAAAATAAAAAAAGACGATACAAAAATCAAAAGAAATATACAAGGAAATGGTTGGTATAAATACAGTCGTGTCGCTCCAATCCAGAGCCAAAGGACGTTGCAAATTACATGCTAAAATTCCACTAAAACGATTCATTAATTTCCTGGAGTTAATACTTTCAACCTAACTGGTTTTTGAAGCGATTGTTGTCTTAGTGCAACGAATTCGTTTCCTCTGACCAGGTTTGTAAGCAGTAATCTTCGTTTTCGGACTCATTGACTATCTGCAGGTATTATGGTACTAGCCTGTTTTGAATTTGATTTAGGGATATAAGTAATAAATTTCTTAAATGTTGTGTCTTTTTCGTCCTCACTTTGAGAATCTCTCTAAAATGTTGCCTAATTTTTTTTTACGATTATAAGTTTACTTTCATCTGTCTGTTTGAAAGCAACAAATTTCGCCAAATATAAAATTCTGTTTTCTTAAATTATTTGATTTACCATCAGAAGACTGAGGTAATGTTCATATTTTGTATGAGATTTTTTTTGTCATCCTATAACGCTCAATCGTCCCAAAAATTCATCTTAATTCCATTATTTTTGTTTTGCAAATTTTCGATGATTGACTTGAAATATATTTTTTCCTTTATTACGTCAGCTGGAATTGATTCCAAAACTTGTTTATCCTCAGAAAAGTAAACTTGTAACATTCTTACATTATGAAACGACCATACAATTTATAAGTAACAGGTATGTCAACTGGACTAACCTCAGTATTAGTTTCATCAATTAAATACAGACTACATTTCAGTTCCAGAAACATTAGGTTCGTTTTTATTTTGTGAATTCACTATCAAATCACAAGCAGTTAGAGAATTATTAATAGGGGATTCTGCAATAGGAGAATTTACTATTGACTCAAGGTTCTCAATTGGCTTAGGTTGTAATTCAGATTTGTGTTTTTAGGTATGCACGTCTATCATTAATTGCGTCTATTAATGCACTTTCAGCATCATCTTCCAAGAAACTCGACCCCATTTGGGGAACAAAATCAGCAATTGCATTAATTTCTGTCAGTCTATAAATCTGTTTTCCAGGACAGGTCAAGAATTGACGGACAAGCCGAATTAGATGGAGATAGTGGAGGGAAATCTTCATTGCTAGACAAATTTATAACGTTTGTAACTCGAGTTAAGTCTGACACATGCAAAAAGGAATGAGGAAATTATTGTTTAAAGCCGCATTAGCAATATTGCAGCTATTCGCGGCTAGAAAAAGTAAACGATACAAAAGTATCAATAACATAAGGTATTAAAATGTTAAACTGAAAAAAAAAACAATAAGTAAGTAATAAAAATACATTGTATTGCTAAACTGAAAAACCAGTTATATCACAGAGAATTTATAAATAAAACACTGGGTAATGTATGATAAAACACTTACATTTTATTACAAAATTTTATTTCCCAAAGGAAGTTTAAAATTTTATGAACAAAATGATTTGGTGTCCAGGCTTTATCTTTAGGAACCAATGCCATTGATGTATGGTCCACAAAATGTAAATAGGGTGTACTTTTGATGATTTTTGACATTATGGATAAAAAGTTTTATTCAGTGGACATAAACTTTGGTCTAAAAGCCCATTAACCGGAGAATAAACAGATTTAACAACACTAAATGATTCATCCCTCACTAAAGTAATAGACAGTGAATTAAACAGACAGCCATCGCTGGTAGAAGATATAGGTAACTTACTGGGTATACGGGGACCACATTTACTTAATATATGTTTAAGTATACAGAGTAATGTGATACAAGTTTTTGGTGTCAAGATTAAACTGAAGACGGGAAATAAGTGTACTATTGTCCTTTTTTATCTCAGAAGGGTTGTTTGACAACAATTATGGCAAAATAGTCATGTTGAGTCTTTTTCAAGTACTCAAAATCATTCTTCTTTAACCTTGGATTTGAATGTGAAACCAAGTGTCGCACTTTTCACATGCAATGGTATTGAACCCACTTTTTTCCAGTCTTCACACAAGAAAGATACAATTTTCAATTATATTAAAGTTAATTTTTTTCTAAAATCACTTAAAAATTAAAATAAAACCTCTAAACACTTTAAATAGTTTATGAATTAATGGTCGGAAAACCCAAAACTTGATAATTGAAACAAAGTTCAAAGTTAAAGTAACTAACAATTAAGCACTATAAAATTAATAACACTAAATACTTAAAGGTTATACTTGCTATACTACTGTTAATTAATGGATAATATGTTTTATTCAGTGGGCATAGTGAGTGAATTATTGTTTAAAGCCGCATCAGCAATATTGCAGCTATTGGCGGCTGAAAAAAGTAAAAGATACAATAGTAATATTATCAAAATGTAAAACTAAAAATAACAATAAATAAGTTTTTTTAATAAAAATATTGCTATTAGCGGCTGGAAAAAGTAAAAGATACAATAGTATCAATAACACAAACTATCAAAATGTAAAACTAAAAATAACAATAAATAAGTTTTTAATAAAAATATTGCTAAACTGAAAACCAGTTAAATCAAAGACAATTTATTAATCAAAACACTGGATAATATATGATAAAAAATTACATTTTATGATACAAGTTTATTTCCCGAAGGAAGTTTAAAAATCGATGAACAAAATGATTTGGTGTCCAGGTTTTTATCTTTAGGAACCGATGCCATTGATGTGTGGTCCACAAAATGTGAGTAGGGTGTACTTTTGATGATTTTTGACATTATGGATAAAATGTTTTATTCAGTGGACATAAACTTTGGTCTAAAAGCCCATTAACCGGAGAATACGCAGAATAAATAGGCGCATTTACTGTAGCAGCTGCCATAACGGCCCAAACACCAACAAATTGGTAATTGGCTGCACAATTTCTTAATGTAGTCAAACTGTCACCAGTAGATGATATGCAACTTTCCTTATTTTTTATTTCCTTATTCTCTTGCAGTTCAATACTTTTGCGGACACGTAGCGCAGCACTTAATGATTCATCCCTCGCTAAAGCAATAGACAGTGAATTAAACAGACAGATGCCATCACTGGTAGAAGATATAGGTACCTTACTGGGTATACGGGGACCACATTTACTTAATATCTCTAAGGATACGGAGTCATGTGATAAAAAACTTTTGGTGTCAAGATTAACTTAACACGGAAAAGAAGTGTACTATTGTCCTCTTTTCTCAGTAAAATGTTCTCCATCTTTATCCCCATTATTTAGGCGGTTTTCTTCTGTAGATTTTGGTAGACGTTGCAATAAGAAAGTCAGATACCACAACTATGGCAAAATAGTCCTGTTGAGTGCTTTGCAAGTACATGTACTCAAAATCAATATTTCATCTTTATTAGTAATTTTCATAGAAAGTAAGCGTATTAAATTGAAATTATATCATATTTTACACTTTAAGTCTAAATATTGACCCTGTAAACCGCGAGATATAACAGACACGTAGAGGAGTGCGGAGGTTGGAAAATACCGTCACCCTGTCGTCGAGACGTAGGTCAGTTTCTTGGCGTATATGTAATCTTCCCAATGCTTCTGTAGACAAGTTTGATTTGAGGCACTGATGAAAATTCCAGATTTAACGCTGGTTCACACCTTTGTAACTCGTAAATAAAATGCAAATCATCTCTGACATTCAAAGATCTGTTCACGGGGGCAAAGGTTGGATGGGGCACAACAGACAACCAACTCTGATTCACGAAAGAGGAGATTCTTTACATCACTAGCTTCTTCGTTTATCACAGAGAGGTTAGATATTATTGTTCCTGAATGGAGACTAGATGCTCGGAATAATTGAAGACTCTACGATCTTCATGGTTAAACATAAAATAGCACATATTAATAATTAAATATAAAAGTACAACGACAGGCGGGCATTGCATTTATGATTTTAAAGGGAAGTTGCTCTACAAGAATGTACGTTTGTTAGAACGTTAAATGTAAAAAATAACAATTATATATAATAATTTGATGTAAATGTATTTTTGCGATAATAAAAATAAACAAAAAAATACCATATGTCAAAATTATCTGATTAATATGATTATGAGATAAAACCTTTAGTTTCAGTTTCAGAAATACTAGGTTCGTCATTATTTTATGAATTTACTGTCAAATCACAAGTTAGAGAATTATTAATAGGGGCTTCCGCAATAGAATTTGCTATTGGCTTAGATTGCAATTCAAATTGGTGTTTTAGGTATGCACGTCTGTCATTAATTGCGTCTATTTATGCTTTTTCAGCATTATCTACCAAGAAACGCGACTCTTTTTGGGGAACAAAATCAGCAATTTCATTCAAATTAATTGTGTAAGTCTACAATCCTGTTTTACTAGACCGGACAAGCAGATTTAAGTGGAGATAGTGGAGGGAAATCTTCATTGCTAGACAAATTTATGACGTTTTTAACTCCGGTTAAGTCTGACTCATTCAAAATAGGAACAAAATGATTTGGTGTCCAGGCTTTATCTTCAGGAACCAATGTTATTGATGTATGGGCCCACAAAATGTGAATTGGGTGTACTTTTGATGATTCTTGAGCAAATGGATAATATGTTTTATTCTCTTGCAGTTCAATACATGTCCTAGCGCAGCACGTATTGATTCTTCTCTCACTAAAGCAATAGACAGTGAATTAAACAGTTTCCACACAACAAAGATGTAATTTGCAATCATATTAAAGTTAAAAAGTTTCTAAAATAAATAAAAAGAAAACTCTAAACACTCCAAATATTCTTTAAAATGTACCAATACAAGGACTAAATGGTCGGAAAACCCAAAACAAAGTTCAAAGTTAAAGTAGTGAGGGAGTTATTGTTTAAAGCTGCATCAGTTATATTGCAGATATTCTCGGATAGAAAAAGTAAAAGATACAATAGTATCAATAACACAAACTATCAAAATGTAAAACTAAAAATAACAATAAGTAAGTTTTTAATAAAAATATTGCTAAACTGGTAAAAACCAGTTAAATCACAGACAATTTATAAATCAAAACACTGGGTAATATATGATAAATCAATTACATGTATATTTTATTATACAGGTTAATTTCCCGAAGGAAGTTTAAAATTTGATGTCCACGAACACTGCTAAAAAGATCTTGCATTGATATTGCTGAATAAAAAGTATCCCTAGTATGTGCCATGTCAACACAATCCAGCAAAATGTGCTGGACAGATTGTTGACCTTGGCAAGGAATACACTGGGGAGGTTGTCCTCCATTTAATATAAATGAATGTGTAAAATAACTATGGCCGATTCTACAGCACCGAAGAACAATACTTTCATGCCTATTGTACTGAGACAAAGGTGTAAATCCCAGACAAGGCTGAATTGAAAATAATTTATTACGTTCTTGGCTATTCCAATGATTTCACCATTGATCATTAATATAATTGCAAATCAATGGTTTAACATCAGTATGTGGAATTAAGCAATATGTTACATTTTTAGACAATGCTGCTTTAGCAGCTGACTCGGCTTTTGTGTTGCCTATAATGCTGACATGGCTAGGCAACCAACAATAATGTATTATTTTATTAAGATCTGAAACTGCATATTCAGTGTACATAATCTTTGGTCCTAAGGTCCATTAACCGTAGGATAAGCAGATTTAGTGGGTACACTAATTACTGTAGCAGCCCAAACACCAACAAAGCGGTAATTGCCTGCACAGTTTCTTAATGTGTAAGCCAAACTGTCACAGGTAATATGCAACTTTCCTGATTTTTGATAAGATCGTTTGTTCTTTTGCAGTTCAAAACATGTACAGACACGCAGCGCAGCACTTAATAACCCCGTCATAAAGATTTTTTCTGCATATTTTGATAGACGTTGCAATGAAAAAGTAAATTTTATGAAAAAGTAAATTCAAACTTTTTGTCGGGTATTATACAACAATCATTGCAAAATAGTCCTGTTGAGTATTTGCATGTACTCAAAATCATTCTTCTTTAACCCTTGGGATTTAATGTGAAACCAAGTGTCGCAGTTATCAAATGCAATGGTATTGAACCCACTTTTTCCACAATCTCCACACAAGAACGATGCAATTTTCAATAATATTCAAATTAAAAAAATTTAAAAACAAATAATAAAAAAACACAAACTAAACGATCAAATATTCTTTAAAGTTAACGTATATAAGGACTAAATGGTCGGAAAACCCAAAACCGGCTTGATAATTAAAACAAAGTTCAAATTTAAAGTAACTACAAAAAAAAATAGCACTAAATATTTGAAGGTTATACTTACTATACATATATTCACTATGCCCTATTTATAAGATTCATTTCCCGATTTGAAATACCTTTTTTGAGTAGTTTAATTTTAACCTTTGTCGGTTCATGCTAATATGTCATTTTTTCTTTTCATCACATTGACAGATATGCTGTTTTACAATAGTTTGTTTGACTTTTAAGAGCAAAAGTCAGCAATAAATAAAATTAACAAACATGTATCCAAAACATTCTTTTCCGTGTCTCATTTTATCTTTATTAGTAATTTTCATATAATAAAAATGTATCATATTTTACACTTTCTGACTAAATATTGACCTTGTAGCTCCTGTAAATCGTGAGATATAACGGACTCGTAGTGGATTGCCAAAGAAGTTGGTAAATACCGTGTCTATCTGGTTAGCATCAATGAACACTGGTCCCCAAACATTTTCCACAAGTCTCCGTCTCTATAGGTGGTCATTCTTTCATGTCGTCAAGACGTTGGTCAGTTACTTCGCGTACATGTTATCTTCCCAATGCTTTTATATACAGCTTTGATCTATAGACGCTGGTGAAAATTAGAGTTACAAAGCCGGTTCTGTCTGTCTGATATACACGATCCACTTATATCAGGATATTCTGCACCAACAAAAGAAATATGAAAACTGACATACAAAGCTCCGGTCACGGGAACAAATGTTGGATGGCGCACAACAGAAAACCAACTGCGATTCATGAAAGAGAACATTATTTATATAACTACTCTTTACCTACTTTAGAGATTTGGTTTTTTTTGCACCTAGATGGAGACTAAATGTTCTCTGAATAATTGAAGACACTATAATCTTCACGGTTAAACATAAAATAACACATTTTATAAATAATTAAAAATATAAATTAAAAAAAAGCTAGTACAACGACACCTTGCATTTATGATTTTAAGGGGAAATTGCCCTGCAAGAATGTATGTTTGTTAGAACGTTCAATGTAAAAATAACAATTGTTCCAATGTATTCATTATTGTTCAAACATTCAATGTCAATGTTTATTTAAGACAAAAACATTTCCCAACCAATAAAAACTTTGCAATGACATTCATAATTGTTCAGACCATTTTTCAACAACACCAATTTCAAACAATAAAAACGTTTTTGCAATGATAAAAACGTTTCATTCACAAACATTCCACGAACAACAAAAATTGCAATGGCGTTCATGATTGTTTTGATAAAAAAGGCGTTTTTTCAATTTTGTTTTAATAAATTTATGTTTACTGAAACCTCTTAGATTCAACGGATGAGGCAGGAAAAAGCACACGTCTCAAGGGAATGTTTTTTCAGAATTGGAAATGTGTCCCCTTTGCTAACTGACATACATCATATACAGAATTTGTAACAATGCCATGATTTAGTTATGTAGCTGTTGAAGGCTAAAACAGGTTCTTTGTCCAACACATTTACTTGAAAAATGGGAACTTCACTAACTGCGTCAACTAAACTAGTTCCTGTTGGATTGGCAAATGGCATTGGATAAAAAATCTTGCACATGCTCAACATGACTGATAAGTCTTTAGAATCGGAAACAATCGTCAACAAGCTTTGGAACAAAAGCAGCACAAACAGAACTAGCGTCCGTCCTTTTTTTAATGTCATTTTACAATATGTCATTCAAATAAAAAAGATTATCTCGAACAATATACAGAAATTAAGAAAAAAGTTTGTCCCATTCTTTTCCTGACACAATTATTCTACCTTCTTAATTGTAATATCGAGTGGGCTGACATCGGAAAAATCGACACTGTTACCTTGAAAAGCTTTGCATAGGCTGAGGCTTTTTCAAAATATCCGACATGAAATAAGTGACATGTAAAAGCTCGAAGTTGCGATTGACTTCATCAATCCTACCGCCTTTGCCAATGTGTGTTGGACATGAACATAAATTTAGTGCAGTTAGATGAATTCTTTAAGTCCAATGGAATAAATGGCTCTTTAGATGAATTCTTTAAGTCCAATGGAATAAATGGCTCTTTGAGTCCACTGGAATGAATGAGTGCCTTCATTAACAACTTGACAACCTTTCTCACACTGTATCTAAAAAAAGAAAATATGTGTCTAAAAAAAGAAAATATAAACATATATTACATATTATACCAGTTTTAATTTTACAGCACTAGACGACCGTTTAGGAATACAATTCCTCATCAGTAGTGCTTGAACCAAAATTATTTTGAAGATGTTGAAAAGCTACCCAAAGGACCAAAATAAATTAAGCTAAGGAAATACTTTGCATGAGGGAGTATACCTTAGTTTTTGAGAAATTTCAAATTTTATATGTAACACGTGATAATCATGTGTTTCAATACAATTAATAAAAATGTAATATGCTTACGTTTCGTGGTACATTAAACAAAGTTATAATTTATTAAAAGGATAAATTATATTTCTACGGAACATGATAAACATTTATTTACAAAAAAACTGATAAAAACATAAGCTATGAGCTACGAGCAACAGTTGATAATGCACTATATAATAAGACCTACATGAACTTCACGTGCCTCGATCGGAATAATGTACTATATAACAACAGTACAGATTTACTGAACAATTATTATTATAAAGACAAACTACCGTACCTGTGATATGGTCACAGAACTCTCCGGACCCTCACCAAACACATAGTCGTCTCCGGTACCACTTAGTAAACTATAAACACGGAGTACAAGGATATTACTTAGTACGTGCGGCACACAACACATTCAATACATATTTTACTATTCATAAAATGTGAAGAATGAACACGTTCGGCACAGAATAAATTCAATAAATACCATGAAGTACAACCCTCGCGAATATAATGAGTGAAATATGTAATGAACCTAATGAAAACCACGAGCACTCATACTTATCTCACATTCCTAATAAAATAATTAGTAGTGCAAAAAAAAAGTATGAAAGACAAAGGACAAGACAAGATTGAAGTTATTTATAGCTGGAATATAGAGAAATTGGGCATAAATGGACTATATGGTTATAAGGACATGCATATGGATTATTTACCTGCTTGTGTAGAATATTGTGAACCTTGACTGGTATATACAACTGTCTTAGTGTCTTAAACAAATGCAGAGTCAGCACTATACAAGATGTCTTCCTGATATACAATAAAGTATGAACTGACTAATCAGAAGCGAGTGGTCGAGAGAATAAAGAAAATGAACATGTTAGGTAACTCTACATAACTTTAATAATAACCTCATTCCAAGCATCAATAATACAATGACACAATTACAATAGACAACAGACTGAAACATGATAATATCAATATAATGACTTATAATACAACACAAGACTAAAACATTATTTAATACCTAAATAAAAAAAATGAATACAATAAAAGCTTGCTACTTATACTTACCCTTCCGGTGTACCTTGCATCATTTCCCCGGTGGAAGGTCACATGCCTAACCTAACTTGTCAGTTTTTATTTAGGTTCTGGATTGTGATTCCGGCATGGGTATGCTTGTTTTTAAATTCGTATTTTAATTAAAGACTGTAAAACATTGTTTTCATTGATACCATTATGTCTAGTGGTTTCCTTGGTAATTTGATTAAGAAGAATGTACTGAAATTAAAAACAAACACAACAATCCTTGTCCAAATCAAAATTTCAAAAGGAAAGTTGAAAATTTTGGAACTTGACCAATTGGGTTAAACAAGTAAACTTCCACGAAAGAAGTTAAGTTATGGTGCTCCAGAAGGGTAAGAACTTCCTGTTTAGAAGGTATACCCTGAACGTGCGTAATCAAAATTGAGATCGAAACGTAAATCAACATTAATTAAACGCCAAGAGAAAGTGTAGACATCAAACTTTGCTTTTTAAGAGTCCTGACAAGCCTAGGCTTGCAATATCCGTGGGTCAACAATAGCTGACAATAGAAAACTAGTCATCAAAATTATCATACAGCTTCAACACGGCCTTTCACCTACAGAGCGAGTATTCTGCCAACTGAGCTACCGCAGTAATTGGGTGAAAAAGAGGGACAATTCACGAATTCAATCTAAATAGGGAACAACAGACCTAAGTTATGCTTGGGGTATAGTTTTCTTTTCAAGGAAAGAAGGTAAAATAACAATAATAATCCAAATATTACATTCTCAATAAATTTTATTATTTAAAAATGCATTCATTAATCAATACAAAATTAAAAATACATCTAAACTAATAAGTTTACATAACATAAAATTTGCATGTACATGTTTTTGACAAATATGTGGCAAGGCATAATTACACTTAAAACTGAATATGCATGACAAATAAATAACGAAAATTACATTAAAGATTATACAGAACACTACTTGTTAAGCACACGTATGTCTTAAAGCAAACAAAATCTGCTATCTTAAGCACTAACACTCAAATCATTCAGCACTAAATTTCTATCAGCGTTTCAGAAATATGGGAAACAGGATCTGTATAGTACATCACATTTATCATATCAAGCTCATATCTGTCTCAACTGTTGAAGCCTTGTCGCCATATTCCGATACTTTCGTTCCTTCACTTACCACTTGCTGCAGGTTGGACAATCTTAATCTGAATTGCCGATTGAAATGTCTGTAAAAGTTTGATAATGTTGAAGACGTTTGGATGCGCACGATGCATTTAGATGTCCAGTTTATGATGCCAGCCTTTTAGAAGGTTTATGGCTTTTGGTCCTTCTGTATCGTAGCAATTTCACATCGGAAAGTTATTTTCAATCAATGTGTCAAACATAATCACTAAATTCAACTTTAGAACCGCCATCAACTTCTTCTAATGCATAAAACTAAACGTCCTCAACTGGAACCAATGGCAGCTTGTTGTGGTATCCATTTTGTAGTCCACGTGGATGAACCTGCCTCGACAAGTTCTGACCATAGTGAAAAGCGCATTCTTTAAATAGTGACATTTGGGATCACCGGGGATAATAAACCTTAACAAGGAATCAATTTTGTGGACAAACTGCGCTTTTCGTTGTAACCATGAGAGAACAAGAAATATTTTATTAATTTGTGTAGGCAAACAGATAACTGAAAATTTCTGTAATTATTATTCTTAATTTATTGGAATATTAATTTATGATATTCTGTGTCTTTTTTGTTACCAACATTGAAAATACAATCATTTTGAAATGTAACGCTTAAATGTTTTTATCCTGCATAGGAGCAACTAATAAATGTTTTAAATATGCATTGCTAGGATTTGAAAATTAGATTCAAATTCAACATCTCTACAAAATAGTCCATTGTACTGACTGGAAGTCTTTACTGTTATTATAGTAAAATATCTATAGTTTTCTTCTATATGAAATCAAAGTAAAAATCAAAACTATCAGAAAGTGTCATTTGTGTAACATTTTAATCATTTTTAATGTATAATGTAGAATTATAATTTAGTTACTAATCTCAATTAATACTTATTTTGTGCATTTTTGATAAGTATAATTATTGTATGAATATAAACACTGTCAGTGAGCCTGATGCTGATAGGTGGTTGTGCTCTCTCTGGCCGAACATGAAAGTTCCATTATCTTTCTTTCATTGTTGCTGGACATGAATTGACGGATCGCTGGCACGCCCACTATGTTCCGACAAAAGACCGACATGCTTGAATTACACGCAAAAAGAATGAAAACTCGGCCTGAATTGTGCGGTTTAATGACGTCACTGGCACTAGTTAATCAATAGTTGCCGTGGCGTTTCTTTGGTACCGTGATGGCGGCCAGTGTCGGAACATAAAAGGCATGTCCGGCGATAAATCAATTGGTACTAAATCCACGGAACACAAATTACCAGTGTCTACCAGGTTTGGTTCTTCTGAAAAAATATATACTTTATATTTAATGTCCAGTATAATGTCACCTCTGTTTTAAATTCTTTATTTGGTTTTTTTGTGTTTTTTTTTTTTTTATCTTTCATAATTGTACTCCTTCATAAAAATGTTAAACCAGGTCAAGTTGTATCAAAGCACTATTTGTAGGATATTTCAAATAAAGGATAAAACACATTGTTCAAATATTACACAAGTTTATTTCCAAGTCACAACATTTGATGCCCTATGCCATGTATTAATGCTAATTAAAGTTCCCCTTGTAGATTAAAAGTTAACACAATGAAGGAAAATGTGCTAGACATGTGATGATCAGCAGCATATTGGGAATTCCCCATGAAAAAATAATTAAACACATAACTGACATTTCCAGTAAATAAAATAAAAATACATGTTATTTGAATCCCCCAATGAAATAGCAGCTCGTGTTCATAATTAAGGGGAGGGGTCATTGTCCTTTACTTTTTAAAAAATTGGATTGGTATGTTTGTGTATTACTTATTGAGTTTCGTAATGCACTATGGTAATAATATTGATGATGTGTATCTGATTTTTTCTAAACCTGTTTCAATTTTGCTGGACTAGACGGTCGTTTCAGAATAAAATTTTATCAGTATTACTCGGACCGAAATTGTGAAAAAACTCATATTTTTTAATTGATGGAAAATTAAACATAGAAGTATCAAATTAATTTTATCAAAAAGACATTAATGGCATAACGCAGTTTTTTGGGTTTTTTTTAATTATTTTTCTTTTTTCTTCTTCTTTTAGGAATTTTTAAAATTTACGAGGTCGGTAATTTTGATAAATATTTTTATCTGATAATACAATGCATTGCCTCCTGGGTTAATGGTATTCTTAGACCACAGACAGAGGTATCATCCCAGTGGTTATAATTATTACTAAATGCAGCACTAGATACCATTTCGAAATACAATTTCTCAATTGTGCAAATCTAATCAAATATACTCAGCGATATTCAGTGAAATTAATGTTCATCATTTCTGTGGAATAATGGTGTCTTTTAGGTAATTGAAGGAAATGCTTCAGTACTTGTTGTAAATTGGCGTGTGATATATTGATCAGATTGGTCTAACATTTCCTTCTTTATAATATGTCGATAAAGCATGGTTATAAAATGAATCTAATGCTGTTTTATTAATAAAAAGATAAAATTTGTTAATATCCTTTCAATGGAAAGTTACGTTCTATATAAATCACTACATAATAAGAAACAGACCTCTCATTGTTAAGAAATCCTGTTAAAATCTTAATAATAACATCCAGACAATCAGAGTCGGGGCTAACAACGATTTCCTTTTTATCTGTTTTGACATAAACTAAACTATATAACAGAATTTGTGTTATCACGCAGCCTTTTCAATTAACTCCAAATCATAAATTATTGACCATTTTTATGTATTTTACACCACTAGTTAATAATTCAATCAACTTTGTCTATTATAGGTTTCGTGATGTTAATGGGCTATAAGGGTTTCTTATTTTGTAAGTTTCACGGCATTTATTCGTTACACACTACCGACCATATGTAAAGAAACCATGTATAACACATAAAGCCAGGATTCAATTTTTATTTCAAAAATCGCAGAGAAAGGCTCATGGAAAATATATTTTTAAATGTATTTTATCACACCGTTTGACATTCAAAATATCCAATACTCGTGTAGGTATTCGTTACACACTACCGACCACATGCAAAGAAACCATGTATAACACATAAAGCGAAGATTCCTTTTTTATTTAAAAAAAAAAAACAAAACTGTAATGCAGAGTGTATTTTGTAAAGAATTTCATTTACTCCGTTCGACATTCAAAATATCAATACTTGTGCAAAGGTATTCGTTACACACTACCGACCATATGCATGGAAACTCATGTATATCACATGAAACCAGGATTGAATATGGCAAAAAATCCTCACCAAAACTGTTACGAAGAACATATTTTCACAAATATTTTTATCACACCCTTTGACATTCAAAATATCTAATACTTATTATTGAAGTAGAGATTTCATAATAAGAAGTATCAGTGTCCTCGCCGTGTCTTCTCTTGTTTCGTTGTTTCCTTCATTAATGTGCATTTCATTGTTTTTTTGTTACGTTGGCCGTTAAATAATTACGTTTTAGATGCAATTTTTCTTTTAAATCTTTGTCACAATATCCAAAATTAATATTATCCTATATATATTTGACGACCTAATAGTTCCGTTTATTTGCATTCTCAATTTTTATTTCACACCTGGCAGGTACAAATGTATAGCTTTTATGGCCGGCATCACAGTATTGTTGATAAGTTTGATGTTTCTGTGTCCAGGATTGCCCTGGATATATTTGACGTCCCATAATTTCATGTTCCTTTCATATTTTTTTGATTACACATGTGGCGGGTGCAGCTAGCTAAACAGTAGGTGCATACCCTTCCGGTACACCCGGTCTCACTTTCCCGGTGGAAGTTCACGTGTCTAAACCTAACTTGTCAATTCCATACTTTTTACTTTGCTTCTGGATTGTGATTTGGACATGGATTAGTATATTTGTTTTTGATTACTATACAGAAGGTGTTTAACATTCTGAAGCACCCAGCCTCATTACTTAATGGAAGTTAATGCGTTTAACTTAGTTGAGATTTAAACATTGATCGGTATGTTTGTGTTTGAATTCAATCTATATTAACATTTAAAATGAAACAAGGTGGTAAGGTTTGTTGAATTGGAAACTCAGCTTTAAAAAAGCTCGAGACAAAATGTGATTCTTATAATGTTGTATGTATTCATAGCTTAATACTAAGTCTTGATGCATTCAAAGCGCGAAAGAGACAAAAATATGATTCTTAATATAATGTCATGTGCATTTAAAACTGATGCATCATAAGCGCGAAAAATACCTATGAGCACTCTTGAATGTTATTATAGAATAAATACTAGCATGTAAAATCAATCAGATACTCTATATTTGTTAATGTCGAACATCAAACGCCCACCATCCAGGAAATAGAGAATCAAATAAGTTTTTATGAAACACGAGAATAGAGATTTAATTGGAGAAGATGGTGTAACTATATGATACTTTAATTTAAGCTTAAGAAAATGATAGTACAGGGTCATTATTGCTTATCGACTTTGAGAAGAGTTCCATGCAGCATACGATGGAGGAAACTAAAGTTACTGTAAATTTGGTGGACACTATACTATTTACAGAAATATACCATTTGGGTACGAAAAAGCAAAGACTAAAAAAGTATAAAATAGTTTATTTAGTCAGCAATGTAATAGTACATGGATCATTAAAAATCTTTTATTTTTAAAATTAATTCTATTACACAAAATGTATTTTAGATAGATCCAAAACGAAAACACGAGAAATCAAAAACACATATACATTTGGGCATTGATCCTTTTAAGGTTCTTCAATTTTTAACATTTAACAAAACAAATACAAAAAAACAGTAGTGCCGATTCATGTTCTAATTCCATTCTTAAAGCAAAGTTATAACTTTGAAACCATATAAAAGCAATCCATGTTGGGTACAACACGTGAATTTCTACCAGGGAAGTGAATCCCGTCGATCCGCAAAAGTAAGCATCTGTGGTTTAGATAGCTTCACCCGTTACGAGAAACATGTACAAATTACAATCCAAACAGCTGAGTAAAACCTTTCAAAACACAAATATCCACCAGATTTGTTACACCCCACCACATGTGAAATTAAATTTATTCATGGCGTTAATATGGACCTCTGGGCGCCAAATATATTCAGAATAATTTTTTATAAAGAGTGAGTGAGTGAATTATTGTTTAAAGCCGCATCAGCAATATGGATAAAGAGATATCATGAACGATAACTATGAAACATATCGAGTGACTTAATAATCCAATGTCCCTGGATCAACAATTTCGTGATTTGCAATAGAAAGAATCGCTACCATAGCGTATCAACTGTGAAACAGAATTGTTTCAATTATATGACAACATTTTCCCGCAAACCTAACTACGTTTTACAATAAGTGATAATTTTCATATGGTAATAGACGTCAGTTAGTTTTAAATTGATCAGTTGAATACCGTAGGAGTTCCGAGATTAGTCGTATTATGTATCAAACATTTTAAATCCCATTAAATTTCCGATGAAAAATACTGCGGCATAACGACAATATGTGGCTAAAATTTTAAACTAAAAAAGATAAAAAACCAAACATACTGGTCCATGTTCAAATTACAACGTAAAAAGTTTTATAACACTTTAACGTCATTAACAGAACTGAGTTCGGTGCTTGGAAAGGGTAAGAACCTCCCGTCTAAGTAGCTGCACTCGTAAAGTATTAAATCAAAATAATAATAAAAAGAACCAGAAACTATGGGGACTTCAACCATACCCAGGATAGTTTTAGATATAGATACATACTAGTACTTGTGAGGAGTATATTGACAACTTTGCTATGCAAGGAATGAAAACTTTAATCAATGTTTAATTAAAACGTTTTCTGCATACCCTATTCATAAACCTTATACATAGGTTTGTATTGGATTGATGCTTTGTAATATACTTGTTAAAATTCTATCATTTATATGTATTGGATACATTTTGTTATGTTGAAGAAAACCGAAAAACCAACTTAATGTAAAAAGCGAACCGTCTTACTGTCACACTAGAGTACGATTTGAATCTAGGCAGCTTGATCAGATCAGCTAGTAAAGCTTAGATCACAGAGCCCAGCTTACGGTATATGACATACGTACGTAGCTATCGAACGTACATTGTAATCAAAATGATTTCTGAAATACCAGAACATGCAAAGTGGTCAATTAATACCTGATAATGTGTGGAAATCGTCTTTGAAATTAGTAGATAAATTGAAGCCAAATTTAGTCTAAATTCTTTTGAATACAGTTAAGCATGACAGACCGGACTTTTTGCTCTTTTATAGTAAAATGAAAAATATATCACAATTTCTTATACTTGAATTAAGGCAGTAAGAATTGTTTTGAAGAAAGATGTTCTTCAATGTCAACGAAAATTAAATGTTAACTTCTTAACGCAGACGCAGATATTTTTTTATTTGGATTCAACAAAATCTTTACGGCTGGCTTATCCATTAAGAATTGCAAAGAAAAATTTGTTTTGAAGAAAGACATTCACCAATGATAGATTTAATGTTAACGCGCATGAAAATTCCTAACACAGATAAATATTTGTTTATTTCTATTCAACGAAATGTTTACGGGTAATCAGCTGATGATCACCACAGTTTTGGTATTGTAGTGTAAAGCACCCCTAAGTAACAAATTATTGTCCAAGACTAATCATTTGTAAATGGAAAGGTAGGTATAAATAAAATGAATTGAGATGGTATTATACCGCCAGTTGAATTAACTGATTGGATTTCTACCTAGTGGTAACGTTCTATAGTGATTGATTTGTGCATATGGAATCAAGTTTAAGGTGGATGATGCTACGGGCGTCGATAACTCTAAATGCCATCGCGCGATTTGAAAAGTCATTGAAATTAATAGTACTGAAATCGTTTGGTAAAAAATAACGAACAAAGGACCCATCATGCTCACCTGATAAATAATTGCTAGTTAAACTTGTTAAAAAATATCAACCCCAATGTTGAAACATCTATAGTCAAGATCCCCGTGGGGAACCCGGGTTAGAATAGGTCCCCAGTACCTCATGCTTGTCGTAAAAGGCGACTAAAATGAGGCATTCCGTTTGCCGTGGAATGCAATCCTTGATGGTGGAGGACGGGATTCTGGTGATTGAGGACCGTGTAGATTGCGGTTTGCTCTGGCCCAACACATCACTTTGACCCTTACTTCATCTAGAAGGACGGTTGGCATCGGCCCGTGTCCAATCAATCGGCTGGTCACGCCCAGCCCTACATGCAAGATAATTGTATTTCCTAAATCTTTTTCCCTTTTCATCATTTCATTTTTATAACTTTTGTCTTGTTTTTGCATGTAGAAGGCGGTGGCTCATGGGTCAAATCTGGTCTCTTTGTGATGTTCGATTATATCTCTTAACTTGACATCCATGAATTGTTTATTTACTAAATCTTTCTGGATGTTGATTTATCATTGCTAATCATGAATTTATACTTGATCATCACAATTTTACTATGGTGTATATCTTCTTTGTAGTCCTTGGTGCTGTTCCGAGTTGGTTTCCCCGGAACATAAAAGCATTGCCCCTGGTTGGCACTCCAGATTGGTGGGTGGGGAGCAAGGAGGATGAAATACCAACATCTTCAGGATGGGTACTCAAAAAACTTCTTCAAATAGTTCTAAAAGATTAAGATCAGAAAGTGATGAAGAATCTGATGTCTTTGTTGCTTGGGCGAGGTATGTCGTAGTGCAATCTACTACTGACCAGCCTTTAAAAATTAACCCGTTTATTATAAGCAAAGCTGTACAGGGTATTGCAGGTGATGTAGCCGGAATTAAAAAGTTACGTTCTGGCTCTCTCCTAATTGAATGTTCAACACGGCAACAATCAACTAATTTGCTTGCTACAAAACATTTTGCCAACTTTCCAGTTAAAGTTGTACCACATGAGTCACTAAATACAAGTAAAGGTATTATCCGTGATCGAGAGCGTTCAATGAACGACATGAGCGAGGCAGAAATTGCTGCTGAGCTTGCATCACAGGGAGTCGTCAATGTTAGACGTTTCTCATTTAAAAAGGATGGTTCTTTTATACCTTCCAATACCTACCTTCTGACCTTCTCTATGTCAGCCCCTCCAAAGGGAATTAAAGCTGGCTATTATAATATCAAAGTGGAAACATTTATTCCAAGGCCACTGAGATGTTATAAATGTCAGAAGTTTGGTCATGGATCAAAGGCATGCAAATCTGTTGATGTATGTTGCCGTTGTGGTACAAAGGGTCATCAGATTACTGATTGTAAAAACACTATTAAATGTGTTAACTGTAAAGAAAACCACATGGCTTCTTCCAGGGATTGTTCCATTTGGAAGAGGGAGTATGAAATAAATAAAATTAAAGTAAATAAAAACATAACTTTTCCTGAAGCTAGAAAACTTTACTCCCAGACACAAAGTGCACCACAAGCCTCATATGCTTCAGTAGCCACGGGTTCCTCGAAGAAGTTTATTTCTGTTGCTTGTCAGACAGACTTTTCGTCTCTAAATGACAAAAGTTCAACACCAGCAACAAAGACATCTTCATCAACAAAAAATGATGTAAAACAAAGTTCTTCAACTAACAGTAAAGACACAAAGACTAGTTCAAATAGTAGCATAAATAATAATTCAAAATCAACTAAACAAAATGTTTTAAACAAACAGAAACTTAAAGTTCGGGAGCAAAAATCTGCTCCAGCTTCCTCCGATGCTGATGCTTTATCACAAAGCAGTACTGCATCACAACCTATAACAAAGGAAGCAAAATCTGGAAAGGGTAAACCCGCTCCAGTTAATACTAAACCAAAATCAGGAAAGAACGAGCAAGTGTTATATGTTCCTGATACAAGTCCCGAAGCATTGCTTCGGAAAAACCCAATATCAGATTCCCCAAATAGATATGAAGCACTGGAGGATGAATCCAGTTCATCCGATGAAAATCCTTCATCAATGCGTACTGATGAAGATGGCTTCACTCAAGTACGTAGGGGCGAACTAATCGGTGGCGCGGGTCTGGACGCCATCGCCGTCGTAGTCTTTCTGAGGACTGTGACATGGAAACTACACTGTCACAGATTTCCCCTGTTCGCCCTCCTAATAATGGGTAATCCAAAAATAATACAGTGGAATTGCAGAGGTTTTAAAAATAATATTGATGAATTAGCAGTGTTGGCACAGGATTTTAATCCGGTTGCATTCTGTCTTCAAGAAACGCATATTAAGGAATCGACAATGAAGTAAAATTTCGTCATTACAAACCATATCACCTTTATTCTCCTAATGCAGACAGAGCTTCAGGAGGTTCTTCTATTTTTATTCGAAATGGGATAATCCATAGTCCCATATCTCTTAATACCAATCTCCAAGCCATTGCAGTTCGCATAACGCTACAAATAACTATAACATTATGCTCAATATATATTCCTCCATCATCAGCATTATCTCTCACCGACATACAGAATTTAGTTGAACAGCTACCTAAACCATTTCTTTTAGTTGGTGATTTTAATGGACACAACCCTCTTTGGGGAAGTTCGCGCCTTGATAATAAAGGCAGAATAATAGAAAACTTGATGTCTAACAATGATCTATGTATATTAAATGACGGGTCTAAAACATTTCTATCTGATGCGACTGGTACTTATTCAGCTTTAGACCTGTCGCTATTGGATCCTAATATTTTAAATGATTTTTCATGGAAAGTCCATGATGATCGTTGTGGAAGCGATCATTTTCCAATTATAATGGAATATACATCCGGATCAAATGATCTTTCTATTCCTAGATGGAACTTTGCAAAAGCTGATTGGAATCAGTTTCGAAATCTCTGCGCGGAAAAGATTTCTATCGAGAGATTTGAAAATGAAACTGATAAGATTCAGAGTTTTACCGATGTTCTTATTGAAATTGCTAATAACTGCATTCCTAAAACCTCTGCGAATCCTCGTATTCATAAACCATGGTACAACGAAGAGTACAAACAAGCTAGGAAAAGTCGAAAACAAGTCGAGAGACAATTTAATAAGTCTCCTACACAAAACAATTTGCAGTTAGTCCGTTTATTTCGAGCAAAGGCTCGTAGAACAGCTAAAAAGTGCAGAAGAGATTCTTGGAGAAAATATGTCTCTAAAATCAATTCTCGCACTCCATTAAATAAAGTTTGGAATATGGTGCGCAAAATAAAAGGCAAAGGTTCTTCAGATTCTGTTAAACATCTTAAAATAAATGATACAACTTTAACATCTGAAAAAGATATTTCAAACAAAATCTAAAAATTCGTCATCAGTTAATTATACATCAGAATTCCAGAAACATAAAAACATACAAGAAAGGAATAAATTATCTTTTAAATCTGACAATACCGAGGATTACAATGATATATTTTCATTTGAAGAACTCCAAAATGCTCTTTTGAAGGCACATGATACGGCAGTTGGTCCTGATGATGTACACTATCAACTCCTTAAACATTTGCCTTCTTCTTGTCTTTCTACTCTGTTAGATATATTTAATGATATTTGGCAGAGTGATAATTTTCCATCATCTTGGCACAAAGCTGTCATTATTCCTATTCCAAAGCCAGGAAAGGATCACTCTGATCCATCTAATTATAGGCCTATTGCCTTAACTAGCTGCGTTTGTAAAACCATGGAAAGGATGATCAATAATAGACTCGTTTATTATCTTGAGTCTAACAATCTCCTCTCGCATATTCAGTGTGGTTTTAGGCGTAACAGAAGTACTTTGGATCACTTAGTTCGCCTTGAATCATTTATTAAAAATGCCTTTATAAACAAACAACATGCGGTCTCTATATTCTTTGACCTAGAAAAGGCATATGATACCACTTGGAAATATGGTATCCTTAAAGATCTTCATGATATGGGTCTTAGGGGTCATACTCCTAATTTTATTAAAAACTTTCTCGAAAATCGAGAATTCAAAGTTCGGTTGGGGTCAACCCTCTCTGATGTCTTCGATCAAGAGATGGGTGTCCCGCAGGGTAGTATTTTATCTGTAACTCTTTTTAGCATTAAAATAAATAGCTTAGCTAAAGTTTTAAACAATAGCATAGATGGATCTCTCTTTGTTGATGACTTTGGCATCTCCTGTAGAGGGACACATATGCATGCTATTGAAAGGCAACTTCAACTTTGCCTCAACAAAATACAAAAATGGTCATTAGAAAACGGGTTTAAGTTTTCAAAAACTAAAACTTCCTGTATCCATTTCTGTAATAAACGCAAAATGCATAATGATCCTGAACTTTATATCAATGGCAGTATTATTAAAGTCGTAAAAGAAGCTAAGTTTTTAGGAATCTTATTTGATTCCAAATTATCTTTTATTCCCCATATTAAAAGTCTCAAGGCTAAATGTCTTAAGGCATTGGATATTTTAAAGGTTTTATCCAATACACACTGGGGTGGTGATCAACCAACGTTACTTCATTTATACAGGTCACTTATCAGATCTAAACTGGATTACGGGTCTATTATTTATGGATCTGCCCGTAAATCATATTTAAAAGACCTTGATACAATTCATCACCAAGGTCTACGAATATGTTTGGGAGCTTTTAAAACGTCTCCAATTGATAGTTTATACGTGGAAGCTAATGAACCTCCACTGCATTTAAGGCGTACTAAATTATCTTTGCAATATGCCACAAAATTATTTGCAAATCCATCAAATCCGGCATTTCACTGTGTTTTTAATCCTCCTTATCAAGAGCTATACAATAAAAAGGTTAATGCTATTGCACCTTTAGGAATACGTTTAAAACCACATTTGGAGGAATGTAATTTACAACTAGATCTTATTAAAAAACACAAATTAACAGATGATCCGCCTTGGCTTCTTGATAAACCAGAAGTCAATTTGGATTTAACAAACTATAAAAAGTCAGAAACAAGCCAAGACGTTTATCAACAGGAATTTGCTTTTATTAAAGATAGATATAGTCGTTTAATTCCTCCAATTATTAGAGAGGAACTACGACAGTGGCATCCAATTTATACTGATGGATCCAAAACTGCTGGTCGGGTATCAGCAGCCGCAGTTATTGGAGACGAAACAATAAGTATTCGCCTTCCAAATGAAAGCTCCATATTCACAGCTGAGGCTAAAGCAATATTGCTTGCTTTACAGTTTATTTCAAAATCGCCTCATAACAATTTTATTATATGCTCCGACTCTTTATCTGTCCTTCGGGCAATAAAGAGCAGAAATTTTGATCACCCTCTAATCAGTGAAATTCTGGAATTGCATACTTCAATTACATATGCAGTTTCAGATTTTAATAAAATAATACATTATTGTTGGTTGCCTAGCCATGTTGGTATTAAAGGCAACACAAAAGCCGATTCAGCTGCTAAAGCAGCATTGTCTAAAAATATAACTTCTTGCGTAATTCCGCATACTGATTTAAAACCATTGATATACAATTATATCAATGATCAATGGTCAAGTCATTGGAATAGCCAAGAACGTAATAAATTATTTTCAATTCAGCCTTGTCTGGGATTTACACCTTTGTCCCAGTACAATAGGCATGAAGTATTGTTCTTCGGCGCTGTAGAATCGGCCATAGTTATTTTACACATTCTTTTATATTAAAGGGAGAACAACCTCCCCAGTGTATCCCTTGTCAAGGTCAACAATCTGTCCAGCACATTTTGCTGGATTGTGTTGACTTTGCACATACAAGGGATACTTTTTATTCAGCATTATCAATGCAAGATCTTTTTAGTAATGTCAGTGGACATCAAATTTTAAACTTCCTTCGGGAAATTAACTTGTATCATAAGATATAATTGTTTTAATATATATAACCCAGTGTTTTATTTATAAATTGTCTGTGATATAACTGGTTTTTATCAGTTTAGCAATAGTTTTATTAAAATGTATTTGTTGTTATTTTTAACTTTACATTTTAATACTTTGTGTTGATACTATTGTATCTTTTACTTTTTCCAGCCGCGAATAGCTGCAATAATGCTGATGCGGCTTTAAACAATAACTCACTCACTCACTCACTATAGTCAAGATTTAGTGATTCAAACTTTTTTCCGTCAGTATTATCATGTTGCTTACCTTTAACATTAGCTTTATGAGAAATAGCAATTAATAAAAAGTAAGAAAGGTTAAAAACTAGATTTTGACATTGACCGCATTTTGGAAGCCAGTTCATTAAACCAAAACACACAATGACAAGATCTTTACACGTGGAAAAATATAGAACAGGGTTCAATATTAAGCGTGCAATCGTGCTAAATCCGACCTATATGTTGGAATTGAATCAGTAAACAAGGTATTTCTGATGCCGATTCTGACGATTACCGCTAAAAAACATAGGTTACTGCTCCTAGGGAGCAACAGTCATGGTGGGGAAGAAAAGAGGGTTAAGATTTTCAAATACGCGCATAATGCACCATGGGTTCTGGCTGTTTGATGTATGGTCCACAAGTTAGAACCTAGTGAAAACCTGCTTCAAGGGAACATGCATGGATTAAGTAAAAATGCTCTTGTAATCACAAATGTAATTACCACTTTTACAGAAACATAGAGGTGTGTGAGCTTTCAGATTTGTTGGAAAACCATTTCGTCAAACCCCAAAAATCAAATGGAATTTGCTGGGTTGAACACAAATTTTAGGCAGTGAGTAAATTTATTCCAAACTAGAAGGTAATTGTGTACACCTGATAACTATGCAGCAAACAACACCAACCGCGAAAAAGACATTGAATGGAGTTTTGCGTCCCAGTTAAGAATATTCCATTCATATCGGGGCGTCGCCAGCTTTAGGTGAAGTTTCTACCTTTCCAATGAGCAGGTGGGTTCTTGTACAAGCCACGCTTGCCGTGACACAGGGCACAGGTTTTAAAGGTCAGTTACTACCAATTTATAAGTCTTGGTCAGACCCGACCGGGGTTTGCACCCACGACATACCAAATACGAAGCAAGGATTTACCACTACGCTAGCGTAGCGTAGTGGTCCGACGCTAGCGTAGTGGTCCGCAAAAGAATAGAGCAAAAACCAGGGGAGTGATTAACAAGATCATACAGTACAAACTTGTATCTGAACTTCATCAAGGACATTCTGAATGGTATTAACAGTAGCATTTTTGTTAAAATGTTTGCAAGTGAATGTGCAATGATATAATTAATCGGTGTCTAAATATATGGCATGTGGAAATAAAAACAAATTTAGATAAAACCAATCTTTCTCATCCGTTGCACAACAAACGAATCAAGATATGAGAAACTTTTTGTTTTATTTTTAACCATTGAAGAAAGAAATGTATAACCATAGAAGAGTGAATTATTGTTTAAAGCCGCATCAGCATTATTGCAGATATTCGCGGTAGAAAAAGTAAAAATAAAGATAAAATAGCATTTATAACAGAAACTTTTAAAATGTAAAACTAAAAATAACAAAAATAAGATTTAAATAAAAATATTACTTAACTGAAAAACTAGTTATATCACAGACATTTTATAAATAAAACTCTAGGTTCTATATGATAAAACAATTATAATTTATGATACAAGTTATTTTTCAGAAGGAAATTTAAATTTTATGTCCACTGACATTACTAAAAAGATCTTGCATTGATAATGCTGACTCAAAAAGTACCCAACACATATAACAATAGAAGAGCGGTTCGGTATCGTTGTTACCCTCTTAAACTTAAGATTGAAGTTTATAAAAAATTAAAATTATGTTGTGATTCTAAAAAATAGTACTTTTCGTCCAATTCTGTCTTCCAAAATATTTGAAAACAACTACTTAGTTTTATTCTGATAACTTGATATTTTGGTGGATTGTTGAGAAGTGACGAACAAATATATCCTATCACACCAGAAAATATAATCTCTCATCAGTAGCGCTTGAACTAACAATGTAAAACCAACATGTTTCAGTGAGTTAAAAATCTATCCAAAGAATCGACATATATTTAACCAAATTTAGCGAAGAAAATACTTTGCATCAGGGAGTATATTATAGTTTATGAATATTTTCAGATTTCAACTAGCAGCAAATATAGACAGTTGTACATTTCTGACAATACAAAAGTATTGCCTAGTGTATCAAAAACAAATATACCAACCCATGTCCAAACCACAATCCAGAAGCAAAGTAAAACCTTTGAAACTGACAAGTAAGGAATTGTATTCCGAAACGGCCGTCTAGTGCTGTAAAATTAAAACTGGTATAATATGTAATTTAAACCCCTGAGTCGATATCTCTGCTGGTGGCTGGTGCCCCGAGCATATCAAAAACTCAGTAGGCAATAATTTCGTATTGTCAGAAATATACTAAAATTGTCTAAATTTGTAATTTCTAAAAAACTAAGGTATACTCTCTCATGCAAAGTATTTTCTTTAGCTTAATGTGGTAAAATAAATTTTAGTCCTTTGGGTAGCTTTTTAACATCTTAAATAATTTTGGTTTCATAATTTTGGTCTAAGCATTACTGATGAGGAATTGTATTCCGAAACGGCTGTCTAGTGCTGTAAAATTAAAACTGGTATAATATGTAAGTTGACCACGTAAACTCGCATCAGGAAACTGAGGCTGGGTGTATACTAAAGGCTTGATCATTCATTTTTGAAAAGGTTTTGATGTAAATTTAAGAAAATAGATTTATTTTCATGGTGTGTCATATTAATTGTTATTATTGTATTTTACGTTACTTTTGATGATGTGTTTGTTTTGCATACAACAAGAGCAAATAATAGAATTAAATTAGTTTCCTACGTTCTAATTAATTAGTATTTCTGGATTTTAGCCACATGTTGTCATTGTGTTATAATTTAAATGCTATAAGATTCATTCTCTAAAGCTTTTTATGGCAAATTCAACACTAACTACGCAAGATTTCACAAGGACACCGTTTTAATCAGGAACTGATAAATTAATTCAAGGAAACATTCCCAATTAGAAGAAATCATTTTCACTAGAACAGCTCGTCGTGACTTAATAACAATGGACTATTGTTATACGCTATTATTGACGTGTGACTGTAGGAAAATCAAAGTAATTGTCATTTATCCAGAGTTACTCAAAATAACACTTGTTTCAATGTATCTATTCTACTTATAGACAATAAGAGGAAATATCATTTGAATGTGTTTTAATACCATAACATCAAAAGAACTAGGATAATGAATGCATATTGTTCATTTGTTTACGTAAACATGTATCATATTGTATGTTGTGCTTGGCCAACTACTAATACTAATTGGCGTTGAATTGGTAATATTGGTTAATTATTGAAAATAACTACGAAATATTAATACAATTTTAACACCTGTGTATCATGGTAGACCTCAAATATATTTTCGCTCCTCTCATCACATTAATTCTTCTCTGTATTTGCTGTTGTGTCCGGCATAACGACGGAAATGGAATACCATGCATGGAATTACCAATTGTTATTAAGTGGTAAGGATGCAGCAAAAAAGCCAAATATATGACATCAATGAACTCATCACATCACCTTCGTCTTTAAAAATACAATGGTTTAGGTAAATTAGCAAAAAGACGAAATCAGAGGGCAGTTACTTGATTTTGAAGCAACGAGTGGTTGTAAAATAAATGAAATACTTTAAAGGGGGTATTTCATGCAAAACTGTCTACTATACAGGATAATATGCAGCCACTTATATTGGTTACATTATGCCCACGCGAAATGATAGATTTCAACAATTGCGAAATTTTCATCCCGCGAAAATAACCCCCTTTACTGTATGGACAACACTGCAATCAAACTCAACAAACTATATTAAGATATCCACTGCTGCCTTTGATACTGGAAGTTTTTAAAAGTCGGAGAAATATCGCGACAAAAACGAACCTTCATGCATTCGTGTATAACTGTTAGAAGTTAGAACTGCGACGATCGGATCCAACGAAGGTACTTCGGACTTCTCTGAAATCAATGTCCTGTCAAAACCAATAAGTGGCGAAAACCGATGTTTTATCATTTTATAATGGTTCTTATTGCTTTCTTCCGTTGCTTCTACGTTACTGTGACTATTGTCGTGTAAATGTTTTAATCGGCTGCAAATGCCACATTATACTGTATATAATTATTGACGATACATTCTGGATGACCTCGACGATATCGGTTTCAATTAGGAGCTATTTCTGCCCATTCTAACGAGCGGTGTAACAGATAGATGCAGTTAAAATTTGTCCATAATTAAGGAAATTATAACGGCATTGATATAGGGAATCTATTTAACGTGTCAATCACGGTAGATTGTTAATCAGCTGTAAATTTACAATCGGATGTAGGAAGATTTATTGTACCTTAGGATCGGAATGGCAGTTCAAGTTAAAAATGGATAAAATAATTGCAACAATCAACACTTTTACATCAACCCTAATTATAATTACCAGGTACTTAATTAGGTTGCTGTTTTAGCAATGTTTTTATTGAAATTATAGCTTGAAAACCATCAATATTAATGAAAATATCGGTTCCTAAAATAGTAGCAGGACAATGTATGAATGAAATGGTTATACGTGTATTTTGTCTCTATTCATCGATGCGAGATCGATGAAAACGTTAGAATACTTGTTCTACAAGAATTTATCAGGGAGCATGATGCAAAATCTACGAAATATTTGGAACATTTATTGTTTTCTTTAGTCTGCAAGAATAAGAACAACCTTACATCGCCCAATTTCAGTATACTTTAAGTTTCGGGTTTGGCGGGTAACACGGCCCCAGGTACCCTTAGTCGTTTTTCACCCTTTAAAGCGGCATTAGTTTGATCTTTTTAACTTCCATTTCGAATTTTGTGTGAGTTGCATACGATGTCGCCATGTTTGTTTAGCGTAACATGACGTCCGCGATGTACGAGTTACTTCCCTTTTACTGCTAAAAACGTCGCGTGTGTGTATGTACTGTGGCAGATTTCCGAACACAGTTCTATGTACCCCGGCAAGTTAACCAATCGCTATGCGAGAAATTTCTTTGAAAGGTAACAAATACACATTGCGCTTTGCCATAGGATAGGAAAATTTGAGTTATCAAAACCAAAAATAGTTTTTCATTTCACTCTTACAACCTCTTACCAAATCAGAAACTAAGTGATGTTTTCAATGGTTTTATTATCGCCAAGTAAAATTCGTATTAATATAACCCGTGATTACAAAAAATGCATCTTGCCTGTGAATTTCCTTCGAAACTTCTAGTGATATACTGGCTACCATCATGTGTTAGTCGTGACGACGAATGAAAAATTTTAATTCACGGAAAATGATTTAAGATAATATGACAATTATTTTTAAATGTAAAACACCAGGAAAAGAATGGTTAGGGAAAATGTTTGTTTACACATACATAGATATAATCCATGCAAGTAAGATATATACCTAATATTCATTTCGTAATATTTTGAATAATAAAGTAATTTATATGCGAGGAACATGTGCTAGTTCTGGATTGCAGTAATGGTTTTGAGAGAATAGGTGTACTTTTTGGTTTTAAACCGAAATGTATAGAATTGTTTTTTAAATTGAAATAATATTTACTTGGCAATAACATAGGCAAAACACAGAACTTTACTAGGTTATAGTAGAAAAACCCAAACAAAGCAAAAATCAAATAATAGTAAACACCCTAATGTGGCAATTGTTTATAAAAACTCCCGAACTGGATTAAAGGTCAGTTTGTGTGACTTTAGTGCTTTTAATTGGTCTTTAAATCCGTGCGCTTATTTTCAACTTGTAGCCAATAAATCCCTTACAATAGGCTTTATCATAGTGTATTAACAAAACCAAAACAATCCTTTACTGACAACATGCGGTAGAACACATTATCATTATAATTCGTTTCTCTCCCAAATCATTAGAGGCTGGAACTAAATTACTCAAGATATAACACTTGTATAAGTTGTAATACTTGTACCGATTTATTGTTATATGGAAACGCAGATTCGCTGCAGACTCGCAAAATGTATTTTTCCACTGTTCAACGATATAATCTGGTTTGTTCCCGTATCCTATTTATGTAAGAACTGTATTATGTTTATTTGTTTATATTTTTGAATAAAATGTTGGTTAAACTTTAAACAAATACAACATAAGTAGTTACAGGTATTTTGCTATACAGAAAAGGGCAGTTGACAAAATTGGCGTCATTTCGTTACATGTGTGGCTGTCATAATTAACAATTAAGCTTAAATACGACACAGAACTTAAAGAATCAGCCGCCGTGTCTTTTATTTCAGGTTAACAAGGATAGAGGCAAACGCGTAATGTCCAAATTAGGAGATTAGAGAGAAAACAATGTTATCTATTAAACTGATTTAAATCATTAATGGGAACTGAATCTTTTACAATGTTAAACAAGAATCCAGATAACTTGTTATTACAACCGAGGACATTCTGAATCTTTATAAAAGTATTACTTATTACAGACTTAATTGGATAATGTGGTGTTTTACGTTTTACATCGATCTTTAGCCAAAACAAGGAAGTAAAATAAAATAGACTAAAATCAATTCAGGTTACTAAACACACGGACCTATGGTATAGTATATCGGGTAAAGTTTCAGTAATATCATCAGCGGCATTTCCTGAAAAATCAAATATTAAAATATACCAAACTAAACTCTTCCCGATTGTCAAGCATACCGATCCATCAGATGATATCAATTTTCCATGCACTTAACGAACAATCAAATATTCAAATATATTAAAATATTCAATTGTCAAGCATACCGGACCATTAACATACACGGATGAGTTTTGTAAAAATAAATTTTATCGGTAATATCGGTAGCAGCACTTTCTGAATAATTTAATATTAAAATGAATTAAAATAAAGCAAAACATAAAATGACACCTTGAGGGATACCATTATCCATGATTATGTGCCTTGAGGATGATCATTTATATTTTATACATCATTTTATATGATTGAACGTTTTGACCGATTGCTTTACAAAAAAAAACCAAAAAAAAAACACATTGTATATGATTGCGCATTTTAATGAACGGACGTATTTTTACTATGACATTGGAAATGCAGTTACAGCTCGGACTTTGTATCTGTACAACATGATCTAAGTATATAGTCAGTAAAACCAAGCAAACGTAAGATTAACTAGTTGAAGCACTAGGTATATCATTCTCGATAGTAGTATGTCACTGCATGTAATGGCAAATTTACAATGTCAACTGGTACGAAAAAACTAAATAATAGACCAAAGGGCCTAACGCTCACCATAACTTATGCAGAGGCTTAGAACTCATTCAAGATTTAAGCAGTTCTGGCAAATAAGCAAGTTTCTTTGCAAATTAATTATTACTCGTCCTCAGAAACCAATATCTTAGATAAGAAGATTTAAAAAAAAAATTATTATTGACACGTCCCCAAGTGGACATAACTCCTTCATTTGTGTAAATCCGAAAGTACTTCACCCAGGCATGTAAGTTTCATCCAGTTTGGACTGGAAGTTTTGAATGAGATAATGATTGAAATGTAAGGTGTTGACAGACGACGGACAACGCATAATACGACAGACAGTGAACCATCAAGTGAACTAAACAATGTTTACACAATAAAACTTTAGTTGAACAATACTGTCCTTATCAACAACATATATCATCGACGATTAATAAGGATACTAGCTGTGACATATATTCAAAAGGAAACATACTAATAAATGTCCAAATCACAATCCGAAAGTAAGTTAAACACGTGGACTTTAACCAGAGAAGTGAAGTCGGGTGCTTCGGAAGAGTAAGCACCTGTTAAATAGCTACACCTGCCACATGTGTAATCAAAAGAAACAGAACTAGTGGACGTCAAATATATCCGGAGTAATCCTGGACACAGAGACATCATACTTAACAATATTGTGATGAGAGCCTTAAAGCTTTTGAAGGACCTGCTTAGACTTGCAATATCCCTGGGTCAATAATTTATTTGTTAAAGCATCTTGCTTCATTGTGTAAAGTTACCATAGTGGGAACAAGCTCAACCATAGCTGTTAATTAAGAAACAAGAAGTCATAGCCATTCAGGTCCCCCTCCTGCTCAATTCACTCTCTTTTTACCCGAGTTGTAAGCTGAACCCGCACTACATTATGCTTAATATGATATTCATTACAGGTATCTTCCACTGAATAGTCACCATTAAGAGCAACCACATGTGGGAAAGTGAATTTTCCTTACCGTTGGCCTTTACTGATTCACCTGGTATCAGTATAATGGACTGGGGGAGTGGTACGCTTGTCTGCGGCGTACTGACTCTGTGAGCTAGCACGGTGAAGTCGCCCTGAGTGCGCGCTAGTACAAGGCAGACCATACAACACACTCGCACTTCACATGCATACACAAAATTGTTCATAGATTAATCCATAGAGATTAATTAAAATAGTTCTCGTCGCGAATAGCTGAAAAATTGCTGATGCGACGTTAAGCAACATTCAACCAACCAACCAACCATTAAGAGCAAGTTTTGACCATCGTCATAATTTTGAAATCAAGGTAATTGTGCATTTCTCTAAATCCATAATTGCCAGAAAAATAACTGTGATTGTTAAGTGTACTATATTCATGAACACAAAGTAGGGGGGCGTATTCGTTGTGAACCACAACCTATTTATAATTGTTAAAGTAACAAACTTATATCATTACATTTTAACCTAAAAAGTTAACATAAAATAATAGCAATGTGGTTGACATAAAATTTTAACACAAAAGATTAACATTGTGTTAAAGGTACATATAGGTCGATGGTAAAAAAATTGATAAATTACAATTAAATGTTTAAATTATAAGGAAACAATATAACATTTTGAGCTGTAACAAAACTTTAACAGAGAAACTTTAACATTGCACTCAGGAATATAAGGATGTCACCGGAACAGAAATCTTTGTTGTGTGCTGAATGGTCTGCCATGTCTTCTGTGATACAACTATGTGGCATCAGTTTTACTATCTTTTACTATTACTCCGGGATGTTCAATTTTAAAGGATTTTTAGGAAAATGACAACATTTAAAAATTAGAGTCAGAAATCAGTTGGTGTAAGAAACTACGATTTATCCCAAGTATTTAAGTTAACAATATTTCAGTTCACACTTGTTTGTTTACCTTTTTTATATTTACATTTACTTCCTGTTTCCCCATTTCCTCTGTGATAAAACCAGGTAGTACTTGCATTTTCCATCAAGCACGTGGTTGACATATGGCACAACCAATACAATCGATCAGTGGCATTGTACAGCGTCATGTTGTGAAAGGTTGGACTTTTTAAAAAGCTGCAATCATTTGATATTGAAGCAGGAGTGATTGTTAATATAAATATCGGCATTTGAACCATTGGGATATAAAAAAAATTATAGTCTTAGAACTACCGTAAACTAATCATAACATGCTGATGGCGTTATCCAGTTTGCCTTGAATAGCTACGGCAGTAGTACGCTCATAATTACAATTCTAGACAATCCAATATGTAATCAGATTAAGCGAAAAACAAATCATTTTTAGCCTCACCGGAAAAAACGTCTTGGCACATTATGGTCAGAATTTTCTTGGATATTTATATTTGTTGCATGCCCTTTTTTGATTCCTCATTAACACTAAGGTCACACTTACTAAATAAGTTGATTAAACCTGTCATTACTGTGCGGCTGAAATAAGGGACCAAAACATTACAGCTTTGGGCAATTACAATAATAAACAGCTGTGTCCTGTGTTTGTTCTAATGCATCGCACTATGGTGCTTCACATCATTTTAATGACTAAGGCAATAATAAACAAGGGACCCATTTGGCCTGATAGGCTCACTTGATAAATAATGGCTAGCTGAATCATTTTAAAAACACAAAAACTCAGAACGAATTTTTTTCATTTAATATTTTAAGGGATTTATTTCGACAATGAGAAACATACTGTGCTCTCATGGGTATCACATATTCCATAAAAATATTAGAAGAATATATATATATATATATAAAATATGTAATTAAAATCTTTACAAATAGTAAAAAATTTAAAGCTTTTCCAGGTAATTAACTATTTAAGTATTCTTTTGCATCTATGAACATGACCTCTGAACACATGACCGTCATCTACATATCTTGATCTTTGCACCTATAAATCGAAATTATTGTCATATAAAACCTATAATATTCCGATGTACATTTCTATACAATTTTTTATCGTTTTCTAGATAATCAACCATTTTGGTATTGTTTTGCATCTGGACCTTGACCTTTGAAACCATGACATTCATCTACATATCAAAATGACCGTTCTATTAATATCTACAATATTGTAATATAGATGCCTTTACAAAAAGATTATTAAACATTAAAGTATTCGTTTGCATCTGTGAATTTTTCCTTTATCCATATATATGTATCAAATAGTCGGTACAGTCCAACAATACTCTTAATATATAAATGCCAATACAAAAAGTTTAAAGTTTTCAAGATACAATGTAATAAATAAAGCCAGAAAGGTAAAAAATTCGGTCAAGATTACTATTATTATTAATTTGCCTTTAAAATTCATCTTGGCACCATTTTTGTGGTTATTATAAGAAGAAATCATTATCTGATCAAATAGTCAAGTTTTAGCAATTTGAAGCTATTTCACGATTTGTTTTCAAAATTAAACGAATAACCTATTTTTTGTCCGAATTTCACGAAATGAACAAACTATAGGCTTAAGACCCGAGAGAAGCTAAATATCACATCCGCTTTTTCTTCAATTGTCGGTTTCGGAGAAGATTTTTAAGGATTTTTGCACCCTTAGATTACCTTGGCCTAATTATGGTATCCATGGCAACGCCACGAACAAATCCGAATTACACTTCTGACAAAGTTTCATTGAAATCTGTCTGGTAATTTCAGAGAAGTCGAAAATAATACGTGTTAACGGCGCACATACACACGCTGCGCTATGCCATAAGCTCAAATGACCTTTGGTCAGGTGAGCCAAAATCATGTTATAACAATAAAACATTTCTTAATTTTTATTAAAATGTTTTAAATGTTATAATAATAAGGTCTGTTGAAGAAATAAATGTAACGTCAAAGTTGAATTTCAAATTAAAAATCTTTACGAAAACTAGATGCCAACGGACCTGGGAGTTAACACTCACGTCGTGTTTGGTATAAATTCATTAAATGTTGTCTGTATCACTTTTGAATTTATTTGCTTTGGGATTTTGATTTTGACATTGATAAGTATGTTTTAAGTCACCCCGAAAAAAAGTTGTTTTTATTATGTCTGTCTGTGACTGAAGAATACATGTAATGTGTATGTCAATAACAAAACAAATTCTTGTTACTCGAGACAAAAGTTATGTGTTCCCCCAAGGACAGTCCTTGACTGGTCACATCATCATTGTCACTATCTATATCATGATTTATTCCTCATTAATTGTAGAATCGCTGATAATGTCTGCTCCTGGAAAGTCCCACTATCTTTTGTCTGAAGATCTGTTTTTCCATGTTGGCTAGTTCATGAAAATCAATACCGAACAACTCTCATGACATCTTAATCATGGCAAGTGGAACATCCTCATCAACATAATCACAAATGTCATAATTTTACTATTGTCAGTTTGTTGTATTGAATCGCTTTATCCAGCACTTATTTTTTTTTTTTAAAAATTGTCGATGGTTGCACCTCATTCCATGTTTTATTTGCCCAGTAGGTAGAATCTGATATTTAAACCTATTGGGCACATTGAGATAGTTATTAACTGATGGGAAGTATGGGAATTCAGTAAAATTGACCTCGAATCGTCGGTGTTGGTGGCTATTGTTGTGTTCCCAAAGTCGGGTTTGTGGCGTAGGCTCGCCACCTTGTAAGTGGATAGTAGATTATTTTAAAATAATTTTAGTCCTCCTTTTTTCTCATTTTGGATTTCTACAATTTTAGTCCAAGCATACTTATGATTTATATTATTCCAAAACGGTCGTCTAATGATGCAAAAATAAAGGAAGTTTAGTAGTAATTCCACATTACCAAAATCAATAAAAAAACTATTTACGATACATTTTTGTTGTTATGGCCTAAGAGCAGCAAAGTTATTTTGGTAATGATACAATGGAAAAAAATTGGTTATGCCCTATTTACAATGATATATTTACATAAAAAATGTCACATTTCTTCTTTTTAAAAATGCTGAGGTTATTTTTTTGTAGAACCAAATTGAGTTAAAACGATCTATCTCTAATGCAGCATAAACAATGCTTTGTGTCTTTTCCTACGCTTTTTATGACCAGATAAGAATTATATTACAAACGCACAAAGTAAGCGCTAACACCCTTAACTTACTGTTATATCTAATTTCTGCTGATTTCTGTTATTGAGTTATTGAATAACTCTTAATTATCTGCTCTCCCAATACGATGTTATCTGTTAAAAATATCAAATTCGACACCAAAATGGTCACTGATATTATTGCATTACCAAATTCTGAAAGTCATCTTTCTAAATAGGATACCATCAACACCTTAACTTCTCAAATGTCCATGGATGTATAGATTTATTCGAATTTATAACTTGTGATTTTATCAAGAGATTTTTATCACTTGATTCTAATGGAAAGGCCAAAAGGTTACTACACTATCAAATTACAAAAATTGCAATTTGTAAAGTGCGTGTTTTGTGGGCAGAGGAAAAGTTATGTGTTTGATGGAATCAGTAATTTCTACAATATGTTTACTGAATAGACGTTTGAAAAAGAAAATAATGATGCTAAACCTATTGTTAGAATAAATAACACCGTACCACAAAAATAACGATCTAACATCTCTGGTGAAATTGAAGATTTTTTTTCAGTCAGTCATGATATAATCTTCAACTGGCACAATGTATCATTCGCCAAAATTGACTAGCCCCTGAACTGCAGGTGTCACACTATATTACTCACAGGTACATGCAGTTATTGGAAAATGTCCATTACAGTAATTAACGATTGTATCTTGAATCAGGTAGTGACGATACAAGAAATATAAGCCTATTTTTGATCCAAATGTCAACCACCAAGGAGGAACACGTCATAAATAGAATAGACAACATGCTCACATTATACTATGTACCAGCAATAGAAACGGGCAGAGGCTGGCATACCTTTGATGATAAATCAGGAGCCTGTACCTCAATCAAGGAAAGAATGGAAAGCAATTCAGGTAGTTTGCATGAAGTTTTGACAATCAATTGGCTAATTGTAAATATGCATGCATTTAACATCCGCTAGCTTCTATTTAATTTAGTGTTTAAGAACAACTGTGGACAAAATATAAGAGTTATTATTTAACATTTGATGAAATTCGCCCATTTGGTTTGTCAAAATGAAGAGAAATAAGATGTTAACACTTCAAAGTTAAAGTTTTGTGGATTTTTTAATAAAATTTATTATTTATTCAGATTTATTGTTATATTAGAGAGTGGTTCTGTTTTCAATGTTGTAATCGTTGGCTCAAAGAAGACAGTGCTTAAGTTCTGCATTAACATAAAGATAAAACAGTAAAACTAAATCAAAAACAACCAAACTTGGTTACAATGAAATACAAAGGACTGCAGCTTTCAAAATATCAAAAAATGGAAAAAAATTCAAAATGTGTGTACTTCATTTAACTTAATTATAAATATAAAAGTGTGTATGTGTGTGTAGATGGTTGTAATGTCAAAATGTATTGTTAGTTTGTGCAATATATATTTATATGTTAAAAAAGCAAAATAAATACATTTGAAAAAAAAAATATTTGTTTCAATATGAAAAACACAAGCACTTTAAATGGGAGAAAAAGCGTAAAATTCAAATAATTTTCCTCAGACTTAAATATTGTTTACTAAACCTTTGTGGAAGTCATTGTAATCACTTGCTTTCGTAAGCACTTACTTTTATCTTGCCATACCCCTTAGATGAATACTGGTCAAAAGGGCGTGCTTGTAACTGCGCTTTCTATCGTTTGGGTTAGACCTTAGACCTTAGTGCGATAAAGTTAGTTAGTTCGCTTGTAGGAGGTCGTTAAACAGAACCTGTTACAAAATTACTTATAGTTAATAAGTTATGTCTTCTTTGTGACCTCAGATCTTAGTGTGTTAAAGTTTTTAGGGTTGCTCGTGAAAGGTCTCCAGTATTTTTTGTCAAAGATTCTTGACCTGGGCTTGAATTGCTCCACTCATCTTTCCGTTACAAACTACTTATAATAAATCGGTTATGTCTTCTTTGTCTGGTTTTATAACTGATGAGTTAACACTGAATAAACTGAATACATGGTAATAATGATCTCTTTGTCCGTAATACAATACCCAGTCTGTCTGCAATTGATGTATTTCTTTTTCTATGTTAGTTTTGTTTGGTATTTGATTTTTTCCTAAGATATGACTTATTAACAATGTTTCTTACTATAGAAAATAAATAGGCGCGCTATTGACATACTGGTTATTTAGCACATAAAAGAAGGGCGTTCGAGTTTTGGAAACAATGAGCTTCATCACTTTTCGATTAATTCAGACACTTAATATCGGGTTTGCATTCTTTGAGTCTGTACGAATAAACAATGTTTAAATATCTTAAATAGTCGCACTTTGAACATGATAATATTTACGACATAAATATAGGAATGAGGAGTTTCGGAAACAATTTTATAAATTGTGTGAAATCATTTGCTTCATCACTTTTGGATTCATACAGATACTTAATTGCAGGTTTTATATTCCTTGAGTCCATACGAATAAACAATGTTGTATAATATCTTAAATAACCGCAATTTGGACACGACCTGAAAAAAGAAAATAATACCATAAATTGTGTAAAACCATTAGCGTCATAACTTTCCGATTAATACAGACACTTAATATCGTTTTTTTTCCGAGAGCCCATTCTGTTGCTATACGAAGACACAATGTTTCTAAATGTAAAAATGTGAAATAGTCGCGCTTTGAACATGCTAGTAATTTAACACCTTAAAGAAGGAAATAAGATTCTGAGATATACAATAATTTAAATATGGTGAAGTCATTCGCTTTATCACTTTTCGATAAATGCAAATACGGTTGCTATACGAATAAACAATGTTTCTAAATATCTTAAATAGTCACACTTTGGACATGCTGTTATTTACGTCTTAAAAGAAATTAAATTTTAGGAAACAATTATATAAATTGTCTGAAACCATTAGCTTCATCACTTGTGGATTAATAGAGACACTTAATTTCAGGTTTTATATTCTTCAAGTCCAGTTTGTTGTTATACGGCTAAACGAATAAACAATGTTTCTAAATATCTTAAGATTGTCGCACTTTTGACATGCTGATTACTATAGCACCCAAAAAGAAATGAGAATGGTGAAACAATGAATTTATTAGCGTCATCACTTTTGGATTAATACAGACACCTACATGTAATACAAGTTTTTATATTCTTCAAATCAATTCTGATGCTATAAACAATGTTTCTAAATATGTTAAATAGTCGCACCTTTGTTATTTACGACCCTAATATAACAAGAACGAAATAAGATTTTGGAAAACAACATAAATTGTATGATCATTAGCTTCATTGCTTTTGGATTAATATGGGCACTTAATACTAATACTTAATATTTGATTTTCTATTGTTAACAAAGTTTCTAAATATCTTTAATAGTCACACTTGGACATGTTGTTATTTAAACCTAAGACAAGAAATTATATATGGGAATCGATTACATAGACTGTGTAAACCATTAGCTTCGACATTTGATATCGGGTTTTTTATCCTTCAATTCCAGTCTGATGTTACACCAACAAACAAAGTTTCTAAATATCTTAAATAGTCACAATCATCAATGTAAGAGAACTTTTTAGCAATGTCTGTGGACATAAAATTTTAAACTTTCCTCGGGAAATCAACTTGTTAAATAAAATATAATCGTTTTATCGTGTGTAATCCAGTGTTTTATTTATAAATTTTCTGTGATATAACTGGTTTTTATCAGTTTTATTAAAAAAATTTAATTTTACATTTTAATAGTTTGTGTAATTGATAATATTGTATCTTTTACTTTTTCTAGACGCGAAAAGCTACAATAATTCACTCAATCACTCATTCACTTAAATAGTCGCAGTTTGGACATGTTGTTACTGAAAGAAAATATACATTGAATCGATTACATTAATTTTGAGAAACCATTACCCTCGAGACTTCATATAGGTTTTATATTCTTCGAGTCTAGTCTGATATACGAATAAACAATGTTTCGAAATATCTTAAATAGTCGGTCATGTTGATTTTAACGACCGAAAAAGAAATTTGATTACATAAATTGTTTGAAACCTTTAGCTTTATCACTTTTCTGTAAATACAGTCATATAGTCTAGTCTGTTTCTACATATTATATACCATTATTTTATACACCACAACAATGCAATGGGGTGTGAATAAAAATTATGAAAACCTCGGGATGAAAAAAGTTAGAGAAATGATAGCTGAAGGTAAAATCAGATAGATGGTATTGCTCGACTTCTTAACGTTTTGGTCGTCATTTAAATATTGTTGACAAATATGAAGTTTCTGCATCAAAATGTTCTATGAATAATTTCACGTCTCTTAGGTCCATGTTCCTTTTATTCATAATTTTGATTTCTCACGCGGCTAGTATGTATAGCCAGGCAAAATCTGCTTACCCTTCTGGAGCACCTTGTTTAAATTCTGTAATAAAAACTAATTTTTACTGAATGCAATAGTTTACAAAGTTTTTATTTCGGATTTGTGATTAAAATATAGATCTTTGCTTCACAATTTTTGTCCAAACACTACTACTGAGGAATTTAATTCCGAAACGTTCATCTAGTTCTGTAAAATGAAAACTGGTATCAAATTAATGGTGGTTTTAAGTATGCATTTACAGGAAAATTTGATTCTTTAATTTATTATGAATCTACGAGAAAATAATAAAAACGTGTCAAAATAACAATCATGAAGCAAAGAAAAAAGGTTGAAACTGACGAATTAGGTTAAACAAGTGAAATTCCACCAAGGAATTGAGGCCAGGTCTCCGTAAGGGTAAGCATCTCCTGTTTAGCTAACTATACCCGCCAAGTGTGTAATACAAATTAAATAACAGGAACATGAAAGTATGGTACGTCAAATATGTTCAAAGAAATCCTGGACACAAATATTTTAGTTGCCTTAATAAGCCTTAGTTTGCAATGTTCGAGGCATCAGTCTAAATATAAAGCAGAACTTTGGGAATTAATCTAACCTCACTAGGATAGATGCCATTCACATAGTCGCCAAATTTAGGATTGTTAAGAGACAGAATGTCATCTATATATCTGTATGTGGAGTTTGATGATTTGGCTTCTTTTCAGATTAAACAAGGATCTGCATAAATTCTGCTTCATTAGAATCAAAATGAAATCATCAAGCAACGATACACAGTTTGTACCAATTTGTATACCGATTGTTTGCTTGAAAAGTATTATGTCTATCAAAAAAGCCTATGTTTTGTTGATGATATCTTCAGTATATTTTGCTTTGAATTCGTATGATCTTGACAAAATAGCCAAATTCCTGTTCAGCATTTGTCATTTGTATAACTTGGCTTACCGGTTTTGTAAAAGAATGACAAGTGATTCATTAGTTTAAGATGTTTGAGGAACAATGATGTAAAGTGAAGAAAAATCAAATGTATCCAATTTTGAAAAATATTGTGATAAAGGCCATAAATAATTTTGAAAGCCGTGGTTAGCCTATTCCAGTCAACAATTTCTTATTAAGTAGTTTTTATCGTATAAATACAGATATATAGGTTTACCATATGCACCCACAAAACACACTTCGCAATAACCATAACTAGTCAGAACACGTGGAAACAAAACAATTAAAGAGCAATACATACAGAGACTAGAGACTACTGATGATAACACTGTCGATTAATGATTTTGAAAGTTATGTTGTACTTTTATCAGTTCCCACACATCTATCCAACAGACATATTTGGCCTTTCTACATCCTGTTAACGACTCCTTCTTGGTGGACACAAACTACTTATGGTAGCAGTTGATTACTACGTGACCTATATCCAGTATTGTCTTCTTATTTAGACGTAATCATTGTCAGAGACACTCCTGAACTGTTAAATCTAATGAAATTGTCTTTTCTTCAATTAAATACATAATAGGGCTAATTAAATTGTTTGTTGTTTCAACAAATGAGAATGCCTATTAGTGTCTCCTGAGGTGTTTCCTTTTGTAAGAAAATGACTGGAAATTGCGAAATTTAAAATAATTGTCGAAAAAATCTAATCAAAGATTTCCTGTTCTAGAAAAAATCACAATCAATACTCCTTAACGTGGTATTAAATTGATGTAATTCAAACAAATACACAATTACAATTACATTTGAAACGATTAGTCCTGGCATGTGGTCGTGTTTTTTTTCTGTGTCGAGTCTGGAATAAATTCAAAAAGATCATCATTATTAAGTAATTTGTCTGGTGGCTTAGTTTTACATACTAAATTTCTTTTGAATCTTTTTTAAATGGTTTTATTTTCAATTTTATTGTATAACAGCTTGTTTTAATAATTAATTAGTAACATATTAGTTATCGATTCTTTTTTATCAATATTGTCGCGTATTTGGTCTCCATTCTGTCTGCTTAGTTTATGTAAATCATATTACCTCGATATTTCGTTATTTGTGCGTGCCTGTTGTTCGCCAGTCATCGAGAACTATTACATATATTTTCAATTTTTCTCCAGAATCAGTGAGACAATGTTATTGAATTTTTTTAATAGATAATTGTTTTTCAATACCCAATCAGGTTAACCTAATTGGTTAACCTTGACCTTGACCGATACTCATTGCCACAATCGCCTTTAATACTGAATTTTTCAAAACATCTTTTTGTCAGAAAATGGCTAGGAATACTGCAGATGTTAAAATAATTGTCGAATAAAGTCGATCACAGATATACTTTTCTGGAATATAATATAATCAAAATGTTAACCCAATTCCTCAGCGTGGTATTAAAAATTCAAACCAATACACAATACCAATAACATTTGAAACGATTAGTCCTTGCATGTGGTCGTGTTTTTTCTGTTTTGAATCGGGAATGAATCCAAAAAAATCATCATTATCAAGTCATTCGTCTGCTAGCAGCTGAATTATAATTAAACGTATTAATATTAAATTTCTTTTGATTTTTTTAAAATGATTTTATTTTCAATTTCATTATATAACCGCTTGTTCTTATAATTAATTAGTTACGGGTTAGGTTAGTTATTGTTTTTATCAACATTGTCGCGTACTTTTGTATTCGTATTCGCCTTCTTCTTTCTGTCTGCTAATTTTTTGTACATCATCTGATCGAAAACGGTTACACATATTTCAAAGTTTTCTCCATAATCAGTGAAACAATGATAGTGATTTTTAATTCATGAATAATTGTTTCTCGGTGCCCTTTCGAGTTACAGAAATTGGTTAACAATGACCGACACTGATTGCCATAATCGCCTTCAATACTGGTTATTTAAAACATCTTGTCAGTTTCACAATTACTCCTGAACTAAGATTTGCCTTAAATTAGACAAACTTGATAATTTTGTAATTGCTTAAGATACACACAAATTGCAGTTATGATTCCTAAGATCAGAACAAGCTGCTGATAACTTGTTTATATACTATACATGTTATACCAGGGTTAATTTTAAAACATTTAATTTTGAAACAAAATTTTCAAAGGATTGAAAAAGAACCCCACTTCTTAATGTGGCATGCAATCAATGTAATTTAAACAAATTTACAATAACAGTTACATTTGAAATGATGTCCTTGCATGTGGTCGTGTTTCGAGTCGGAAGTGTTTTGAGAATCATCTTTATCAAATAATTTGTCTGGCAGCTGAATTTTGAATAAAAATATCAATATTAAATTTCTTTTGAATATTTTTTAAATGTTTTTTTTTTCAATTTCATTGTATAACCGCTTGTTTTTATAATAATAAATTGGTTACGGATTATTTATGATTTTTTTTCAACATTGACTCGTATTTTTATATTCGTATTCGGTCTCCCTTCTGTATGCTTACTTTTTGTAAATCATATGACCGTGAAGTTTTGTTATTTTTGTGTACCAATCGTTGTTTGTCGGTCATCAAAAACGATTACACATATTTTCATTTTTTCCAAAATCAGTGAGACAATGATAGCTATTTTTTATGGATAATTGTTTGCAAATGTCTTTCAGGTTTTAGAAATTGGTTAACTTTGACTGACACCGATTGCCACAATCGCCTTAAATACTGACATTTTTAAAGTCCAGCCATTGTCCAGGAGCTTTTAACTTGATCAGGATTTTTAATTAAGTCATCTACAGACTTCATAATCAATTTAGCATGCAATGATTTAATTACAGATAAACTTAAATTCACTTTAACGTCCTTAAGATTATAGTAATGTTCAAATTGAGCAAATGTGATCAGACATTAAAAAAGTTTTTGCATTGCACTGATGCTCTCGATTATCAAAAGATATCCATGAGAGAAAAAGTAAGCTAACGGTTCCGTTCCGTTTTCCGGCAAGAATTTTAAGACAGTCTTGTACCTCGCAAAATAAAAACTACAGAGTCGCGATCACGCGAAAATTAAAAGTGGCGAATAAATATTCACGCGAAAATTAGATGACCCCAAAATTTTTCAATCTGCAGTATATACATATCATACCAGTTTTAATTTTACAGCACTAGACCGGCCGTTTCGGAATACATTTCCTCAATATTGCTTGGACCAAAATTGTGAAACAAAAATTTCTTCAAAAAATTGAAAAAAGAACCCTATTCCTTAACGTTGTATTAAAATCATGTAATTTAAACAAATACACAATATCAATTACATTTGAAACGATTTGTCCTTGCATGGTGTCGTGGTTTTTTTCCTGTTTTGTGTTTGGAGTGAATGCAAAAACATAATCATTATCAAGTATTTTGTCTGCTTGCAGCTGAATTATGGTTAAAAAAAATCAATATTAAATTTCTTTTGATTTGTTTTAATGGTTTTCATCGCTTGTTTTTATAATTAACTAGTTACGAATTAAATATTGATATTTGTTATCAATATTGTCACGTTTTGTTTTGTATTCGTATTCGCTCTTTGTTCCGTCTTCTTAGTTTTTGTACATCATCTGACTTTTCGTTGTCGTTATTCGCCAGTAATGGAAAACAATTACATATAATTTCCAGAATCAGTGCGACAATAATACTGGATAATTGTTTGTCAATGCCCTTTTGAATGGATAATTGTTTGTCAATGCCCTTTTGAATGGATGATTGTTTGTCAATGCCCTTTCAGGTTAACCTTGACCGACACTCCACAATTGCCTTCAATACTGACATTTTTTAAATATCTTCTTGTCAGGGAACAGGTTCTAGTTTCACAATCATTGCTAAAAGACTAAGATTTGTCTTAAATCTGTCAAATTTGATACCATAATGATTTTATAAACATTTAAGATACATAAGAATTCCAGATTTGATTGTCATTTGTAAAACATATTATATCGAGTGTTAATTTTACAGCACTAGACGACCGTTTTGGTTTTCTGTCTTGAAAATTAGGAAAATTGAGGTTCTGAGATCTAGCAAACTACATTATAATATGCTGGTATTAGCTACATTGCAGAATCTTCATTGCAAAACACTATACATGTATTGGGAACTATGATATTGTGGGCAAGGATAACTGGATTTCATTTTACGGTGCGTCACTATTGTTTTGGGAGATTGCAGTGGACATATTGCGAGATTTTAGTCATTTTTCCTGAGGGGAAACCACCCTTATTCATTAGTAATTTTAAGCAAACAAAAACACTGTACCTCATCAAAATAGTTGAATATTTTTTCTAGGATTGGCAAATTATACCACCATGGTTTGTCAGATAGATCTATGTAAGCTTGTTAAAAAGAAACATAGCTCCTCAGATTAACAATAAAACCACAGAGAAGAAATAAATAATCTAATACAGATGTCACATTGTCATAAATTGATATATTCCCGTTTGTCTCTTCAATATATGCCCTTATATATGTACATATTGATGTTGAAGTTTCTACAATGATATCAAGGGTGTCGTGCAGAAAATTATTCACAAAGGTGTGATTATTACTCAAAATTACCACATAAATGTGCAAATACCATTTATTACAATGTTAAATGTGCTGACATTCAAATCATTTCTGCAAAATAGTACACTATTTGAAACTAATATACAAAAATCAGTTGCTGATGTCTAAAAATTGCACGACGTTGAATGTAGAATCTTTCATAAACATAATACAAAGAAGACTGTATCCTCTTAATTGAATTTAGTTGAACAAAAAAAAAAAAAAAAAAAAAAAATCCATGTCCAAAGCATGACCCAAAACAAAGTAAAATCTTTTGAACTGACAAATTAGGTTAAACATGCGAACTTCCAGAAAAGTGAAGTCTGTCGCTCCGGAAAGATAAGCAGCTGCAAGTACATTGAAAGCAGTTAAAGCAATCAATGCCACAAATATGACAAATAGAAAGTGCGTCTAGTGATGCACATTAAAATGTAAACAGGTTGGTCAAGTAATAAATAAATAAACCAGCAATGACAAGGAACAATATGTATTTAAAACTGCCGGAAGACACTCACGGGACTTAATAATGACTTACATATCGCATTACAATATCAGATAGTGTGTTCCGTATGATTTATGTCCTATTAATATTTTAATGTCATTTGAGTGACCACAGCTATATTGATTTACTTTGCGCTGTTAAATTCTTTCTATATAGAGTATTTTTATGCGTCTATTGGATATTTAGTAAATGTAGTTATTTTTGTGTGGTGAAAATTTTCTATGTTTGAAAAAAAAACGAAAACCCCCCTCTGGCTATTTTTGATGAAACTTTATTAGTGACACAATAATGGCTAAAATCGCAAAAAAAACTTGCACAATACCAACAATGTGATTTCCCGAAAATGTCCACTCGCAAAAAACACGTTTACGGTACTTATAGATATTAAATATTCCATATTGACTTACTATTTGGCATCTCCAATCAAACTAGTACGTACTAAGTAATGATTTTTTGCGGTCCAGCAATCGTTAGGTTAAATTCTGGGATTAGTGGAAAAGTTGGAGCGTCTAGAAAAAACTAAAATCTGCGGTAAGGTATATAATAAACCTTCTTACACTAGGAATTGAAAAAAGAGGTGCCGTGATCCGTATATTGGCCCCTCGTTGCAAAAGAATTCACATAGGTGTATCAAAGTCATTAAGATAGATAATCATTCAACAAGAGATGGTTAGTTAATTAGTAAACCCTATCAGCGTTTGTTCTGGTCCAAAAATACCTTTCCATGTCCAAACCACAATCCAGAAACAAAGTTAAAACTTTGAAGCTGGAAAAGTAGGGTTTTACCAGGGAAGTGAGGCCGGGTGCTCCGGAAGGGTAAGCACCTCCTATCTACATCAATCATTGGCCTTTCGTTAGCGACATAATTGATGTGGAAGTCTTAACATCAAGCAGAACTAGAAGAACCAATGTATCTTTTATTTCAAGCTTACATGGATACATTGCATCCACATAATCTGCAGCATAAAAAGTATAAATCGATTGAACGTCTCATATATATATATATCTTGATATGGAGCTTTTACAATGTTCTGTGTAAAATCTACTGATATATTTTGATTTTTTACATGTAGTTACTCAGCTAGAATGATTATTCAGATAGAACAGTCATTCATCGAATCTTTACTTTTAAATTGCAGATACGTTTTTCTCATCATACAATAACATTTACCTTATGAACTTGCGCTTAAAAAGTACTGCCATAAAAAATAAAACTAAATAGATCTTGCAGCTTTTAGGCATTCATTCTGTTTTTACATACGTTCTATAACACAAGTGTAACTATATATGACATCAAAATCCCCCACTCTAAAATTAACATCCTGTTTAGTATCGGGCAAAACTGTATCGAGTTACATGTATGATCATGCTAAAGGCTATCTCTTTTCTTAAATAACAAGATAAGGATCATTACCACGATTCATTCAGTTTCTCAATGTAGTATATTTCGTCAACATGAAATATGAATATGTTGTTTTGCTCTTTGCCAACCAGCCATATTTAAAGATCAATTTCTATAGTAATCAGTAGAGTTGTATAAAATGAAGATGTTGGAAGTGTATTAAATTTAATTGTAAATATCATTATGTCAATATTTTTCCAAATATCTGTTAAAAAAGCCTAGAGCACAGTAGCTGTATTAGGTCTTAATGAAGACTAATGGTTGTATCTCAAATTTGTGTCAAATTACACGGAAATGATCAGTGTATAACATCGGTAATCTAAGCTGTAATATGCTGTCATTAGCAAAAAACGACCCATTTACCATCATAGCATTGTATTACATATTACACTAGTTTTAATTTTACAGCAATAGTCGGTCGTTTCGGAATACAACTCCTAATCAGTAGTGATGGTAACAATCAAACCAAAATTGTGTTTTCAAGTTGTGATGAGATACCCAAAGGAACAACATGTATTTTACCAAATGCAAGAAAATACTTTGCATGAGGGAGTATACCTTAGTTTTTTAGGAATTTCAATTGTTTCATAAGAGATAATGTTTTGACCACAAATGTACTTAGAAATGTTCCCAAGTTGTTTAAATTTACATTTAATCAATATGTTGTGGTCAGGATACCTGTTATAGGTAAACAACATTGACCTGTCCGCTTGACCTTTGATTTAAATATTCATTATGGATAGGTAAATGTAAGTAAAGGGATCCCGCTTGTATATTTCGTCTACCTGATGTGAACACTAATCAAGGGCAACATGTATATGTATTAACTGCGAATCCTACCGCTACCCATGTATTGGGTGACTCTCCAATAAAAATCTTCCTAATGAAAGGTTAAACGGAAGGTCAAAGTTGTTTACCTATACATCAAGGAAACGACATTTGACAACAAGTGAACTAAGAAATTTATTCTACATTTATTGCACAAATTTACATTTAATAAATACTTTGTAGTTTGACACTTTAAGTTATGTTTGGTCAACCAAAGCTTATGAAACATCCCAATAAATAACGGAATACATTTTTTATATTAAACTAATTAAAATTGGATATTTGACCATCACTGACTTAGTAAATATGAACAAGCCATTGTTTTGTCCAATTATCTCGAGTTTAAACTTATTATACCCAGCATAACCTTACTTTGATTGAAATCGTAATGTCTGTCCGTATGACCATGCGTCTGCTTGTATAAACATCGTTTCCTGTTGGTATATATTTGTTTAAGCTTGGTATTCCATTTTAGGCGAAAGTAATTGTGCAACCGAACGGGGTTAATAAATATATGTAGTATACTAGATTTATGTATGTATGTCACATACAGTTCAAGATAATCAAAAACAAACATACTAATCCATGTCCGAATCACAATCCAGAAGCAAATTAAAAACTTTGGAACTGACAAGTTAGGTTAGACACGTGAACTTTCACCAGGAAAGTGAGGACGGGTGCTCCGGAAGGGTAAGCATCTCCTGTTAAGCTAGCTAGACCCGCCACGTGTGTAATCAAAATTATGTGAAAGGAACATGGAACTATGAGAATAGATCAAGGGCAATCCTGGACACGGAGACATCAAACTTATCAACAATACTGTGCTGACGGCCATAAAAGTTTTTGAAGGCCTTGATAAACCTAGGCTTGCTAAATCCCTGAGTCAACAATTTATCTGCAAGCAGCCTGCTTCGTTGTACAAAGTCCCCGTAGTGGGAACAAACTCTACCATGGCGTATTAATTGGGAAACAAATGCACCATAAGCAGGAGAAGCAGGTATATTGCTGCCAAAAAGGTAAGTTGACAATGGAAAATTTGAAGTCATCACGTTTGTCATAAAGTTTCAAATGTAGCCTTTCGTGTGCGTCGTAATTCAGGTTTAAGTCTAAATATGTAGCAGAACGTGAGGAATCAGTCGTGTCTTTTATTTCAAGCTCACTGGGATAGATGACATTTACATAGTCTTCAAATTTAGGATTGTCAAGAGACAGAATGTCATCTATATATCTGTATGTTGAGTTGAATGATTTGGCGACTGTCTTCTCTCCAGATTTAACAAGGTTCTGCATAAATTCTGCTTCATAAGAATAAAGAAACAAATCAGCAAGCAATAGTGCACAGTTTGTACCCATTGGTATACCGATTGTTTGCTGAAAAACTATATTACCAAACACAAATATGATAACAATGTCGTAGATGGTGCATGAGTACATGACAAATGACATTATATTTTTTATTTTGTATCAAAATGAAAGCAAACTAATCCATTTTCAAATGTTTAACAGTATAGTTTATGACAATTAAATCATAAAATGATAATTAAAAAAATGTTCTAAAAAGCATAATGCTAAGGACATAAAAAGGCAAAACAAAAAGAAAAAGAAACATATATAAGGAACACTTGTTATTTTTCAAAAAAACAGGTTCTTTTTTACCCGCACTTATGTTAATTCCTAATGGTAATGTTATAGGATAATTGGAGGGCCTCTGGTATCTATTGATTAACAGGTCATCCATAAATATCAGCCTAAATTAGATAATGCAATACATATTAAGTAGACATATATTCTATAATTCTTAAGACTTGCATAGTATATATATATACTGGACGTTCTGAAGTTCATAAAAATTGAGGATGTTATGGGCAATTGGAGACAACATCAATTCATAAGTTCATATTTAATGTAAAAAACTTTAATCTAGAGAATGTGGTTTCTAATCACTTGTAATGAATATTGCTTTGTGTCATATTGAAGACTCCTCATTTCAAAATTACCAAGAATTTGTTTCCAATGATACCGAAGATGATAAAAGTACCGCGACATGTTCTGCATAGCCCATTTTTAATCTTTCAATTTGAATTTAGAATGATATTTTTTTATCTTTCTTGAGCATTTAGTCGGTAACGTGAAGTATTAAAATCACTGCTCTTACGCCCTCTCTATATTTCATTATAATCATTGACTACATTGACAAAATAATTAAGCAATGACAAATTGAAATAACTTAAACTATTTTCTTCCCGTGGCATCTAGTTAAAGTGGTGACTAAAAATTTGTTCGTTTGTATTTATGCATTATTAAAATTGAAAAATCACGATATCGGATATTTGAGGTTTATAACAAACCTATTTCATATCGTGTTCTAATGCCTCCCTTTATAATCCTTTTATTTAGCACAACAATTATCTAAAACTCAAATCGTTGTAAAACAATGAAATTTTATCCTTACTGATTAATGGTTATAAAGCTAAGATTACATTGATGATAGACAGCAAAGAGTAATTTTATTTCTTAATCCAGATTATAAATATGCAATTCAATAGTTTGAACGTGTGAAAAGTAACAAAAACTAAGTAATTGTTTAAGATAATTCTCAGTTACATAGACGAAATGTGCATCAGTATGGTCGAAAACAACAGCGACGATGACGCCAACACATTGCATCAAATAAAAAAAATATTATTTACAACGGTTAACCTTAATTGTTCAGTCTCTCAGAGCATTGGCCCCACTCCTGGTGAATTTAAGTCGTTAAACTTAAGTTATCAATTGTCAAAGATTTAATTGTGCTTTGAAAATATGATTTTGACATATTAGCTTTGGAAAATTTAATGTGATATTCACATGTTACATATGCAGTTGAAAACGTAATACTTTGTACATTTGCCTTTAAGTAGGTTTACGACTATTCATACTGCGAAAATGGAATCAGAAACATTACTTTGCTAAATAGCATTTAGTAAAAATGGGATCAGAAACATTACTTTGCTAAATACCATTTAGTGATAGGGTCATCCAGCTAATTCTTATAAAGGGCACCTTCTTCTCTAGAACTTGCAATATAAAAAAAACTGTTTAAGAAAAGTCTTTTATTGGAAATCCCGGAGATTGTCGTTAGGAAGTTCAGAAGAAAATAGATAATTATTTTAGTGCTACGTAGCATCTAGTCACTTAGGGTAAAGGGAGACCGCGTTGGTGTAATGGATAGGACGTTAGTCTACAAACTCAGGGTCTCTTACTTTTGTAAGTTCGGGTCCCGCTCATACCACATGTGGTGGAGTGAATTTTCGTTGCCGTTGGCCTTTACTGCTTCAGCCGGTGTCAGTATAATGCGACTGGGAGAGCGGTACGCTTGTCTGAGACATACTTACTCGGAGAGCTTGCATCTTCAAATTCCCCCAAGTGCTTGCTGGTACCATAAAAACAGACGGACCATAAAACACACTCGTACTTTTCATGCATACACGATTAAATCATAGAAATTAATAAAAATAGCAACTAGCTGAAAATTGCTGATGCGACTTAAAGCAACATTCAACAACAACTTTAGGTAAAGGGAATATGTGCGAATTTATGTGCCATTTTGCAGACTTCTCTTATTTGACTGATTCAATGAACATCTCCATTCAAGCCACAGATAATTAAAGTGTTACGATCGGTATATGATATGGAAGGTCACTTGACTAGTTATTAACATATTTACAATCATAAAAAAGAACCAAATATTAAACACTTTCAATTTTATATGTTTGTATGGAAAAAATTCCAATTTACAGATAAACCGAGTCAAAAGTATGGCGGACCCAATTGAAAATCCCTGGATTAATCCCTTAAAAACCGTTCAACCTCCTTTTTCTGTTTGTATTTTTGCAAATATCAAATTATTAGAATTAATTAAAACCATTTTCTGATATCAGATAATTGTTATCGATGACAAACCTTAACAACATCGTGTTTTATTGATTAAGTATATATTTTTCATTTTAGACAATCATCAAAAATACAAAGGTTTTACAACAATGCAATTAATACTCGCTGAGAAGGTTTTATGATAGCCAAAGAGGATTGTATTTTTAAATCTAGATTATAGATTTGTAATACAATAGTTCAACATGTGTGAGAGAATATTAAAACATTAAGTGATCGTACAGAACGTAACAGACAATTACGCAAAAGTATTAATTTGTTGACGTCTATCTAAACCTGCAAAGTTTAGAAACATGCGTAAAAGAACGTTTTTTATTGGAAATTCCGGACATTGTCCTAAAAAGTTATTAACGAGAACATACAACTATTTTTGTGCTAGGAGGCGTCTAGACACTTTTGTAGAGGAGATTTTGTGACAAGTTGCAGATTTTATCACATATGACTGATTAGGTAAACGGAGATAGTCCAGGTATTTTGATCGGTTTTTGATATTGCACGTTCTGCCAAGCCAATCTATTTAATATTTCATCCTGTTTTGGTTGCATTTGAGATCTATAACAAACCATTGTCAGATTTCATTGTTTCAGTTTATTATACCCCCTCTTAAAAAGTAAGGGGTATGTATATAGTGATAGGGGTGTCCGTCCGTCCTTCCGTTACACCTTTTGGTACCTATCTCTTATCCGCAACTCCTCCTAAACCCTTCAATGAATTTTCATTAAACTTTCACACAATCTTTGTGATATAATGTAGATGTGCACATTCTATTTTAAAATTTGATCCGATGGATTTTTGGGAGCGGGGGGGGGGGGTATTTTTTCTGAGCTTGAAGCTCACAGTTTTTCTAGTTATTTTTTATTTTAGACAATAATTATCTAAAATGCAATCGTTTTAAACAATTAATTAATTATATTTATCCTCGATGATAAGGTTTTATAAAACTCAGACATCATGGATGGTAGCCAAAAAGGATTCTATTTCTAAATCAAGGTTATAGGTTTGTAATACAATAGTTTCATCGTGTTCAAAATATTACAAAATAAAATTATTATAGACAATTACGAAGAGGTATCAAGTTTTACTAGTCTAGTCAATCTAATAAAAAATAGGGTCGAACCTCAAAGTAATTGCAACAGAATAATATTTTTATGTGATTGTTTTCAGGAATGGTGTTTTTATCCACCATAAAAAATCTACCAATTTCAATCAAGTGGAAATTGAGTTTTTTGCCAATAAAAGTTGCCAATGGCATTTTCTATAGAAAGGAAAGATAACTGTATTTTGATCCTAAATTTTACACAGAAATTTTTAAAAACTTTTTAAGTACTCTGCTACTTCGTGAAGAACAGGCTAGAAATCAAGATGGAAATGTATGCATAGACTTAAAATAAACCATCTAGACGATTTAGATGATGACAACTGCATAACTAGTTGTTATCTTTACATAATTATGTACATTTGGATATAAACTCAGCTCACTATAGTCTATTTTGCAGGAGAAACTTGCCTTTCCGCAGCACCCTATCTTACTTTCCTGGTGGAAGCTGACGTGTTTTTGCTGTTTTGTGATTGTTTGTTTGGCACGGATTTGTATTTATTTTTGTATTTTAAGTTAAACCATGCTTGTTTTACAGCTTTCTTATTCATTGGAAATAAAAATAGAATAAAATTTTAGGATATATAAGGGGTTTTTCCAACCATCACTAAAAGACGTTTTTTAGCATTTGTATCATATGTCATGTTTTTCTACCGGAGGCACAATGTGTTTATTGAGTCTAACAAATTTTAAGAATAAGATCATTACAAATCAGTGAATGTATTTTTAATAAAGTTAATATATTATACATAATTAGAGATGTATGCTATAAACGATATTTCATATCGAAGTTCAAATGAACTAGAATTATGTCCTTCTGACTATCAAATAAATACTTTTTTATTGCTTAATATCTTTTGTAATTCTAACCAAATGCTCTAAAATAGAAGCCAAAATAATTATCTTTTGTTTTTTAACTTTTTTAACCTTATATGAAATTAAAAAAAACCATGGTAATCTTGTATAAAGCAAATAAAAATACGATCTGAAAATCATAAAAACTCTATAATTTGTACGTGCTGGATAGAATGTTCTCGCATATATGTGACAGATTAATCTCAGGGGATAGGTGGTACGGTATTTTTTCCCACATCGCACTTCGCGTTAGCACGTGTTGGTTTTCTCAGTACAACGGGGACGATTACTTTTCCTGTAGCAGTAAGAGATGTCATTCATGATACGAGGAATGTCATTAACATATTACAGCTAATCCCATAACAATTGATTTCTATAATTTTTAATACTTTTTTATTATTATCAGTTGTTATGAACGTTTTCATTTTGACCAAGAAGTACATGTACATATATAAAAAAGAAAATGTATTTTGTTGTTATTTATTATCGCGCAAGTTCACATTTCTGCTCTGAGCGACACGTTATTGATGACGTGACAGCATTACGCCATACATGTATTCATCCGCTAGCAAAACCTTTGCTTTGTAGTGACTTTAGGCTACAATGTACAATCTATTTGCGAGAAAAATTATCAATGACTCGTTTCAGCCGAGATAAGAAAATTCCAATCTTGTGGTCAGGTGTTTTAATCTCAAACTCGACAGAGCCTCGTTAGAGTTGAAATATCTTACCACTCGATTTGAATTTCCTGATCTCGGTTTGAAACTTGTCATAGATTTTCTTTATTAACAATATTTTGGCAGAAGAACGTAGACTGGTGTCTGATTTTATTGTTCTTTGCTAAATATTACACTCGTGTGGCGCGAGATCGATACAGTTTAAACCAATATTACAGTACTAGTATATCAATTTTTAATTAGGAAACCTGTGTACAAATATGTGTTATCACCAAACACAAAATTCTGATCCATACTCATATCATGTTCTCTACACAAAAAATCCGAGGATGGCAAATCTCGCTTTTCTAATAAGTACTTCCGATACAATGAATCATGTTCAAGGTCAGATACAAAAACTGTCCTCTGTAGCATTTGTATTGTTAAATTGAGCTATTGTCCGTTTACTCGGCTGGAGAGAAAGGAATAATGCTAATATCTCAAAGATTTGAATGGCACGGTTAAAAATCAAATAATCATTTACTTACATGAGCCGAGTCGTTGCTAATAATTCTTATTTCGATCTAATCCGTGCATTTTAACTCCTTTAATGCATCAAAACGTGTTTTGGATTGGTGTTTACAATGGTAAAAATTTTGACAAAATGGCGGAGTCTTTCCTGTGACGTAATGATGACGGAAGAATTTATTATTTACGTAGGTTCGCGAGGGGTACAATGAAGGATAGTTCAAAGGTCGGGTTGAGTGAAAAAGTTTGAATTTACGTCAACTTTTTCAAAAGTTTGAAAATGCAGAAAGGTAGTTCACTCTATTACTTTATTAAATCGATTTTCGTCATCCCAGTTACGCAAAAACCAATCCGTTCTTGAGATGCACTAACCTACGTAAATAGTCGACTCTTTCGTCATGACTACGTAACATAAAGAACCCCGCCATTTCCTAAAAAAGATTACCATTGTAAACACAAACCCAAAATATATTTTGTCGCATAAAATAATATATTAAGCAAGGATGGAACCGAAACAGAAATTTTCAGTTACGACTCGGCTCATGTAAGTAAAAGAATCATTGATTTGTGCCCGTCGTATTGAAATTTATAGAGTATTTTGCGATCTTGCTTTCTCCGAAATAGGCTAAATAAACAGTAGACTCGAGCTGCTTGCTCTTTCGGTACATCCGGGTTCAATTCCCTGGTGGCAGTTCAGGTGTTTTTATTTTTTGAAGTTTTCGCTTTGTTTTGAGATTAATATTTGGACATAATTCAGTTTGAGAATGTTTGTCATTTAACACTTGTATGGTCATTTAGAATTGCGAGAACAGCATTATATTAATGCTGTTTTTTACATGAAGTTAAAATTTTTATGAATTGGAAAATAACACAATTATCTTACTTCTGATTAACAGCCGCCACTAAATCACCACACAGATACCTTAAAAAATTCTACTTGTCAATACCCATTGCAACCATACCACAATGCTCAATAATAATAGAATAATAGAATCTTACACCAGTAACAGGGTAAGAAAGAGATATCTAAAATGAGAATTAATATTTTCTTGTCCAGAACGAGCTTTAGCGAGCTCTGGACATTGTAAAAAGTCATCCGAGTTTGAGATATCTCTGTCTTATCCTGTTACTGGTGTAGGATTCTTTTTCTCACGCATTTGCAACATAAAACATTATTTGTAAACAAAAATTTGCATCAAATGTTCAGTTTTCATGTCACCATCCATGCCTACTGAATATGACGTAATCAGTTTTTGTTGACGGTCTCACGTAAAATTATTATGATGTCATCAATTAAGTGTGTGTAAATGATTGTGACGTTGAAAAATTGTTGGTAGACTTATTTGTTTATAACAGTAGTTATACTTTGATCATTTATGTCGTGAAAATGGCCACCAGGTGGCGCTTCAGAACTTCTTAAGCAAGTCGAATACCTGCCCTGAAATTTTGGCATGTTGAATGGTTTATGGCTATGTACAACATATCAAAAATTCAATATGTGTTTTCAGGCGATGTGTAAAGTATGGAACTACCTTAAGTCCTCTCAACGACAAATCTCGGCTAGTTATAACTACTCGGAAAATTTAGCGTGTAGCCTGTCTCAACCCTAGGGTGAGACAAGGAAATCCCACATGGGTAAAAACAAGGGATTTCCTTGTCACAGGTGTGAGAACAAGAAAAAAAACATAATTATTTTTGCGTTTTATTCAGTTGTGTGGTACTACAACTGAAGTAAATCTAACTATCCCACTTAATCTACAATCAGTGGTCTATAACTATACAGATTGCAAAAATATAAATAACACACATTAAGCCGGGTAACCGTTATAGGAAGAAGAAATGCAGAGTCGAACCCTGGATTCCCCGCACCATCGGCGAGTGATCTACGGGTCGGCCAACTAGTAGTAGGCTACTCAGTTGGTTACATTCGTCCGATGTTATTATTATGTTTCTCGTGGGAAATCTGAACCAAATTTCCTAGGATGGACTTTATATGGCTTGCAAGTGCAAACATTTGCAAGTATCACGTTTGTCACCATGGATCCAAACATGATTCATAAATCTTACGATCGTTACCAAGTTTCACCTTGTCTTTGACGTAGAAAAAACAGCACTAATTGTTAAACCCCATTTTTATCTAGTTTGAGCTGATATGCATGATAGTACAAAATCCTTGGAAAATATCAATTAATTCCTTCCTTTTGTATTATACTAAACCACAATGTGTAAAAATTCTCTATCACCGACCCTCAGGAAGCAAACTAACAAAGCTTATCAAACTATAATCTGTCCAATTAATTATATTATAATTATATTATTAATTATATTAATTCGATAATATTATATTATCTTAACATTTGGTTGTTTAATATATATATATACACTTGTACATAGTTTTACTTAGCATATGTTTTATATTTTGCGTGATTATTATTTTAATTATTTTTAATTACTACATGTAAAGAAATGTTATTTTGTATTAATAGTATATAATCACTCATATTGAAGGGCCTTATGTAAGATTGGCTCAGTCCAAATAAGCAACCCTCGAAAAATAAAGTCATTATTATTATTATTATATATTATTATTATACAAAATGGAATTCGAACCTAGTTGGCGAGAGAGACTGTGATGCCTAAGCAGGCGCTGTTTGTACTAACTCGGCCATCAAAAACTCTCATTTAAAAGTTTTGTTTTGTTTTTCAAATTACAATGTTTGTCTTGAACAACTTGAATTGAATGCGTAGTATAGTGCAATATTAACGAGGTATCCAGGTATTTAACATGGTGTTACAGGTTAAACTACTATTTCAGAATACGGTGTGCACTTATCGGTTCACATTTAATCTGTTACCTGTGAAATTATTCATGTTTGATGCTTCAGATCTTTAAAAAATATATAGACTATCAAATCAGAATCTAATTGCCTTACACTACTTTGTTACCATAAAAAACTGCAGTTAATTGCGAAGTAATTTAACTTTAAGGGAGATCAACTGATTTACTTTGTACTGAAAGCACATAAAATTTCTATTTAACATTAAATTCTAATTGGAAGTAATAATTAAACTTCAATGAAAATGGAATTATTATATCATCTTCCCAATTTATACCCACATCCCACATACTTTAACTTATCTTATACGTTACATTTTAATTGTCTGGTCAAGAAACCATATGCTTTTTTGCTAAGTAGGAGTATCATGGCATGCGGATGTTAGTTATTCCACTAAGCTTTAAACTTACATCTACTTTTTAATTATAACAATTTTATCGAATAATTACGCTAACGGTTAATACCATATGGTAGAGGTTGTTCCCACTACGGGAACTACATGCAAAGAAACAAGCTGCTTGCAAATTAATTGTTTAATCGACGATATTGTATTGTATGCGTAGGCTTATCAAAGCCCTAAATAAAAATTATGACCGACTGACATCATTTTTATGTCTCTTGTCTCAGTACAAAAAGTCTAATGTCTCAGTATCAAAGGTTTCCTTAGATTTATTTGATGTCATGTAGTTTCATGTTGTTTACATTCTCAACTGGCCTATCTTGATTTTGGTCGGGTGTTTCACTAAACATAGCAGTTGTCAAAGTGTTTTCTTTGTTGTTGGATGAACATGGATTGGTGTATTTGGTTTTGATAAATAATTTGAGTTCATGTTTTGTTGTTTCATATCTGGAAGTGTCGAACTAGTTTCAAAATTCAATTTAAATTGCCCTTGTGTTGTATTACTAGTACACATGCACTTATTTAAAATTAATTAAATAAAAACTGATTAAACTAAAACGAGTGCATTAATCAGAATAGTTATATCTTAGTTGCAGGTAATCGTTAATCAGAGCAGCAACATACAATCAATATAAAAAAAAGTTAGTGCGTTTTATTTATTACGCGTATTCATTAAAAATAATGCATTTGTATGAGGGTTGTCATTTTATATGTATTCCTCTGCTCTGCAAACTAATGTTATGTATATTTATACAGTAAAACCTCGATTCATTGCAACCATTTTCGCAGTCACTAGACTTTTGGTGTAATTATTTTATTTTGCGATTTTTTGAGTTCAAATTTAAAATTTTAATTTTATAATCGTTCACAAGTAACTTGAAAAAATTGTGCCCAACCCTGCAGTAATATGCTAATAATGGCCGTATAATACCAAGTGACAAACAACAATAAGAAGAGTTTATAGTTTTTAAACTAATCATAGAATCATTTGGAATCACCTGTAAAGCTGATCAACGGCAAACTGTTAAAGACAAAGTTTTACATTATAGAACTGTGTTCAAAATAATTATGAAGGGAATATGCATACATGTTATTATTGAGAGGATGAAAAAAAACTATCATCTATTAAACACATTTTTATTTACCTAATGTTATTAAATATATATTAGTAAAATTATAATTTAGCCTGAGAAAACATTATGCTTTCTTGATCAAATTGATCATGATGACCTTTTGTTGTAACCCAGAAAGAGTTTCTATTTATTTTTCTTATAATCAAACCCAAAAAAACCTGTCCATGACAAGGAACATCTATAAAATTAAAGTCAAAACTAAAGGGTTTTGAAAAGTTAAATTAGATACAAGATGTAAATTATTAATTGTGTATACTGTTCTTGTCTTTTACATCTCTAAGCTGACATAATTGGCTTTTTCAGTTTACAGAACTTGGAAGATTATAGCACTGAAATTTAAATAAAAACAAACTTACTATTTCATGACCAGATCACAATCCCAAAGCAAAATAAAAACCACTTGTATGTAATCTTTTCACACCGTTTAACGAGAGGATTATACTTATTAATTAACGAATTTCACTAGTGACATATGATTTCGGAAATAATTCCCAAACAAAATTTCAATGATACTTGAAAAGCAGAAGAACGCATCCTAAAAACAACACATTGAAATATATGTTTGATACATCACAACAATATGTGAAATGTAAAAAAGTACACGCTCATAAAAATATTGTAAATAAGTATGATCTCTCTGTATCGAAAGTTCCTCTAAGTATATTTTAACGCCCCGTATGGTTCCATATTCTTTTCATCCTCAATTTGGAAAACACGTGGGGCACAAGTCGCTAACTAAGCTAAAGTGTTTACTCTCCCAGAGCATCCAGTCTCACTTTACTGGTAGTTGTCTTTGTTTTTCATTGTGATTTGAACATGGACCGGTGTGTTTGTTTTTTATGATCTCTATGTCACTTTGATATTAAGTATTAAATGCATCAAATTGGGCGTTATAGAAATAGATCTAGTTCTATCTTTGTCGTTTTAATTAAGCAGTCTGGAAAAGGGACAAACAAAAAGTAATGGTAAATGAGCACTTCAGTGTAATAAACTGAAGACAAGGCAGAATTCAAATTAAATGTTCAGCTAAATATGGAATATGTATAAAATGCAGTTAAAATTTCACTGTGAAATCAAACTACACAAATGCAACAAGGATAAACGAAAATAGTTTTCAAACAGTATTGCTCTTGTTACTTCTGTAATAATGCCTCGGAGCATATCATATCATGCATAATATTTAATATACAAGCACTAAGTTTCTAAATTACGAATCCCTTTGACATTTTCCTGTTACTTTTTGTAATCTTGCTTCCCGCCAGCGTGTATGAATCTCAAATTTTGAAAATTTGCAAACACTGTAATAATTTGAAATCAGCTAAACCATATAAATGTCAAAACCCTAATATGAGGAATCATGGTGTTTTATGCACATGTCAACAAATTTGCACTTTTGTGATGTCTTCTATTATTGGATGTTGGAGGAAACCAAAACGCCTAAAACAAAAACCACTAACCAACTGTAACAATATTTTGCATTAGAATATAGCTAAGTTGGATTCAAAGCCTAGGCAGTAAAACAAAACTAAAAAATTTTTTAAAAATGCATTTGAACGTTTTTCAAGAAAATAAAATGATGTGCATAAAACCATATTCAATGTTATATTTCATTTCTTTTGCATCTTTTTATGATCTGCCCGTGCCGAGGATTACCAAGAATGTATCTGACGTCCCATTGTTCCATGTTGTTTTTATTTTCAATTTTGATTAAATCTGTGCCCTATAAAGTTAGCTGATCGGGAGGCGCTTACCCTTCCGTAGCACCTAGTCTTACTTCCCTGGTAGACATCCACGTGTTTAACTTTATTTGCTAGCTTTAAAGTTTATCCCTTGCTTTGGGACTGTGATTTTGCCATAGATAAGTATGTTTGTTTTTAATCTTATACCAAATGCTGCAATGAAGTCCAAAGGCATCCGACGTCAAGAGTTTCATAAATAAACGTTTTATTGTAAGTTTCTTTTATAATCCTATTGTTCACGTTCTTAGTTACAATGTCAAGGGCATGTTTAATTTTTATTTTATTCCTTCAATACCTTAGTTTGCCGGGTTTTTTACAATTCATAGTTTTACCATCTCGATATAGTCAAAGACATGCTAATCCATGTCCGAATCACAATCGAGAAGCAAAATAAAAACTTTAAAACTGACAAATGAGGTTACACACATGAACTTTAAACGGGTGTTTCGGAAAGTTAAGAACCTCATGTTTAGCTAGCTATGTATACCCACCATGTGTATAAGTAACATACAGCTATTATATGGGACGTCAAATATATCTGGGACAATCCTAAGTGAAGAGAATATGGACTTAGGTGTGTTATTTTCATTACACCACTCGACACATGAGACACTCGAGTTGATTTATCTAGCTCTGTATCGGTAACAAAACGTTTTAAGTAAAACAATACTTTAAGTAAGTAAATGTCTTTTTATGATCATCTTCTCGCTTTTGGTAATGTAGATAACTAGTCCCAAGTGTTTAATGTTATACCTTATGCTTTATTAACATACGAATTATTATTGTTTTGGGTTCAATAAATCATATATCCGTTAACGTTCTAGGTTGTGATTCGGACATGGGTTAATATGTTTGTTTTTTATTATAGCATGAAGACAATGGGTAACTAATTCGATTGATAGGATATCATTCATCTTTATGAGGATCTGTGACATTAGTAACTTAAACATCTACTATTTAGCTAAATACACCCCCATGTGTCACTGTGAAATAAAAGTTGAGAATGAGAGGAACAAGTGACGTCACGTACTAGTATATCTAGGGTAATTTTTAGTCATGTAAAACTAGTGAATAAATAATTCTATATAACTTGCTATCACGTTACACGGCCCCATGTACCCCGTCAAAAATGAATGCACCCTACGCCTGCAGCTCAGTGTACATAACGCTTTGACGGGGTACCTGGGGCCGTGTAACCTGCCAAAAACCCTGTATAACTTATAGTAGCACATGTCGAGATATAGCTATTGGGGGACTGCGTTGAGCCGCTGATACGCAACGATCCATTCGCTAGGTGATAAACTTTCTGCATACCTGTAACTTATATTTCAATGTTCAGTGCTATTTAATGTAACCGAGATATTCTAGAACAGTAGATAGTTTAAAATTTCAAAATCTTAGATTATTTAAATATTTGTAACTGAATTGATTACGGAATATATGTATTTTGAAGATGCAAATAATGAAATAAATAAGGGCCTTTAAATGATATCACCATTTATCATCTTGTAAATGATATCTTGACATATTCAAAAAACCACAATGCTTTGATGCTCATTTTTAATAGTCATTATATTTGCACAGTTAAAACACAACTTATTGTTTATTTAACACGGGAACAAATAAATCACGATAATATGAAAAACTATAAAACCAAGAAAATATTGAATTAAGCAACAAAAGCAGGTGGAAATTAATGATCTAAACAAAGAAAACCAAATTCAGTATCGTACCAGAAATAGAACAAATAAACAAAAACTTAGATAGAGGCAGAAGTTAGATCATCTCTCGGTTTTACTTCACATTTCCATGTTTGGAATAAGATAAGACGTGAGTCTCCGAATCCAGAGGTGTGAGTTTGAGTCCCGTTCAGACTACATGTGAGAAAGTGAATTTTCAAGCCGTTGGCCTGGTTCTCCCGTTGTCAGTATAATGTGACTGGATAGTGGCAAGCTTGTCTATGGTGTTCTTACTCGGTGAGGTAGCACGTTGAATAGGCCTGAGCACGCGCTGGTACAAGACGGGCCATAAAACACACTCGTCTACACATGTATACAGAAACTTGTTCATTAGTTAATCCATAAGAGATGAATAAAGTAGTTCTCGTCGTCAATAGCTGACAAAATTGCTGATGCGACGTTAAACAATATTTAATAACAACATTTCCATATTTTTATATGTGTCGGCTGTATTGCCTTTTTGTGGTTATTTCATTCAAAACCAAACAAGCGTTCCAATTCTCATTTTTGTTTTTATTGTGTACTTGTGGTGGATTTACCAACTAATACATAAAGGATATTTAACATTGAAGTATGAACTTTATTTTTTTTTTTTTTATTTATATTTTTTATTATTTTTAATGACACATTACATGCTATAATCATACAATAAAAAGAGCATAGTATATAAATACTAACAGAAAGACAAATAAAGACATTTCTTAACACAGTTACATGTTTTATATATAAAGGGAGATAATTCACATATTTTGGGTGCTTATAAGGTTATATTAATTAATTCCACATATGTATATGGTAGAAATAATGCCTAATACATATCTAATGGTAGTCTTTAATATTTATTATGTAAAAAATAAAATTGGATACACAAATGGTTAATTGCTTATTTCCTTTTAAGGGAATCCTAAAGAATTTTAAAGGTCATTTGGGGAGGGAGGAGAACAGTTATATCTTAAAACAAATTCATCCAGTGCTTCCAATATTTATCGTATTCTTGCCATTTACAGTTCTTAAACATAATATATTTTCATTGAAAAAATATTCTTGCAAGTAGTTTTGTAAACTAAGTATGTGAACCTCTGATTTTTTCAATTTCATTTTAAAAATATAGTACTTAGTGTGTAAAATTATGAAGTTAATAACTTTATTTGCTTTTAATGACATGGTTTTTCCAAACAGGATTGATAGTAGATCAAGGTTTAGGTCAATTTGTAATATATTTAGTATCCAGGTTTGTAAATCATTCCATAGGGTATGTACCTTTGGGCAATAATAGAACATATGCTCTATAGATTCCTCTATATCTTACATTGATTACAGGTTTTATCTGAAAAAATAGTTTTATATGTTAAATAGGAATTTGTTTCAACTATTCTATGTAAAATCTTGAACTGAAACCACTGAATTGTAGTATTTTGTGTTGTTTTGAATGGAAGTAAATATATGTTTGACCATTTCTGGTTAGCAATGTAAATACCTTGATCAGACCATTTAGATTGACTAGTTGGTGTTTCTATTTCACTTTTGGCAAGAATATGATAAATATCTCTGCATCCTTTTGGAGATTTTATTAGAATTTTAAGATTTGGTGGTATATGGCAATCAAAATAGCTGTTATTTAAGCTATTGTAGTCAAAATTACATTTCTTTAGATAACATCTAACAGTGGTAATCAAACTGTTAAACTCCAAAAAATTTGTGTTTAAGTTGTAAACATTTGAAAAAGAATCATAACAATATAAAATACCTTTCTCGTCAAACAGATCTGAAATAATTCTAATGCCATTATTAAAGTAATGCTTATAAAAAATAGTGTGTTTATCAATCATAATATCTCTATTATACCAGATTTGAGCATTTAGAATATCACTATCACTAAGAGGGGTAGTTTTATGAGTAAAAAAGTTCCAGCTATTGAACACATCTAACCAAAATTTATTATTCAGATTATCTGTAAGTTCTGAGATATATTCTGGACCTAATTTGAAGATGTTATCTAGTTTACCATTACAAATAGTTTCTAATAATCTGTACCATTTTGTATTTGTATATAAAATCTTCTGATCCATGACACTTTTAGAGATTTCAAAAATAAATCTAAGTTAATCATTTTTACACCCCCTTCTTCATAGTTTTGTATCATTACATTTCTCTTTATTCTATCCACCTTTGACTGCCATATAAACTGAAACAGTGTTGAGTTTAAATCATCTACAAATTTAGAGGAAGGGTTTGGCAGACATAAAAGTAAGAATGTTAATTTAGATAAAATGAGGGATTTAAGGATTGTGATTCTTCCTTGAACTGTGAGATTTCTTCTATTCCAAGATTTGATCAGTTTGTTTATTTCTAAAAGCTTATTATCATAATTCAGTGATTCAATTTCACTTATGGTTACAGAAAAATTAATTCCAAGCAATGTGAATTCTTGTGAACCCCAATTTAATTTCCATTTTGAATGGTGGAAAACTTCCTTTGAAAATTTTTTGCTACCTATCCAGATAACTTGTGTTTTTGAAAAGTTAATTTTCAAGCCTGAAATTTTGGCATAATAATCAAGAACATTTAGTGAAGAGTAAAGAGATTTGCCAGAACCATCTAAAAGAAGAGAAGTATCGTCAGCATATTGCGATATTTTGTAAATTTCTTTGTCAATACAAATACCTTTTATATCTTTGTTATTTCTAATATAGATACCTAATATTTCTGCACATAGAAGAAAAATGTATGGACTCAATGGGTCACCTTGTCTACACCCCCTGCCTATTGCAAAGAAGTTGGATAAAAAAACCACTTTGGGTTACTGATGATGATATATTATTGTAGAAAGTATTTACCCAGTGTTTTATAGAGTGACCAAAATTAAAGAAATCTAATACTTGTGAAATAAAATTCCATGATATAGAATCAAAAGCGTTCTCAAAATCTATTAGAAGTAACATACCAGGTATATTTTTATCTTCAACATATTTCATGATATTGTATATTAAACGTACATTTTCTCCAATGTATCTACCTTTTATAAAACCTGTTTGATCTGGGTGGATCAATTTGTCTAACACTGTTTTCATTCTTTCTGCGATACAACCAGATGCAATTTTATAAGAAGTGTTCAAAAGACTAATAGGGCGCCAGTTTTTTAAAAATTGCTTCGGCTTGTCTCCCTTACGTATACAACTTATCACCCTCTCTTTGTGTAGTTGAGAGTTCCCCGCATGCATAGCCATAATTTAAAGAACGTATTACAAAGTGCCCAAATCTATCCCAAAAAACTTATAAAATTCAGTGGTGTAGCCATCTGTGCCAGGACTTTTGTTATTTTTCATTTTCTTAAGGTATGACAATGTTTCTTGATATGTTAGTTCTCCATTTAGACTATTTGACTGTTCTTCACTTAATTTTGGAATATTGTAGTTTTTAAGTCTTCAGACCAATTTTCACTGATATTTTCTGAATGGCTAGAGTACAAGTTACTATAGAATTTTTCTACTTCTGATAATATTTCAGCTTGATTAGTAATAAACTTTCCATCTCCTCTGTCAATTTTGGGTATTATTTTATTTATAAAATTTCTATTTTCAAGGTTACAAAAATATTGAGATGGTTTCTCTCCTTCGTCAATCCATTTAGCTTTTGAACGTAGGACATTTCCTCATTTTTTTCTTCTCTAATTTTTATAAGTTCAGTTTTTTTTAGATTGTAGTATGTCTTGATTTGGTAGGGCATTATTATTTTCTAAGGAGTCTATTTCTTTCACTAGTTTATCAATAGTTTTATTTCTACTTTTCTTAATAAAAGACGAATATGAGATGGTTTTACCTCTTATCTCCATGAGCAAGGTTTCAAAGAAAAGTTGATCATTAATTGTAAATTTTATTTCTGAGTTAGGAATTTTGTCAATATTTTCTAGATTGTAAATAGGAAGGGAGTACTGTTTTTTAACTTCGTTAATAAGGTTTTTGATGTTATTTACATACAACTTATCTTTCAATAATGAATTATTAAATTTCCAAAGACCCTTTCCACGTTTGAATTCATTTAATTTAACAGATAGCACAACAGCAGAATGATCAGTTCTGTAACCAGATTCGACATTGCATTGTTCGAGACTTGGCATAAAATTGGAAGATACTAAGAAAAAATCAAGACGAGCTTGTTTGACAGGAGTTTTCTTTCTCCAAGTATAACGTTTTAAATAGGGATGGAATTGTCTAAAGGGATCTATTAATGAGAGCTCTTCTATAATTTCTTTTATTTTTTTGGTGGCATTTGGGTTGTTATGATGTTTATAGTTGTAAGTGTCTAGTTTTTGATCTAGTACTAAGTTAAAATCACCACAAACAATAAGGGTTTCATTTTAAAAGTTTCTAATACATGAAATATTTCATCATAGAAGCAGGGATTATCTTCGTTTGGACCATAAAGTGTTAATAAAGTTACATTTTTATCGTTAAATGAGAGGTTTAAACCCAAATAATTACCTCTTGGGCATTTCTTAATGTCATGAACTTTATAATCAAAGTTGTTCCTGAAGAGAATGGCTACACCTCTAGAGTTTGATTTGTAAGAGCTAAAGTAACAATCAGAGCCCCATTGAGTCCTTACATAGTTTTCTATTTCTGGAACAAAATGTGTATCCTGCAGACAGCATATGTTATATTGTTTGCTATGTAAAAAACTAAAAACGTCTTTCTTTTCTTGTTATCACCCAGACCCTGACAGTTTATTGTAACAATTTTTATATCACACATATTCTGTTTACCAATATACAGAAATGCAAGTAAAAAAGTTGATGATATAACATGTTTGTGTCAATTTTGTATATAGAACACACGGACAGGGAAAAGGACAAATACAAAGAAGAACAGGACAAACATAAAACGGACATGGCGAATGAAACTTACGTATGATAGGTATTGTTGGGTTATGGTCTCTGGAAAGTCAAGGGCGTCTAAAATATAGGTTCATATTCAATGTGATCTGGCGAAAAAAGTCAAACGGAAGACACGATAATTAAATAATACTTTACAAGAAAAAGATATGGACTGGAATAGGACCGGAAATTTCTCTCCAAGGCTTGGTTGCAGTATTTTGAAAAGTATGGCTAAAATATTCCGACAGAGTGCATACCAACACGGAAGAGTCTATATAATATTAAAAAGGGACCGTATATAAAGGCTATTTTAACAAATGAACGCGTAGGCGCGAACACACGCATACCACAACAAAGTATTACTAATACCATCTACCCGGCTTTCTGTATTAGACCTGTAAATAGTATAAAAATAGACTCGACCGTGCTTATAGACACTCCGCCAAACACATCACGTACACATCGGAGTACAGAAATAACACGATATGTTTGGAACTGCAGTATGACTGTATAACAAATAATTTTTTTAAAAAGAACATGGTGACAGTATTCGAAAAGACGTGAATGTACAATTAGTGTACATGATCAGAATTTGTCGAAATATATACCATGGGAAATACAGCATTGTTATACCACAAATACTTAACTATAAAGTTGGGTATACGGATGATAGTATTCTTAAAATATCAAAGTTTTATCTATATACATCTATTTACATCATTTTACATTACAGATCTGTCGAAAAGTCTAAAATTGAGGTAACGAAAAGAATATCCAAACTGGCTGTCAGTAGGTGAAACATGGATAGCTAGTTTTAGAAAAGCTTTTGAGAGGTAGAAAAAACTGTTTAAAGCTTTCGGAATATAGCTGATAGGGGGATTAGCTTAACTAACCGTTTCGGTACTAATTTGTATTAACCTTTCGACAGCCTGCAATGTATAGAGGTCGACTACATAATATATCTAGTATCTTAGTATCGTGTCACACTCAATACATAAATAATCGGAAAATGTTTAACAGTAAATTTGTTACTAAGTTCGTGGGAAAAAAATACTTCAAGATCGGAAATATTACAGTTTCGTTGCTAAATCGCGCACTAGATCCTCCATAATGTTAAAACGTTTCGGGCCGATGTGTTTGGTGAATTTGCGCGTTATAACATAAGTAATGTCAATAATATTGTTTTGTGTCATACATTGTAGGAGTTTTCTTCCGGCGCCGTGTTCCCCGTCATCGTGATATCCCTCGTGTAGTTTACCATCTCTGTCTCTGAATCTATAGACGAGTATGCGATGATGCGCGCGGGCCGCCTCTGGATCACATGCGATTTTTTTTATACATATTGCGGACACTGTTGACTGTATTACATCGCGTTGCATAACCTGTAAATTGGTTTCCAGCTTCCGTAGTGCTAGCCGTTTTGTAATGTTATCTAAAACCGTTTGTTCTTCTTGTCCGACTGACAAAATATCTTCAGCTCGGATCATTGGTATTTTTTCCCGGTAAACACTTCCGTTATTGAAGATAATTTTGACCAGTTTTTTCCTTTGCTCAACAACTGGGACTGGGGATTGTGGTGTAATATAGAAGGGCAGTTCAACTTTCTGTTCTTTCTTTTGCTTTTGCGCTGCCAGAATATCGTCTTTCTGCATACGATTAACAAGTCGACCAGTGATGGAACGTGCTTTTCCTCCAGTTTTATTGTAAGGACCGTTACGGTGATATTAACAAAATCTACATTTATATCAAAAAAGTTCTTTCAGGAGTTTTGGGATGTCAACTTTCAGGTTTCCCCCCGATTTTCCGCCAAGTTGTGTATTAAAATGTTGTCTCGCATTGAACGACCTTTCAAGTCAAGTATTTCGGAAGCTTGTTCCGTTACCTTGCGATCCAAATTGATAACAACTGATTTTAGGAGTTCTATTTCTCTTACAAGTTCGGAATTTGTACGTTTTAGAGAGACAATTTCTGAAGCATTATCTTCAGACTGCTGTGCAATATAATGTACTTTACAATCAAGGCCATCCTTTGCCCAAACATCTGCCTTCAATTCATCCACAGTATATTTAAGCTGGTCATATTGTACTAATCGTGTGTTAATTTCGCGTAAACTGTCCTGTATACCAGGTAAAGTACTTAAAGCGTTACTTACTTCTACCGGTAACATATTACCTTGTACTGGTGATGAGTACTTTTCACGATTTGGTTTTGTAGTTTGTTTATGTCCTTCAAAGTTCATATTTTGTGAAAATCTCACTAAAAATCCAAAATAGCAGATTCCTGAAGTAATATGTTAAATCCTGATGCCAAAATTGACTTCAGTTTCGCCTTTTTCGCCCAAAATTTGACTTTTTACAGAGACCAAAAAACACCGTCTACACTGCTGACATTCGCTCAGTATGAACTTTATTTTGTCGAGTAAAAATACTGGTATTAATTTTCTGACTTCACAAGACAAAATATAGTTCATATTCATACTTCACTGTTAAATGTTATGTTTATTTTATATCACTATATACAATTATGGACTTTTTAGTGGTTGTATATGGTGTGATATTCACCGGAAAAATAAATATTGATCGAGGCGACAGCCGAGGTCAATATTTATTTTTCCGGTGAATATCACACCATATATAACCACTAAAAACTCCATAACTGTTTTATTATATAATTTAGCCACTGTGGCACTTCGGTTGACAATGTTTTCTCAAACCTGTGACCAGGCAATCAAACTATTTTACCGATATTAGATTTCCCACCCCACCCTGGTTGATCACACTAAAATGACCCCGCATTGATTAGATCAATCTGACTTTTTAAGTCTGATTCTATGAAAAAATAAATGGCATTCCGGATGAGACACACTACATTGTAAATTAATAATGTCATAACGTCAACGTTCTATAAAAAAAATAACAAGACACAATCACTTGCGTACACTTAATTGATGACGTTCTAATCATTTTACGGAGAACGTCAACAAAAATCGATGACGTACACCGAATTTGATATTCACCGGAAAATCCGTAGTATATGATGTGATATCCAATGGTCACGTGTTACCGTTTTAGCTAATCATAAAGATGGAATTTATTAATTATATAATAATAATTTTAATTGTGTCATCATTTACAAATAATTTGAAATCATGATCAAAAACTTCAAAATATGTCCGAAAATCATCTACACCTCGCACATCTTCCGGCTCTTCTTTAGTTAGCATTTCATAAAGAACTACGTTAGTTAATTTATCGGGTATATCAGACGTTTTGATTACCGATTTTGAAAAAACGCAGCACTTCGAATGTCGATGATATTATTGTTTACAAGAGAACAAAAGAAAATGTTGACGGGTACAATGGCTGGTATAGGTAAACAATTTTGACCTGTCCGCTTGACCTTTAATTTACATATTTATTGTGAACGAGTAGATTAATGTTTAGGAATCACGTGGGTTTATTTTGTCTACATAATGCGAACACTAATCATGCACTTTGAGTATGTATTATTAACAATAAGTCTTACTACTATCCATTTCTTCATTGGATGTACGTCTATATGAATATCCCTAATGAAAGGTCAAGCGGACAGGTCAATGTCGTTTGTCTATAGTTGGTGCCGTGAAAACGACGATAAACAAGCGTATGCCACAAGTTCATATATTTTCACCGGAGAAAATATATGAAAATATAATTATGTATTTCACTGCTGTAAAAGTATGCGTTTTATCAGTTAAATATTTTTCATTATTTATATAAAATAACAAGAGGCCCAATAGGGCCTGTACCGCTCACCTGGGCCATTAACAGCACAAAAACACAATAAATACTACATTTAAGGAGCAATAACTGATGTGGATATTTAGATATTTATGAAACTTGCTACTCGCATCTGTGACCTTGACCTTCGAACCAATGACCATAATCTATATATTAAAATGATCATTGCATCAATACCAACAATATTCTAATATACATGCCTATACAAAAAGTTCATAGTTTTCGAGATAATGAACCTTTTTGGTATTGTTTTGCAACCGTGACCTTTGGACCCATGACCTTTTTCTGTACATCAAAATGATCGTTGTATCAATACCTACAACATTCTAATATACATGCCTATACAAAAAGTTCATAGTTTTCAAGATATTGAACCATTTCAGTATTCTTTTGCATCTGTGGCCTTGACCTTTGAACCAATGACCTTAATCTATATATCAAAATGATCGTTACATCAATACCAACACTATTCTAATATACATGCCTATACAAAAAAGTTTATAGTTTTCAAGAGATTTAACCATTTTGGTATTGATTTGCTACTGTGACCTTGACCTTTGGACCCATGACCTTTTTCTATACATCAAAATGATCGTTGTATCAATACCTACAACATTCTAATAGACATGCCTATACAAAAAGTTCATAGTTTTCAAGATATTGAACCATTTCAGTATTCTTTTGCATCTGTGGCCTTGACCTTTGAACCCATGACCTTAATCTATATATCAAAATGATCGTTACATCAATACCAACACTATTCTAATATACATGCCTATACAAAAAGTTTATAGTTTTCAAGAGATTTAACCATTTTGGTATTGATTTGCTACTGTGACCTTGACCTTTGGACCCATGACCTTTTTCTATACATCAAAATGATCGTTGTATCAATACCTACAACATTCTAATAGACATGCCTATACAAAAAGTTCATAGTTTTCAAGATATTGAACCATTTCAGTATTCTTTTGCATCTGTGGCCTTGACCTTTGAACCCATGACCTTAATCTATATATCAAAATGATCGTTACATCAATACCAACACTATTTTAATTTACATGCCTATATAAAAAGTTTATAGTTTTCCAGATAATAAATAATATTAGAAAGGTAAAAAATTAGGTCATGACCTTCATAATTGACCTTGACACCATTTTGAAGGTAATTACAAGAATATGTCAAAACTGAAAACCCCATGTCATTATCTGGTCAAATAGTGAAGTTTTAACAATTTGAAGCTATTTTACGATTTTTTCAAAATTAAACGCAAAAACGCGTAACCTATTTTTTGTCCGAATTTCAAAAAATGAACAAACTATAGGCTTAAGACCCTAGAGAAGCCATATATCAGATTTTTTCTCCAATGAATACTTTTGGAGAAGAAGATTTTTTTAAGATTTTTGCACCCCTAGGTCACCTTGACCTAGTTATGGTAGCCATGGCAACGCCACGAACAAATCTGAATTGCACCGGCCCATATATACTTTTTACCAAGTTTCATTGAAATCTGTCCAGTAGTTTCAGAGGAGAAGTCGAAAATGTGTGTTAACGACGCACGCACGCACGCATTCACGCACGCACGCACATACACACGAAACGCTATGCCATAAGCTCAAATGACCTATGGTCAGGTGACCTAAAAACGTATTTAACACATATTTTTATATGGTTATCTTTTATGATGATCAAATTCATGCTGTCGGTAGTGTTAAAAAGGCACCTTATCGATTCAAATGACCAAGTCTGAAACCAGATGATATTTATGATAGAAAGTATGACATTTGTAAAATTGTCTTGGAGCCAGTCCCAATTGGAAGACCAATCAGATTATTATCGGTGTCGAACGACGTCTTTTCAACATTCACAATACACAAATGTATTCGAATAAATAATATAAAATAATTGTCATTTACGATATTGCTGTTATTTTGGTTAGGAAATATGTTTTGACATTTGTTTCATTTCAAATTACATCGTTATCACAAGAATTTGATCATGGAATACAGACGAAACTTGCGCAAACATGTACGTCAGTCACCTAGTGCATATCAATCTCTCTCTAAAAAAAAATATAAAAAAAATAAACAAATAAACGCACATGAGACTGAAGTCGTGAACTTGCACTAGGAAAGTCTCTAGTGAGGTCTGGTGCTAAGGAAGAACAAATACCTCCTGTTTGTAAGTCTCACGTGTGTTACTAAAAGTGAAAAGAGGTCGATAATTTTTGATGAATTTAATTTATTTGTAATTTACGAGAAGTCATATGTCATTTACTAGAAGTGGTGAACCATAAGTGATTGAACCACAATCTTGTTCGATACTTCTATTATTATATCTTAATGCGCTATTAAAAAACCCGTTGTAATAGTTGTACATAAAATTACAAGCTAGTACAAGGCAGACCATACAACACTCGCACTTCACATGCATACACAAATTGTTCATAGATTAATCTATAGAGATTTATAAATAGTTCTTGTCGCAAATAGCTGAAAAATTGCTGATGCGACGTTAAGTAACATTCAACCAACCAACCAACCGCTTCATAACTAAACCAAAAATGTAAAAAAAAACCTTATCAAATCAAGTAACATTTCATTGGTTTATTCAAGTTTGAAAGAGAAGTGAGATATTTTTAATTGTAAATGAAAGGCTTACTTCGAAAGTACAAATTGATAACGGAAAATAAAGTGCCTCATAAACAAATGTATTCACACTGATACTAAGTCACCCAATTTTGATGTCACACATGGTGGTTATACCAAGATAAACAGAGGATGCTTACCCTTCTGGGGCACCCGGCCTCATATTCCTGATGGAAGATCAAACATTACACTTAATTTGCCTGTTTCAAAGTTTTACTCTGCTCTATGATTGTGATTTAGACATTTGTTGGTATTTTTGTTTTTATCACAACATTTGAAAATATAACGCATTATAAAATGGACATACGTTAACGTATTAATCATCATCATCTATTGGAATATAATATTTCTTCATATATAGCTAGAGATGTTAAGCCGCTTACGAAACTATTCAAGAATTTAAAATCACTTTACTTCTTTTCAAATAAATTCGGAGATTTGCAATTTTTAAATTGGTAAACATGGGATTGATTAGCAAAAATACAATTAAATCAATTACCAATAAGGTCTTTATGAATCCATCGGTAAAGCGTTTACGTCGCAAAAACTGGGATCCGGGATAACGCCTTTCGACTAATTTTTGTTTTTGTGATTCCCTGGTTTTTCGCAATTGGTATGGGACATCGCGTAATACGCTGCTGATGAACTCCATAATTAATGGCTATGGTTCTAACCTATCATTTCTGTATTCACCGAACACTTAATCCTTTTTGAATTATTACTTGTACGATTAAGGTGGCAATAAATGGCAACTTTTACAAATCAGCCGACGTTTTCACGATTTCAATATTACTACAATATACCATACCATTATTTATCAGACAAAATGTGTATATAGAAAAGATGTTTTCAAAAGAAAGCGAAATCAGTGTTTGAAAACGTTTATGGCTATATGGTTCTATGTCCTATAATTAAGCAATTTTATTATATTTTTCATTTCATTAGCAATAAAACTACATCATTTGAACGTAAATGGATGAAATAAACATTCATTTTTCAATATAAATATGTCAATCTATTTTATACTATACCAAGTCGCATGAGGAAATTTATCGAATTTTAAGTCTAAAAATAAAAGCCAAACTTTAATAAAATCAGTGATTAAGTATATAAACACATTAAGATTGTATATCTAAGTGGTATTTACTGGATACCTTTATGCCTTTTAATACATTATAATTTCTTTATATAAAGACCACAGAAGAGTAGAAGCACATATGTCGGTTATTATGATTGACAAACGGTATACTTGTTAGTTTAGAATAGCCTTTTCGCTATATGAATATATCAATATTTCAAATTAATAGCGAAAAAATATACTTAAACAGAGTCTGTATTACAGTCGCACGTAAGGCTCTCTGTCGATACCAATGCACATATATCCTGTTTTTTCTTATAATTGATAATTTATGATAAAAGAACTGCGTTGTATTTATATAAATATCCTTTGAAAGGGTGAGAATTTTAACTTTAGTTTCATGTATACGCCTCTGTATGACGATAATGTAATTGAGATTTATGGAATCAATTAACCACAGTGGCGTGTATTTTGTCTGCATGTAGTCGTTATGTTTCTAACAGGGAGTGTGGAAAACAAGGATGCTTTTTAAGGTATTGAGTATGAGTAGATATTAAACAGTTGCTTCTGGATTAACAAACACAATATTACAGGTAAGTGGTATGTTATGTTTGTTTCATTTAAAATACCTATTGCATGCAAGAGTCCAGGTAAAGTTTTTGGGAAGAGTTAACGATTTAAATACTTATGTATATTTAATATTATCTTGTCTCTTTTGTTTTTTTGTTTGATATATATTGTTTATAGGTTCTTTTACTTTAACTTTTGTCAAGCAAATGATTTATTTATATACATACTAGAGTCCAGGAAAAGTTCTCGGAAAGAGTTAACGATTTAAATACTAATGTTTATTCAATATTGTCTTGTCTCTTTTGTTTTGTTGTTTGATATATATTGTTTATAGGTCCTTTTCTTTTTGCTTTTGTAAAGCAAATGTTATATTTCTATACATGTATTATAAGTTACATATTACGCTATAATTTGTTTTATGTAAATTTCGAAAATTACTGATTACGAAAATTACAATGTTTAAAATGTTTTTAAATCAAATCTAAATAATGTAAAATTAATTCTGATACATTTTGAATTAATTGCATTTAAATTATCGTTATCAGTACATAAATTGCTTCATTTTTATAGCAGGATACATTATCATATTAATCCTTGTTACTTTTTATTGTAACAGCAGTTACAAAATTATGATCCATTATTTGAAGTAGTTTAGCAAATAATTGACATAAAACAAAATATAGTTTTTAAGAACAAATTTCTAAAAAGATTACTTTTAATTTTTATAAAATGAGGTATCTACAGCTGTAATTACTAAATTACTTTCAGTTGATCTTTTTGAAACGTTAAAGGTTTTTTTCTCAAAATATGTACTTGTTATTAGTTAATTAGGTAATGCAACCATGCACACGAAAGAACAAACTGAAAATGAAGCAGAAAGTCCATTTGACTTCCTAACAAAAAGAATAAAGTAACCAGGGGATAAAAGTAAAATTCAAAGTTTTCGAACGATCTATTGATGATGAACATGATTATGAGTTTAACATTTATTTTTGGATTAGTATGTTTGTTTTTTATTATATCATTTTTATTTAGAACAAATGAATTTAACTTGAACAATGTGTGTATAGAGTCAATGTGTGAAAATTCTACAAATACAAGTTATGCAAAAGTACTTTTATATTCTAATGATGGTTTTTAGCTATGTTACATTTTCAAATCTATTATTATTTTATCTTGGTTATTCTTGTATGTGATATATATAAACAGTATGGTATATATAGATTTTAAACTCCAAACATCATGGTTGTTTTACAGAGAAGGTAAATCAATATATCTAATATGGGAAAAATACAAAAGACCTTACTTTTATAACTTATATTTTACAATATGGTTAAAATTTGTTTGAAATAAATGAATATCTTATGAAAATTAATGAATCTGAACCAATATATATATACAATATATTGTGGTCTTTTGGGTATTTTGAAAATTATTGATTCGAACCAATATATATATATTTATAATATTTTGGTCCTTTGGGTATCTATTCATCATCTTGAAAACAATTTTGTTTCATAATTTTGGCCCAAGCACTTCTGATGAGGAATGATATTCCGAAACGGCCGTCTAGTGCTGTAAAATTAAAACTGGTATAATATGTAATATAAAAGAATTTTCACTCGTTTAAGAAACGGTACAATCTATCTGCAGAATTAAAACGTGTTTAGTATATAAAATATACTTTAGCGCAATCTCTAACAAAATGTTTCAATAGAAGAGTTTTTGATCATAATAGTAACACGTATCAAAACATACTTATCGCACATTTGGATATATGTGTAGCTGGCATAGCAAAGAAGTTAAGGAACATTATCAGGAAGTCTATATGAAATATAAAACCTTTTATCAAGGATTTAGCGTTCAATATTATTATTCAAATGAAAGATTACGACCGTTCGAAGCACGAGTACCTGCATTGTGTGATTGAAAGATTAATTCTTAAAGATTTCCATTAAATCTTTTTACTATTCACAATGGTCTCTTTATTGATCCTTAAGGATCCTGAAGAATGCTTTGTCATTTTTAATTTATAAAACATTAGAAAAAGAACCAATAATTACAATAAAATCCATCAATTTAAAGCAAAATAATCCCCATTTCAACGTTCATAATTAAGAGCCCTGTGATTTTCTTCTAGATGAGTTATTGCACGTTATGACCAATTAGGACATTAACAAATTGCACTTCGTAAATATCGTTACGGTAATTTTTGTCAGGCTTTTTAATTAGGTATAAAAAACTATATACTAAAATTCAGGACACTTAGTGTTAATCAAGTTTCGAAAATTGAAATGTAATGTTTTATGTTAGAAAATTAAAATGAATGAAGACTGCCAAAGACGTAAGAGGATTCAGTAAACCTCGTACTTAGCATTTTGGCATTACCCATTGTATACTCTCAACACATCAGCGAGCGTAAAGCACACAATTTCGAAGCAAAGCAAAAAACATATTCCAACAGGGAATCAAAAACAAACATATCTACATATGTCCAAATCACAATACTATGACAAAAGTAAAACTATGAAACTGGCTAATTAAGTAAAACAAGTGAAATATTTCACCAAATAAGCGATGCCGAGCGTCTCGGAAGGGTTCGAATCCCGTATTTAGCTAGGTACACCCGTCAAATGTGTAACTAAAATTGATAATAAAAGAAACATGGATTGCCGAATATATCCATGGTTGTTGTGGATACATCATAACCAACAACATTGTGATGACGGCCATAACACTTTTTAGTGGTTTTAATAAGCCGAGACCGGGAATATCATTGAGTCAACAACTTATTTGTAAGCAGCTGTTTTCGCTATATAAAGTTTTCGTGGCTAAAAAAAAGCTCCGTCAAAGTGTATTAATTGTGAAACAAATACACATTAGGCAGGTATAATGCTGTATAGAAATTGAAAGTTAACGATAGAAAATTTGAAGCCATCGCGCTGGCTATGCTGCTTTAGTTTTAGCTCTTGATGGGTGTCATAAATGAAGTATAAGTCTAAATATGAAGCGGAACCAGAGTCGGTCGTATTTTTATGTATGCTCTCTCATAAAGATGTTAACATTATCTCTAAATGTGTAAATGTATATTTGTATGTGAATGATTTGGTGACAGTCTTTTCTCTATATGTAAAAAGTTCCGCATCATTTCTGCTTCATATGAATAAAGAGACAAAACCGCAAACAAATTGTGTCCATATGTATACCGATTGTTCACTGGAAAAGTATATTACGAAACTCAACAATATAATGTCTGTCAAAAAATCTATCATTGTGTTGTTGTTGTTTTGAGTATATTTTTGTCAGGCGATTGACAATATAATCCTTGTCCAGTGCTAGATATTTTTATCTTAACTTACCGTTTGTGTAAAAGAATGACAAGTGAATAATTTGATTTAGACGTTTTTAGGACGAGGGATGGTGATGAAAGGTGCAAAAAATCAAATGTTTAGAATAATCGATGCAAAATGTAGAATAGTTTTTTATCTGAAAAAAAGAAAAAAAAATCTTAAACGAATTTAAAAATTTGTGTTAGAACTACTGATATTAAAACAATTATTGATAAATTGTTTTAAAATGTTATCTTTATCGTCAGAACCTTTGCGGTAGCTAGGTTGGTACAGTGCTCGTTCTGTAAGTGGGAGGTTCGAACCCCGACCGGGTCTGACCCAAGACATAAGAATGGGTAGTGACTGTTCTTGCGCCAAGCACTCGGCATTACAAAATGAAAGTCGCGGTTTTTAGTATGGAAACTTTAAAAAAAAACGTGGTCCCGTGTCACGATAAGTTTGGCACGCTAAAGAACCCTGCTGTAAAATGCTATCAGCGAAACGCAGGCAATATTTCTACAACTTCGCCTATAGATGGCAACGTCTTGATATGAGTGAAATATTCTTGACTGGGACGTTATACGTCATTGCTCAACTCTTTATCATCAGTGTTATCCACATTGATGCAATTGTAGACGGTAGGTTGAAACATATTTGTATTTTTGTGTAACTGTCTGTAATGAAAATTGATTAAAATGTATCTACTATCCCCTTAATGTTGTAATATTCTCTTCACGTTTAAACTTTTGTATAACACATATTTAATCTAGACTTAGAAACAGTATCTTTTTTCATCATTATTCATGTTGTCTAGTCTTAATAAACCCTTATCAATTTCATTATTTTAGAAGAATTAGATTATTATTGTCTGAAAAGAAGTCATAAAAGCACGATCTAAAAAGCGATGTTATGGATCTCATACATCCGATATTAAAACGTATTTTAAATTTTTTCTAAACATTTGATTTTTGCATCAATACATAAACAAAGTTTTAATCATTAATCGTAAAAAGATTTTAGGATAAAAGTTAGGGATAAATGGTTTGGTTTCTTTGTAATTATTTGTTTAGACATACTTATTATTACTAAACTCGTTTTAATTATGCACCACTAGACAACCGTTTCGAACTAATATCTATCATCAGTAGTCCTCGGGACAAAAATAATAACTCGTACAATATAAAAGCAAAGTATAAAGAGAGTATAAAAGCACTAAGCTAATATACTTAATAATCATTTACTGACTTAATATATAGTTGAATGTTCCTTTCATTCTCCATTTCGATAACATAAGTATATAGATATACATAGCTAACCAGAAGGCATAAACTCTTCCAGAGCACACAGTCTCACTTCCCTGGTGAAAATTCATGTTTTAAACTAAATTTGCCAGTTATCAAAGCTTCTACTTTTCTTTGAGATTATGATTTTGAAATAATTTGTCAGAACTATATTATTGTAAAAATTTACTGCTAGTTAAATTCTGCAAGTCTTCAAAAACTAAAGTTTATTCCCTCATGCAATAAATTTTCCTAACTAAATTCCGTTAAATATATTTTGGCCCTTTGGATATTTCTTCATTCCTACAATACTTTTGGTTTTAGTTTTGTCCAAGTACTATTGCGTGTGGCGCTGTATAATTAACACTGATATATTATGTAATTTCGTATCTATATAAATTATTGCATGCATATCGATTGCTACCGATGGAGGAAATCAATGACAAGCCAACTCTACATTGGAAATTGGGATATTATTTTTTATTAAACCCTCTATGTTTCGATTGGATTTATTTTAAACAATGTTTATTACGCTTCCGGAGCATCCGGTCTCACTTCCCTGACAAATGTTTAAGTGTGTAACTTAATTTCGGTTCTTGGTTCGAATATGGACTGGTATGTTTGTGTGTGATCACCTAGCTGTCTTGATGTATATAACTTCTTAACATATAACGGGTGTAGCTAGCTAAACAGGAGGTGCTTACCCTTCCGGAGCACCCGGCCTCACTTCCCTGGTGGAAGTTCGCGTGTCTAACCTAGCTTGTCAGTTCCAAAGTTTTTACTTTGCTTCTGGATTGTGATTCGGAAATGGATCAGTATGTTTGTTTTTGATTCTTGTCTTGAGTATATTATCTTACGTTTTTTGAATGAATATATTTGTGGGGGTTGTCAAAAAAAAATTGTTTGGTGAAACAGATTATTGTTAGTTTTAAATATGCGCATTTCTACTCCAATACTTGAAAAATAAGTGGGACTGTTGGGAGCCTCGAACAACAGGATGTATCTTTGTATGTTTGGCCGTTTTAATGTTACTTTATGGTTTTATTTTTTCTATTGCGGTATCTTTTACTAAGTGTATGCTTATTAGTTACGAAAACTGTCTATGATAGAAATCATTAGCTAAATAAAAACGTTTACAAGCCTAGATCGCGTGCTCGGAGCAGACAGAATAAACACATATTTTTACATATGTTGAGGTTACAAGAAATGATACCTTTTTCATTACATTTTAAAACGTGTTCAAATATTTTATGCATCTAGAAGGCATTTCTTTCTTTGGAATATTGATGCAAGTCCTGATTGGCCCTAATAGCAACTCAGTTGTACCTAATAATTTTAAAATCTGTAAGATTTTTCTTAGTAAATTAAAGCAATTTATTTTCTATGCAGTAGCACTTAATTGTAAGGTCACCTTCATTACTGTTTAGTCGTAACTGTATTTTCAATGCGTCTGGAATAACCCTAGTGGAGTATAAACATATCAAAATACAAAACTAATAAAATAGACAGAAGAAAAATTCATTTGGGAGAGGAACAAAATATAACAGGCGCGGCAAGATACGATTTCGTGTCGGTTGAACAAAGGCAAGTAAAATCTTTTAATACGATTTTGGGTATATAGAAATGGAATTTTCTATGCGTGATATTTGTTGATCAAGGTTTGTGCAATATACCAATTATTAATTAATTAATGTTTGCTTGTTCATTGCTCAATGTATGTTATGCTATTTCAAAAGTTTGACGTTGAAGCAAACAATTCGAAAACAAGATCAAATGGGTATACGTATTTAATATTGTGATTTCGAACAATCATCGAGACATGATTCAAAATTCGAGGTCACATGATGCGTTCGCGTACGATTACGGATCACGACGTCTCTTACCTGGTATGTTCTAGTTACACTTGGACAGATTCTAGTGTAAAAAACAGGGATAAAGATTAGCAGAGTTCCAATAGCCAATGGCTCCTAAAATTACTTTGGGCCCCTAAATACTATTGAATTTTTTTTCTGAATTGCAATCGACCCATGGCTCCAAATAGTTAAGCTTCATCCCTGGAAAAACTTTTCGTACTGAAGGTAGGCGGTTGTCTTTCAGGGTTCTCCGATTCCCTGTTCCAGAACTGACTACCTCGACGTTAATAAACCAAACTAGAAAAACTGTGAGTCACAAGTTCACAAAAAATACCCCCCGCTCCCCCACATAAAAAAATCCATCGGAACAAATTTTTAAATAGGAGGTGAACATCTACATTATATCACAAAGATTGTGTGAAAGTTTTATAAAAATCCAATGAAGGGTTTAGGGGGAGTTGCGGATAATAGATAGGTATCCTAAGGTGTAACGGAAGGACGGACACACGGACGGACACCCCTATCACTATATACCCCCCACTTTTTAAGCGGGGGGTATAATAATGTGTGGGACGTAAAACACAAATCATCCACTCCACTCTACTTCAACATAGCAACGAATACGCCATAAACGCTGCATACTGAAATTAGAGTTGTTTTCATAGTGAATCAATTTTATCGATCAGACATGGAACATGTAAATATATCTAAGTCAATTTTACACACACACATATATATATATATATATAATCACATTTGGGGATGGTATTGGGATCGCCGTAATAAAACACCATACTTATCGTCAATATTGTTTTGACGGCTATAAAACTTATTTGAAGGCATTCATATTCATAAGCTTGCAATATCCCCGAGAAATCAAATTACCAGAACCTTTAATTTTTACAATGTGCCAGAATATGTTCAATGTTATAAAAACAATCCTTAAAAACAAAGGTATACCCATTCATGCAAAGTGTTTCCTTAGCTACGTTTAGTTTAATATATTCCCTTGAATTCCTTGAAAACACTTTGGTCCAAGTGCTACTATTGAGGAATTGTGTTCCCAAATTGCCGTCAAGTGTTGCATTATAATAAGTATTTTCAAGGCAATTTTGAATACAGATACATTCTCCTTATTTAATATTGTAATGAGGGCAATAAAATTATTTGAAGGCATCCATCAGGCAAAGCTTGCAATATACCTGAGAATTGAAATCGCTAGAAATTTCATTTGTTGTTCAAGACGAAACCGTTCGTGCCAACTCAATTAAGTCGAAGTAACAATCTCCTAAAACATTTTTGATGTTATCATTTATTCATTGGTTCGGTTCTATACATTTTTGTTACTATTATTATGGAAAGACAGAAGAATATTGTTATAGTCATTTAACTACCAAATGCTCTCTAAAAGCATTTAAAACGTTTGCCCAATGTTTAATTGATACACCAACATGAAAACTGAAGGTGAATGTCAAGGGCAATAATTAATATAAATTGTTTTCTTTCATCTGCACTGATTCAATTAGTGCTTCAGTTAATTTAGTAATTAGCAAATTACTATTGTATAGTTTTTAAAACTAATTACACGCGTATATTTACGATGATGAAAGCCAACTCTAAACCTCTCGTAACAATGCAGATTAAATATCAAATAAAACAAACACTGAGTAATTAAGCGTTAAAATCGAATCAATTGCTACATTTCCCTATACAATCTATCAAAATGAGATTTAAAACTGTAGAAATGTAAAACCCCAATTAAGCTTTACATTTTAAGAATATTAAAATATGTATTTTTGTATAACAACATAATATCTTTTGAAATATCACAAAACGATGACATCTATTCATTTATCAAATAATTTTTATGTGCGTTCATCTGTAATATTATGTTATAATGGAATAAGGAGAATAACAATTTCGATTTGCTGTCTCCAATAAATAGATGATGTTGGATTTACAGTTCTATGAATAATGACGTCATCATAATTCCCCACACCCTAATTATAATGTTTTTGTCGTTAATAATATATTGAAAACAATAAAAACATAATATTTTTTGGATTCATAACTATGAGCCATAATAAAGTTCTATTTGTAGAAATGTCTTTATCATCAAAATCGATGACGTTTTCATTAATGACGTCACCAAAAAGCTGAGATCTTTAAATTATCATGGGATAAAAGAATAAAGTGGGAGTGACAGTTATTTAAAGAACAAAACAATATTAATTTTCCTATACACTTATCATCTTTCATAACACGTTCATAAATAATGAACCTTTCCCCTACTAAAACTGAAGCTGATTGAATATTATTATTTATTGAAATTTCGATTGAAATAAAAATCATTGACATTTTCGTTAATGAAGCCGTTCTATATAAAAGGATACAAGCCAGTGTTTAAAGCTTTGTTTAACGTTATAAAGGTATACGTTGATATTAAAAATAATTCCAAATATGGATGAGGATATTTTAACGTTACTATTGTAAAAAGTTTATTAGAGAGAAAACTGTCGCCAAATCACTCAACTCAACTTACAGATATATAGATGATGTTCTCTCTCTTAACAATTCTAGATTTGGAGACTATGTGAATGTCATATATCCTAGTGAGCTTGAAATAAAAGACACGGCCGAATCCTCGGGTTCTGCTTCATATTTGACTTATACCTGGATTATGACACCTCTGAAACTTTATGACAAACGTGATGACTTCTATTTTTCTATTGTCAGCTTTCGTTTTCTATGCAGCAATATACCTGGTTTTCCTGCTTATGGTGTATTAGTTTTCCAATTAATACGCTATGGTAGAGCTTGTTCCCATTACAGGGACTTTTTACAACGAAACAGGCTGCTTGCAAATAAATTGTTGAGTCTGGGATAAAGCAAGCCAAAGCTAATCAAGGCCTTCAAAAAGTTTTATGGCATCGTCATCACAGTATTGTTAATAAGTTTGATGTCTCTGTGTCTAGGATTTCCTTGAATATATTTGACGTCCCATAGTTCCATGTTACTTTCACACAATTTTGATACACACGTGGCGGGTGTAGCTAGCTAAACAGGAAGTGCTTACCCCTCCGGAGCACCCGGCCTCAATTCCCTGGTAGAAGTTCACGTGTCCTACCTAAATTGTCAGTTCCACAGTTTTTACTAAGCTTCTGGATTGTGATTCGGCCATGGAGTAGTATGTTTGTTTTTGATTAAGGTCCATATTACCATATTTATATACATTTCTTTCACTATACAGTGTGAGGAAAACTCAGGAAATTTACGACATTACTGAAACTTTGCGACATGTCAACGGTTTCATTGATTGAACTAAACTTTGAATTAACGTTCGAGATAAACCCCAGTTATTCAATTTCACAAAATTTCCCCTTCCGGAGCACCCGGCCTCTTTTCCCTGGTGGAAGTTTATGTGTCTAACCGGACTTGTCAGTTCCAAAGATTTACTTTGCTTCTGGATTGTGGTTAGGACATGGATAAGTATGTTCGTTTTTGATTTTACGATTTCATCGGTTGAACTGAAAAAATTGAGCTACATCTCTCAAAAAATATATTTGAAAACAATTTTGTGTTTCATTGGTTAAAAATCGTGTCGCAAAGTTAATGCAATATCTTGTTGAGGATTGGTAAGTTGAATGATGCCGTAAATGTATCATTTGGCTTTCAATTTTGTTATTTTTTAAAATCCGAAAGTTAGTAAATTTCACAAGTTCCATGTCTTATCAAAAACACACTGATAAGAATTAAATCGGGTATTTAAAAATGATACGAATGAATGTTGTGCAGCACACTTTGAACGATGCACACCATCCATTCGGGAAATTTCTTCATGACCCTTATGAAAATCACTTTGAATTTGCCCGTTTTCACATCTGTTTTTATTTTGTGTTGGTTCGTTTGCTTTGCTTCGTCCTTTTGTGCTTTTGGTATTTGTATGGCATGTATATCTTTTTATAAAATTTGAGTTGAGTTGAGTACTGGTGTTTCACGTCCCAGTGATAAATATTTCACTTATATCGAGTTGCCGCCAGCTATAGGCGAAGGTAGATAAATATTTCCTGTGCGTTGCACTAATGACATTTTACAGCAGGGTTCCATCCGAAAGAACCGCGATTTTCATTTCGTAATGCCGAGTACCAACTTTCAAGTCTTGGGTCCGACCCGGTCGGGGCTCGAACCCACGACCTCTCACTTATTTTAGAGGTTGTTTATTACTTACCGTGTCCTGTTAAATGTATTACTTGCTAAAAAGAAATTGAATTAAACCATAATCCATGTCCAAATCAAAATCCAAAGTAAAAGATTGGATATTGACAAATTAGGAGAAACACCTGAACTTCCACCAGGAAGTGAACCTGGGTGCTCCGGAATAGTAAACACCTTCTGTTTAGCTAGCTACCCCCTCTATGTGTAATCAAAATTGAATGTAAGGATCATGGAACTATAGTTTGTTTTTGTCAACCTGCTGTGCTCTAAAGTATAAATACAAACTGTTGTCCATTCTTGCAAAAAGTAGAAAAGAGTGTACAAATTAGTCACGCAAAATAAAAAACCCTTAGCTTTTTTCTTTTCTCCTCCACATATTTATATTCGAGCTTTTTTTCTCTTCGGGATCTATATGATCTAAAAAAAGGATAATCACTTTTATAATATATATATCTTGCGGAAGTAATTTTTACAATTGTTCGCTTGGGAACTAATAATAACTCATGTAAACTGTTTTATTTTTTTGTTTTCTATTTTGAAGATAGTTGTAATGTATAAAAGCGTATATTTTTATTTCTGTAAAACTGAACCCCTACAGGATCTGCCCTTTAACATATCAATCTTTGTAATTTATTTTCATATAGTATGGAAAAACACATTATGATAATATCTGGTTTCTAATTTACCATTCAAAAATTGACATAACCGTTAACAATGTTTAATGTCTCATGTTGTTGTGACAACAAGACACTGCTATTTAAATGGAAACATTTTTTTGTTTCCCAAAAGCAAAACTTATGTGAAGTGATACTTAGATATAATAGTATCAGGTAAGGTAAGTTCAGCTCATACAAATTGAGAAACATAAGGTAAATATTTGCCCAGTTTAAATTCAGACCGCCGAGGTCAAGCAAATGGACTAAAGCTCGATCACAGACCAAAAAGCTTCTCGCATCCCACGCCGATAAACCCTAATCTTAGAGAGTGTGTCAGTTAGCTTGCCTGATATAGTCGGATTTTCTCGGACACTCCATCAAAATGAAGGATCTTGAATGTAAAACCCCGTTCCAATCCATCATAACACTTACTCTACTTATTGTACTTTGTAAATGATAAAATGATTATTTTGATAGGCATAGCATGAATATTTATATTATTTCATATTTGACGTCCAATATTCCATGTTCCTTTCGTTTAATTGTGATTACACACATGGCTGACGCAGCTAGCTAAACAGGAAGTGTTTACCCTTCTGGAGCACCCGGCGGCCTCACTTCGCGGATGCTACTTCACGTGTTTAACGTAATTTGTCAGATTAAAAGTTTGAAGTTGGATTTGGACATGGATTGGTATGTTTCTTTTTAATTTCCCACTCTTGTCGAATCCCTTATCTGAACGTAGCGAACTGAGCAAGCAATATCATTGTTATTTTGATCAATACATATAAAGTAAATCTAAATCACGCTATCTTTTACAAGCCATTGTTCGTTTAAGCATCAGTTATAATTCCAAAATCACAGGAGACTTGAAAAGACTTTATGATGGTGTGTGGTATTAAAGACAAGTGTATGATAGACAGTTATTATTTACAACGATTGGTACTCTAAACAACTTTACGAGAGAACCTATCAAACAATCACTACAATGATTGCTTCAGTCAATTAATAACAGCTTGTTTATTGTTATAATTGACCTCTGTGCCTTCGTGCCTCTGTGGAGAAAGTGAAAAGGCGACAGGAGTTTGAAATTTTCTATTAATAAGGATGTAAAAGTACACAATTGTTAGTGTATCATCAGAGAGCTTAATCAAACCTCATTGTAACATCTGAAGAACGGTATAGTGGACAATCAATCATAAAAGACTCAACGATAAATAGATACCACGCTTCAACAATTACGACATAAAGGGAAAATTTTAGGACGATGAAATTGACGAAAATATAACATGGGTCAACCTCCGCAGCAATTTCGAATTCATACGTGGCTTTACTTGTCGTTTATTTGTTTCTTCTATTTTTTATGTTGATTTTCCTCGAGAAATAAGTTTTTAATTGCCTCTTCAAAAATTCATAATTATATAAATTATATACAGTGAAACCTGACTATAACGGAAGCCTTTATATTTAGTACTGAATATAGGCTTGAGACTACGAAACACATATTACGAATGACACATGACTTTTCACATGCCATTATGATTTAAGATCATAACACTGTTGAAATGAATTTCGGTCCTCAAATGTATTATTTATCACCTTTTTCAATTTGAACAAGCAGACCTTTAAAGTCAAATTCGAAGTTCAATACACTGCGTGTTGACGAATATTATATTGTAGATTGTTTATTTTAATGAAGGTAATTTATTGCAATGTACATTGTACTTTAGAATATTAAACACATAAAACTTAATAATATATTAAATAAGTTTTGTTTTCTTTTCATTTCGAGATGCTATGTATAATTTGTCTTTGTAATCAATTGCAAACAGTTCTGAGAATTCATATGAATCCGATAAAGTTACCCAAGTGACCTTTATAGACAAATAACATGTATACACAGAGTGCAACACTCGTTTCAAAAAGAATTGGATACTATTTCTCTGGGGTTGGTAAGGTAATCTTTTTATAAAATAGCATTTTAGACAGTCTTGATTGTATAACAACTGTCATATCTTTCAACCATCAAGTCTTGGGCAAGTAATAAGAAATGTTGATTATACCAACGTGTTTATTTTCATTTGACACATTCAAGCAACAAAATACATGAGATAATTGTGCATGTAATAACAGATGCGTATAAACAATATTAAATATATTTAAACCTTTTGATATTAATTATTAAACACAAACATATCATGTTCAAATAACAATTTATCCTAGCAAAAAACTGTGGCAAATAAAGTTGAACACGCGAACGTAATTTTGTCAATCTGTTTGTGAACGTAGTACAAGTTCAATTAGATACACACCGTTCTTGCATCTGTTTTAAACATTTGTTGTTGCTATGAATGTAATTTTGAAAACTATTGTATTTGATGGAAATGTAATGTTAAGATTTTTTTAACACACTGAAAAAACGTAAAAATACTTCTATTTTAAAACGATGATGATGTTTGTAATGATGATTGTCAATGCTACTAATGATGACGATGACAATGATGAGGCTAAAAATTTAGTATTGATGGGATACAACAATTACTAGATTATCTCTGTTTTATTTCATGTTAAAAGAAAGAGAATGAAGCGAAGATATAAATCACTTTGTCTTTTTGTTTTGCCTGTATTTAATTATAGTGAAACTTACCTACAGAATAGCATGCCTTGTTTTCAGCAATATTGATCTCTGATCTCACATTGTTAGAAAAATACTTTTTGAAGGCTTGAACAATAAACAACCAGGAGTAAAATTATTTAATAAGATTAAAATAAAACGTCAATTCAATATAACATAATTTATATTTAATCTGAAATACAAGAGCTCTTTGTAAAGTGTTCTAAGAAGGCGGTGAGAAGAGAAATTAACGTTTTGCAATAAGATAATGAAAAATAAGCATTCCAGAGCCATTATCAGTATGTTATTAATGTTATGTTATATAGGCTGTTATGTTTTGGTTTTATTTGATATATTTTAACAATACTTTTTTGTGTTAATGAAGTAATTTATTATATATTCTCAGATCAAATTATGCTATTTTATACGTACTTGTGATATCAAAAGCCAAACATTCTATTCTATGCTCAACCCACGATCCAAAATCAAAGTAAAAACTTTGAATCCAAACACGTAAACTTCCATCGGGGAAGCGAGGCCATTCATTTATTTATTTATTTATTTATTTTTATTTATATGATGTCTTAAATTGTTTCATAAGTCTTTCTCACTACAATTTGCTCTTGTATTAATTCTGATTCAAATGCATGTTTTATGGAATATGCTACTTTTGTTATTATTATCATCACCACCACCACCACCACCACTATCATCATCATCATCAACAACAACAACATTTATTAATTATATATATTAATTAATATCAAGGGGGTTGAAGTATAATAGCACTCCAACAAAGATTAGTCCATTTTATGAATTGGGGAAGACATTTTCATTTCATTTGCCATAATCATAAATAAACAAAGTAAATCGATCGAACAAATTAATATTTCAAATGACACTCATTAATTATCTCTGCATTATATTGGTATTTTAGCCGATAGTTCAGATGCATTTTGCTTTTATATCGCCTTTTCACTAGCAATGACTACACGTGTTCAACAATTTAATGTGTCGATAAATTGCAAACCATATATACTGTAAATTTACAATACTATTTGAATTGGATATATGTTTAAACGTTTTAAATTTTATTTGGAAACGATTTCGTATCACTCGTCTGAAAAAGGTTAGTAGAATTACCTTGTCATATTAGGAAGCAGGTTATTAAAACTTTTTATGATAGTTTTTGACATTTAATGAGGCTTAGGATTAAAATTTTATGCCAGGAAAATTAAGCGTTTTTATCTGTATTATACGTTTATTTTATTGACTCAAGCTTGGGCTAAAAATATATTTTCTTGAAAAACGTTGCCATAAACCAATTCTATTTTGATTGCGTTGTATTTCTAGAATAATTTTTGTATTTTGAATTGTATGATTTGACTGTCTCATTTTCTGTTTTATTATAGCTGATAGATTCTCATTTATGAATGCTATCCTTAAATAAAGAAAACCAGCTTGGTAAAATAACAAAAATTCGACGAGGAAACTGAAAACTGTCGAGTAATTTATTCGATTAAACCTCTCGCTTATTTTACTGTCTTTTCGACAACTGTTTATCAAAACCCCCTTTCTTTAGACGAGTACCAAAGGATTTTTATAATAATTAATGTTCTACTCTATCGCAAATGAATTGGTGTGGCAAGATGAAAAAGCAGATTCAAAAACCTCCTAAAAGCCTCTTTCAATGTAGCTTAATTGGCTTTTGATGGTATTTTGAGGATCTGAAACGCATAATTCAGGAGGCTTTTTAAGACATTTGTGACACAAAAACTTGACTTTAGTCTATATAATTCTAAAAGGATGGATTTTGTCATTAAACGAATTATATGTTTCCTTGTCTTTAAAAATGAATGAAAACAATAATGATTGCATCGATTATGCTTTAATAAATAATCTATATTTTATTTTCCACTCCCGGAACTTAATTCAACGAATCCAACTGTTTATATCCACAACTCGTGGAATACAAATTGAGAATAAAGACAACGAAGAACTATGGGTCGTCAATAAATCCAGAATAATTTGGTATAGTATCGATAATAATCGTTGATATATTTTGTGTCCAGTAATTTCGTGATCTTTCATTCTCAATTATGATATAATATAAAAACACTAATCCATGTTGAAACGTTGCTGGTATATTTAGCTAGACACGGGCTGCTGCACCAAGCCTTACTTCACTTGTTTGTTAAAATTTTCACTGGGAAGTGTGGTACAAGTTCAAATATTAGCAGGACATAAAGAATGAAAGGCTTCTGTTTTTATCATTTCTAGCTCACTTCAATAGCTGTCATTCACGTATTGTCTAAATTCAGGAAATTAAGAAATATTAATAGATAGAACGTCATCTTTATGTGAAGCAGTTGTCTCTAATGGTTTAACAAAACAAATCAGTGGTCATCGTTGCTTAGGTAATTTGAGATTATTTTTATCTATTGCGCATTTACAACTGTATTGTAATGGTCTATAGAAACAGTATAAGAAACATTAAAACATGTTTTTTCCATGCATTGTTCGAAATCGTGACGCATATAGAATCAACCGGATCTACTTGTATTTTGCTTCAATCCAATAAACATTTCATTAGAAAGAACACGGGATTGTGGATATTGATCTTGAACAATCATTGTTTCTGTTATATTAGTAACTTAATAATATTAGTGACTTTGATTTCGCTGTTTTGTTGATGCTCATGCTAAATAACTGTATTATGATAAGAAACATTGTTATACCTCATAAGAAAAATATTATTCAATCTGTAATTTAATTTGCTTTGTTATCTTATGACCACAGAGGAAAAACGTCGTGTATTCCGCCACAAATTGTCATATCCCAAAACTTCCTAGCTTTAGCATAAACTCTTGCCTTAGTTAGAAGAAACGTTCTAGTGGCTTGAAAACGTTTGTTTACTGACTACTGACACCATAGCGACATATTATAGGATTGATTACTTTCACAACCCAATAGACAAGGAAATAAGACAAATAAGAGAACCCAAGTTGAAATTTCTGAAGTTTATTTCGATTAATTATAAAAACAATTCAGAGTGGGGGGAGATGTGTAGGTTTGTTGATCTCTCGGATTTCGTATTCGAAATGGAATTATACCAGTGTTCTACAGCATATTACTTTCTGTGGATAATCACTCTCAAACATACCCATGGGTAATTAATATATTTTCAATTTCTTTGCTTTACTCAGTGGATTTTTTTGTTATGGACTGGTATGTTTAATGATATGATACTGTATTGTCTACATGAATCGTGTGAATATAAGAAATGCTTCTGGATATAATTTGTCCCTAGATTATGCATTGCTCTCGGCAATAGGTATTGTCAAATTGTGAAATCATAATCTTTGGTGGTGCTTCAGTTTGCATGTTTTGTTTTTTATTTCTTTTGATTCCCTGACATAACATATACTTGTCAAAGAGAGTATTTATTACAAACTAATATTCAACGGACATCCGAAACTACGATTTTACAAAAACCACAAAACAGTATTTTGTCATAGAAAATTGAACACCGCGGAATATAATTGAAACTAGTCCGCATTTGTGTTCTCTGTAATAAATACTGTAACTTTGCGATACATATTTACTGATCTATTGATCTATTAACAATCAAAAACAAACATACTAATCCAACAAAGTAATTGCATATATTGATAAAGACAACATCGCGTATGGAGATTCTTAAAAAAAATTAAAGTATCATTATTGCCTTCTGTCATCTCTAACATTAATTTTACTCTTTCAAATACATGGACAAGTCTGTTCTCAAATGAACGCTTTTGAATAGTCGCGTTATATCAACAGTATAGTCTTTAAATTTTATTAAAATAAACATAAAAACACGCAATTAAAACATTGGCATAAGGAAATTTTTCTACGAACAAGCTCGTTACGTATATGCAGTGAACAGTATTAAAAAGGAACCGTGAGACTTTGGTAACAACCCCATTTAATGAGCTATAGTCAACACAACAACTTTAGGAATGAATAGTCTTACTTACACATGCTGCATTATACAAAGTGCTGTAAGTTATGAATTATGATGACGTTTCGCACTTCAAATTTTCTTGTGCAGAATTGATGTATATCATTCTATAAGTGCAATGTATGGCACATATTCTTTATATAGTTTTAAAGGAAATTCTAAGCTATTAACAAGACAATTTAATTAGCAACAGATTTTAAAAAGATATAAAAATTAAATTGATGGTAATTGTTTTAACTTTCAATTAGTATGAGGAAAACCAAAACAGAAATCGAAGTTTATATATTCACGTCTTCTTTCTGATCGACGACATCAAGATTTAATAATAAAACAAAAAATACGACCACGGAGTCAGCAAAATTGTTGTTAGTTAAGTTGAGGTTACCTGACGCAGCTGCTAAAATATAATTATTTTTTAATATGTGGTTTCTTGACGCAGCTGCTAAAATATAATTACAAACCATAAATTGATCAAGATCTTAAAATCAAAATGTTTAATATCGCTTCAATAGTGAAATAGTTTGTTCTAAACACTATAATATCTTGTTTAGATAGTTTTTGAGATACAGGCGGTATATCGAAATCACTAGAGCTTCGGCTGCGTTGTCATTATTGGAGTCGTCGTTCGTTCTGTTTGGATGTCTGACAGAATGTTTGCTGTCCATAAACAAGTTTAGACGAAACTTGATCAGTTTGCAATAACGAAATCAGAGCACTATTCATAAACACAGTGCAATGTGATTGATTCATGGTTTTCGAGTAACCTCTGTTTCATTGAAAAATATATCAGTATATCAGATTTGAAAATGCTTCGAGGCACCACAAACGCCGTAAAAAAATAAAAAAAAACTTAACTAACACTTATTCGTATGATGCATTTGATCGGTCGATAGTTTCCGTATAATACCTTCTGAAAATTGAAAAAAAAATTCGGAACTTTTATTTAAAATTTGTTGATTGGCATAATGCAACTGATTAATAACGACTTCTATACCATATTTTTACAAGTTTCGCATTATGTATCTTTTATTCTAATTTTAGTAAAAATCACCGACACTATTTGGTTCTTGTTAGCTTTAGTTGTAGTCTTTTTAAGAATTATCAGTCTTCTTGTTTAATTATTTAAATTTTATGTAGGTTGTTTTTGATGAATTTGACATTATTATTTTGTATGGCAAGCAATGTTGAAAAACAAGATGACAAAACAAATTACAAAAAATAATATATCACCATACTATACAGACATTAATGATGACAGTTATTGCAAAAGCTACATGGCTTCAGCTAAGTCATGTAATATTTACACGTTGTATTCCCATTTGTGAGAACATAAAAGGAGAGATTATAACAAACAAAATATACAAAGTAGTAACCCGGGTGTGAAACATTACGACAATACACTAAGATCGACCTCGATTTCAACCTTTTGTTGTAGTGCGAAACGACACGACTTCTTTGAACTATCTCATAAGTCATATATGTTTTTCTAATATTTGTTATAATAATGTTGTTAATAACTAGTTCTCTTGATTATTATTTTTGTACTTGGTTTTTGTCTGTTTAATTTTCTTAATTATTTTCAAAATGTCATTGATATCCTGCTGATCCGCACGTTTTTATGTTCCCATTCTCTGCAGTGCTAGAACGTATACCATATATTCTTATAGACTCTATGGCATGTTAGATAAATAAAACAACATGACATGACAAATTAGAAATGATATCCCAAAATTAAAGTCACTATACATATTATTAATGGCGACAATACAAGATATGTTAGCGCAAGGTTTATAATTGATAAGAATATATATTTGTACTCGTTAACATTCAGAGAATTATCAATAATTTAGGGTGTATAAAAATAAGGTCGTATTTGAGGACACCATCTTTAATAAACCTTTCCTATGACAAGACTAATAAATCAAACTGTTCATGAAACAACAGAGACACGACAAAGATCCAACACTAATTAGTATAGATTAGTATAGCAAAGCTTTGCTAGAATGAAATCTATATAACTACATGTATATAATTCTTTGATATCTTTAAAATTGTTTTAGTTTTGGATGGTTGTAAGGATACGATTTTCTTATTCAATATCTTGTTTATTACATAAGTCTGTTGTACTTTTCATATGTATGGTTCAAATTCCATGAGTGTTTTGGAAAACCGGCAAATCTTTTGATCTGAGGTATCAGTTTAGATATAGAAGCATAACACTTATCAACATTGTGATGACAACCATTTCACTTATTGAGCCTTAGTAAGCCTCTATTCAAAAATTTATTCGTATGCAGCTAGCTTCGTTATGTAAAATTCTCGTATTGAGAACAAACTTTACTTTAGCGTATTATAAATTGAGAAACTAATACAATATAAGCATAATTAGGTATATTGCTTCATACAACTGACAATAGAAAATTTGAATCATCAAGGTCGTGGCATAGCGTTTGAAATGTAGCCTTTCGTGGTTTTTATAATTGATGTTAGTCAATATTTGAAGGAAGATTTTTTTTATTTCAAACATTCACATTGACTGCAGTTTTATAGTTTGTATCTGTATAGATAAATAAGATAATACTGTTATTTTAAGTATCCTTCAGCAGTTTATGACACCGTTACTATTGAGGCTTCTACAACAGATAACTGCGACTGTTAAGTTGCAGAATAAGAGAATAAAACAATTACTGCTTACTTATATGCAAAAAAGAAGAATCATTTCAAGGACATGTTACATGCTCCCAATGTAGAAAATGGTTAAATAGAAACGTTATATACCCTGTGGTTAATCAATCTCAATATCTGTTTGTAATATAACTTGTATAAAAACGTGTCAATTCACTTACTTGCGGTCACTTTTATGTTCATTTATTTACAATGCAAACCCATATGATAACAATGCCAATCAAGATATTGAACTATCAAGCATTAGAAAAACAAAGTCTAGACACATCAATGATTGATAGCAAAAACAAAGAAATAATAATGACTTTAAGAATGTGTAAAATAAGTGTCTTAGCCTAATTGATGATAGCTGATAAGCATGAGTTTGGTACCAATAACTAAAATACAGACCAGACCTGTTGAAAGTTTAACACTGACATTACAAAAAGAAACCGTAAATCGGCTGCCTAGTGACCGGTATATGAATATCTAGTGGCAGAAAATCTGTAAATAAATAATTACATAGATGCTAAAGAAAATCTGCAAAGATGTCTTTCCGATTCGACACTAATTCGATAGCTTAGTTGTTAAACTTTTGACAGGTCTGTACTATACAATCAGACATTGAAATTATTGAGAGGGGATAAATTTGTCATCCCTTAACATGCGGTTGAAATTGAGATTTTTACTTTTTGTTGAGGCAGCAACATTGAGTATTGGGTTATACAAAAAAAGCAATAAAAGAAAAATTACTCTAATAGTTCTCGAGAGATTGTATAAAAAACACAAAGCGATAATATTCTAGCAAACTATATTTATTGCATTCAAAATTCCTTTCTGCAAAACAATCGCATTGCTCTAAGGACCTTTTTCGCTAACGGATTGTCATATATCTTGTTCGATGAATACAAGACCAACCAAATACATAAACGTGCAGTGCTTTAAAAATAATAAGTCGTAACACTAGAACCTGTCTAACGTATTTGATCCATACCATAAAATTAATATGAATTGAGTGTTTGTTACGGGTGGGTATGCGCTTCAAAAGAAAAATAATATTTCATGAGGAATTGAATTTTTTCATGAATAGAACTGATGTCAAATATACAGCAATTTCAGCACGATATCGACAAAATCAGACGATAACATTAGGGCGAGAAATGCAAGCACAGATAAACCATTCATTATCAATTAAAACATAGTTTTGATTTTTTTATTCATATAATCATTTGTAATTGTTTATTCTGACTTTGTTTCGTTGTATTTATTGTGGTTTTTATATTAGTGACCAAATACTAATCGTATCAGCACGCAATGTTTATAATATTATATTGCAGTTAAAACAAACATATAATAGTAAAATATCCATGGTTAATTATATAATGACACTTATACTTCTTTTTTTTCTTTTGCAGGGTAAATAGATTCGTAAAGACAAAAACAAAAGGATTTTTATAAACTATTTCATGTAACCATGGTGACGGATATATCGATGTTAGTAACTTTTATATTTCTTTGTGTTTTTAATTTATGTTTTGGGTTCGCATGGAGAGGAGATTTAATCAGTCGTGTTAACTCTCACAAGCATGAACTGGAATCGAATGAATCGCCATACCTGTCTAGCTATCCGTACTGGAGACGTAAGAAAGTTCCTGACAATATCAAACATTTGTCTTTCATGATGAACAATCGAAAGTTAAAACGACTCGTTTATCCTAAACGATTTTTCCAATATTCGCCTTATTTTATAAAAAACAAATTACATGAAGACGAAAAAATATCTTCACCTATAATTAAAGAAATAATAAATTCAAAAAAACATTTGGAATCAAATTCAATAAATGACTTGAAACAAATTTCAGATAGAGAAAGAATGTACCAAGCTATAAATAGCAATTTGCCACCTTCCATTCCACATGTTTCAAATCCAGACAAATTTAGCGAGAACTTTGGAAAAGAGACATTAAGAGATAATTCGGGTTTATCAGCCATGGTAAATGAAAATAAAGATTCTGGTTTATTACTTTCTTTACAAAATAAACTTAATGAGGACCAGTTTAACACGGATTTCAACAATGCAGGCCAATTACTAAATATAGAGTCAGCAGGTGACAAATCAGCCTCACACGCAGGTTTCTCTACAGGTTTTGATCAACCTTTTAGCAACACTGGTTTCACGAATTATGGAAGTGAAGACTCTATGGAGCACGGAAATTATGACAGCTGGTTTACTGATGAAAAATCGAATAATCATAATGAAGAAACATTTTTCGGCTTTCCTGAACAATCAAACAACGATGGAATCGACACGGGAGAAAATATGGATAAAGATACATTTCCTATGGTGGACAAATATGATGGCGGCTTTGGCAGTAATCAGCAATCACTTCCGGAATTACCTATGGGTTTTAGTGCTAATGGTTTTACAGACAATGGATGGAATGATGGTTTTGACTTAAACACTGGATTTAAAAAAAATCCCATTGATATCTCTGGTGGTTCCTTTTCCCCATCTATTTCGGAAGGACATTTTGTCTCGGATGATGTAAGTTCATAATTTTATTGTTTTAATCATTTATGCAATAGTTTTATTCGCTTTAGTCTTGAAATTTGAGAGTGCTACATTAGACACATTTGATTCAATCTATGTTTTATTAGTCTACCTAGAAATGGTAATGGGTATTATATATATATATTATTGAATATTAATCTCTTTAGTCGATTAGAACTCATAATTTTGGTATATTAAACCGTTATAGCGTCTGGGTAACGATTTATAGCAGATTTAATAGATATTGAATTCCTTTTTATAATCTTCAATTTCCTTAATGAAATTTGATACAGTAGCGTTAAACATATCATGTTTTAAGGCGTTAACACGATACAAAACTACTTTTTCATACGCAAAAACTGTTGTTCTTAAGTGCATTGAAAAAACATTCGATTATATAGAAATTTCAATGTATGTATGTCTGTGTTATGTGTGAAGAGAGAGAGAGAGAGAGAGAGAGAGAGAGAGGGGGGGAGAGAAAGAAAGAGGGATGAGAAAAAGAGACATTTTCAGAATATTAAAATTTTCGGTTTTTGTGTATCATCATCGTGTATAGTTTTAACTGCACTCTGAATGTCTTTTCATCTGTGTAAAATGTTTTGGCAATTGAATGAATCAGCTCACTACCGTAAAAACGAACACGTAGAGCAGCCCAGTTGACCTACATTCCGCAGTCTAAATAAGGTTTTTGTGTCTAACACATACATCAAATATTGACAACCTTTCTGTGTGTATTACATATCAGATGTTTCTTCAGTCTGAAAAGTGGATATTACATCAATCAACAATTTCATATATTTACTCAAAGGATTTACAAAAGTATTTAGGGAACATGTTATATCATTTTAAAGTCTGGAAATTTAGCTTACTTTATGGTAATATTATTTAATCACATTATAAGACCTATTCTGCCAATTCAAAAAGGTTGAAATTTCGCGGTTTTTTTTTAGTTTCCGACCTTTTCTGCAAGGTATACTATTTGCTGATTTATTGATCATCCCAAATCAGAAAATGGACTGTGCACTATATGGCGCATGCTTCTATCTTCAGACCATATCGATGTTGGCTATGTATTATTTTCGTGGAAAATTTTTGACAGCGAAATAAGCAAAACTTAGTTCAGCGGGACTATATCTACACTTACAGAATACAAATGTGAATATATAAATAGATAAAATTGTTAGTAACAATGTAAGCCTTTGAGGCGAGTAAAATCAAGAACAAAACAAAATGCAATATTGCCGACATTGTGTAAAAGCAGGTATAAAATTTACCCTTTTCTGTTGCACGCAAAATGGAAGTCAAATATTGTCAAAAGTATTAAAAAACCCATACCGACCCATTTCCAAACCACCGTCCCAAAGCAGAGGCCGGGTGCTCCGAAAGGCTTATCATCTATCGTGTGTAATCAAAAGTTTACATGAAAGGAACAAGGAATTATGGGACGTCAAATATACACAGGGAATATTTTTTATTTTTGTATTTATCACATACCCTACCAAACAAAATGAAAAGCTTTCTTTGGCTTAATATGTCAATGAATTCACAATCAACTAGTTATTTTATATTGATTTTTGATCTGATTCGAAAAATCTGATACCTGACTGGAGAAACTGATAAAGAAGTAATTAAAAACAACAGATAACTCTTCGTTTAACATCATTGGTTAACATTTTACTAATATCATCGTAAACACTGGGAAGAAAATTAAAAAACAAACATTGATTTTACAAAATTATTTTACATCGTCCGCGATTCTCCCAACTCGAAAAATTCTCCCAACTTAACATGACGTCACAATTAAAACCAATGAATGACGTCATATTATTGTTGTCGGAAAAGGGAATTCCCATAAAAGTAGTTCCGGCTACTATGGTGTTACGGAATATTGTATTGCACATGTGCGATACGGACCTTTGTATCACATGGCAAGAATATGTAATGTATCGCTATAGTAAGATTCAATGGGTATGTGATAGAAAGCCATGCTAATGTTTTAAATGTATTCAAAGTTCATTTTACTACACTCAATGTTTCCCTATTCAATATTCTATCAAAACTTTTGTTTTTCTCATAATTATTTATGTTGACAGGGTGTCTACTTTCTGGTTTTCTTATTCAACGCAACCTTCGTCTTGTCATATCTGACATATAGAAAGCTTTATTGATAATGTTTTCTTTCCTAGAAACATTAATTGGAAATGTTCTCTTATTTGAAATTCAGTAATTGGCATGATATATGGTTCATTAAAAACAAAAAGTATCACCTACTTGACATTGTCACATTGTTTCTTTGCACTCCTGATTTTGTATTTGCTACTTTTGTGTCATTTAAATATGTCTATGTGACGGTTATCAATAATTTTCCAATTTGTTCGTTCGCATTAGTCCTAAGTAAGTTACGCCAACTAAATCATTATTTAATTCTGGTTTGCAGTGTAATATAAAACTATTCCCTAAATGAAAAGTTAGGCACTCCAAAATTATACATTTAATCTACTTTTAAACCACTAGATATCAGAATCAGAATGTATTGCAGATATTTATTGCTTAATATAATGATGTATTGTTATCAGTGAGGACACATTAGTATTTTCATTTCTGCTTTAATGAAAAGGAAACGTAAAATCCAACTTCTGATCTTTTTATATATACGATTAATATAATTTAATTAATTTATACACCTACGGACGCTATAATAAGGTTTTTTTATTATCTTGTCCATTACTGTTAAACATAAAACGTAAAATACTGACAAGGTACAAAAAGTGAACCATGAAACCAATATCAATAGTTCACAGGAGCCGGTATACACATATGCATTTAGAAAAAACAGCGAACCCGAAAACATTTACCTGATGTTAAGTACCCCACACTACATTCTTTTGCATTTACGTTTGCCCTTTATTGTCAAATATGTAGATCTATCCCTATCCTTTACTTTCTCACATCGAATCTCAGTTCCCTTTACCTTATACACGACCAATTATACTTTATTCTGATCATCAGTTCATTATTCAGTATCGTTTTTTCAGGTTGAGTTTGTGCTCTTTAACAGTTTTTCTTCTAAATATACTTAAACATTGCAGTATTAAAATGTTTGCAAACTTGGTGCAATTATTTGCTAAGAATCTTATTTAGAAGGTAACAAGATATATATTAAGAACAAACTACACCTCTATTATATAATAAGTACAATGATTTGTATTTAGTAAAAATCATTTTCAAATTATTTGTATCAACTGTGTATTTTAGATGGTTGTGGTCCTCCAATAATACTTTTATTACACCACTGATTATTTGCTCCTTTGCTCATCTAATATATACAACTTCGTAAGTCTTTGTGCTGTTCATGTTTTATCATGATAACTTCAATTTTTACTTTTTTATGCAGCAATATACCTGCTTCTCCTGCTTATTGTGTATTTGTTTCCCAATTATTACGCAATGGTAGAGCTCGTTCCCACTACGGGGAGTTTGTACAACGAAGTAGGCTGCTTGCAAATAAATTGTTGACTCAGGGACATTGCAAGCCTAGGCTTATCAAGGCCCTCAAAAAGTTTTATGGCCGTCATTACAGTATTGTTTGATGTCTCTGTGTCCAGGATTGCCCTGGATATATTTGACGTCTCATAGTTCCATGTTCCTTTCACAAAAATTTGATTACACACGTGACGGGTGTAGCTAGCTAAACAGGAGGTGCTTACCCTTCCGGAGCACCCGGCCTCACTTCCCTTGTGGAAGTTCACGTGTCGAACCTAACTTGTCAGTTCCAAAGTTTTTACTTTGCTTCTGGATTGTGATTCGGATATGGATTAGTATGTTAGTTTTTGATTACTTGTATTTTGTTGTTCTTGGTTGAGTTGGTTGTTGTAAATTCTTGCGTTGTTTTTTTTTTAATCCGTTTCTGTACAATTTAATACAGTTCAGGATAATTAATTTAGGTGAAGTTTGCAATAAACAGTATTATGGAAATATTTTTTGACAATTAAGTTTCTTCCTTATAACGGATACTCCTAACTTTAATTAAGATGCAATTTTTCTCGACAATTCCCATCTCGCATCATGCTTTGAATATTCATACCAATTTATTTTTTTACAAAGTTGCATCGGTTTATAGTCTTAATCAATGAGAAGAATTCAATCGTTAAAGATACCCTTAATGCTCTCATTATACAAGGACAAATTTGAACTTATTTTAAGTAATATAGAATTTGACTCTAGTTCTGAAGAACTTAATTGTGAACTTATCGTTAACGAGTTAGAAGATATTCAAATTCGTCATTAAGTTTTAGATCATGTGTCACTGAGTATATAGCGTTCGCCAATCGATCAAATTGCACTGGTTGTCATGTTTTTTTCATCTGAATTTGGCTTTGAATTTATAGACTTAATCATGCATGACACAGTATCTTATTTCGTTGCTACAACTTGTTAGCTACATATTATTGTAACAACTAAACATCCATCACATGTATATTGTAATTTACTAAAATTATCATCACAAATTGCAAAAAAAAAAAAAAAATAGTCAATCCACAACTATTAAATCAGAAAGTTTATTGCGATTTATGAAAAAATATCTTGATTATTTATTTACAAATCATATTAAGTTTTAAAGAGAAAGAATTCATACTTGAAAATATTGGTAAGAAAATAAACCACACTGAACTAATTTTAAACACACACTCTAAAGATTCTTAGTAAGAAAATCAACCACACTAATTTCATTTTAAACACACACTCTTAAAGATTCCTGGAGTCATACGCTCCTTATGTCCATCATAGTCAACCATTACTTTTCATGCCTTTCCTTTAGTACTACTTTTGTCATCTACACATATTTACGGTGTGGAATTTCCTTTTCTGGACTTAATTGTTGCAATTAATCAGCTATTTTGTACGAGTGGTACTCGCATGGTGTATTTCCAATTGTAAATAATACGAAATCAAGGAGGAAATCAACCTAGGAAATGATTTAGAAATCCTGTCAGCTATGTGCATCAAATTTCTGTCAGAATGGACACATTCGGCATTTCAAAGCTATCTTTTGTGGACAGTGTAAGCAATGTAAGGAGAAAAAATAAATGTAGTACACGATTATACTGAAATGTTATACCTTCGAAACATGCTAATAACTTTTGCGAAGTCATGTCCTACTATTTGATAACCAAGTCTCTTTACTTTGTAGTAGCTACAAAAATATATGCAGTTTCAAAATAAAGTGCACATATGACAGTTAAAATTTACCAAATTATCTAGATGTGCAAAGGGTTAAATCAACTAAATAATCCCATTTTTACAATATTTTTTTTTAATTTGAAAGAAAACATGTTTACATAGATTTCCCTTCTTACATATTCTAGTCAAAATATTTTTTAAACAAGTCTGATAAAAATGTTACCACAATTAAAAACGTTATTATCAAAAACAAACATACTAATCCATGTCCGAATCATAATCCAGAAGCAAAGTAAAAACTTTGGAACTGACAAGTTAGGTTAGACACGTGAACTTTCACCAGGGAAGTGAGGCCGGGAGCTCCGGAAGGGTTAACACCTACTGTTTAGCTAGCTACACCCGTCGCGTGTGTAATCAAAATTGTGTGAAAGGAACATGGAACTATGAGACGTCAAATATGTCCAGGGCAATCCTGGACACAGAGACATCAAACTTATCAACAATACTGTGATGACGGCCATGAAACTTTTTAGAGGCTTGATAAGCCTAGGCTTGCAATATCCCTGAGTCAACAATTTATTTGCAAGCAGCCTACTTCGTTGTACAAAGTCCCCGTAGTGGGAACAAGCTCTACCATAGCGTATTAATTGGGAAACAAATACACCATAAGCAGGAGTAGCAGGTATATTGCTGCATAAAAAGGAAAGTTGACAATAGAAAAATTGAAGTCATAACGTTTGTCATAAAGTTTCAAATGTAGCCTTTCGTGCGCGTCATAATTTAGTATAAGTCTAAATATGAAGCAGAACTTGAGGAATCAGTCGTGTCTTTTATTTCAAGCTCACTAAGATAGATGACATTTACATAGTCTCCAAATTTAGGATTGTTAAGAGACAGAACGTCATCTATATATCTGTATGTTGAGTTGAATGATTTGGCGACAGTTTTCTCTCCAGATTTAACAAGGTTCTGCATAAATTCTGCTTCATAAGAATAAAGAAACAAATCAGCAAGCAATGGTGCACAGTTTGTACCCATTGTATACCGATTGTTTGCTGAAAAACTATATTACCAAACACAACAAATATGTTATCTATCAAAAACTCTAACATTTTGTTGATGGTATCTTCAGTATATTTTTGTTTGGAATCCGTATGGTTTGACAAAATAACCAGAATCCCTGTTCAGCACCAGATTTGTATCTATGCTTACCGTTTTTGTAAAAGAAAGACAAGTAAATAATTTCTTTAAGACGTTCTTTCAATTTAGAATGAGGGATAGTGGTGTATAGTGTAGAAAAATCAATTTTTTATACTTTTTATATGAGATAAAGTATTAGAAGAAAGATGTTCAAGTAATTCTTTAGAATTTTTAAGTATCCACATTTGGTTGATTCCAGATGTAAATATACTTTTTCTGAATAAGACTGAAAACCATCTTTGACGATTGTCAAAATTTGTGTTAGAGTTACCGATCATGATTTAGTAGTACATTTAGATGAGCCTGCTATATATCTTTCCTTGTATGGATTTTTATGGAGTTTAGGAATCCAATACAAGTAAGGAAGATCAAGATCTTCCTCTTTAAGATTGAAAATTAACAAAATTAACAATTTATTGATAAAAAATTAACAAAATCCAAAAACGGTTCTTCACACAAAGCGAATAATTTGCATTAATAAACAGTAATTAGATTTTTGTTATATTAAATTATTAACAGTGTATTAAAGTGTTTATTATATTGTATAATTTTATATAGCTGTTACAAAAAAATTAGGTTTTTATAACGATCATAACGTGTTTATGACTAACAAAACTGTACGTTTTAGATTATACAAAGAGGTTAATATGATGCCTGTCAAAAATGGTTTAAGACGTATAGGAAATAGTAAGAGCTATTTAAAGGCATCATGACCATGCAGAGTAAATTGAATAACGCGTACTACCAATGCAAGTGGAAATTATACAACTATAAACGTCATTTCTATACGGTTAACTGATAGTTTTATAATTCGCAATTTTAATAATATATCTTAATTACTTTTTTAAACCATCAGATTAACTTAAATGCAGCCATTGACGGCATAAATGTCCAGTTACTGGCATGGATCAGTCAGGCAAATGCCGTTACACGTATTTCTAAGCATGGCATATGGTCAATGGGATTTATTTCTCATATAATCGCAAAAATTTGCACAAAATCAATTGTCTTCTGGAACAAAATAAATAAGTCATTGCAAATGTAAACATCTTCAATTGATTTAATATAAATGTCCAGTCAAAAATCAACTTAAATGCAATATGATACCTTTCGGGTTGTCAGAAACACTAGAGATCTACAACTACCTTAGACTGATGTAATCGTAAGTCTATTACTAGATCTTTTAAGGCAATAAAACAGTAAGATTATCAGCTAAATAGTTTATTTACACATCTAAGTTAATATAAATGTCACTGAAGTCGTGTTTTATTATCTTGTAAATATAAAAAGTTAACTTCTATTACAGCTTGTCAGGAATCAATATATGTATTTATAATTATGTGCTTGTGTTGAGTCTAAATCATCCGTCCATTTTTCTTATGGATGATTCCTTTTCAGTAATCGAGGAGTTCAAATGAAAAGTAACAATATATCATTTACTGGAAAATAAAGAAGAAAAATGCGTTATTTCGCACGTATGCTGCAATAGCTAGCTACACAGACGTTGCTTACCCTTCCGGGGCACCAAACTTCGCATCCCTGTTGAAAATTCACCTGATTAGCGTAGTATGCCAGTTTTCATTATACCCCAGCTTAAAAAGTGGGGGTATATAGTGATAGGGGTGTCCGTCCGTGTGTCCGTCCGTCCTTCCGTTACACATTATGGTACCTATCTCTTATCCGCAACTCCTCTTAAACCCTTCAATGGATTTTCATGAAACTTTCATACAATCTTTGTGATATAATGTAGATGTGCACCTCCTATTTACAAATTTGATCCGATGGATTTTTTTTATGTGGGGGGGGGGTATTTTTGTGAGGCTGTGGCTCACAGTTTTTCTAGTTTTTTTTTACTTTGCTTTTGGGTTGTGATTTATAGAACAAAAACAAATACATTGGTAACTGAAACATTTTTGGCTACAGACAACGCAAGCGAGGACTCAAAAAAACGTATATAAGAGAACTGATCAAACAAGAGAAAAGAAGACAATCACATTATTTGAATAGATTTTATTGAATCGAGCTATAAAGTGGTTTCAATCGGTGTTATACTATATTTAGTCCACTAATGTGTAATAATTAACCGTATAATAGAATTAATTGAAGATAAGTATTGCCAAGTGAAAGAGTGCGTGGTAATACTTTCTTAAATGTTCTTAATCTACATCAACAATTTACTGCAGGATCATTGATTCAAAATGTGCTTATGTCTTCTGAGGGACGAATTTTAGTTGTGTATACGAACTTGGGCTTTTAAAGACGACAAATTAACACATTTCGTAAGGAGCACGGGGATTCAGAAAGTGTTATAAACCTAAAATTAAACACAGTTATACCAATCAATGTTCAAATAACAATCACAAAAGCAGAGTAAAACCTGACAAATTATTTTAAACATGCGAACTTCAACCGGGGAGTTGCGGTCGAGTTTTAAGCAATCCTTTCCACTACCATTGGCCACGTACATGTATGCTGAAACATCCCTTGAGGTAACCCATTTTATCAACGGTGTTAATCTTAAGTGTGTAATCTAAAACCCTAAGATGCAAAACGAAGTCTTATTTAAAAAGAAATCAATTTTCACAACTTCACAACAAGGATTGCTGAAGAGACATTTGCTGATTTGTTTCTTTATTCGTATATAGCAGAATTTATATAGAAACTTGTAAAATTTGGAGAATATTGTTTTCAAGTCAATCAATTTAAACTACGGAAGCAGAGATGAAGCGTATCGGTTCTTATCCTATCTCTGAAAAAATCTATGGAAATGATTGGCTAAATCGAATCATTTGAACAACCCAGTTTCATTCCGTACATAGTCGCACGCGCAAAAATACTAGGTCAGTGAGGCTCATACCGGATAAGTTAAAGTTACGTCCCCTGTCTCTAACGTAAACATCTGTCCTAATGAGCTGTTAATAGCAAACACGATGGGTTCTTCAAATTTTACTTTATAACAAAAGACCACAGTTGAAATAATATGACAAATGTGACTTCATTTTTTCTTTTGTCAACTTTCCCTTTCCATGCAAAAATATGCTTTCTCCTGTCTATGGTATATTTGTTTTATAATTAATACGCTATGGTAGAGCTTGTTACCACTGCGCAAATTGCGAAAAATAAGTTTTTTTTACTAGGGATATTGCAAACTTATTAAGGCTACAAATTCGTGTAATAGCCTTCGTCACTATATTACATTTAATTGTATTCAAAATTATTATGGATATAATTTACGTTCCATGTTTCTTTCGTTCTTCATTTTGATTACACATGTTGCATGTGTAGCTAGATAAACACGAGATGCTTTCCCGTCCTAAGACCCCTATTTTGACTTCCCGTGTAAAAGTAGATATGCGTTTTCTTTCTTCTTTGTTTTTATACTGTGATTTGAACATCAATCGGTATGATTGCTATCGTGTCACAAATAAGCAGAACACTTATTGATTGTTGGTAAAGGTATTTTCAAAGAGATTTTTAGGTAACGTTCGAGCCTTTCTTCCAAAAGTTGTCTTTCAAAGTATATATATATATGGCTTATTACAAACATAATCAGATTTTATCCAGAAAAATTAGACTTTTATTGGGTTTTTTATCTTATTAGACCGGATTTTGTCTTGTTGATCGGTATTTTGCATAGCTCTATTTTTTCGGATATTACCTAATTATATTTATTGTTCCAAATTTTGTCTAAATATTTCGGATTTTAATTTTTCAAAATTTTACGCCTAGTTTTTAACTACTCTTAAATTCCACATTTATTTCGGTAAGACTACTCTAGTGTATGAAAGTTGAATTCCATTTAATCTGTGTAATCAAGATATAAAAAACTATCGTGTCACATCACTTTCTTTTTCAAAAAACATAAATGTATAAATTCTATAAATTTCATAATCGTGTTTAATGTGATAAAAATAGTTATATCTTAAAAACGAAAATTCATATTGTAGACTTAGAATCTTTAAAGAATTTCAAACTAGATGAGAACCAGCTGTGATCTCTCCCTACATTGTATATTAACCTACTATTACAACTGAGACAAAAATGGGTTTAACCAGACAGACATTATAATAATGTCTTATTAATGACTTACTCGAATTACTGTGCAAAATTCATCATGAAAAAGTGATTTGTCGTTTTTTATTGAAAAGGAATCAATATCTTTCGTTTTGATTGAAAAGAAAAGTTCACAAAGAGTTTAAGTTACAGAACAAAAAGGTCATTATGACATATTTCAATTGTTTTATGTCTGTCGCAATGCGTCACATGTCATTACCCATCAGACTGTCATCATTTTCTAAAACTGCAAAAGGTCATTTTTGAAACCCACTAGCTGTACATTCAGTGAAGCACTAAACTGTCTAGATAATGACTTTGTTAAAGAGACATTAACGCCCTAAAACATAATTAGCAAAAGTGTAAAGGTACTGATCAAAAACAAACATACTAATCCATGTCCAAATCACAATCCAGAAGCAAAGTAAAAACTTTGGAATTGACAAGTTAGGTTAGACATGTGAACTTCCACCAGGGAAGTGAGGCCGGAAGGGTAAGCACCTGTTGTTTATCTAGCTACAACCGCCACGTGTGTAATCAAAATTGTGTGAAAGGAACATGGAATTATTGGACGTCAAATATATCCATGGCAATCCTGGACACAGAGACATAAAATTATTTTCAAAAAAATACAACAATATGTCTTCCATAATTCACACCCTTACATACTGAGTCTCAAAACATATTGATGATTCCTCCTAAAACAGTTTAAATGTGAAAGTCCGTGTTCCTAGACAGACTTCTATTTGTATCTTCCATTAAAATTTTAATTTCGACTGAAGAGGCCTAAAATGACAGAATGAAGTCACTCTAAACATTTTTGTGGAAAATAATTTATTTCAACAATTTTACACAGGTTTTGTTTTTATTGGTTGTGGGTATAAAAGGCAGTCTTACCGGTTTCATGTTTTGAACGACAGTTGTTAATTTCCAAAAAAGCCGTTAGTGCCGTGTTAAAGTTTGATGTATTAACATACGCTCGTAATTTGTTGGAATTTTGATAAAAAGTAGCACATCATACCGTTCGCCGGAACAAAACTAGCAATCTTCGTAATTTTTTTAGATCTCTGCTAAAACTGTTTTCATTTTGTACAGTGGTTTTCAAGTTTAAACCACCAGAATATAAAAGACATATCTTTTATAACATGTGCCTCGCCAACTTAATACTACTTATTGTAGAAAAAAATACTTTTGGACAACCATAGGGTTAAAATACAATTATAATAGTAAAAAAAACAACGTTATTAAATATAATAGTACATTATACCATTTTTAACAATAATTGTAATTTTTGTGATTCATTTCAAACCTTTGTAATAATTGCCTTGTGAATTTTTATACAAGTTTATATCCTTATTTTATATCAAAAATATATATAATCACCGAGCATAATCTGATACAAATTGTAGTTATTACTTGCAAAAAATGGGAAAATTAATTTTTAATACATGCCATTTGAGTAATATTAAGAGTAATAAATATGATATTAGTTCTAGATCAAAGAAAAGGAATACAAAATAGTACAAGATATAGTTGACGCTATGTCAGCTTCAATAAATTACATCTTTAAAACGTTAAAATCGTTTGATAAAATGGAACAACAGCATATTTATTAATTAAAAAAAGTTATGTTTTATTATGAATGAATACTTGTGATGTTCATACATTTGTACTTTACCCCATTTTTCTTACCGCATCTGTAAGCAAGGAAATAAAATGTAACAGAGAATTTATAGGCCATTTGATTTAGTTATTTTTTCAGGACGGGAGTAAAATGAACAGACAAATGATGTTTTATCAGTTATTATTTACAATTGTAATATCTTTGCTTCAATAAAGTATTTGCCATCGACTATACTTTGCAACTTCATAGAAACATTGCTCCACGCGCTGACGTCAGATGTCAAATGCTCTCGTTGACTGACAGGAAATGACCCGTTTTCATGAATAGGTGCACTAACAGCGGATTTCAAATTGTTTTCAATTTAACATAAAAAATTGAGACGGCGATAAAATTATTTATATAAATATTGTAAATGTAAGAAATAAGGTAATTTTCCAATGCCTTTATGAACTTGCAAAGTATAATGGGGTGTCTCATTTTTTGCGATTTGAAACAGCCTATTATACTTTGCAAGTTCATAAAGACATTGGAAAATTACCTTATTCCTTAATTATTTAGTTCTTTGAGTTATGTTGTATAGTTAGTGATGTGTTCTGTTTTGTGTTGTTATGTATGCTTAATGATGTGTTTGATAGGTTGGTGTTTTTATGTGTGTTCAATGGTGTACGTATAATGCCAGGGTAAAATATATGATACCTGCTTACCAACAACTTGGGAAGGACTGATCAGAATAACCCTATATCATGCCCATATTGCTTACTATTATGAAACAGGATGTACTTATCCTTCCGGAGCACCCGACCTCACTTCCCTGGTGGACGTTCACGTGTTAAACTTAATTTGACATTTTTTAACTTTTTGCTTTGCTTTGATTTGGACATGGATTGGTATGTTTGTTATTGTTTCATCTTGTTTTTGTTGAAAACAGAAAATTGACATGATCTGATCAATCCAAGGGAAATTAATATTATTTCTTAATAATATAATTTCATGTATCTTTTCAATACCATCCTCTTTCGGTTTATTTGTGATAACCAATGTTGGTCACGTGATCAATAGCGGAATGACGGACTACTTTTTGTGTTTGCATTTGGTTGAAAAAGCATACAATGTAGCGCTTTTTACATGTTGTGATTTTTGCGGTTTTTTGTTGTTGTTTTGATAGCTCAGCATACCGATTTTTTATTTTGTAACAAAATCTAACCAATCGATTTGATCTAAGATGCAAATACAATATCCGCCGTCGCCAGTACTTCTGTAGAATTTATTGTTAAAAATCCACATCAGTGCCTTCCTCAACTTTCTGCTCCATATTCTGTGAACAACAGTAACTTTTGAATTCATTTCAAATTCCATTTTTAACAACTCTGTTTTCCAGTTCAAAAACTAATCGTGTCCACTGACTGATCAACGTAAAACTCCAGTACCGTAAAAACGTTCACCATCATGTTTAATCATTGAACATGTGTTGCCGTCGCCGTCGGCGGTTGTTAATGGTAATGAGCTAATCATGCGTCATAATTATATGACGTCATTTGTATTGATGCGCCATATGACGGTGGTAATTTGAATGTAAAATGTTGTTCAAATCAATTTAATTATCATTAAAATTATAATTATTATCGCAAAATTATTAAAATTGTTTTTTAATTAAATTATTAGAAATAACTTTGATATTTTTTTGGTTTATCATTTTAACCCCAAAAACCGGTGTGCAAACTTTTGTATAACCCGCTTCGCGGGGTTATACAGTTTGCACACCGGTTTTTGGGGTTAAAAATGATAAACCAAAAAAATATCAAAGTTATTTCTTAAATATGTCACATGGATAAAATTCCAATGAGTGCAGTACAAAATTTAAAAGTATAAAAATTTAATTACCAACTCCTAAATGGTTGAATATCATAATTCATTTCATAATAATATGAGCATATTACCCCATTGATGAACATTTAAAATAGATAAAATATATTCGCAATTAGAACTTATTTTACCATATACAGAAGGTACAAATATAATATCTGAAATATAAATCACAGTTGAATTACCCAGGCATTGCATGCCGCCTTTCATTTTGTCATTGCACCCGGTATCTATCTGAAGTAGAAGTTCTTATACTCAATAGTTTGTTAAATTTAATATATTTATCCTGTTTAGTTCTTAATAACGTTATGACTGTATTCTAATCAAATATAAATTGTTTATATCAAAATATTTACTCTGTTTGAGACTAAATGCCGTTATAGGACTATAATTACATTTCCTAATGTGACATCTCTTGCTTACGCCTATATCCGTAACGTCATTTATTGGCTGTGCCAGCTATTGCATTTCGTACACGACAGTGTTTTAAATCTTTTTCAGGATCAAAAAACAAAAATAAATTTTTCAAAAAATGCGAAATGTAAATGTAAACTAATCATAACGCGTTAGCGTGCGTTATTTTGATTGCTTTGCACGTGATGGAAGTTATAGCGGCATAAACGCCATTTCTAGACAGTTCAGTAGGTAAAACACAACACATGGAAGTACTGTCTAAGTGACTACAAGTAAACCACTTTTCAGTTTTAATTTGAAGCTTATTTAATTCATGAATTGAGTTCAATGTACTTTATGAAGTTTAAGAGAAGTCAATAGTACTTTACTGGAACAATAATACCACACGTCATTCTTTATCTTAATTGTGAACACAAACACGCAGTAATGTCATTATAAGAAACTCTTTTAGTATTTGATTACGCAACTTTCTATCTCAATGGAATTACACGGAGAAACTGAACACATTTACCGTTTAAATTATATCATGTTATTTATAAAATGTCAATTGGTTAATCCCCGCTTTTGTTCTTCATTCCAAATTATCGAACTGAATCGAAGAGCAAGTTAATTAAACTTAAACGTAGAGCTGCAACATCCACCTATCCCGTAGATAGCCGATTTGTAACCCACGATACCTAGAACACTCATAGAAACGTAGAGTGGTAGTAGTCACTTATTCTATAGATAGCTGATTTGTAACCCACGATACCTAGACAATTCATAGAGCGCTAATTTGTAACCCACGATACCTGGAGTGCTCATAGAAACGTAGCTAACCTCCTATCATATATATAGCTGTATTGTTATGCATGGAGCTCTTGTAGGTATCTATAGGATAGCAGCCACCTACATGTATGTTTGCAGAGATTTACATGTACGTATTTGACAATGGTCTAAGCAACCAAGACCACATCACAGCAAACAATGTACTTTAGTTTAAAACAATAAAACAGCCCATTTGAAACCTTCTATTTAAAAGGAAATAAAACACCCTTTTAATAACTTCTAATTATAAATTTTCGACTTTGAATCTCGACATTCTTTACAATTAAACTACAAGTAATAACAGATTTTGTCATTTAAAGAAAATGTATCTTCAATATTGCTTCTTTCCATAATGTGGTGGTAGCAAACAGACACCGCTATACAGCGTGAGCAACAGCCATTAATGTGTGTGTGTGGTAGACGTTTACGTCGCAAATTCTCGAAATAACGTAATATTTATGGAAAAACTTGAACTGATATGATGTTATATCAAATAAAAATAACGATTCCGTACAATTGTTAGATGGTTTCTCACATGGTACGGCGACGAGCCCCATATATTGCCTACAGTACTCGACTAGATGACGTGAAAAAGTAGAAATTCCGTGAAACCTGTAGAAACCCGATGCACTTCTTACCTAAAAGTTCCTAGTTTCATGTGATCCTGTTTTTTCAGGTTTAAAGTATTTGTAGTCAAACTTGCTTTAAATGCCATCCTTAAATTAGGACAACCTGCTTTTAGGAACCAGTACAATTCTATCCCAATTGTTCTTTTTTAATGTTATTTGAACCTCTATTCAGAAACAACCTGCCCATATGACCGCTTTTACATGTTCCCTTGGTGACATTTTGATAAAAACCACCTGTCCATAAGACCACCTTGGTGACCTTTCAAGAAAGTTTGACTGTTTTAAATGTTGACTTTCTTTTTTTTTATTTAGACACATTGTAAAGATATCGAAACAAGAAGCTGCCGTACAAGGAACGATTGTCAGTGTAACGGATTTTTCGACTGTGACAAAGACGCTGAAAGGTGTAAGCTATATGGATCAAGTAAGTATATGAACCCTTGAGTAGTTAATGACTGCGGCTCCATGACTTGGCGGATGTGGGTCGAGACTTAGCCAGGTTGAATGGTATATTCTCGATACATTTAATTTCATTGAGCCCTAATCTACAATCCATATAGAATATAACATCTTTAATGGTTAATGACTGTGGTTCGATGACTTCATGGATGTGGGTTCGAAACCTAGCCAGATTGCATGGTATATTCTCGATGGAGACATTAAATATCTTATTGCTCCAATCCACAAAAATCTCTTATTTGCCATGTCGCTTAAACCGAAAAAGCGCCAGAGAAGATGTGTGCCGATATAAACAGGCTACGTCAACCACAGAAGTAGCACTCTGGTTATAACCATTGAAATATTGCTTCATATTTGATGTAAAATAAACGAATCGAGGGTTGTATCTGAATGATATCTTAACCATGGATATGCAAAATAAAAAAGGTTAACACCTCATTTTACTGGTATCAAGAGAAATAGTTTCGACCTACAACAAGTCCTTGTCCTTTGTCACACGGTCGACTAGAATCGAACTCACTGCGGAGAGACATACATTGTGTTTTGAAAGCCAATACTGTAACCAGGACAAGTTTAAATGACAAAACTATGGCAAATAGTACTTTTGACGGGTCATAGACATCCTACTTATTCCATAACAAGTGTAATTTTGTACAAGACGCTTTGGGCTGAAATCACATACTGAATGAAGGGGGCATTGTGTGAATCAACACAGATTACCCCAGATACTTCCTAATCGAGTATAATCGCTGTAATCCAATACAGATTGTTATAATTAGTGGGAAAATTTAGAATTCTAGAGTCTGATTTGTCTTGGAGAAATCTAAAATTACTCTATGATGTTTTAACTAATTGGTTGATATGTTGATGCGTGGTAATCATGGATCTAGAATTACACCGCACTGAAAAGGCAGAAATTAATCTTGAGGATAGGATTCGATGAAATAATGACTTTAAGAAGTGTTTATTGTACAAATTTAGTAAATTTTAGGATGGAAAGTTGTATTTTATCCTGTCATATATAGAAGCCCATTTCCTGGATAATTAAGGGAACCATCCCAATGTCTATACAATGCCAGTTATAACTTACCCGCGTACATCCAGGAGCGAGAAACAAAACTTGCTCTCAAAATTCAGTGGGCTAAAGTCTTATTAGGATTTTGAATATGTGAGATGTGTGGGGTAACAATATCTTTTTAATTCCTTTCCAGCATAGCCGAAAGGGACTTGTAGTTTAGGTTTAAACTCTATCCGTCTGTCTTAAATTTGGCAGTCATTTACTGTCAATCATGATCAGATTTTCATCATGTTTAAATATATCGGCTTAAAATTTGCAAGTTACAAATCCCCTGAAATCGGGTTATCTTGTTTGTATGGATTTGCAAATAATGCTTAAATCAAAATTCGGAATTTTGCCAGGTAATAAATTTTGACCAATCATACTGCAGAAATTGGTAAAAGTGGTAATAACGGTTTAATATTCAGTTTATAGTATAACTATTATAAGTTACAGATCAAGTTTGAATTTCCTCCCGGTCTGATGATTTTGTGCAGAGTAATGTTTTTACACATTCTATTTTAGGTGTTCCTGAAGGAGTGTTGGATTCTTTAGAGCTTCCAGAACAATCAGAAGTAGAAAGTGATTGGACAGGCGGCTGGCATAAAAGATAGCGCTGATCAGATTCATACTGTGAATCGGGGATTTTTTGCGTCGATAAATTTCGAGAAAAAGGGACGATATACAGTAAATCCTTGCTAAATCGCAATTATTGTTCAGTCGGAGTTTTGTGTTATAAAAGGTTTTTTTTTGTTAAATGACTAATAAAGAACAATATAAATGTAATAAACTTTATAACTGTACATATGACTATAAGTGAGGTGACAAAGTTATCAAATGACATTATAACTAGTTATTACTGTCGCGATAAGTGAGGTCGCAAATATACCAGTTTACTCTGGCGATAAGTGAGGTGGCAAAGTTATCAAATGACATTATAACTAGTTATTACTGTCGCGATAAGTGAGGTCGCAAATATACCAGTTTACTCTGGCGATAAGTGAGGTGGCAAAGTTATCAAATGACATTATAACTAGTTATTACTGTCGCGATAAGTGAGGTCGCAAAGATACCAGTTTACTCTGGCGATAAGTGAGGTGGCAAAGTTATCAAAGGACATTATAACTAGTTATTACTGTCGCGAAAAGTGAGGTCGCAAATATACCAGTTTACTCTGGCGATAAGTGAGGTGGCAAAGTTATCAAAGGACAATATAACTAGTTATTACTGTCGCGATAAGTGAGGTCGCAAAGATACCAGTTTACTCTGGCGATAAGTGAGGTGGCAAAGTTATCAAAGGACATTATAACTAGTTATTACTGTCGCGATAAGTGAGGTCGCAAAGATACCAGTTTACTCTGGCGATAAGTGAGGTGGCAAAGTTATCAAATGACATTATAACTACTTTTTACTGTCGCGATAAGTGAGGTCGCAAAGATACCAGTTTACTCTGGCGATAAGTGAGGTGGCAAAGTTATCAAAGGACATTATAACTAGTTATTACTGTCGCGAAAAGTTAGGCCGCAAAGATACCAGTTTACTCTGGCGATAAGTTAGGTGTCAAAGTTATCAAAGGACATTATAACTAGTTATTACTGTCGCGAAAAGTGAGGTCGCAAAGATACCAGTTTACTCTGGCGATAAGTGAGGTGGCAAAGTTATCAAAGGACATTATAACTAGTTATTACTGTCGCGAAAAGTGAGGTCGCAAAGATACCAGTTTACTCTGGCGATAAGTGAGGTGGCAAAGTTATCAAATGACATTATAACTAGTTATTACTGTCGCGAAAAGTGAGGTCGCAAAGATACCAGTTTACTTTGGCGATAAGTGAGGTGGCGAAGTTATCAAAGGACATTATAACTAGTTATTACTGTCGCGATAAATGAGGTCGCAAAGATACCAGTTTACTTTGGCGATAAGTGAGGTGGCGAAGTTATCAAAGGACATGATAACTAGTTATTACTGTCGCGATAAGTGAGGTCGCAAAGATACCAGTTAACTCTGGCGATAAGTGAGGTGGCAAAGTTATCAAATGACATTATAACTAGTTATTACTGTCGCGATAAGTGAGGTCGCAAAGATACCGAAGGGGCATTATAAGTTTTACTTTGGCGATTAATGAGGTGGCAAAGTTATCGGAGAGCGTTTTAACGAGTTTTTACTGTATTTCAATTGTTCGTGTACTTTATTTCTCGCGTACTTATATGAAACAGTGCAGGCCATAATATTATGTTCCGTTAACATGCTCACAATAATTTTATTACGCGAAAATAGAATGAACGCAACAATTTCTCGATTTACACATTTTTGTTGTTTACGCCAGAAATGTCCAAGCGATGCAAAACTGGCCTTTCCTGTGCAGCTTCTTAAATCTTTGTACAGACGCAACTGAAATAAAGTCTTATTTTAGCATTAAAGTTTAAACCTTTTCATTTGGATTATCAAGGTAGTAAATTATAACAAAGGCAGGAATGAAGAAGTGTATAGTCGATCCTAGTTTAATGGTATCAGGACCTCGTACAGTTCAGACCTGTTGAAAGTTTATCACTAACCTAGCGAGTCGGTACCTCAGTTCGGTACTTTTTTAGCTATATCACCACAGTTTTGTGGCAGATACCACATGTATCTATATATCTGTCGGCGACATTTCGCTATAAGCTATCCGTACCTCGGTCACTCGGCAGCCGAGCTTAAAATTGTTTTGTTAGCCAAGTGTTAAACTATTGGCGGGTCTGTATTGTACTCAAATGAGCTCATGACTCATATTCACACAACAGGGCTATCTGTATCATGCGCCTACACCCACAACCTCCGACTTAAAGTCTTATCCGAAAATGTCTTAGTAAATAAGATTAACACAACATTAGTTTTGTCGGGAGATAAAGAAACTTTACATTGAAAATTACATTCTCGCGGCTGGGGTTTAAACCCCAATTCCTAGACTTTGAAAGCAATTGCCATTACTAAACTAAATCTGAGGTATGGATTTTCTTTCGGGTCGTAAAAATAATGTAAATTTTCAAATTTCCGTGTATAGAAACAATGAATCAAAACTTGGTCTCAAATCTGAAATATCGGAACCAAAGTGTTTCCGTACACTGTCTGTTCTATATTAGACGCATACATGTGCATGTAACTTCAAAAACCAAACTATCATTTTGATTAAGAGCAAAAAACTCACAAATTGAGTCAATTTTGACATTGTTTATATACAAAACCTGTTAGACAAGGAAGTTGGTCGTTTAATATCCATTATATGTAATTACCTATATCCCATCGCTTTGAAATACGACCATACAATCAATTATGTCTGAAGACAAAAATAAAATGAAAATTGCTGTAACATTTCCGAGTTTCCTTGTTTTATGTTCAGACATTATTTTTAACGTGATAAAACTTTCATTGACATCCTTTTTAAAATGTGATAAAAAATAACAAATGAGCTGACATCCGTCTTTGTTGCTTATACATGATGCTTTAAAAGCGCAGACGACATCGCGGGCAAAACATGTAGGTGATCTGAATTAATGCACTTTTTCAACAACGACACCTGGCGGAGACACAATCACCTAATTACTGGTTGCACTTTTATGCTTACTGAAAAAAATAATCAACTACCCGTGGTATATCGTGGAATAATACACGGGCCGGAGTTCACATGCGGAAGTATATATCACTCAGTGGCTATATTCGACGATATACCACGGGTAAATGTTGATCATTTCAATTCTAATATGACTTAAATAAAACAAATTCAAATAAACAACTCTTTTTTCGGAAGTACATTTTACTATCTATTTGCAAAAAGGTCCATTTTAACAATTCGGCTGTTGAGATTATCTCCATTGAAATAAATTATTTTATGAATGAAAATTACGTCACAACCATTGTTCGCTACCCATAGCATGACGTCAGAAGATAAGCATGGGAATACGTCATTAAAACGGAACAGCGATGGGTATATCGTTTGTTACCACGGCTGGCTCTCTGCATGTTTCAAAGGAAGGAAAACACAGGTCATGTTAGAATATTGCATTTTACTTACTTCCTCATTCGCGTTGTCACAGTGACCGACATGTTGAAGGTCTTCAATACATTCTTGATGGAAAGCTACATGTATGTAGCATGTAACGAACATTATTGGTTGTAAGTTGCTGGTGCATGGGCCAATTGATGTATCGCCGACAATGCCTGTTATGTTCTGACACTGGCCGCCATCCCGATACCAAAGCAACATCACGGAAACTAATGACGTACTAGTGTAAGTGACCAAGCTCTGAACAGCGACCAACATTCGTCCTCGCGACTTACGGAGCTAGGAGGTGGACGCTGTTTCGGAGCTTGGTAAGTGGCGTCATTAAATGGCACAATTCAGGACGAGCTTTCATTCTTTTTATGTGTAATTCAAACATGCCGTAGGAACATTGTGGGCGTGGCCGGCTATCCGTCAGTTATATTACACCTCAAGTAAGTAAAATCAAAATAGGCATGGCAGTAGAAACAACGATGCATATAAGCGATAGACTATATGCAGAAAAATCCGTTTACAATAGTAACAACGGAATTAACTAATATTACATTTTAGTTCAATTACATAGTATACCAGTTTTAAATTTAACGTCACTAGACGGCGTTCAACATCTATGATACTCATTTGCAATTCAAATTATTTACTATGCGACCATATATTTTAGTGATGTCCAATTTTCGTGATTCTTAGATGGGTTGTCAGAGTATCCTCTAAACGAAATTATTGAAAATTGGAAACGAAAATGAATGATTTCTCAGAATTAGAAACAATATTCTGCCACCTCTCCTTACCCGCATGCTAAACACATCAAACGTTTTAATATCGGAGAAAACTAATTCTTAGTTTTTTAGAATTACCTCTTTCCATGAATCGAATTGAAAATAAACAAGGTCTCGTGTTACGGAAGATGTGGCACGATAAAGAGCCCTGCTTTATTATACTGCCATATACCATTTTCTGAATTTAATCATAAAATACATTAAAAAATGGTATGTTGTCAGGCGAAGCCCGAGGGAAATGTGACTTGTTAAGGGTGAACAAATGTTCATATCTCCCTCATCCAAAGGCAAAAAATTGTTTATTATACCGAAAGATAACCATTGTAATAAGAAAGAGAGAAAAAAAGAAAAATATTTTTATAAAAGACAGCCTGAAAACATCATTCCTTCTCCGATTCATTGCTTTTTCTCCTATCGGAACTCATCGGAGGCAAACGCTAGAACGTCGTGACAGATTCTCCATCTATGACGTCATATCATTGTGACGTCATGGTGTGTTCCGAAGAGGTAAGATATGATGTTTTCAGAGGGGCACACGATGTGTTCTCCACCCTGATCACATAATCCAACGATCCAATCAAATTACAGATAGTATCGTATTTTTCTAATGAGGTATAATGATACCTTCAACGCAACGTACAGACAAAATTTCTGCACCTTTGTCTATAGCTGCCGACGTCTCGATTCTTAACTGGGGCGTTAAACGCCATTACTCAACTCAACCCTTTCCTTCAATCAGATCGAAGTTAAAAATTGGTTATGTTACTGCACTGTTTTAACCCCGTTACATCAAGACATTGACAGGATTCCATTAACCCGTGACAATGACCTTATTACCTATTATTGGTCATATTAGCAGTACAGATTAATTTGAAAAACAACGTTTTATAGCGGGTAACTTTCCTTGAAAAATCCATAAAAAGAGTCGTGACACATACCACACTGTGCAAGTAAGTTTACAGGCTCTTTTCCCCGCGATACAAGCACTATTTATCAAGTCCCAAAACAACAAAGATTCTAAAGATGCACTTTTTGACATTCTTTTTAATAACGTTGTTTTGTCTGAATCATTATCATAATGAGAGACTGGGAACTTGACAGATTGTGCCAATAGTGTACATCACGTGTACATGTCATCAAGTTTGTCAGCATACGTATCTTGTTTGATTCTAATTTGAACCAAAACTTACAAACACAAATCCAACAATTTTTCTGAAGTAAAATTATTTGAAATACTGGTAATACCTATCCACAGTGATAAAGAACACAACAGACAACATAACGTTCAACGTATAGTACGTATGTGAAACTCGACAAACATAAGCTATGGCGTGGTAGCGAAGGATTTTATGTGTCAACTTTCATTTTCTGTGCAGCAATGTGCCTGCATTTCCTACTTATTGTGTATTTGTTTCACAGTCGACCTTTGCACTTATTAAGGTAATTCTGTGCATGCAACGGCGGGCTCCATATAGGTAGGTTGTTGGCAAGTCAAAGCATGTCGTGATCCTCGATGCGATTTCTGAGGACCGTCGTTAGGACATTGTAGCTGATAAAATGTCCATGTGTCCAAATCCTGGGTGTGTTTTTGTGTCCGATAATTCCATCTTGTTTTCATTCTCAAATTTGATTTCATACGTTCCAGGTGAAGCTAACTAGACAAGAAATACTTACCTTGCAAAACACCCGGCTTTCTCTTCTCTGGTGGAGGTTCAAATCTTGACGAATTTGCAAGTTTTAAAAGGTTTTGTTTGTTTTTTGGAATTGTGGTTTGGACAAAAACGTGTGTGTTTGTGTTTGACTATTAGTGATAATTAAATATCCTACTTATTCGTTTGATTAGACCGTTTGTTCACCTAAGGCCGCGGTGGCCTAATGGATAAGACGTCAGTTTACAAATCCAGGGTCTTTCACCGCTGTGAGTTTGAGCCCCGGACCACATGTGGAAAAGTCAATTTTTCTTGCCGTTGGCCTTTACTGGTTTACCTGGTATAATGTTACTGGGGAGTGGCACGCTTGTCTGCGGCGTACTGACTCTGTGAGCTAGCACGTTAAAGTCGCCCTGAGTACACGCTAGTACAAGGCAGACCATAAAACATATTCGCACTTCACATGCATACACAAACTTGTTTATAGATAAATACATTGAGATTAATAAAAATTGCGAATAGCTGAAAAATTGCTGATGTGACTTTTAGCAATATTCAACCAACCAACCGTTTATTCACCTAGACAAAACACTCAGAATCTGCTATTCATTGCACTATACTCCATGTTGCCTTCCATCTAAAGCAGTATTGTGAGTGAAATAATGAAAATGAGAACAAATGTCTTTTAATAATCATCTACGAAAGAAATAGAAAACAAGTTGTATGGATACAAGTAACATGTACGACATGATGAATCGAATGAAGTATTTAGCTTAGTTCTTTCTAACCAAACATATTTAAGGAGATGGAATGATAATCATTGAATGCAGTGTTAAAAACTGACATTGGATACGGATTAAATGACAAAATAATAATACATGTATACACAACCCTGGATCTTGACCAAGTCCTGAAACATGCCACTATTGATGAGAGTTAACTGTTGTAAGTTGACAATTGGAATACGCAATAAACATTTTGCAGTCTAAAATCTATTGTATTTTTTATAAAAAAGAGACAAAAATTTAACACCTAAAACATTTCCATAACATTTCGTTGTAATTTTATTTTTGATAGAAATGCACAAAATGCATCTATAACAACCAGAGAAGCGAAAAATCGCAAACAAATGCTTATTAATTGAAAAAAAGATTAAAAAACAATAATATCCAATATCATAAATAAAAAGAAAGAATTTTGATAAATTATCCTAAATATCTACAGTGACCAAAAGAAATAACATTTTCAACATATATAATTATGGCGAATGATCGATTCTTTTTTTATTTATGAATAATTTTATTATGAAGTAAAAATTAAATTGTTTACAAGTCTCTTGTACGCAATAATAACATAGAAGTTTATAATATCATCTTGAATGTCTGACCTTAAAAACCCAACATGCACCTGTTTGACGTTGAAGTGATGGGAAAATGACAGAATATTACCCGAAAGAAAATTAAATTGACAGGAAGGAAATTAAAATCAATGAGGTTTTGTTTTTGTTTTACACTTTGAACATTGTATTTCCTAAATCCCCAAAGAGAAAAAAATAAAGGTCAACAATCTGAGTTACACATGTTTCGTGACTGAAGATAAAAACAATTCTGTCGTTTGTTTCAATTTAGATGATTGAGTTCGTTCGATAGTATACAAGAATTTGTTATTACATGATGGTTTAAGTGATGGTCGAGTGCGGAGCCCAGGGCTATTATTCAAACTCGTGTTATAACGATTAGTTTCAAACTACATTCTGTCACCTTGCAATTTGTCTACATATATACATATGTATATCTTTGAGTGACTTCAACTATGTATTATTTACTGCATTGCAGCTGTATATAACAATGTGACAACTTTAAAAAACACCATTGTCAAGAGGAAGTGCTTTGAAATTACTGCAGGCCGGCTAAAATATTTGAAACCACATTCTTAAAACAGAAGAATAAAATGCAGCCGAAAAGCATGTACTTGACAACAACCCTCTCTTCATATACTTGTTAATACATTGTAATGTAGAAGATTACCAGTATTTATAAAGAGTTGAGTGGCACATAGTTCAAAACTTATAAACAAATAAATAAATAAATAAAATTAATTCAAAGACAAAACCACAATACATCGACTACAGTAAAAGTCGCGAGCACCACCGTCGACTATCACAGTCCCGGAAGTTATAGTCAGTTGAGGTTAAAGATCGAAATGTACATATAAATTTGGACAATTTTTAGTTTATGTGAGAAAATATAAATAAATGAATAAAGTTCATTAAATAGTTGAGTGGCACATAGTTCAAAACTTTTAATCATCAAATCAATATAATAAATAAGAAAAGTTATTTTTAAAAATCCCACAATCCATCCACTACAGTCATGTACAGTAAAAGTCTCGAGGACCACAATCGGCGACCACAACCCCAAAAGTTATAGCCAGTTGAGATTAAAAAAACGAAATATAAATTTGAACAATTTTTACTTTATGTGAGAAAGTCTTCGCCACCGTCAGTGTCGTCTTCCAAGCAAGGGTTTAATTATAATTTGAGTGCTATTCTTATAGAACATACAAAAAATGAAACTAAAGACAGTTTTATCTTGCTGTTTAATTATAAGATTGAATGCTAACATATGTTAGAATGAAACAAACTTATTTATGCAAGCTACATGCGGACTGAAAAAGGTATATGCGTTTTATCGGAAGAATTTTTGTCTATACGGATATATAACAAAAAAGCATGATCTGTATACAATTTAATAATTTGAATGGGAATTGCAAGAGGGAAAGATCTGTGTATGAACTTCGGCATGTCATATGGCTTATTGAAAATTGCTTTTCATGCGAAATGGTATGTTACATAAAATGCACGTGTATTTGTACACAACCGTTGACTGACTTTGAGGCACATGAGTGATATATTTAGCATTAACAACAACGTATTCAAACTCTTAAGGTATAGCTACTTTACGTTTCTTTATTAACTTTAACCATTGTAAAATTATATCTAGTGCACGCCTAGTCTGTAGTTTTATATACCTAACTATTGTCTAAATAAGTGTTTCTCTTCAAATATGTTTCTTATTTCGTTTCCAGAGTTGCTTTAAACAAAAACACACAATTGTTGTTAATCATAATTCTTAGTAATATAATATATGTCACAATTGCATCTTCAGAAGGTTTTAAATTGCAATATTTTTACATGAATATCAGGTTAAAATAGTGAAATTAAATACAATGTTAATAAAGTTCAAAGTAAAACATTTAATAGTATTTTGTTCAAGAAATTCGGTTAGAATTACAAAAGATGTTTAAAGTAATAAATGCATTTATTTGATCATTACAAGGACACAATTATAGTACATTTAAACTTTAGTTTTATATTACAATATTATTTTTCCTTCATACACAGCATTGTACATAATATGTCATTGGTGAGTATCCTTGTTGTCGTCGTTGTGCATAGTAAGTTATATTATAGTCATTAAGGCTTTGCATGTTACAAACATGGAGAACTATTCCTAAGATTATATAACACAGGCAGGGTATGACTTAAGTAGTGACTGTTCTTCCGCAAAGCACTAGGCATTTAGAAGTGAAAGTCATTGGGTCTTTAAAACTGATGTCCCGTGACACGGAAAGTGCGGACCCTTAACCCCCCCCGGCAAGTTCCCCTAAGCGCATTGCAAAGGTCAATTTTTCTGCCACTTTATCAGTAGCTGGTGACGTTTTTCGGTATGTGAAATATTTCTGACTAAACCCCATTCATTCATTCATTCATAGAATCAATAATCAATCAATAAGATTCTAAATATTGAACTAAATATTCAACTTTAAAAATGCAACAGAAACTGTTCTATTCCATGGTCATATACTTTTTACGTTTATATCCAACTTATATTTATTTTTGTGTAATGGCACAGAATATTAGATAATTACGTAAGACAAATAGCGAACCATCTCCGGTTTGATTGGAGATGTGAAACTTGTTTGTTTTTTTAACAACGTTACTTGTTAAATATTGTCCTGCACATGTACTTTAATAGCATCTTTGTTTTCCAAATTACACTTTGATTAAAAAGAGATTGTTGTAATATTCTGGAGCAACCGTCACTTTGCTTCGTGTAATTTGGCGTGTGTAATTGGTTTTGTCAGATTTACTTTGCTTTTGGAATTGTGAAGCTTGAACATGGACCGGTATGCGTGTTGTTTTAACTTGGTAACATTTATGCCTTTTACAGTGATTCAACCTTTTCGATTCTAATCCAACTCGAACACTAGTGCAGTGTGCGAACGTTGATTAATATACTTTCTCCAGGCAGATTGCGGAATTCTCTTACCATCCCAAAACTGACCATCTCTATATAAAAGAAACTATCTTCATTGGGGCGTAAAACATTCATTTAACAACACTCATTTGTAAATGTTGGTTTTTATAACATACAAAAAAGTGTTAATTAAAATACGCTATATAGCGACTACAAGTGATATCAAAACGACATGCCGTGAAAAGAGTAAGATAGGGGTTCTACAAAAGGTCATATCAGCACGCATTGCTAAAGGGAATGAAGTTAAATATTCAATCAAAAGTGTGAATAAATACTAATGTAGCAAAAACAACTAATATCTGTAATCTTCTGTCAAAATTTCCAACTGATTTAATTTTAGTCGATAAAATGATAATGATGTATACACAGGATAACCGTATAAACAGTTGCGTGGCTCATAGTCCAAAAAATTGAATTTTTTCCAGCATGTTTCTCTTTAAACATGTTTCTTATTTCGTGTATTCAGAGTTACTTTAAACAATAAACACACATTTGTTATTTAATAATTCTTAGTAATATAATAGATATCAGAAATGCATCTTCAGAAAGTTTTAAAATTGCCATTTTTACATGAATATCAGGTTAAAATAGTGAAATTAAATACAATGTTAATAAAGTTCAAAGTAAAACATTTTATAGTCTCTTGTTTTACAGAATTCGGTTAGAATTACAAAAGATATTTTAAGTAATAAAAGCATTCATTTGATCATTACAAGGACAAAACTACAGTACATTTAAACTATATTTCTTTCAAGCACAACATAACAATGTCATTATCATTCTTGATGTCGTTGTACATATGGTAAAGTTTTGTATATTAGAAGCTCCTATACAATAATAATATGCCGATAGGTGACACGGCATATCAGTTTTTAGGTATTTTCCACGCTCATTTCTAAATGGCTAGTGCTTTGCGGAAGAACAGTCACTATCTGTGGCCCGGTTTGCGTTCTTGAATGTTAGGAATATAATTGCATATTGCAAGTTCCCCTGTGCGCACTTCAAATGTAAAACTTTCTGCGACTTCTTCAGTGGGTGATGTCTCGATATGTGAAATATTCTTGACTAAACCCCATTCCCATTCATTCAGAGAATCAATCAATATCGAACTCAGAATCATAGTCGATAACTTATATAAGCAAGTGTAGATCACTGCGGTAGCTCAGTTGGTAGCTATAGAGTGCTCGATTCGTAAGTGGGAAGCCTGGGTTCGAACCCTGACCGGGTCTGGCCTAAGATTTGAAAATGGGTAGAGACTGTTTTTCGTCATTATTACGAAATGAATGCCACGATAGGCGTGGCACAAAAAAGACTCCTACTGTATAATTCCATCAGAGCAACGCACAGGCAAAATTCCTGCACCTTCGCCTATAGCTGTCGACGTTTCGAAAAGTCAAATGTTCATTACTTTGACGTTAAACAGGATCACTCAACTTTCAACTCCTAATAGTTAATGTAAGAAAAATAGGGTTTTGAACTTAAAAAATGCAACAGGTACTACGTTGTATTTTATTCCATGGTCATATTCTTTTTTAGTTAATATTCAAATTATATATTTATCCTTGTGTAATGGCACAGAATAATAGATAATTACGTAAAACAAATAACGAACAATCTCCGGTTTGATTGGATATTTACATCTAAAGCAGAACTTGCTGTACTGTGTGGATGTTGCTTTTTGGTATTGGCTTGTTTCTTAATTAACGAAGTTGCTAACTAAATACTGTCCTGCACATGTACATTAATGGCAACTTCATTTTCCAAATATACACTTTCATAAAACAGAGATTGTTATAATATTCTGGAGCACCCGGTCTCACTTCCTTTGTGTAATTTGGCGTGTTTAACTGATTTTGTCAATTTTAATTTCCCAAATTTTGCTTTTAGAATTTGTGATTTTGAACATGAACCGATATGTTTCTTGTTACTATAACTTGACGACATTATGCCTTTTACAGAGGCTCAACCTGCCTAGATTCTAAACTTAATCAGCAAAACCCTAGTGTAAAAAGTGTATTAATTCGCTTTACCGACGCATGTTTGCAGTGTTTTCTTGGTACTAAGAATCCCTTTACCATCCCGAAACTGATCATCTTTATATAAATGAAACGATCTTCATCGAAGCGTAAAAAACATTCATTTAACAACACTCAGCTCCACTCATGTGTAAATGTTGGTTTTGATAACGTATAAAAAAGTGTTAATTAAAAAACGTTATGTAGCGACTACAAATGGAACCAAAACTACCGTGAAAATTATAAAAGATTAACATAGGAATTCTACAAAAGGCCATTTCAGCACGCTTTGCTACAGGAAATGAAGTTAAATCTACAATTCAAAGTGTGAATAAATACTAATGTAGCAAAAACAACCAATATCTGTAATCTTCTGTCAAAATTTCAAGCTGATTAAACTCCACTCGATAAAATGACAGTTCATTAGGAAACGTTTTACAAGGTCAGAAAAAACACTAATATGTATTATATTTTTTTAATCACCACAAAACAAGTTTTACGCTTGTTATAATAACGTTTTGTGTGAAAATTGTGTTGCTGAATACTGAGAAATATGAGTGAATTGAACGCGATGGTAGACAAATCATTCAATTACTACGGAACCCCATTAGTACCACAAAATAATATACATGTATTTTGAAATCGAGTGCACGACTTTCTGCTCGAGTTCAAAGTCGATTCCAAAATATATATTTTGTGGTACTAAAGGGTCTCCGTTATAACCAATTAAGTGTGTGTTGTTATTAAAAAAATCATTTCATGGACAATTCTTCGGAAGTAGAAGCTTTGTTAGGTTAATCAGATGATTAGTGAAAGTTTGAAATACTATATAAAAAGATAATCTTCCATTGCAGAAAATCAATATATAGCTATATTGCTTTTAACTTGAAGGAAATTGCAATAGCTAAAATACTCTGAAAACAAGTTCATTCAATTTCTTTAAATACTCAACATTTGAATAATCGTTCTAGATAAGATCTTAAAATGTATCCAGCCTTGTACGCGTTGTATATGTAATTCCGATGGTATTTGTAGGACTCTTAGTATTCCATTTATTTAACAATCCAAATGCACAATAAATATAAAGCCCATATACTTCTAAACTGGCATAACGTTAATATTGTAAAATAAACATTTTCTGCCATCAGAACATCGTAGTTTGCCTGCTCATCTAGTCTATCATTATTTGACATTTAAGAACATGACTTGAAGACCAAAACATTAAGGCCGTATTCTAAGTATAATGCATCTGTATCCAAACTTATCCTGTATATAGTTGAGGTCCCATAGTTCCATGTTCCTTTCATTCTCAATTTTGATTTTACATGAAGTGGATGTAACCAGTTAACTAGACAGGAGGCGCTTACCCTTCCGGAGAACAAGCCTCTTTTTTGCCAGTGGAAGTTCACTTGTTAAACTTAAATTTAACTTTGCTTTAAAGCTTATGATTTGAACATGGACCAGTATGTTTGTGTTTTATATTAAGTTAAGTATTTACACATCTATTAAAATAAAATCATCATGTAACCTTAAACATTAATGGATTACATATACATGTAAATGCAACGGTTGTTTTTTTCATTGTTTGATATGTTTGTGTTTATGGATCACTGGTTGTAAAATACGTGGGATGGTTATGGGTCTTTCTTAAGAATTGAATTGCACTTTTTACGTTGTTATCGGGGTGTAACAACGTGAAAATTATCACAAATTGTGTAAAATCGCGTAGCACAGTAAAAAGCTGGTCAGGTATATATATAAATGGACTTTTCAGTATGCATTTATATTAAGTCCTGGAAAATATATCTCACTCATATAGAGTGGAGTGGAGTAATATTGTTTTACGTTTTTTTCTCTCATTTATATCGAAACAGTCATCAGTTAAGAGATAGTGGAAGAAACAAGAAAACCACTAGCAACAGAACTGACAAACTTTCTTACACTAGGATCTGTCTTGACTGGAATTCCAATCAGGTGATGAGGTGTTGTGATCCATAAACATAAGTCATCGATATCGAGCCCCCTCCCCTCCCTTCACTCAGATAGAGGTGGTCAGTTCTGACCTTATGGAGGAAACCAGAAAAAATCACTGACCTTCATTAAACTAGGTGACTAAACCGTTTCACACTAGGATCCTGTATAAGAATTAAGACAATAAGAGGCACTGTGATCCTTGGGTAAGTGCTTAACCTCAATGGCAACCATGACACAAACTAGCCATGTGACCCTTTGGCAAGATAATAATATTAAAATGTAAATCAACAGATTATTTACACATGTGTTTATTTACAATTGAAAAGTTTATAAAAATAACCATCAAAACTTAAAAATTGACCATAGAATCACCATTAATAATTAATCAATTCCATATTGAAAGGAAAATATACTTAGTATGCACCTAAAAATTCTACATGAAAGAAAAACAATTGAGGATAAAACTAATCATTAAAGATAAACTGAAATATCACAATAATAGCTGATAAAATTTGATGAACTTAAAAACAAGAGGATTATGATGGCACTAGGTCTGACTTTACACTCTGATACATAAATTTGACCTTTGTTGAGAGAATCATTCATTGAAATCTGCCCAGTAAACTCAGAGGAGAATTTTTATATAAGCATTATAGATATAAACAGAAAAAACCCACACACCTGCTTGTACACAACACACAAAAACGCCTTTGGTCAAGTGAGCTATTAATCGAAACATAAAAAATTAACTATATATACCAATGATAAAAAATCAATTTCATATTGAAAGAAAATTACATGAATTAAAAATGCCACATTAAAAAACAATTGAGGATAAAACTAATTAAAACAGATATAACATAACTGAAATATCATGCATATATTTCATAAAATTTGCTCCAAGTGAAACATTGAGGCATTGGTGCTTCACCTGAGAATAATTTGCATTTAGCTGATTTTGAAATAATGGAACCTTTTGAAGGTTAATAAGAGTTTTTCAATAAATTTACCTAATGATTCAATTACTTTTATTCAATTTGATCCATGTATTAACTTTGTCTAGCTTATATAAAGATGGTAATACTGACAACAACTGATGAGGATTTTACCACGGCATCAGGCTTCAAGGGTGATAACATGGTTTTATATTATTTAGTCTAACCAAAGACCTAATTATTGATCTAACATGACAAACACATGACCTTGGCCTAAGTTTTGTCGAAAGGATCACTCTTGAAAGGGTCTGAGCAAATAAACTCACTTAAGGCCCTTTGAGCATTCAGATGAGCTAAAAATGGATTAAACTTAAAATTATTCTATTTACAATTTAAATTTTTTTTTAAAAAATGACAAAAAATTAATATGGAGACTTTAAAAAGTGGTATAGCGGTAATCACAATAAGGGTTTTTAATATAAAGATCTAAAAGTGGTTTTTAAGACCTAATTAACATTATCCCAGCTATCCAAAGCTTATAAAGTTATCTAAATTAATAGATGTGTAAATCAAATTTTTTGTTTTAATTTTTAACTTCATCCTATGTAAAAAAGAATTCAAGTGATAACTCCATTTATTTTGTTAAAACAAAAATAAATCTATGATGTTTTGAAAAAATAAGTCAATATTTTATTTCACTCCCTATTTCAAGGGTGCAATTAACAAGATGGTTTTGGGACTGCAAGTTAATCATAAAGATCTTAGAGATACTATAAGAAATAAATGTGAGAATTAAATTGTTTTAAAATTTAAAACTTTATCATATGTAAAAATAATCTTCTAATTATTATGTTACAACTTAAATGGATTTAGTTTTTTTTTATTTCACACAACATTTTAGGAACAAAATCATTTTTTTCTTCCTTGTTATTTAAATCATAAAAATAATTCTTAATACCCGCAAATTGGCATGACAAAAAATGGGTGTATAAAAAAGTGAATTCATTGAAATAAGGTTAAAAATTACACATAAAAATCACATACAGATACATGTATATCAGGTATAATAGATACTTCAAGTTTTAAAACCACATGCAAAATAGTTAATGTTTATTGCTGAAGAAAAATAGATTTCATAAAAAAAATAAAAATGTCAATGATACTTTTGATAATATAAATTCATTCTTTTTTCAAGTTGTGATAACATAAAAATCAATAAAAATATCCAATGATAATTTCTGAAAATAAATAAAGCCCAGAATACATGGTCTTCAGTTATAATCTCAACCATCATCCATCAACCAGAAGCCATAGCCAGTTGAGCTTAAAAATTGAAATGTACTAGTACTTATACATTTTGGACATTTTAAATTAATATGGTTATTTTGTCTTCGCCATGGTCAGCTTCGTCGTTCATACTAGTGATTTAAGTGTTTTTAAACCTTCTTTGGAAAAGATATAGATATTGAAACTTGACTTAAATATGATTAACCATAGAAAATACAAAAATTGCTTCAAAATTGACAGTTTCATCTTGTTGTTGCCGGATTAAGTATAACAATTAAATTCTAGCATGTTTCTACACGGAAAGAAACAAACTTTTTAAGCAAGCCACATAACGATTGAAAACGACACGTTTTTATCCTAAGAATTTTTGTCTTTATAACAAAAAATGGACATGTACACAATTTAATTATGAGAATGGGAACTGCAAGAGAAAAAGGTCTGTGTATGAACTTCGGCATGTCATATGGGTTATTGAAATTGCTTTTCATGCGTTACATAAAATGCACATGTATTTGTACACAACTTGTCATACTCTGAAAATTATGGACAAAGTTAAGTTAAGACTAAAGCGACCTCGAGCCACATGAGTGAGATATTTAGCATGAAAAACAAAGCATTTAAATTCTTAAGCTACTAAATGTTTCTTTATTAAAACTTTAACCATTGTAAAATTACATCTGTTGCACCGCTAGTCTGTAGTTTTATATCTCAAAAACAATTGTCTTAATGAGAGTTTCTCTTTAAACATGTTTCTTATTTCGTGTGTTCAGATTTACTTTAAACAATAAACACACATTTGTTATTTAATAATTCGATATCAGAGATGCATCTTCAGAAAGTTTTAAAATTGCCATTTTTACATGAATATCAGGTTAAAATAGTGAAATTAAATACAATGTTAATAAAGTTCAAAGTAAAACATTTTATAGTCTTTTGTTTTACAGAATTCGATTAGAATTACAAAAGATATTTTAAGTAATAAAAGCATTTATTTAATCATTACAAGGACAAAATTACAGTACATTTAAACTATATTTTATATAATTTTTGTTTCTTTCAAGCTTCAAGCACAACATAACAATGCCATTATCATTCTTGATGTCGTTGTACATATGGTAAAGTTCTGTATATTAGAAGCTCCTATACAATAATATTCTTAAAACTAATATGCCGATGGGAGACATGGCATATCAGTTTTTAGGTATTTTCCACGCTCATTTCTAAATGTCTAGTGCTTTGCGGAAGAACAGTCACTATCTGTGGTCCGGTTTGCGTTATAGAATGTTAGGGATACTATTGCATATTGGAAGTTCCCCTGTGCGCACTTCAAAGGTAAAACTTTCTGCGACTTCTTCAGTGGGTGATGTCTCGATATGTAAAATATTCTTGACTAAACCCCATTCCCATTCATTCGGAGAATCAATCAATATCGAACTTAGAATTATAGTCGATAACTTATATAAGCAGGTGTAAATCACTGCGGTAGCTCAGTTGGTAGAGTGCTCGCTTCGTGAGTGGGAGGCCTGGGTTCGAACCCTGACCGGGTCTGGCCTAAGATTTGAAAATGGGTAGTGACTTCATTCGTCATTATTACGAAATGGATGTCACGATAGGCGTGGTACAATAAAGACTCCTGCTGTATAATTCCATCAGAGCAACGCACAGGCAAAATTCCTGCACCTTCGCCTATAGCTGTCGACGTTTCGATATTAGTGAAATTTTCATTACTTTGACGTTAAACAGGATCACTCAACTTTCAACTCTTAATAGTTAATGAAAGAAAAATAAGGGTTTGAACTTAAAAAATACAACAGAAACTACGTTGTATTTTATTCCATGGGCATATTCTTTTTAGTTAATATCTAACTTATATTTATCCTTGTGTAATGGCACAGGATTATAGAAAAATACGTAAAAAAAAAATAGCGAACCATCTCCGGTTTGATTGGATATTTACATCTAAATCAGAACTTGCTGTACTGTGTGGATGTTGCTTTTTGGTATTGGTTTGTTTCTTAATTAACGACGTTGCTATCTAAATACTGTCCTGCACATGCACTTTAATGGCAACTTCATTTTCCAAATTTACACTTTCATAAAACAAAGATTGTTATAATATTCTGGAGCACCCGGTCTCACTTCCTTGGTGTAATTTGACGTGTTTAACTGATTTTGTCAATTTTTATTTCCCAAATTTTGCTTTTAGAATTCGTGATTTTTCTTGTTTCTTGTTACTATAACTTGACGACATTTATGCCTTTTACAGAGGTTCAACCTGCCTAAACTTAATCAGCAAAACCCTAATGTAAAAAGTTTATTAATTCGCTTTCCCGACGCATGTTTGCAGTGTTCTCCTGGTACTAAGAATTCATTTACCATCCCAAAACTGACCATCTTTATATAAATGAAACAATCTTCATCGGTGCGTAATAAAACATTCATTTAACAACACTCAGCTCAACTCATGTGTAAATGTTGGTTTTGATAACGTACAAAAAAGTGTTAATTAAAAAACGTGATGTAGCAAATACAAATGGAACCAAAACGACCGAGAAAATTTTAAAAGATTAACATAGGAATTCTACAAAAGGCTATTTCAGCACGCTTTGCTACAGGAAATGAAGTTAAATCTACAATTCAAAGTGTGAATAAATACTAATGTAGCAAAACAACTAATATCTGTAATCGACTGTCAAAATTTAAAACTGATTAAACTCCAATCGATAAAATGACAGTTCATTAGGAAACGTTTTACAAGGTCAGAAAAAACACTAATATGTATTATATTTTTTTAATCAGCAAAAAACAAGTTTTACGCTTGTTATAATAACGTTTTATGTGAAAATTGTGTTGCTGAATACTGAAAAATATGAGTGAATTGAACGCGATGGTAGACAAATCATTCATTACTACGGAACCCCATTAGTACCACAAAACAATATACATGTATTTTGAAATCGAGTGTACGACTTTCTGCTCGAGTTCAAAGTCGATTCCAAAATATATAATTTTGTGGTACTAAAGGGTCTCCGTAATAACCAATTAAGTGTACTGTTGTTATTAAAAAATCATTTCATGGACAATTCTTCGGAAGTAGACGCTTTGTTAGGTTAATCAGATGATTAGTGAAAGTTTGAAATACTATATAAAAAGATAATCTTCCATTGCAGAAAATCAATATTTAGCTATATTGCTTTTAACTTGAAGGAAATTGTAATAGCTAAAATACTCTGAAAACAAGTTCATTCGATTTCTTTAAATACTCAACATTTGAATAATCGTTCTAGATAAGATCTTAAAATGTATCCAGCCTTGTACATGTTGTATATGTAATTCCAATGGTATTTGTTGGACTCTTAGTATTCCATTTATTTAACAATCCAAATGTTGCATATAAAATGAACAATAAATATCGAGATATAAGCCCAATTACTTCTAAACTGGCATAACGTTCATATTGTAAAATAAACATCTTCTGTCATCAGAACATCGTAGTTTGCCAGCTCATCTAGTCTATCATCATTTGACATCAATTGACACTTAAGAACATGGCTTGTAGACCAAAATATTAAGGCCGTATTATAAGTATAATGCATCTGTACCCAAACTTATCCTGTCTATATTTGACATCCCATAGTTCTATGTTCCTTTCATTCTCAATTTTGATTTTACATGTGGTGGGTGTAGCTAGTTAGCTAGACTGGAGGCGCTTACCCTTCCGGTAAACAAGCCTCGTTTTTGCCAGTGGAAGTTCACTTGTTAAACTTAAATTGTCAGTTTTTAAAAGTTTTAACTTTACTTTAAAGCTTATGATTTGAACATGGACCAGTATGTTTGTATTTGATATTAAGTTAAGTATTTACACATCTATTAAAATAAAATCATCATGTAACCCTAAACATTAATGGATTACATATACATATAAATGCAACGGTTGTTTTTTTTTCATTGTTTGATATGTTTGTGTTTATGGATCACTGGTTGTAAAATAAAATGGTCTGGTAATGGGCTCTCCAATATTATAATAACCACACCACTAGATATTTACTCTAGTTCCCATTCAAAATAGGACATTTTATAATCATTGGTCCCAATATGCGATCTTTGTGTGACTGTTATTATCATTAAAGTGTAATATATCGTGTTTTTGATCGCGTTGAATGTTGCCAAGTACATGTTTATCAGTAAAACTTTCTTTCTATCTGACGTTCATCAAAAACATTAAACAACGTTTTCATATAATACTGAAATGCTGTGTGTTTTTTTTTACAAATATTTTTAATATTATAGAAATGAAGTTAAATTTTCTTTTTGTTATGTAGTCTAGTAGCTTAGGTCAACATTTCATGAAAATCGTTCAAAGTTTGAAAAAAGTTTGAAACTTGGAACAATGATCTGTGGTGATATGTTCTTTAAAAAATGAGCAGGACACATGTGATCTGACCATCCATTAGGCTGCCATTTTGGATTTAAAAATGGCCGCCAATGAATATCAGATTCAACAATATTTTTATTTCTGTTACACTTTGAGATAAGAATTTAATGTCGATCCCTGAGTTTTCAGTCCCAAACTAATAATTATGGATATTGATATAATTAATTTGTGTTTCATTTATTCTTGTGACGTCATGTTGGATTTAAAAATGGCCGCCAATTAATATCAGGTTCAAAAGTACCTTGATTTCTTTTACACCTTGAGATAAGAATTTAATGTCAATCCCCGAGTTTTCAGTCCGATACTAACAATTATGGATATTATTATGATTAATTTGTATTTCAGTTTGACTTATTGACTGCCATCTTGGATTTCAAAATGGCCGCCAATTAATATCAGATTCAACAACATGTTTACTTCTTTTACACCTTGATTTAAGTATTTAATGTCGATCCCTGAGTTTTCAGTCCAAAACTATTTGTTATGGGTATTAATATAATTGATTTGTGTTTGCCTTATGACGACATCTTGGATTTCAAAATGGCCGTCAATGAATATCAGATTCAACAATATGTTTGCATCTTTTACACCTTGAGAAGAATTTAATGTTGATCTCTGAGTTTTCATTCCCAAACTAATAATTATGAATATTTATATAAGTAATTTGCGTTTCAGTCTGCCTTGTTGACCCTCAGGTCCGTAAATAGGCACATGTATTACATGTTTGAAAGCTTCTGGGGAAACTTTCTGAGTGTAATATGCATGTTGTTGATGCTAAATATATTCTCAGTTGTTTGAGGTTGTTGACCAACGGCCATCGAAAGCATATTGCTTATCAAGAGAAAGATGTTCGAAATAATTCTGCAGATAGCCTAGTGTTGGTTGAACTAGTATCGGATTGACAAAGCACTACCAGCCTTAAAATTATCTGATCTTTAAAGGCTGTATACATTCAGGCTGAAAGAAGTAGATCTAAGTTTTTCTAAGTCAACACAACAGAACTGAAAGAACGACTGCTACATTTGATTCCTTAGTTAGTGGCTCAGACACAGTTCTGTTTGATGCAGATATAGCAGAGACCATTTTATTGCATGTTCCTACAATAAGGGTGATGATGCAAAACATTTGATGTGTGCTGATGAAATACCGAGGAAGGATATTCTCTCAACTGAATATTCAATATATCCATTATTCAAAGTAAGAATGATCAAAACTGATGTTACTATAAGGATAGCGACCAGTTTCGGCAGGCCAAGTTAAGGCTGATTCTAATGTATTGGTTGCATCAACGAACAGGCTGGTTAGTCAAAGTGAGTTCAGTTGTTGGGCAAGGAATTGATTAATTGACCCCCAGAGATTAAATTTCATGGTCAGCATACCAAACAAACAGAGAGACTAAAGACATCACACTCGTTTTATCAATATCACTGATACCATTGTTTGCAGAATCAACTAATACTGTAGCAATGAAGTTGCATGCGATGAATCTAATAGCAACGACTATTCAATTTCTACATTCTGGAATACAGACCCCAATACTTGATAACCAGTGTCCAGCCACTATTTTCAATTGCTAAGCAAATTCAGCAGACACGACCAGAGATATTTGGTGAAAATAACTTTGTAGTAGTGATGGTTGGGCTCCATATAGAAATGAATGTAAATGTATTTAAACTACTTGGAGACTATTTGTCAAATTCTGGCTGTACTGAAGTCCTTATACAGTCTGAAATAACAACCCCTGGACAAGCTGATGCAATACTCAAAAGTTCTAATAAAACGATGTGTTCATCAAGCTACAGCTGCATCTTCACAATTTACAGGTTTCTGCTTTTACCACCTAAATAGAATCGCTTTCCCTGTACGAACCACAAATGAATTTCCAAACTTGGTGTGATACAAATGCAAAGCAGATCCCACAGTTCAAATGCTGGGCTTTAGTTCTTTGACCGGAGCCAGCTTCTTGCAATGCAGTTTGTGCGTTCATTACGTGAAGCAGATTTTGATCTTTATGTTCAATGCCTTGGATTCTATGGATGTTTTCTTTGGATCACATGAACTATACAAGGTGACTTTCCATTTATATAGAAGATATGGTGCAGATAAACTAATCAGTATCTTCACGATGAATTCCATGAATTCTACAATGTCTTTGTCTGTTGTTCAAAAAGCATATTTTTTCTTTACTCTAGACTTATAATCGACTAAACCCATGAACAAATGAATGATTACATCAAAGGAGATGGAGATGCCATAGGAGTAATAAGCAATCGTTCAGCATTATAATTGCTGAATTTTAAACTTCACGTGACACTAGTGCAACTAGTTCAAGAATAAAAATAAAACATCATTATTAAGGCCTCACATTTCAGCCAAAGTTTGTAAAACACGTCAAGGCAATGGTCACTACATTGGATGAATTAGGGAATTCTTTTTGTGAAGATTATCAGAACGTAATTGTTTTAGACACAAAGGAGGTGGTAGTGTAACTTCTTTAGAGATCATTGAATCAACGAGGAAAACATAGTATGAAAAGTATGTGGTTAAAAGGCTTTAAGCTCGATCTGTTCCTGTTTCAAATATAATTCCTAAAAACAATCTTCTTCTTTTCAAGACAACAAAAAAGGAAACGTTCCTCAAATCTCACAACAAGTCAAACCCTGAAAAGCAACTGTGAACTATTCAGCAGGATGTACACGTTCTTTGAACGCGAGAATCAGGCAGCAACCATCCCCCTATCACGGTGAATAAAGTCAGATCTTTTAACTTGTTATGAAAAGCTGCTAGAAACAGTATCCAAATAATCAAGTTGATGCCAAAGTGCCAAATTTCTAGATGATCTACTAGTGATAGCCAATATGTTACTTCCCAAAGGTTGTTTTACATTTGGCGACTACTCAGAACAGGTTTCCATCTCTTATTTAATTAACACTTTGCATACAATAAAATGCTTTGCTGCCATATGGGACCAATAAATCGGGTGAAGTCCTACGAGTGCAGCAAAACATTAAAGGGGATCTGGAAGCTGTCTCGTCAGTTTTCCTTGTGTTGATCAGAATAAAACTGAACTGTACTACTACCTATCAGAATGTATACGGTCATTCAATGGGGCCAGAGCATGAGTTGTACAGCCCACAGGACATAAATATTGTTCCATCCAACAGATATGTTATCGAATCTGATTTAGCACCATGTAATAATGACACCAGTCTGATCTTACATGCTGTCAATTGTGGTTTGAATGATTTTCACAGGGTTTGCATTTGCACAGTTGATGCAGATGTTGTTGATGTTCTAACAATAAGCAAATACCATTGCCTTTCTCTTGATAAACCGTAGATTGCCTTTTGAGTTAAGAGAGATTACAATTATACCTGTTCATGCAATTACAAACAATATTGGAGGACTTAAGTCCCAAAGTATCCTATTTTCCATGTCTTCAATTGCTGTGACACAGTATCATCCTTTAGCTTGGGATACATGGTTATCACACACAGAAATCACTGACATATTCAAATCTCTGTCCAGTTGGTCAGTATAAACCTCTGATGAGAATGTTTACCAGCTCCAACGGTTTGTTTTTATCCTTTATAAATGGACATATAGATGCACTAAAGTAGGCCAGGCGCAGAAGGTTATGTTTGCGAGAGGTGGGCAATTCGAAAGACCATATACAATTTAAAGCTGTGCTTACCGAGCACATAAAGAGAGCGGCTTACCGAGCAGGTTTTGCTGTGATCAGTCACCTGTTACTTGTTTGTATACATACAAGAATTACAAATCTAAATGATTGGATGAAAGTCTCTAGCAATCAGTTGGCTCCTATTTCTGGTCAGCACTCTCTGAGGCAGACAAGACATGAACTAATCAAGTGTGGTCGCAGGAAAGATTGTATGTCTTCTTTCTCGTTTGTTACACATATTTTAAAAACAAAAATCTTAAATTTATCAATGCAAATAAATAAACGGGGCTGTTTTATTTAATCCATTTAGTTTAAAAACATCAAATTAGCCATTTAAAATATCAATTTATGCTGGATATTGTCTAAGATAAGAAGTAATAAAATTTTCTATGGCGGCCATCTTGGATTTAAAAATAGCGACCGGAAAATAGATGGAAATATTTGTGTCCTGCTTATTTTTAAATCAGAACATCATTTGGGATGAACATACGAAATTTCACACTTTTTTCAAGTTTTGAACGATTTTACCCCTTAGCTACTAGACTAATGGAAGTATGAAAGAATTGGACATTGCACACTGAATAATTCGCGTAGCGAAATATGTTACGTGTGCGATGTCCAATTCTTTCATACTTCCATAACAAAAAGAAAATTTAACTTCATTTCTTATAATTCAATTTATAATTTAAAAAAAACAACAACAAATAAGTGTATGTGATACTTTTACAACTTATGTGTAATGTGTCAACAATATTAACATTGGGATGTAGGTCAGAAAAGTAGTTCCGGCAATGAAAGTTGGAGAGGAGCCAATTCTTTCATGGAAAAATAACACAAAAGATCTGACCAATCAAAATGCTTGAAAAAAACGAAAATTGAATTATAAGGTTTTACAACCCATGTCAGTCAAGATTATTTCAGTTTTATAGCATAAATAACTCTAGAAGGCAACCAGATTAATTATGATTAGCTGGTATAAAAGGCAGAGTAAAAAGCTGGTCAGGTATATATATAAATGGCATTCTCGGTGTGAATTTACATTAGGTCATGGAAGATTATATCTCACTTGGGGTAATACTGTTTTATGCCTGAGTCGCACTTGTATCGAGACAGTCAACAGTTCGGGCGATGGAAGAAACAAGAAAACCACTAGCAACGGAACTGACAAACTTTCTTACACTAGGATCTGTCTTGACTGGAATTCCAATCAGGTGATGAGGTGTTGTGATCCATAAACATAAGTCATCGATATCGAGCCCCCCACCTCCCTTCACTCAGATAGAGGTAGTCAGTTCTGACCTGGTGGAGGAAACCAGAAAAAATCACTGACCTTCATCAAACTAGGTGACTAAACTGTTTCACACTAGGATCCTGTATAAGAATTAAGACAATAAGAGGCACTGTGATCCTTGGGCAACTGCTTAACCTCAATGGCAACCATGACACAAACTAGCCATGTGACCCTTTGGCAAGATAATAATATTAAAATGTAAATCAACAGATTATTTACACATGTGTTTATTTACAATTGAAAAGCTTATAAAAATAACCATCAAAACATAAAAATTGACTATAGAATCACCATTAATAATAATCAATTCCATAATGAAAGGAAAATACATTTTCCTAAAAATTCTACATGAAAGAAAAACAATTGAGGATAAAACTAATTATTCAAGATAAAACACTGAAATATCACATAATAGCTAATAAAATTTGATGAACCTAAAAGCAAGAGGATTATAAAGACACTAGGTCTGACCTAACACTCTGATACACAAATTAGACCTTTGTAGAGAGAATCATTCATTGAAATCTGCCCAGTCAAGGAGAATTTTTAAATAAGTTTTAATTTTGCAAGCAGAAAAAAAATCCACACACCTGGTTACACACAACACAAAAACGCCTTTGGTCAAGTGAGCTACTAATGGAAACATAAAAAATTAACTATATATACCAATGATAAAAAATCAATTTCATATTGAAAGAAAATTACATGAATTAAAAATGGTACATTAAAAAACAATTGATGGTAAAACTAATTAAAAAAGATATAACATAACAGAAATACCATGCATATATTTCATAAAATTTGCTCCAAGAGAATCATTGAGGCCTTGGCGCTCACCTGAGAATAATTTGCATTAAGTGTGATTTTTAAATAATTGAACCTTTTTAATGTTAAAAAAGTTGTTCAATATATTTACCTAATGATATAATTACTTTTATTCAATTTAATCCATGTACAAACTTTGTCTAGCTTATATGAAGATGTAATACTGATAACAACTGATGAAGATTTTACCAAGGCATCAGGCTTCAAGGGTGTCACCATGGTTTTTATATTATTTAGTCTAACCAAAGACAAAATTATTGATCTAACATGATAAACACATGACCTTGGCATAGGTTTTGTCGACAGGATCACTCTTGACAGGGTCTGACCAAATAAGCTCACTTAAGCCCTTTGAGCATTCAGATGAGCTAAAAATTGATAAACTTGAAATTATTCTATTTACAATTTAAAAAAAATAATTAAAAAACTGACAAAAAATTAATATGGGGAATTTAAAAAGTGGTATAGCGGTAATCACAATAAGGGTTTTTAATGTAAAGATCTAAAAGTGGTTTTTAAGGCCTAATTAACATTATCCCATCTATCCAAAGCTTATAAAGTTATCTAAATTAAGATAATGAATCAAATTTGTTCTTTAAAATTTAATTTTTATCCCTTGTAAAAAATTCATTTAATAATTTCATTTATTTTGTTAAAACAAAATAAGAGCTATGATGTTTTGAAAAAATAATTCAATATTTTATTTCACTCCCTATTTCAGGGGAACAATTAATAAGATGGTTTTGGGGCTGCAAGTTAATCATAAAGATCAAAGAGATATTATAATAAATAATTGTGTGCATTAATTATATTTTAAAATTTAAAACTTAATCATATGTAAAATTATTCCATGTGGTAATTATTATGTTACAACTTAAATGTATTTATAGTGTTTTTTAAAAAAAAAAATCAATTTTTTATTTCACACTACATTTTAGGGACACAATCATTTTATTCTCCCTTGTTATTTAAATCATAAAAAAAAAAATCCTTATTACCCGCAAATTGACATAACAAAAAATGGGTGTTTAAAAAAGTGAATTTCATTGAAATAAGGTTAAAAATTACACATAAAAATCACATACAGATACATGTATATCAGGTATAATAGATACTTCAAGTTTTAAAACCACATACAAAATAGTTAGTGTTTATTGCTGAAGAAAAATTAATTTCATAAAAAAATAAAAATTTCAATGATATTTTTGATATAAATTCATTCTTTTTTCAAACTGTGATACATAAAAATCAATAAAAATATCCAATGATAATTTCTGAAAATGTCAATTCATTCTTTTTACAAGCTAGCATACATGAAAATAAAAATTTCAATGACAATTTCTGAAAATGTTAATTCATTCTTTTATAATTGAATGAATTTATTGCATAAACATAATTGATGTCATAGCATTAAATAACATTTGAATATATATAACAACATGGCATAGAACAATACCAATGCTGTGCTAAAGATGTTTTATGCTTTCAAGCTGCTTGGAGATAGCCGCAAAGTCTTTTACAGGCTGTAATACATGACAATTTACATGTATATCAAGATGCCTTTGAATAGGCAATAGTGTAATGTATGTTTTACACATTGGAAAGCAAAACAAAGTTATCAAGTAACAACAAATTAAATTTTAGCCAAACCAGAAACAATCAATAACATAAACCCATAACAACATGGGAAGCAACCTTTGGCACCAATTACATATTTTATAGATAAATTCAAATTTCTGGTGTTTGAAATCTGCCAGAATTTGGAGGTGTTTTGCGCCAGTCTACCTGTGCAATTAATTCATGTTGTAAATTTTAATAGGTGGAGTGTTTCAAATATGTATGGTGAGTAGTGATCCCGGAGAACATGTTCTCTGTTCAAAATAAATAATTACAAAAAAAAAAAAAAAAAAAAAAAAAAAAAAAAAAAGTAAAGTCACACAACAGAGTTACAATAAGATTAATAAAACAAGTACAGTAAAACCTCGATTCATCGCCACCATTTGTTCAGTCAAATTTTGGCGTTATAAAGGGGTTTGGAAATTAATTGAGAGAGGCTCATAAAGAAAAACATAAACAAAATGGATTTTGGGACTTCAAAAAAGTGTGGCGATAAGCGAGGTGGCAAAGTTATCGAGGGGCATTATAGCGAGGTTTTACTGTACAATAAAACAATAATGAAACTAACGCTGGAAAGTTACGACGTCAAATCTTACAAGTAACATGCAAAAGTATATTTATCTCAGAAATAATGTCTGAAAGCCAGAATAAAGGAGGAGGGAAGTCAAAACTATTGTTCATATCGACATCACACTCTCAATAAAGTTGGGTACCATATTGGTGCAAAAGGACTAAGGGATTTTAAAAAAGTGGTGGTGGAAATATTATACTGATGCAAATAGGTTGTGGCGCAAAAGGACGCTAAAATGGCGCAAACGGATTTCACCCAACAATATAAGACAATCATGAAGGAATAAAGTGTTCAAAGCTTTGTCAACTTAACAGTTGGTTACTGTAGCAAAAAACTGTGTCTTGTGTAGTCAGCAATAATTTTAAAAGTTTTGTTCATATGTTACTTTATACAATTTGCTAATATCAAAAGAAGCAAAAAATTCCAGACTTTGTGTTTTTAATAAATATTTTTAATTTCAACCTTTTCTATTTTCACTAACCATTTGGTTAACGCAACAGAGCTTTGAACAACCTGACCCCAATGACATTAAAACATAAAGATTTCATCAGATCACTTTCTTATCATAAAGACGCATATTTGCCCGTAACAAAATATTTCACAAAATCCAATAAATGTTATAAAGATGACACTATCATCCACAAAACTACTAAGTGTAAGCCTTTTCAAAGACTTCAGAGACAAAAATCAACAAAGTATTGGAAACTAAAATAAACATTTTGCAGCAGAACTTTGATATATTAGGAATTTAATGAAATAGGTACTTTAAAGTCAATACAAGGTACAATTTTTCATTTTGTTTTATATGTTATTTTGAATTTGAAATCAAACACTCAATGTTATTAATTGTACTTTAACTGTGTACTTACATATGAAAGTGTAAGCTTATATCTAACTGCATAAAGTATGATTAAAAAAGGTCTCACTATAAGTACCGGTATCTCATAGTATTTTTAAGGAAAAAACATTTCCATGGAATAGGCAATCTTATAGGCTGACATTTTCCCGTAAATATGACATTATTCTTGAAATTTGCAACTTTCCATATTATTCTTCATAAATGTTGATCAATTGGTACAGTGATGAATTCTATTGATTGTTATTATTTTTTATATAATAAAAAATAATTTGGACATTGATGGAGATTATCAAATTTCAGATCAGACATGTTCAAATATAAACTTTTGATTTTATTAAAGTCTTCTTAGATTTTAACACGATCATACTGCTTGTTGAGTCAAAGTGTTGACCAATCAAATGATACTTAAAACAAATATGTTAATTATCACAGAAAATCTGTTTGCACATTCTCTAAAAGCAGAGTACAGTGCGAGAAAGACAACTCTAGATGGTAATAAGTTAAAAATCTGCAGCATAAATATTCCAATATTCTATGGTGATATGTCATTACAATATATGACTAAAGTGTAACAAGTTGTATACAATTATGCCATTTAAAACACCTGAATTATGGTATTGTTTTCTTCTTGATAAGTAATTAAATGTAATGATGGTCTCCCGGCATATACCGAATTAGGGTTCACCGCTGTACCATGTGATATTCCCCATTATTTGAGCAGAACAATTATTTCTACTGGAAATTCCCTTTCATATTTATTCATTTTTCAGTAAAAATTAAATAATTACTGGAATTCTGGACATAAACAAAAATGTCTTTCCATTTGTTAAGGGGTTTGATCATGTGACACAGTGAAGAAACCTGTTGTCTCTGCTGTTAACAAGATATAAAAATACAATTTGTTGTAAGCAAAGTAAAAATTAAATGTTGAAGTCACTCTTGTTCAGTTATGACATGGAATGGTAGATAACTCCTACATAATTACAACAATTCTTTTTCCACAGATACTTTGGTAAAATTGAATGATGCTTGGTAATGTTGAATGATGTATTTACAATGAAAATGCTATATACTGTAAATTGATGATACTAAAAATTGCTGGCACATAAAAATGGTCAATCTGATTGACCAACAAGCAAACATCACTTAAAATGATTTATAGCCACATAAAAAAATCATCCAATCTGATTGGTTGATATGGAAAAAAATAAATATGCTTGGTTGACATGGCAAAATCACTAAAATTGACTGGTTATTAAAATTTAAATTTTTAAAGTCGTTGGATAAAATGAAAAAAAAAAAAAATCAAAACCGTTGGTCACATGTTCCTTAATATGATTAGTTGACACAAAAAACTACTTAATATGATTGGTTGACACAAAAAACTACTTAATATGATTGGTTGCAACAAAAAAACTACTTAATATGACTGGCTGACAAGAAAAAATACTTAATATAAGTCAAATTCGGTAAAAGAACTTGATAAAGCAGTAAATTTACATGTGTATTAACAATCACTAACAAAACTATCATACTCCCTAAAACATATGGTAACCAGTCTTAAAAATATACTATGAATAAAAACAAGCTATGTACAAACAAAAATTTGCTATAATGGTGCTTAATAGTTGTATGTTTCATCATAAATGGGTAAAGTTTTGTGCCATGTGACACCCTCTAACATTGTGCGTGTGAGCTGCCATGGACCTATTGGTTAACTGGTAAATGGTATCAAAATTAAGATATCTGTGTCGATCAACATTGGCTCTTAATAATACCATATAATAATTAATGTCAGTCATGCACATTTATGAAAAAAATCATTTGTTTCTATTTGATATAAAATCACATTTTTTCATTATCATTTCTAAATAAACCTGATATTATTGCTAGAATCGGTTTGAGCTAAATTTTTCATAGCTTTATCATTACCTTATATGAACAAATTTTGTCACTAAATTTCTTCTCTCAATCCTTGTAAAATGTCTGTATTTAATTTTTTCGTTAAATATCTACTACCCCGGTATCTCATCTCACACTGCCCTCAACCCTTATATACTGTATGAACTCAAATTCTGCATTTAAATATCATACTTCTCAGCTTGCTTTGTTCATGACTTGTACTTCACTCCAGCCTAAATATCTGCCCTCCAAGCCTGATCATTGTAATTACTGAATTCTTCAACAAGGCCTTCCAAATTATCTGTAATACATTCAATTTAATAAAGTAAAGTAATGATGTTTAAGCTCCTGCCCAGCACCCTTGAAATTGGAAAAATCATAGAAATTTTATGAAATTCTGGCAAGAATTGTAGTAGTAAAATACCTAATAGAAGTGTGAGAGTTATAACATGCACTTAATTTGTTCAAATTGAAATTGAAAAATTCACCAAAATATTTAGAAAGCATATTGGGAAGCATTAATTAGTTTAAAACCCAAGAGATTTGCCAAGAACGTGCTAGGGGTGTGGGGGAATCCTTAACTAAATGAACATCTTCAGTTAAGCTCATTTTTCAGAGCCCTTTCTCTCTCTCTATTATCTAATAAATTATTTCACTTATCTAAATGATGCGTGTACATACATATAAATATAAAATATTACCATCATCATCATCACCATTATCGTCTGATGATGATCCTGAATCTGTGTCTTTATCCAGACAAACAGCATGTAATCTTTGTAATATGTCCTCCAACATGTCTGGCTCAGGCATGTACTCTGTTCCAGTATAACAACCCTTCTCATTACAGTATTCTATAAAACTACATAAAGCAGAAGATACACAATTTAAGACAAGCTTGTAACATTTAACCTTTACAAATTTTTTTAAAAGGGCACATAAACCCTCGCACATCAGAAGTTCAATGCTGAATGAAGAGAAATCATAGGTGAAAACTTATTATGAATAAGTAAACAGAAGATATGTGTTTTATCCATCCATTATATACATGTATCATGAGTTTTAACTTTATTCAGTAAAGCTAAAATTTCCCTAAAATGCAGAATTTTTATAATTCTGGCACTAAGAGTTTTTCCTATCTTTAATATAGCTCAGATTTCACCAGAATGCAAGATTTTGAGAGAGAGAGAGAGAGAGAGAGAGAGAAAGAGAGAGAAAGAGTATAAGAATCAATTATGAGTGTCTATGTATCCTTGGAGTTGAACATTTCTGTTCAGAGACTCGGCAATCCTCGTCTCTGACTAAAATGTTCAATCTTTCAACATGCTCAGGTGAGATTTCCCTATCCTACATGAAAAAACTCATAATGGATTATTTTTCTTTCATTTTAATGCTAAATATTTGGCTTTATATACAATTAACTTAGACATCTATGCCATGTTTGTAAAATCTAACTTTTTTACTCAAAGTTCTACTTTAAAATAAATATGACTATAGAGGAATGTACCTGATTTTGGTTTATATAATATGTGTAAACTAATATAAAACAAAATTATTCATTCTAAAATCCAAAAATTAACACTCAAAATTTCTAAATTTTGAAGAACTGGATGTCATTTTCCCGCAATATGACGTGATGTTCCCCACATGATGACGTCATGTAATTGTCTTTTGATTATGACATCAGGAAAGATTATGTGATCATGTGAGAACATGTATCTCACATGGTAAAAAACCCTATCTCAACTTTCATGTAATACCCCCCACCCCACCCCTCTATATTTACATAATGACACATACCTTCTCCAATGATCATCTAGTGACAATGTATGGGGATTACCAATAACAATTAACAAGGCTTTAGCTCTGGTTAATGTCACATTAAATCTCTGTAAAAAACAAAAACACATGTATAAATATAACACATTTATTACTAGTAGTACATTTTAAAAAATGTACAAACATGCCATTGTTGTTGCCACTGGCTGTGTTTTTTTCATACATTCTTAGAACTGTGTAAATTTCATGGGCAATATAAAATAATATACATAATTGTATTTACTGTGTATACAATGTATATCCCATTACACCTGCAATGAATTCTAGGGACTTTCAGATACTGTGGTGAATATTGAGATGACATAGCCATTAAGATGAGGTTTAACTGTACTACTATCTTGAAAATAAAATTTTCATGTATGCATAAATACACTTAGTGAATTGAAAACAGTTGTCTCACAGGTTTAAAACTTACTTTAGGGTTTTTTAAGAAACCAAGTTTAAAGTTCATATCCAGAGACAGATATTCTGGACTACTTCTGACAGTGGACACTATAATGACCAATCTCTCTGACCCTTGAAACTCTTCAACAGATCCAACAGTGATATCCTTCCAATTTTGATTCCTCTGTAAAAGACTCCTAATTTTCTGAACCTGTCAAAAACATCAATGTATAGTATATTCTACCTAAATATCTATTTTAAATTTTTATTTATATTTTTTTCAATTTTCATGTTTATTGATAACATGTACACAACAAGAAAAAAGACACACGCACACTTAGTCATATCTGTATACATGCACAAATGTTTTAATTACAAAACCATTAACTATTAACCCATTGGATATCAATAATTATACAGAATTAAAAAAAATAAAAACATTCATAAACTTTAATTTTCATTTCCTTTGAAATTCTGCAACAACATCCAAGTATTGTGAAAATTTAGACATTTCATGAAAAAAATGTCCATATGAAGTTGAAGTTTTTATGTAATGAAAATTTTTACAAGATTGAACCTTATTTTGAGTACAAGTTTCTTTTACTGTAAATTATGAAGTTTTGGTTTTCATATCCGAAAGTCTGAAAGTAACACTTTCCAGGGTACAGTTTTAGCACACAAAAGTTGCACAGCATTATATTGTGGTACATGAATGAGGTCGATAGATGGAGACAAACCTGTTTTCTGTACGGAGATATTATGCCGATGTCACTGGGCTTAACTTTGTATCCTCCTCTCTTCTCGGTCAACAACTTGGTAACATATTTCAGTACTTCTGAGGCTTCTTCTGCATTGAAAAATGAAGGACTTCTTTCCTCTCGCATGTCCTGACCGATTACACCATGAAAAATTACGGGACAACCTTTCTTAGGTAAAACCTCCCAGTCACTCAGACAGTTTCGCATCAACTGGTCAGCACAAACTTTAAGTTCTCCTTCATAGAACATCTTATTAGGTAGGTGAAGTATATCCTCATGTGAGCGGTAATTCTGCAGTAATTTTGTTATAACTCTCTTATCATAAGGGGGATAAGGTCTTGGTTTTCGTTGATAGATCAAAATTTGTTCCATATATCTTTCTAGAAGTGACAAACCTGTAATAAAACAAAGTTTTAAAAACTGAAAAGGTTATCAAGAAAATAGATTTTAAAGTTTATATACTTTTACCTGTTTCTATGGTAATGGCAGCCATGTTAGAAATTTAAAATGTGGATTGCACATCTTACTGGTTGGTACATTGTTTGCTTATAAAGTTTGATTGAGATTGAGCGAGGCACCTCTGAGAAAAGGAGAAGACAAGTATGCAAAAAGTGGAATAATAATAGTAAAAATAAAGAAAAGTGGAGAAACAGAATTAGGATAATAAGTCTCTAAAATAATAATTAAAAGTAGAAAAATCCTTTTCATACTAACTCAGAAACGTGCAGTGTACAAGGCTCTATACATAAACAGGAAGTGCAATCAGTAGAGTCTGGTAGCGTTGTTCTATTTTCACTTTGGCTGCAACATTTATCCATTTACCTTGTTGGCCATTGGTCTAAGGTGAGAGTTTATGGGTCTCAGCACCTCTCACAATAAAGATTTGAATCCCACTTACACAGATCTGTGAGAAAGTTTGTCATTTCACTTGACGGTTTGAAGGTTGGTAGCTTTCTTTAGGCACTCCAGCTTTCCTCTTCCATAACAGAACTGATAGAATGGCCTACCACTCCCACAATATTTCCACAAAGAGGTGGCATGATTCAATTACATGCAAAAAGAAGAAAACTCAGCCTGAATTGTGCTGTTTAATGATGTCACTGACACTTAAACGTCATTAGTTGCAGTGACGCTGTTTTGATAACGTGATGGTGGCCAGTGGCCGACGATACGTCAATTGACAATCTTGATATAAGTAAAAGAGTTCTGACTGGGAGACAAATTAAAACACGCCATTCTTCCACTCTTTTTATGTTGCAAATGTCAACTAAAACTGTCTCTTGAGAGCCAAATACATACTCCCCCCCCCCTCTCCATCTACAGGGGTTTAGTGTTTTCCTGCCAGTTGGGCCTTTTCGATATGACCTTGGTTCAAGATCATGACACACCTTTGAACCATGAAGATTAATCATGTGAATTTTTGTAACAATCGTCCAAAGCAATTATGAGATATGAACTGGACCCGATTTTACATGGAGGACCAGACAGACAGAAAGAAAGACAGACATGGTGATTCCTCAAACTAGTTTGTGGGTGGTATAATTAAATTTTTAACTTACTTAATCCATATTTAATTGCAAAAGGTGATCTAAGTATGGGTCCAAGCTGTTGAGGATCTCCTGCCAGTACCAACTGACCACATGGTTGTGAGTCTATGTCTAACACTCCTGCTATAGCAATTAAACATTCTGGCTCTACAGCATGTCCAGCTTCATCAATAAATACATGTGTAAAATGACCTGGTGGGAAACTAGCTGATGCTATCCTGTTGAATATACAAGGAAATGCATGTAAAATCTATTAAATGGTAAATTATTGTCATGTCATACCTGGTATACAAAACTTGTCAAGCCTGAATAGGGTAAGAAAGAGCAATAATCAGCATGATAAATTGTCTCCAAAGCTCACAAATTCAGTATTGGGGATATCAACACAACTTTATCTTGTCAATCAAGTATTTTTGTACCATGTCATCTATTCGGTAATTGGAAGTTCCTGAACATGAATATATAAAAAAGAAACCTTCTTTTACAATACTAGGCCCAATGGGCCCGATATGCTCACCTGGTAAATAATGGCAAGTTGATATGATTTATGAAAACATGAAAACTGCAACCTACATGTACATGTCATATAAACTTTACATATACATGATATGTTAGGGTCAAGATATAAGTCGTGACCTTGAGGTCATTTTGATGGTCATTTAAAAACATAGCACTGTCGTGCTGTTGTACAGCGTAGTTGGGAAAATTGTGTTGTGGCAAGACAGAATATAACCGAAAATTCGGGGGGGGGGGGGGGGGGGGGGTTTCTTTTGGAAAAAGAAACAAATTTTATGTACCAAACCATGTATTGCTGAATTAAATGGTAGAAAAAATTAATTTCATAAATATATGAAAAAGACAATCGGTAATTAAAATTTAAAAAAGTTGTACCCGATCGTTTTGTCATTTCGGATAGAGAGAAAGTAGAGTTTTGCAGATCCTACCGTCGCTATGAGGGGGTACATTCTAGCGGTTGTATGCATAACTGGATCATTTAGTTGTTTTACCAGTTCCGAATTTTTACTACCGAATAATCTAAAATTTCAATCCCGTTCAATTAAAGGAATCGCAAAATAACTTTCTCAATTTGCTGTTTCTTCAACCGCTTCCTAAATGTACGACAGATTGTTGGTGACCTAGTTTAACGATGTAAACAAATCGTGATCACGGAAATGCTTTTTTCAAGAAAACATACTACCACGTGTTTTTGAGGACAGGTGTCAATATTTTGGAATCAGTAAACATTTGTATTATTACACCACATAAACTTTATTTCCTCTGCTTGTGGATGGCGTCTGCAGCAGCGCTTATATGAAACCCTGTTCGGAACTGGTAAAACGACTGTATTTAAAATATCAAAATACGTTATCATAACCTTCAAAATAAATTTAAATTTCCGTAGATTTCACGAAGAATTAATTAAACAACCTGCCGTTGCTGTTCATTTCTTAAAAAGTTATGATTTTACATCGTAGGACGCGAACTTCTCGAACTACTTTTTATTGTAAACATGAGATCAGTTCGCCAAATTGCAGAAATTATTAGATGCATCCCCTCGCAATATTTTACTAGATTCTGAAATGTATTCCGAAAATGTATTCCAAATGTGCATATGTAACCAAATGCATTAGCCGTCTCAGAATACATATCTCACGATAAAACAGATATACTTCTTTCACGCTCATTTACCAGGCGCACTATTTCCAGGTGTATTCATATCTTATAATTTCATAGCAAAGAAGCTCGATATCTTGGAAGAAAGCGATACCAATGTACTTTAGAAATTTATGACAAAACAGGTAATGCATTTTGGGACTGAATTCTTTTACCATTGTTTTGGAGAACATTGTTTTAGGATTTGCACCCCTAGGTCACATTGACCTATTGTAGTCTTAGTAACCATGGCAAGGACACCCAACAAATCTGAATTACACTGGCTATACAGTCAAACCTGTCTATAAAGGCCACCAAAGGTAAGCAGTAACAAGAGGCCCATGGGCCTGATACGCTCACCTGATAACTAATGGCTAGCTGATAGATTTAAAGAAAACATAAATACTAAAAAACCAAAATGACTTTTTTTTTACATCATGATAACCGTTGTATTAATACCTACAACATTCTAGTATATATGCCTATACAAAAAGTTAATAGTTTTCAAGATAATTAACCATTTCAGTATTGTTTCACATCTGTGACCTTGACCTTTGAACCCATGACCTTTTTCTATACATCAAAATGATCGTTGTATCGATACCTACAACATTCTAATATACATGCCTATACAAAATGTTAATAGTTTTCGAGATAATTAACCATTTAGGTATTGTTTTCGCATCTGTGACCTTGACCTTTGAACCCATAACCTTTTCTATACATCAAAATGATTGTTGTATCAATATCTACAACATTCTAGTATACATGCCTATACAAAATGTTTATAGTTTTCGAGATAATTAAACATTTCGGTATTGTTTCGCATATGTGACCTTGACCTTTAAACCCATAACCTTTTTCTATACATCAAAATGATTGTTGTATCAATATCTACAACATTCTAATATACATGCCTATACAAAAAGTTTATAGTTTTCGAGATAATTAACCATTTCGGTATTGTTTTGCATCTGTGGCCTTGACCTTTGAACCCATGACCTTTTTCTATACATCAGAATGATCATTGTATCAATACCTACAACATTCTAATATAGAAGCCTATACAAAAAGTTTATAGATTGTGAGATAATTAACCATTTCGGTATTGTTTCACATCTGTGACCTTGACCTTTGAACCCCTGACCTTTTTCTATACATCAGAATGATCGTTGTATGAATACCTACAACATTCTAATATACATGCCTATACAAAAAGTTTGTAGTTTTCGAGATAATTAACCATTTCAGTATTGTTTCGCATCTGTGACCTTGACCTTTGAACCCATGACCTTTTTCTATACATCAAAATGATCGTTGTATCAATACCTACAACATTCTATTATACATGCCTATACAAAAAGTTTATAGTTTTCGAGATAATTAACCATTTCAGTATTGTTTCACATCTGTGACCTTGACCTTTGAACCCATGACCTTTTTCTATACATCAAAATGATCGTTGTATCAATACCTACAACATTCTAATATACATGCCTATACAAAAAGTTTATAGTTTTCGAGATAATTAACCATTTCAGTATTGTTTCACATCTGTGACCTTGACCCTTGAACCCATGACCTTTTTCTATACATCAAAATGATCGTTGTATCAATACTTACAACATTCTAATATACATGCCTATACAAAAAGTTTATAGTTTTCAAGATAATTAACAATTTTGGTATTGTTTCACATCTGTGACCTTGACCTTTGAACCCATGACCTTTTTCTATACATCAAAATGATCGTTGTATCGATACCTACAACATTCTAATATACATGCCTATACAAAATGTTAATAGTTTTCGAGATAATTAACCATTTAGGTATTGTTTTCGCATCTGTGACCTTGACCTTTGAACCCATAACCTTTTCTATACATCAAAATGATTGTTGTATCAATATCTACAACATTCTAATATACATGCCTATACAAAATGTTTATAGTTTTCGAGATAATTAAACATTTCGGTATTGTTTCGCATATGTGACCTTGACCTTTAAACCCATAACCTTTTTCTATACATCAAAATGATTGTTGTATCAATATCTACAACATTCTAATATACATGCCTATACAAAAAGTTTATAGTTTTCGAGATAATTAACCATTTCGGTATTGTTTTGCATCTGTGGCCTTGACCTTTGAACCCATGACCTTTTTCTATACATCAGAATGATCATTGTATCAATACCTACAACATTCTAATATAGAAGCCTATACAAAAAGTTTATAGATTGTGAGATAATTAACCATTTCGGTATTGTTTCACATCTGTGACCTTGACCTTTGAACCCCTGACCTTTTTCTATACATCAGAATGATCGTTGTATGAATACCTACAACATTCTAATATACATGCCTATACAAAAAGTTTATAGTTTTCGAGATAATTAACCATTTCAGTATTGTTTCGCATCTGTGACCTTGACCTTTGAACCCATGACCTTTTTCTATACATCAAAATGATCGTTGTATCAATACCTACAACATTCTAATATACATGCCTATACAAAAAGTTTATAGTTTTCGAGATAATTAACCATTTCAGTATTGTTTCACATCTGTGACCTTGACCTTTGAACCCATGACCTTTTTCTATACATCAAAATGATCGTTGTATCAATACCTACAACATTCTAATATACATGTCTATACAAAAAGTTTATAGTTTTCGAGATAATTAACCATTTCAGTATTGTTTTACATCTGTGACCTTGACCTTTGAACCCATGACCTTTTTCTATACATCAAAATGATCGTTGTATCAATACTTACAACATTCTAATATACATGCCTATACAAAAAGTTTATAGTTTTCAAGATAATTAACAATTTTGGTATTGTTTCGCATCTGTGACCTTGACCTTTGAACCCATGACTTTTTTCAATACATCAAAATGATCGTTGTATCAATACCTACAACATTCTAATATACATGCCTATACAAAAAGTTTATAGTTTTCGAGATAATTAACAATTTCGGTATTGTTTCACATCTGTGACCTTGACCTTTGAACCCATGACTTTTTTCAATACATCAAAATGATCGTTGTATCAATACCTACAACATTCTAATATACATGCCTATACAAAAAGTTTATAGTTTTCGAGATAATAATTATAATCAGAGGTAAAAAAAATTAGGTCACGACCTTCACAATTGACCTTGACCTCATTTTGAAGATACTAAGAAGAAGATGTCAAAACTGAAAACCCCATGTCATTATCTGGTCAAATAGTCAAGTTATAACAATTTGAAGCTATTTTACGATTTTTTCAAAATTAAACGCAAAAACGCGTAACCTATTTTTTATCCGATTTTTACAAAATGAACAAACTATAGGCTTAAGACCCTAGAGAAGCCAAATATCACATCAGATTTTTTCTCCAATCAGTACTTTCGGAGAAGAAGATTTTTTAAGATTTTTGCACCCCTAGGTCACCTTGACCTAGTTATGGTAGCCATGGCAACGCCACGAACAAATCTGAATTGCACCGGCCCATATATACTTCTGACAAAGTTTCATTAAAAACTGTCCAGTAGTTTCAGAGGAGAAGTCGAAAATAGGTGTTAACGACGCACACACGCACACACGCACATACACACGCTGCGCTATGCCATAAGCTCACATGACCTTCGGTCAGGTGAGCTAAAAATGTCCTTTATAGACAGGTGGCCCTTATATAGAGGTTCAAATAACATAAATGAAGAGCAATTAGGATAAAATTTCACTGGTCTTTTTGAGCAAGTGGTCCCTATATAGAGGTGGCCTTTAAGGCAGGTTGGAGTGTATATGCTTTTGGCCAAGTTTTATAATAATCTGTTCAGAGGAATTGTAGAAGTCGAAAATGTGTGTTGATGATGCACACACATAAATCCACACACAAACTCAGGTCATAATTTAATAAAAACACATGATCTTTGGTCAAGTTAGATGAAACAAAATCAAATGACCCCAAAAATCCTATAAGTGCAAACTTTACATATTACATGTATTATGGTATATTGGTAGCATAAAAAATGAAACTTAAATTTCAAAATTTAATGCAAATCTAAATGAAAATCTGCAACTGTCACTGTAAACCAACTTTTATTCCTGTGCGATTAACTTTCACGAGGACAAAATAATGACAAAAGTTAAAGCAGAAAACTTGTTTTCGAAAATGGATATATTTATTAATACCAGATATTCAGCTCAAGTCCATATCATGAAAGTTTATAGATGCCAATTGGTTTTGGCAAGAGAATCCCAAAAGTTAATATCCGCTTATAAAGTTTGTATAAAGAAAATGAACATAATAATTTCTATAACTGACCTTCCTGCTGTGACAAGAGAACACACTATAATTGGATAGGCAGCTAGGTCATCCTTTTTAGGAAAATAATACTGTCCTGTCATTTTATCACGATTACATACATCCTGAAAGACAAATGACAACAATTTGTATTGCTATTTTCACATCACTTCAAATTTTCAAACATTTCCATTCCATATAACAAAAATCATCATTGGTTGCTAATTTTTAAGAATTTATTTCAAAATGTAACCTTTTTTTTTTTTTTTTAGAAAATCAGTGAAAAAACACTTTAAAAAAGGGCTTTTTTCACTCATTTTTGGAATTTTTGCTACTTATCTTTTTAAATTTGAGGAAACTAAGACATAAATTATCTTTGTGAAATTTTGAAATCTTATTTTTAGCAAATCTGTGAAAAAAACCCACTAAACATAGCACTGCCGTGCTGTTGTATGGCGTAGTTGGGAAAATGGTGTTGTGGCAAGACAGAATATAACCAAAAATCTCCCTCACCCCCGGGAAAGGGGTGGGGTGGGGTTGGTTCGATCTATGCATAGTCCGACAGATGATTTTTGAAAAAAAGAAACAATGTACCAAACCATGTATTGCTAAATTAAATGGTAGAAAATAATAATTTCATAAATATATAAAAAAGACAATCGGTAATTAAAATTTAATAAAGTTTGATAAAGTCATACCCGATCGTTTTGTCATTTGGGATAGAGAAAAAGTAGAGTTTTGCAGACCCTACCATCACTATGAAGGGGTACATTCTAGCGGTTGTATGTAACTGGATTATTTGCTGTTAAATCTGGGTTTTAAAAAACTGGTGATTATCACTCACAATATTCCCGTTTCATGTTAATGGTGAAGTATTTAAAATCCACATGTGGTCATTTGCACACAACACTGTACAAATTATCTCCCTTTCACGAAAGTGAAATCTAATCGATAAACAGTTTTAAAATATGACACAATTGCCTCAACATCAAAATATGTTATCATATCCTTCAAAATAAATTTAAATTAATTAAATCCACCTGTTATTACTGTTTATTTCATAAAAAGTTATGATTTTACATCGTAGGATGCAATTAAACTTCTCGGACTACTTTTTATTGTAAACACGAGATCAGTTTGCCAAATTGCAGAAATTATTGGATGCATCCCCTCGCAATATTTTACTAGATCGAAATGTATTCCGAAAATTTATTCCAAATGTGCACATGTAACCAAATGCATTACCCGTCTCAGAATACATATCTCACAATAAAACAGATATATTTCTTTCACGCTCATTTACCAGGCGCATTATTTCCATGCGTACTCATACCTTTTAATATCATAGCAAAGAAGCCCGATATCTTGGAAGAAAGCGATAGCAAAGTACGTGTTCACTGTTGTGAAACGCCGTACAAAAATGACTATATTTTCACAAATCTTAGAAATTTGGCAACATATATTTTAAATTTGAGGAAACTAAGACATAAATTATTTTTGTGAAATTTAGAAATCTTATTTTGAGTAAATCTGTGGAAAAAACACCTTAAACAGGGCTATTTTCACAATTTTTTATAAAAGTTTTGCTACTTAAAATTTTTAATTTGTGGAAACTAAGATATATATTATACAATGTATTTGTGAAATTTTGAAATTTTATTTCATTTGTATCTACCGGTAATTCTCACAGTTGCTTTATCTTTATGAAATTACAAGAAAGATTGTTCCTTGTAAAATCTGAAGCAAGCAGACAGAAAAACAAATAAATTATTTAAGTGAATTTGGATCCCAAGCCAGCAAGCTCTCTTTCGTGATTTGTGTCCAAAGGGCAATAACTCCCAGGAAAATGAGCAAACCAATTCAGATTAACAAAATGTGCATCACCTATAAATGTTGATGCTTTGCATCAAGTTTCATGAAAATGTGCTTCATAGTTTTAATAAATTTGCGCAGACAAGAATTTTGGACAAACAGAAACTTGAATTTAATATTCGCCCTCTTTCTTTGAAGGCGGGGGATAATAAAAAGAAAATTAACAATGGATTTCCTATATATCATCACATGCTTAAACACTTGTCCATAAACGAAGACCATATTCATGGCCTATACTATATACCCTTATATCAGCGGGAACTGTACTCCAGGCTCTACACATTGCATTCAGTCTAATGATTTGTTTCTTTGGTACATGTTTTAACAGTCTCTGTGTTAGAAGATCAGCAGCACTATTTGATGGTGTACAAGCCAGTATATGAGCATTGGGCTGTGTTTTCCATATCTGTAATATGCAATATAACAAAATACAAAGTACACTCAAAGAAATACAATTCATGTAAAGACATTGCCATAAACATGATAAAAACGTATGTTGTTTGTGACTACACTCGTCCATTCTAATGAGATTTCCAATGCTGAAGGTTGTTCTCTTCAGGTACTACAAATGCTAGTTTCCCCCAAGGTTCTAACAATCTCAAAACTGACCACCATGGTATAATTAAATCTTGACTGAGGTGTAAAACACTTGCTCCGCTTGTTAATATTTGACACTGACCTAATTTTGTAGAGCATTTCATAACTATAATTTTTAAAACCCTCATGTCATAAACTTTCAATAAATTAAGCAAAAAGAAATTTTAAGTAAATATTCTGAATAAGGTCATGACCTGGGGCCAGTTTTTCGAAGCTTGATTAGTTTAATCAATTTGATAGCTGAAATTTGATTTTTGTAAAATTTCTGATATGTTGTGAAATTAAAGTTGAAAATTTGAAAAATTGATCGAATTTTATCAAATTTGCTTAATATTGAAAACCAATGTCTGTCAAGCAGTACATGTAATTTTTTTAGTAAAAAAAAATTAATTAATTAACCAACCAATCCCCCCTCCACATATGGTGTTATGTCATTAGAACAGATGCAAAGATTAAAAAATTAAAAATACAGGGTTCGTACAGATATTTGGACTCCAAATTTAAGGACTTTATAGGGTCTTTTCAGGGTCTTATTTGCAAATTTAAGGCCTAATCAGAAGGACAATTTTAGCAAAAAATATTAGTGCAAAGGCAACTCGATCAAACAAACGTGCCCATAGTAACGACATGTGAAGTGGAGGTTGAAGTTGGGCATTCAGTTGGGCCAGGTACCTTTAAATTGCACATTTCAATGTAACATCAATTAATTATTTATTTATATCAGTCTATTTGCAACCATTAACTATTGAAATACAGGCACCCAACTGGCTTAATTCAAGGGCTTTTTAGGGTCAGACTCGTTTTTAGGGTCTTTTTAGGAGAAACCTAAAAATTTAAGGACTTTTTCCAAGCCTGTTCGAACCCTGAAATAACAAGATCATCAAGGTAAACAAAAATACCTGTTTCATTGCTTCAACAATTGTCACTGTTTTGCCTGTACCAGGAGGTCCAAATACTATATATGGTGCTGGACGACTTACTCCACTTACAATATGGTTTACTGCAGTTACTTGTTCAGGATTCTGCTCGACTTGAGAATTGAAAAATCTGCCAAAATAATATGATTTTAATAATTTTATATTCTTTTATTTTATATAGCTTTCTTGTACAGTGTAAAAAACATATTGTATAGTCACTAACAAAATTCATACGGAAAAAAAAAATTAAGATTCTTATATTATACAGTTAATATAACAGAGTCTGACGTTCATGTTTATGTAATATTGAATTTATTTAACTTGTTGAATAAAATATATATGCAAGTCACACAAGGAATCTCATTCCTGCCAAACCAACATGTGGGAAAGTTTTTCAGTTTGCTTGCTGAAGGTCAGGTGTTTTCTCTGGGCACTCTGTTTTGTCCAGCATCCTTGAACTGACAGCATTAACATAAAAGATTCTTGACTGGGATGTAAAACTCCATTACTCCACTCCACTCTAGTTAAAACCTTCTTTCATGGTTACTGTAAACATATTTAATTTCGCGTGTATTTATTTTCGCTGTATAGGAAATTGAGACATATCCGCATAGCTAAATTTTTGCGTTTTTGAAACATGCACTGTAGTACAATAAGCATATACTATAATTTTCGCTCGGAATTAATTTTCGCCCAAAACAAACGACCGCGAAATAAGCGAAAATTAGTGCACCATGAAAATAAAAACGTTTACAGTATTACATATACATGTATGTAAGACTACACATAACCACAAAACTTAAGTTGTGATTAGTACATGTTAAACTTTACTAAGAAGATATATATTACAAACATCACTCTCTTTAGAGACAAATACCTCAATCTCCAACATTGCCAAAATGTTATTTCTAGTATTTGACCTTATGGCCTTGATATATGCAAATTTAGTATATGAGACATTGTCTCATGTAGGTTGGTTTACTTTTGTGGCAAATTTTATCAAAATCCACCAATAGACATGGAAGATATGGAGTGGACCAATATTGAGATAGACTGCCAGATGGACAGACAGATCAAAGGACTGGACAGAAGAATAGGGTGATTCCTATATATCCTTCTAAACTTCATTTGCAGGAGGTGGGTGGGTGATAAAAATTTACCTAAGTCTTGTTCCAGGATTAGAAGGTTCAGAAGTATTTCCATCTATTTCTTTGGGAAATAAAACTTTTCTAAACTCTCCTCATCAGCTAATTCACAAGCTCGGTGTTGTAGTCGTAATGGAAGTCGGTTGAATACAAATCTTACATTGAATTTCATATTGGGTACAAACTGCCTGAGCAAACTGAAATAAAGAAATTAAAGATACATTAAGAGATTGTTATATTCAATCTGAATTAAGAAACTGAGGGATGGTTAAATTAAATCTGAATATAATTTAACTTTTGTACTGATTGCTAAAAGTGTCCATGACTATTGTACTTATGCTAATGTAAACTTTGAAATTTTCAAAAGTTGGCAGGTATGTAAAACCAATATTTCTGCAATTAGAAACTGCATGTTAATAGGATGATAGCTAGGTAAGATTCTCATTGTTTTCACTTTTATTAGTCTGAAAAGGAAACTGTTTTTCATTTGAAATGATAATGGCCAAATATTATCGAATTCTGTACAGATTTCAGAGAAGAAGGACCATAAAATTGAAAGATTTAGATAGTGCAATGAGTGCACAGCAGGCAATATACCATTGCTCAATATGAGTCTGACTCAGGCAACTTAAAAATCTATAGAGAGAAAAGAAACACTTGAATTAGCAAATAATGGATTAATGTAATAAGAAAAGGAAAAATGCAGCTGCCAAACCTAGACTTAAACCTGTGACCTTCACAATACTAACTGAACATACTACTGACTGAGCTTCCTGGCCACCAAACAAATTCAGTCCCACACACAAGACAGAAAAGAAAGTGAGAGAGATATGTGTGCCTGGTGTTTTGTTACCTGTCATTAAATCCCAGTAAGACTTCATTTTGTCGTATATCATGTACAAATCCCTGGTATTCAGTATCACCCAGTTTACCATCAGTATTGATCCTGACATACAACCAGTCTCCTTTTAAAACAGACGGTCTGTTTTCTGCTAATCCTGGTACCTTCAATACAAAAAAACAATCTATTAAGTGACCTTTAATTGCCTTCTTTAATATATGGAAAGAATAAAACTATGATAACTGTAGATTCTTAGCTAACTAGAGCAAACTTTTGAGAAACAAGTACCTCAGTTCCCAACACTGTCCACTATTTGTTAAGGCTTTTTAGAGAAAGCAAGATCACAAATATTTTATCAATTTCAATAGGATGGGTACAAATCAATAGTTCTTGCATGAGCTGAGTGATGTAAGAGTTGATTATAAATGAAGTGAAATTACTTTGAAAATCTTTGAAAAGTGACGCAAATTGAAACTTTTAAACTCAACCCAACCTTTGAGCTACCCTTCATTGTACCCCTTACGTACATGAAAAACACTGCCATTTTGTCAATTTTTTTCCCATTGTAAACACCCATCCAAAATATGTTTTGGTGTATTAAAGGAGTTATAATGCATGGTTTAGATTGAAATCAGGAGTTTTAACAATGACTTGGGTCATAAGTAAATGATAGTTGATTTTTAACTATGCCATTGAAAATCTGTGAAATATTTGTGTTGTTCCTTTCTCTGCAGGAGAGTAAACAGACAGTAGTTATAATTCTAAGATTTGACCATGTTAACTAGTCCAATCTACCTCATACCTCATAGCTCATGCAGAACTATCAATTCTAAAGCTTAAGAAAAGCCTAATTTTCCATTTTTCCATAAAATTACTTTATTCAGTGAATAGGTAATCTTTGTGTGCAGGGTTGGTATAATAACAAACTTACCTGTAATTCTAAAAGTTTTCTGTTTTCTGTACTCTGATTCATTGTGACATTTTCCATATCATATTTACGAATGTCGACTTCCATCTGAATTTCTTCAGCAAACAATAAAGTTGAAAACCTTTTCACATATGTTCTCATTTCAAGTGGTTTCTCAAGAATTGATCTTCAAAAGATAAAATAAATTCCAAAATTTAATTAGTTGTAGATAACTTAATTAGGTGTGTGTATCTTAGTAGTGGAGTGGAGTAAGGCCCAAGTCAAAATTCTTTAACTCAAGGATGTCAGTACTGGGACTGTGGAGGAAAACTGAAGTGGTCATAAAAAACACCAATATTCTGCAAGCTGTGTGTTGAAGTAAAACTAATTATCAAAAACAATGTAAAATTGGGATAGGATAATGTGGGTGGAGTGGAGTGATTATGGCAATGACGTTTAAACCCCAGTCACTAATATTGAGACTGCCAGTACTGGGATGGTGGGGAAACTGAAATGCTCAGAAACAACACTAATATTCTGCAAGCTGTGTGTTGAAGAACAACTGGTTATCAAAAAAATTGAAAAAGTGGGAAAACATGGGTGGAATGAAATGGAGTAATAGTGATAATGGTGTTTATACCTTAGACACTTATACTGACGCTGCCAATTCTGGAATGGTGGAGGAAACTAAAGTGCTTCAAGCTTGGAGAAAACCACTAACCTTCTACAAACTGTGTGTTACAATAAAAGTGGGATTGTATGGATGGTGTGAAGTGGAGTAAACATGTTTTACACCCCAGTCAATATAGACAAAGTTCTTGGATGATGGAGGAAACCTGAGTACCTGGAAAAAAACATGACCTATGACAAACAAACTGACAAAGTTTCTCACTCTAAGATCATGAGTCATATTTGAATATCAAGTCACAATTGTCAGTGGCCTCATGCGGGGCATCATGTCAGCTATTGCCATCTATCATCGTTCATTGTGTGTAAATTCCTAACTCTGATTAATGTTTTCAAGTGAGAAAACACAGTTTCTATGGCATGCCAATTTCACAAAAATTCGAAAAACATCATGGAAGCCTAGATTGTATTTTAAACACTAAAACATACCTAAGACCTGTCATCTCTATAACTTCAGCCTGTGGTAATCCTTTGGTTTCTTTAAATCCCCTGTTAATTATTTTTCTCATTGTGTCTTCTATATGAAACGGTTTAAGTTCTATTTTCTTCTCTAAGGCATCGGAGGAATGTCTGAAATACATGTACATATCCTCATAAAACAACATAATACAGTAAACTGCACAGGGGATTTTTTTGGGTGTGTGTGTGTTTGTATATGTGTGTGTGTGTAAGTGTGTGAGAATTTCGCAATTTCTGAAATCTGGCATTTTTTGGGGTGTAATGTTCACATAACCAATAAAAGTGGGTGTATATTCTATTTATCATGATATATAAATGGTAGACATTTTTGCATGGGTACAATTTTCATAGTAATTTCTTTAGTGAGAAATAAGCCAAAATTCCCCCTTTACAATATATGTACACAGGCAATTAATGCCTTAAAATAAGTAAAACATCATTTTGCTGTTCAGTAAAACCAGTAAATTGTGTATACAAATGGTTGATTGATATAACGTTTTGCAGCCTATAGTCAAGATTAAAACCCTTGTAACATGGTGGCTGGTCAGTGGTTAGCTATCAATATGTACATGCAATTTTAATTTTTGAGGTGATTTTCAAAGAACTCAGCATAAGTTAGCTTGCATATTTAGATTAAAGAGAACCAACAGAATTGGGTTCAACAAAATATATAAAAATATTTATGAAAGACAACTTATAATAACATTTGAACTATACCAATCATTAAATTTAGCAAGTTAAATCAGTCAGAAATTTTTATTTCTATTTTTAGTAATATACTGCAGGCATTTTAAAGAATCCTTAAGTCTGAAATGAAAATAATTTGTACACTCTAATAAATTACTAATGACTTATATCAGGGCATTGATTATATAAATGGTCAGGAAAATCAGAGTCCTGGTACTGAGTGAAACACACCAATGTTCCAACCTTCGGAAAGTAATTACCAACGCATCAACCATCAGCAATCTAACTGACAAACTGTATCATACTAGGATATGCTAAAAGCGGGATTTAATAACCTGTGAATATTTTGTCTACATTAGATGAATACATGTACATGTACTTATAAATTTTACCTTGGTAAGGGTACTCCAGGAACTATTTCTTTTGCATTTTTCTTCCATGTGACTCTTGGCGGACGTTTATATTTGCGAGTAGCTCCCAGCTGATCAGTCACCTGATTTTTACATTTTGCATGAATGAATCTTATTATATGAAAATCTTTTCCAGATTCTGTTTTGCGGAAATGAAACGCTAATGGGGCATGAAAACTTCCAACATGTCTAGCTGCAGCTGTGACTCGGATAATATATTTCTCTCCTGTGATAATAAAGTTACATGTAATTTCATGACTACAAAATCTTAAATTTTGGAAATATATTGTTAAAAACCCAAGTATAGACGGGAAATGAAAACAAACAACATGCATATCAAGCCATAAGATGATTCAAATATGTAAAATTGCAATAGTATACAGTCTAACCTGCCTTAAAGGTCACCTCTGTATAAGGGTCACCTGCTTATAAAGGGCAGTAGAATTGTATCCCAATTGTTCATTCATTTTATAAGAACCTGTATATAAAGGTCACCTACCTATAAAGGCTACTTTTATTGGTTCCCTTGGGTGGCCTTTATAGGCAGGTTTGACTGTATGTAAAAGAATAGAAGATTGAGTGGGATGAATTTCTCTTTTAGTTGGGTAAATTAAATCCATGAAATCTAACATCAGCAAATTCTTTTTTTTTACCACAGTTCAGATGGAATTGATTTAACAAAACACAATTTCACAAATATTCAAATTTCTTAAATTACAAAACATCAAAAATTAAACTCTATACATATACATATTCATGATTCAACAGTATATACCTGGTTGAAGGATAGTTGAAGTCTGAGATTCTGTTACATTTCTTATATCGTCCAACTGAAATACCCTTATTCTTTTTAACAGTTCACAGTGTAAAAGTTCTCGTCTATGTTTCTTGGATGTATTTTGTATAGTTATTGTTGTCTCTTTCTGCACTCCCTCCATTAAATCAAAGAACACAGTGTCCTCCTCACCGTTGCTGTTATGACTTATCTTAATATCATGTTTATCTGTAACCAAATGCTTCCTAAAAACATATATTTCAAAAAAATTAATACTTACATGTGATGGCAATGTTTGAAATAAGGCATTGCTTGCTTGTCCAATGGAAGTAAAAAAGGAGGACAGACAAGTTGAAAGTGAAGGTTTCCTGATGGGTAAGTCAAAAATCAACCAGAAGTTTTATTTTTCTTTGTTAAACAGTGATGCATCACATTTAAGAGGGCAAGTTGGTTCAGATTTAATTATTAAGACAAACACTGAATGTGCCTATTTTTCTACCTTTTTCCCTTATTCCAAATATTTTAAAGAAAACAAATATTCTGAAAGGAAGGAAAAGCTCTGAATTATTTTACTTACTTTAACATAGTGCATGTGCTTTATGCCACAGTCAAGATGAGGTGAGCAGCTTAGGAATGGTGGAGGAAACCCCAAGTCCCTGATGAAATAAGCCCACCTGCCTTCAGAGTTTGAATTAACTAGAATGTTACTTGTAAATCCTAATCTTTAGGATTATTGTAATTTTTAATAACTAAATCATGTATGTGTCATAAATACACATATGTTAATTTCATAAGAAACTAATGATTTATATAAAATAACCATGTGGCAAATTTTGTTATGGATTATGCATATAAATGATGCAATTGTACTCTCTCTCTCTCTCTCTTTCTCTCTCACTCTCTCTCGCTGTGTGTGTGAACTTAGAAGAGAATACACATGTATTATCATACCTTTTAATTCTTAGTTCATGTGTGAGAACCCCAAGTCTGTGTCTCCGTCCCTGAACATGTCTTTTTAATTCTGCCTCAGATGTACACCTTGCAGAGCATGGAATACAGGTAAATATATTACCTGCTCTTTTAACATATGGATACGGACATGACTGTGTTGTGCTGGGTGATTCTTGGGAGAAACCCCCTGAAAGTGAGTCTGCACCCTGTGGTTCCCCGATTTCTTCTTGGTCACTTTCCGCTTTATTAAAAATGATATGTTGATCTACTGCTAACTTGCTACGATGTGAACGGTCTCTTCGTCTTCGTCGAGATTTATTGTTCCCAGTTCCACCATCTGGGGTACCCTGACGTGGTGGTGGTGGGGGTGAGGCCAACTGCCTGGATTGTGGCCTGTTCTGGTTTTGTGGGTGACCACCAAAATATATTTTATCCCCTCTGTTATGTAAATTACGCACAATATAAAGTGCTTTTATAACAATTGCAAATGAGATCAATTGTTGATCAGGATGTAGCTGTTGCCGATATGTCTTATAATCTGTTTCATAAAAGTTTTTGAGCTGTTCCCTTAGTCTTCCATTTATGTTATAATTCTGTGTGTTACAAAATCTTAAAAAGTCTGTTCCTCTCTCCAGTTTTTCCCTGAATGTTATTTTGTTACTCATCTTTGTTGGTGGATCTAAATGAAAAAGATATATATGTAACATTAGCAGTAGTTAAGTTACTGTACACACTACTGTCAGAGCCAGTGTGTTTGTGACAGTAAGGCTACGCTTTTCCATAGAAAATCAAATAAATCTGAATAAAACTTGATAAAATTCACTTACTTATACTTAGTCATAACACGAAATTTGTATGTGCATTTGTGATTAGCGTAGAATATTTCTGCACAGAGCAAAACATGTTGGCACTATGGGAATGATGGGTATTTAACATGATGAAAAACAAGGCAAATGGCCAACCTTGGTGTGCATATTACGTAAAATGTCACCAAGGACATCACTTCCAGGGTAAGCACTGTCCTTGGTCACATTTTACATCATATGCACACCAAGGTCATCACTTCTAGGGTAAACACTGTCATTTTCATCATGTAAAATCTATAGTGCCAACATTTTCCTTTCTACAGAAATGTGTTAGAACATTAACAGTAGTTTAGTAAACTTCATTTACTGTACATACTAAATATGAACAGTATATGTTCAGTAAATAACAGTGGGGTTACTTCAACCAACTAAGCAATCAATCATAAAATTGAAGAATTGAATAACCAGAGGCTCAGTGTGGCTGAGCCTGTATCGCTTAATGACTAAAATGCTTTTAAAGCAAATTTGTATTCCAGTGATGAAAAAATGCACTGTTTATATCAGACAGAATGGCTAAGGAAATCACTGTAGAACTATATGTACCATTCACAGTTTTTTCAATCTGATTAAAATCACATCTCTCACTTTCTCCCATTTTTGATATAGGCGCAGAGTGGGAGATCTGAGGAAACACCGTTTAGGGGCATATGTGAATGACCCATTGTCGTAACAATTATTGTCCAATAAAATTTCAGCTTCCGAGATTTTGAAAGTGTTATGCCTTTATTGTAAATGAAACGCGCAATTTGAATTTTCAATCTAAGTAAAGGACCTTCCATACATCATTCCCATAAAGTTTGGCTCAATTTGCTTCAGTAGCTTTAGAGGAGATAGCAAATATATGCTATTCCCATAGGGTTAAACTATGTTCTGTGCTGGCAGCCATCTTTTTTGGTGGATCAAACAAATGTCCACAATCTAAGTAAAGGACCTTTCATACATCATTCCTGTAAAGTTTGGTTCAAATTGCTTCAGTAGCTTCAGAGGAAATAGCAAATATATGCTTTTCCCATAGGGTCCAATGTTAAAATATGTTCTGTATTACGGCCATGTTTTAGGCGGATCTAAAAAATTTCGGCAATCTAAGTAAAGAACCATCCATACATCATTCCTGTAAAGTTTGATTCAATTTGCTTTAGTAGCTTCAAAGGAAATAGCAAATATATGCTTTTCCCATAGGGTCCAATGTGAAACTATGTTCTCGGCTGGCAGCCATGTTTTTAAGCGGATCAGAAAAATTTTGGCGATCTATGTAAAGGATCTTCTATACATCATTCCTGTAAAGTTTGGTTCAATTTGCTTCAGTCATTTCTGAGGACATAGTCAAAAATGCGTTTTTCCTATAGGGTCCAATGATAAACTATATTTTGCACTGACAGCCATGTTTTTTGGCCAATCAGGAAAATGTTGGCAATCTATGTAAAGGACCTTCTATACATCATTCCTGTAAAGTTTGGTTCAATTTGCTTCACAAGCTTCAGAGGAAATAGCATATATATGCTTTTCCCATAGGATCCAATGTTAAACTATCTTCTGCGTTGGCGGCCATGTTTTTTGGTGGATCAGAAATATTTTGGCAATCTAAGTAAAGGACCTTCTATACATCATTTCAGTAAAGTTTGGTTAAATTGGCTTCAGTCATTTCTGAGGAGATAGCCAAAATGCGTTTTTCCCATAGGGTCCCATGTTAAACTATCTTTTGCGCTGGCAGCCATTGTTTTTGGCCAATCAGAAAAATTTCGGCAATCTATGTAAAGGACCTCCAATACACCATTCCTATAAAGTTTGGTTAAGTTTGCTTCAATAGTTTCAGAGGAGATAGCCAAAATGTGTTTTTTTTACCATAGGGTCCAATGTTAAACTATGTTTCCCACTGGCAGCCATATTTTTAGGCGGATCAGAAAAATTTCGGCAAGCTTTGCAAAAGACCTTCCATACATCATTCCTGTAAAGTTTAATTGAATTCGCATCAGTCGTTTCAGAGGAGATAGCCAAAATGTGCGTTTTTCCATAGGGCCCAATGTTAAACTTTGTTTGGCCCTGGCGGACATTTTTTTTTTGGTGGATCAGAAAAATTTGGGCAATCTTAGTAAATAACCTTACATACATTATTCCTGTAAAGTTTGGTTCAAATTGGCTCAACGGTTTCAAAGAAGATAGCAAATATGCTTTTTCAATAGGGTCCAATGTTAAACTATCTTCTGCGCTGGCGGCCATGTTTTTTGACGGATCAGAAAAATTTTGGCAATCTAAGTAAAGGACCTTCCTTACACCATTCCTGTAAAGTTTGGTTAAATTTGCTTCAGTCATTTCTGAGGAAATAGTCAAAAATGCATTTTTCCCATAGGGTCCAATGTTAAACTATCTTCTGCGCTGGCAGCCATGTTTTTTGGCGGATCAGAAAAATTTTGGCAATCTAAATAAAGGACCTTCCATACATCATTCCTGTAAAGTTGGTTTAAAATTGGTTCAGGGGTTTCAGAGGAGATAGCCAAAATGTGAAAAGTTTACAGACGGACTGACAGACTGACGGACGGACGGACTGACGGACGACCGACGCAGGCCTTTAGGCTAGGTGAGCTAAAAAGGACTACATTTTCACAAATTTTGGAAATTTGGCTAGTAATTATTTTAAATTAATGGAAACCTAGGACAGGGGGCATCCAGTTTTAAGATCTCTTCCAAAGAACCCTGTGACTTTCATTTCTAAATGCTGGGTGCATAGAGAAAGAACAAAAAAAAACAGTCACTACCTATTTTAATGTCTTGGTCAGATCCCAGACCATGGTTCGAACTCATGACCTTCCACATATAAAGCAAGCACTTTACCAACTAAGCTCAAGTTGATGGCAAGTGAACTGAAAAACATCTTCTCACTAGGATCTTTTACGAGTGCAATCTGAACCTAGATCATGAGGCACTGTGATCTTTAAGTGCCACTTTAGACCACTTTAACCACTGAGCCTCCACCTTACATCTTAGAAGCAGCATATAGTGTTATACTTACTTGTAATACTGTAAAGAGTTTCCATCTGTAGTAGACGTGAGCTGGACTTTGATTGTCAAACAGGAACCTGTTAACGAAGTGAATCCACAATCAGAACAATTCTCAAAATGTTTACATCATTTAGAATAAAAAAAAAAGAATTTTTTCTCATTGAAAAAAAGACACTTTTCAGTCAAAATGAGATGAGACCCAAAAATACATCAGTCTAAGTATGTAGAAACAAAATTGATTCAAATTCTTAATTTTTCTAATGATAACTTTAAAAACATGGATTAAATAAATTTTTTTTAAAACCAATTGATATAAAAATGTCAAAATAGGAATCATCATCAAAAAAAAAAAAAAAAAAAAAAAAAAAAAATTTAATTTAAAAAAAAGGAAATAAATTTACAAAATGTCCAGAATTAATTTCTGTTGATGGTGAAAAAACTTTAAACTTTACGTAACCACAACCATGAGGTATTTGTCTACTTATAAACTCTACATATACACATACACAACCATATAAAGTCACAGTAGAGTGGAATACATTCAGGCAGTAGATCATGTTTTAATGCCCCAGTGAAAATTCCATCATCTCTGTTGTACAACATGTTATCATCATTAAAGATTTGTGTGTTTCATCATTAAATTGTGATGGCCTACAGATTACATAAACTGATGTACATTTTTGTAACTTGATGACATAGCGGTTACATTTCATTGCCTATAAGATAGTTTTTTTTATGAAGAAAACATTCATTTTCACAGAGGCATTAAAACACAATAATACCATATTACAAGCATAAAATATGACCAGAGATCATTTCCAAACAAATATTTTTGTATTGGTAAACCGAAAGCCGGTCATTATTTGTGAACAAAAATAGCTTTTGTTGAATAGCTAATTCAAACTCTAATTGAAGATTTCTTTCTTGCGCAAAACACTTTCATGTGCAACATGAGCACAAACAGAAATAAAATTTAAAACGAATTGTGTTTGTATTTCATCGCAAGTAGATGATAACTGCCAAAATATCAGAATTTTTTTTTAAATTAAAGGCACAAGTACCTTGCTGTTTGGAGATGATCCTGTCATGGTGTAATTTTTCTAGACATGTACATACTTACCTGCTTAATTTACCAAATTCATTAAAATTAGAAGAAAATGGTAAAATTTGGATAAGAAAAAGATTGAATGTCGAAAAAAAAAAAGCAGCATGCAGATATATGAAAGTGTTAGTAGCAGTAACCAAAACACAATAAGTTGTTCATCCCTACAATAATATAGTTTTGTCCAATAATCTAAGAAATGGGTTGTCCAATAATCTAAGAAATGGGATATACCATTCTAATTTTAAAGGTAAAAGAGTTACTACTATGATTATGTGGTTTGTACACAATTTTTTTAAGTATGGAGAGGGATGGACATTTTTGCAACATAAAATTTTTATTTGCATCTGATTCACTTCACTAGTACACTAAGCAAATTAACAGGAAAGTAAGGTTCTCAAAAAACAGAATTGGGACTTTAATTATTTTAGTGATAAAGGAGGAATAATTATTGAGGGGGTATTTAAACCAGGTTTACTGTATAGCCATTGTTTAAGCATTTAAACAATAAACAAGTGGTCTTTTGCCTGTCATAGAAATGCACAAGCAAATTCAGAAAAATAGGACCCCCCCCAAAAAAAAAAAAAAACAGCAGGTTTTTTTGTGATTTGCTGTTATGTTCAAAGGGCCTTACTCAAAGGAAAATGAGCAAACCAACTCGGGTTAATGGTATGTGCCTCTCTTATCTATGTTAATAATTTGCACCAAGTTTCGTGGAATAGTGCTTCATAGTTTTGGAGAATTTCAAATGGATGGAAGGACAAATAGATGGAAACTCAAGTTTTTCTACTCAAAACAGTCTAAACTTCATATTTAGTTACTGTGATTCTAGTTATGTGGAAGCAAATGTAAAAGCATGCCAGTGGTGTACAACTTACTGGTAAATGTTAGTGGAATTGTACAATGCATAAATGAAAGGAAAATTTTTTTTTAAAACCCATTCTCCCCTTTATACCATATGAATAGCCCAAAGTTAATGAAATGGTTTGAGGGGTAAAAGGGTCTAAAAAGTAGTATGTAAGAGTACCATCACAATGTTGACCTAATGATTTTTACCACGACATTTGTGGTAATTGTGCAATTTTGAGTAGATGGAGTGGAGTAATGGTGTATTAGCCCATGTCAAGATTCTTTCACTTATATGGAGACGGTCAATGCAGCTATGGTAGAGGAAACTGAAGTGCTTAGAGAAAACCATCGAACTTGAGCAAGTGGCAACCTTAATGTAAAATTTAGAAATAGAAAGAACAATAAATGGAATTGGGGGAGGGGAGCATATATAATGGCCTACATTTATTTTTCAAAAAAGTAAGAAATTCGAACATCAAGGTAAAATCACCACATCAAAATTGCTGTAGTGTTAGATAAGAAGAGTAAAAGCTAGACGATCACAAATACAACTCTATCAGACAGATTAGCCAGTACCAAACGCTGAACAGTTACAGAAAACAAACAAAAGCACTTTACACATATAACATAGAAAAATACATAAAATAACTGCTTATAAAATGATTACAAGTGTAATATATAACTAATATATATACATATATAAGGAAACTAGAGGCTCAGTGTGGCTGAGCCTGTATCGCTCACCTGACTAAAATGCTTTTAAAGCAAATTTGTATTCCAGTGATGAAAAAATGCACTGTTTATATCAGACAGAATGGCTAAGGAAGTCACTGTAGAACTATATGTACCATTCACAGTTTTCTCAATCTGATTAAAATCACATCTCTCACTTGCTCCCCCATTTTTGATATAGGCGCGGAGTGGGAGATCTGAGGAAACACCGTTTAGGGGCATATGTGAATGAGCCATTGTTGTAACATTTATTGTCCAATGAAATTTCAGCTTCCGAGATTTTGAAAGTGTTTTGCCTTTATTGTAAATGAAATGGGCAATTTGAATTTGTCAATCTAAGTAAAGGACCTTCCATACATCATTCCCATAAAGTTTGGTTCAATTTGCTTCAGTAGCTTTAGAGGAGATAGCAAATATATGCTATTCCCATAGGGTTAAACTATGTTCTGTGCTGGCAGCCATCTTTTTTGGCGGATCAAAAAAATGTCAACAATCTAAGTAAAGAACCATCCATACATCATTCCTGTAAAGTTTGATTCAATTTGCTTTAGTAGCTTCAAAAGAAATAGCAAATATATGCTTTTCCCATAGGGTCCAATGTGAAACAATGTTCTCCACTGACAGCCATGTTTTTTGGCCAATCAGGAAAATTTTGGCAATCTATGTAAAGGACCTTCTATACATCATTCCTGTAAAGTTTAGTTCAATTTGCTTCACTAGCTTTAGAGGAGATAGCATATATATGCTTTTCCCATAGGGTCCAATGTGAAACTATGTTCTCCGCTGGCAGCCATGTTTTTTGGAGGATCAGAAGAATTTTTGCAATCTATGTAAAGGACATTCTATACATCATTCCTGTAAAGTTTGGTTCAATTTGCTTTAGTCATTTCTGAGGACATAGTCAAAAATGCGTTTTTCCCATAGGGTCCAATGTTAAACTATCTTCTGCGCTGGCGGCCATGTTTTTCTGCGGATCAGAAAAATTTTAGCAATCTAAGTAAAGGACCTTCTATACATCATTCCTGTAAAGTTTGGTTAAATTCGCTTTAGTCATTTCTGAGGAGATAGCCAAAATGTGTTTTTCCCATAGGGTCCCATGTTAAACTACCTTTTGCTCTTGCAGCCATGTTTTTTGGCCAATCAGAAAAATTTTGGCAATCTATGTAAAGGACCTCCAATACATCATTCCTCTAAAGTTTGGTTAAGTTTGCTTCAATAGTTTCAGAGGAGATAGCCAAAATGTGTTTTTCCCATAGGGTCCAATGTTAAACTATGTTCCCCACTGGCGGCCATATTTTAAGGCGGATCAGAAAAATTCGTCAATCTTTGCAAAAGACCTTCCATACATTATTCCTGTAAAGTTTAATTGAATTCGCTTCAGTCGTTTCAGAGGAGATAGCCAAAATGTGCATTTTCCCATAGGGCCCAATGTTAAACTTTGTTTGGCCCTGGCGGCCATTTTTTTGGCGGATCAGAAAAATTTGGGCAATCTTAGTAAAGGACCTTGCATACATTATTCCTGTTAAGTTTGGTTCAAATTGGCTCAGCGGTTTCAAAGAAGATAGCAAATATATGCTTTTCCCATAGGGTCCAATGTTAAACTATCTTCTGCGCTGGCGGCCATGTTTTTTGACGGTTCAGAAAAATTTTGGCAATCTAAGTAAAGGACCTTCCTTACACCATTCCTGTAAAGTTTGGTTAAATTTGTTTCAGTCATTTCTGAGGAAATAGTCAAAAATGCATTTTTCTCATAGGGTCCAATGTTAGACTATCTTCTGCGCTGGTAGCCATGTTTTTTGGCGGATCAAAATCATATTGGCAATCTAATTAAAGGACCTTCCATACATCATTCCTTTAAAGTTTGGTTAAAATTGGTTCAGGGGTTTCAGAGGAGATAGCCAAAATGTGAAAAGTTTACAGATGGACTGACAGACTGCCGGACGACGGACGCCGAGTGATGGCAAAAGCTCACATGGCCTTCAGGCCAGGTGAGCTAAAAATGATTATCAAAAAAAAAATATTCTGCACCAGAAAACAATTTGTTTTCGTACATAACTTATAGCAAATAGTCTATATCAAAAAGCAAATTAAGAGGTAATTATCATTTTTAGTAACCAATACACATTTGAACGTCTCCTTCTCATTGATTCTTGTTCATTTTCCTAGCTAATCAAATAAAAGTTCACTGAAAATGAAACAGCTGATGTTATAGTGTTGAATTTTTTTGGATAAAATGAAGTTAATGGGTTATAAAGTTATAACTGAATCAATCCGTGATTATGAAATTGCAACATATTACCAACAACATCGTACATAAGTATCATTTTAATTAATTTTAATTTGTGTCAATCATTTCCAATTATTTACACAGTTTGTAAGCATGTAAATGTAGCAGGGTTGAGTTAGTTGTGCTGTTGTGTTGTATATAGCAATTTACTGCCAAACTTTCTGGTCCAGATCTTTTAGCTTTGTGGTAGAACACTTGCTTTTCACCCGGGAGGGCCAGGATCGATCCTCTGCCAGGGCAGGAAGGGTGAGGAAGTGGTTTTTTCTGGTGTTTCCTCCTTCCTGTTACATAAAGATGACATATTTGTTTTACCTAATCAGACCAATTAAAAAACCAGGGTTGTATATATTACTAGCTGTATACTTCCCTGATGATCCAACATAACCAAATGGTGGTAGATTTTACCTTTTAACAGCATTTTTCACAAAGCTTTCATATGACATGCATGCCTATAGTGACCCCCTAGGTTGGAGAAATTTGCTTACAGCTGTTGAAAAATAAAATAGTTTTTTGGGACCAATTATTATAATGTCTTTATCAAAATATTGTTTTATAATCAGTTTTTTCACCTACTGAAATAAATGGGTTATGAATAACCATCCTGCAAAAACTAACTGGGTCATTTCTAGAAAATGGGGTCATGATTATGGGCAATTTTTAAAGACCAAACTTCATTGTTGTGCGTACAAGTTTTAGATACAATAAAACAAAAAACCCTTATAAATGTTTTTGAGAAAATAAATAGCTAAGAACAACGTTTTTGATACTGGTGTACTTCTGGTTAAATCGCTGTAAACCTCACCTCTAGGGCAAAAGGGACTACACTAAATTATAATTTTTTGAAAATGAAAGTAAACACCAGTGTGAATAGTTATAACAACTACCGATAATAGATTTAGATCTAAATTAATACCAAACTAAGTAGTATATTATGCACTAAAATATACCTGTACATCTATAAGTGTTTGCATGACATGTGTTGCATAAGCTTAGGATGATTAAAACTGGATTTTCCACATGTTGTGAAAGTTTAAACTTCCGGTTTAAAAAACTAAACTTCCGGTTAAATATTATTTATGTTATAACTTGTGTAACAAAACGTTTAAACATACCCTACCTACAACATTATCATTTAATTAAATTTTTAATTGTACTTTAAATGGATGCTAAATTTACCGACTGACATGCGAACTGGAAACAACTTACGTGAAATTAAAAGGAACGTACCTAATCTATTTTAAACCTACTAAAATGTATCCGTTCTGGAACAATTACTAGTTGCGTCTGCTTCCAGTACATTCAGTTAAGATGATTCAGCATAGACTTTGACTCTCACTTAATCGGACGATTTCTAGATAAAATATGGATTGACCCATATTTCCATGGTGTATTGTATGTATATGTATTGACCTAGTTTTCCCACAGGTTATTTTTTGAAAATATACATATAAACGATCAATATTGAAACTTCTGTCTGCGTATAACACCTAACTACATGGGTACCTCTACATGCAAGTTGAAATGAAACTGTTTTATTGAAACTATGATGGGGTTATTTATAAAATATCTAGATTGTGTCAAAGAATACGGGTTATTCCCCTTCAGATAACAAATTATAACGGTTATGCCTTTAAACCTATAACGGGACATGTTTTTGCCGAGTCATTTAGCGCACATTTAAACAAGCTAAAACATTCATGATGTTGTTTCTTTTGCACTTGGAATACTTTTGAGTTATTGATTGTGAGGTCAAAGAGGATGTTCTTGCTCAACATTTTGACTGTGACTTCATAAAGATTGTTCTTGTCTTTGACGTCATAATCAGTTTTCAGATACTGTGTCAAATCATGTAGTGTAACGTTTTTAAAATTGTGTCTACTAATCTATTATAGACCTCTCCCGAGGGAACTGTTCTCCTATAGTGTTGTCTGGAGAGGTCTATAATAGATTTAGTACATCACATGTCTTTGTTTTTAAAGTTGGAGAGAGAATAATTTCTCAGATGAATTATTTACTTTATTCAACATTTTGAATAAATTTCATTCTCCTTGCGTTGGCCATTTGTATAAAAATCTCTATAGATCCGAACTCACTATCAATTTTCCTGGCTCTCAGAAATTCATTTAAAATATTAATCGAATACATCGTGACCTCCTTTGTATTTTGCTCGTAAACATCTGAATTTACATTCGTAAATCGCGCGTCGTCGGATGCCATTTTGTATCCGACGACAACAAAAACAGCGCCATATAGACAAAGGGAAGTAACTAGCTTTTGCTTTTCGGGGGGTCACGCGAGGGACTATACTTGGATGTCGAGGGACTATACCTAGGTATAGTCCCGCTGCTATGCGTTGTAAAGGACAGATGATTTCTACATAAAATAGTATTCATGATTATTCAAGAAATTAACATGTGATGTTAATCTATGAAACGAAATGAACAAGTTTGAATAAAACAAAATATATAGATTGAACAATCGCTTTAAAAGGACGAATCCAGCATAAAACATTAATAATCGGAAAATCGGGAATTTGGAATAAAATACGGCTATTAATAGATTATATCTAGTTTTGGTATAGTTGTACACAATCGGTAAAATTGTAATACGATAAAACATCTGCATTTAATAAAAAACAAACATACTTATCCATGTCTGAATCACAATCCAGAAGCAAAGTAAAAACTTTGGAACTGACAATTTAGGTTAGACACGTGAAATGAGGCCGGGTACTCCGGAAGGGTAAGCACATCCTGTTAAGCTAGCTGCACCCGCCACGTGTGTAATCAAAATTGTGTGAAAGGAACATGGAAATATGGGGTGTTAAATATATCTAGGGCAATCCTGGATACAGAGACACCAAACTTATCAACAATACTATTATGATTGATAGCCATGAAACTTTTTGAGGGCTTTGATAAGCCTAGGTTTGCAATATCCCCGAGTCAACAATTTATTTGCAAGGACCTAGTGCATTGTTTTGTTTGTATGCCAATAAGTTGGACGCACCAATACAGGCGCACGAGTGAACACAGAAATAGTCTGTCTATTGGAACGATTACTCTTTGCAGATTAAAATGTTAAGCCCAGGGGCGTAGCCAGGCGTACGTTTGTACGCAAAAACGTCCACATCGTTTCGTTTACAAATATATTTTCTCTCCTCCGTTTAACCTCACCACTACATTAATTGAACTCCCATTTAACTTGACTTTCTCAATTATTGAGTGTTGTTTTCGTAGTGCTTATGCCATACAACATCAGATCCCCTTGTACCTCGTCTTTAGGTTAAAGAATGAACCAGTCCTCAAAAGAACGACAAAAACTACCACAGCATAGCATAAAAGTATAGAAAAATTCTGATAAATAGCGCCTTGGAGGGCCGAAAATTCGCATCAGGGCGGCCCCCAAACCCCCTGCCCTCTTTAGGCGTCCACTTCATAAACACCCCAGCTACGCCCCTGAAGCCTATAATCCCGTATCTGATCACCTATTCATAACGGTCTTCTACCACGGGGAAAAGCTAACGGCTCTTTACTCCGGTTTGACTTATGTGTTGTGATGCAAACGATACGATGGTGTCTACAAATAATAAGCACTACACGCGTGTAACGCTACGAGATAAAACAAATTAGAAATTGCAGTACAGATTCTTATATTATTCTTGTACGTTAGTTTTGGTAGATTCGGAACAATGCTTTTTTGCACAAACACTAAAAATACAAGAAATTCTTAAAATCGCTTTTACACGCATTGCTGAATATACGTCTTAATTACCTTTAACGGAACACGTATATATGTTGAGCGGGTTTGAGTCATTTCTTGTACTTTTAAACATGCATTTTGTTGCATTTTCGCTCGGAATACTCTTGAGTTATTGATTGTGACGCCATAAAGATTGTTATTGTCTGTGACGTCACAATCAGTTTTCAGAAACTGTCAATCATGAGATTGTACTGTTTTTGTGTCTCTATTAATGCATGCAGCGATATGAGCAAAGTTTGAATGAAACTAAACACACTCAAAGAACGAAGCATGAACAAAACATGCAAAATCGAGAAATTGGAATAAAGTACCATTTATTTATTTATGAGAAAATATGTATATTTTTGGTAAAGTTGTAATTACGTAAAACGCATGCATTGTAATGTATCTAGTTCAATTTTTTGTTTATATGACAGTAAATTGGACACACCAACACAAGCGCACAAATGAACACAGCAATACACTGTCTGTTGTCCAGAGCGATTACACTTTGAAGACAATACAACGGTCCCGCATGTGGTGACCAATTCATAACGGTCTTCCACTCCCGGAAAAAGATCGCCGCTCTTTTCTCTTGCTTGTACGGAGCACTGTTTTATTGCAGTTTTGTTGTATAAACACTTAAAAATACACCCAACAATTTTTAAATCATTTTTCCACGCTCCGTTGAACTGACGTCTTAACATCTTATAACGGGACATGTGGAACGTTTTTGAGACATTTCGCGTACTTTTTAAAACGCTAAAACATTCTGCGTATTGTTTTATTTACACTCAATATTTTTGAGTTATTGATTGTGACGTCATAAAGAGTGTTCTTGTCTATGACATCACAATGAATTCTAAGAAACTATGCCAAAGCCTTAATTTTTTTGCATCTTCATTACTGGAAGTTCGCGTATTTAACTTAATGTACCAATTCAAAAGTTTTTACTTCGTTTGTGATTGCGATTGGGACAGGGGCAGGGATTGGTATGACTGTTTTTAATTCACTAAGGCCCTCAAAGCGTGTAAAAACCGTCATATCAGTATCGTTGTTAAGTATGATGTATCTTTATTTAAATTTACTCTGGATATATTATTTTACTTTCTCACTTTTTTCGAATGTTGCAATAGGTGTTTACAATTCCAGACGTCCCGGCTTACCAGGGCTTACGTTTTACTTAAACAACTAGTTTTCAAAGTTGTGTGTGTGTGTGTGTGTGTTCAGTACGTTTTGGGCTGCTAAGATACAAATAGCCAGTGATACTTTCAGTGTCAATAGCAGAACCAATAATTGATTGGTAAGCTGGGTGATCAAGAGGTGTTTAGATTGAGTAGTAAGTTGTGGGCATTTTTAAAAGTAGAGATTAGCGACTTACTTTGTTATTGATTGATTGAATAGGGTTTTACGTCCCAGTTAAGAACTTCACTTATATCAAGACGTCATCAGCTATAGGCGAGGTTGCTGAAATTTTTACCTTTGTAGTACGCTCAAGGTGATATGCAGGGAGATCTCACGATGTTCGTGACATGGGGCATCGATTTTAAGTTCGGCTTCGAAGGACCCGTGATTAGTTGGCAAAAGAACAATCAGTACATGTTTTCAAGTCTAAGTAAGACAGATCTGGGTTCGAACACACAACCTCCAACATACGAAGCGAGATTAAATGGAGTTGACCGCAAAGTTACTACATGGCATTGAATCAGAAATGGCCTCAATGATTTAAGGACCAGGCAAGAATTCTTTTCCTCATCTCCCGGCAAATACATGTATAACGTTGTTACAATGATACTAGTATTCATTAAATTACATTATACATAATTATTAAACCTGTTTTAATGTGCAGGACTAGACGGCCGCTTCGGAATAAAATTTCTAATAAGTAGTGTTTGGAACAAAGTTGTAGATATTCTAACATTTTTAAATGTAAAAATAAGAATAATCCATATAATTTATAATCCAGAATTTGAGGATTTTTAAAGTAAAAATAATTTTCAAAATACACGCAGTTGTTCTAGATTTATGCTTTAATGTGTAATCACTTATGTGTTATCAATAAAGAAAGTAAACATAGGGTCATAAATGATATAAATTGTATTTTTATTCGAATCTGCGTAAATGTCCACCTATATAAAACGACCACCTGACTTTAAAGGACAGTAAAATTTCATCTTCCTGTAATTTTAACCTTTGTAGGAGAGTCATCTGCCCATTTAGACCATATTACTGGTTCCCTTGGGCGGCTTTTACATGTTGACATGTGTTATCTGATTTTCCATGAAAGAAATTAAATAATGAGACTCAAAAACGAAGTGAAATAAATGTTTTCAAATAAAGAAAAATCTATGCACTTTGAACTTTCTATTACTTTTTTTATCTTTATTGTAAAACATCATATCTCTGTAAACATCTAAGAATATATCCATTTAGGTAATATCAGAACTGCCATCTGCTACTTTTGAATTTTTCGAAATATTGCATTCAAAAGTTTGTGCATTATAGTCAATCCCGTTTTAAAGCCACCCCAATAGAAGAGCCACACGCTTGTAAAAGCTAATAAAGTTTGATCCCATTTGCTCTTTATTCATATGATTTTTGTCTCAATATTGTCACCTGTCCATAAAAGTCACTTTTATTGGTTCCCTTGGGTAACCTTTACAGGCTGTATCAAAAGAAGCATTTGGCAGAACTGATAACAACTGTATGTATGGCTAAGCAGGATAGTAATAACAACAGAATCACAATTGATAAGCATCATTGTTAGCACAACTTCACAACTTAAAAAATAACAAATAAATGAAAACAAACATAAATAATAAACCGATGTTTTTTCAGGACACTCAGGTGTTCCCCACCTTCATTGAATTGACCGCTTCCTTAAAACACATACCACTTTTTAAGGTGGTTAGTCAATGTAGTTACCACTCTTTGTGCAGTTACATTCATTATGGCAACTAAAATCACGTGATTTAATAAGCACGGTACATAGCATTACATCAACAATAAACTATTTTTTTGATAAAAGTTACAATCATCAAAAAGTTATGTTATGGCACTCATGATAATTTATAACAATACCTAAGTCAGATTAGCACAATGGCATGATTTTAAACATTACAGTGAACAGTTAGAATGTATCGAAATAACTGTTGTTTCGTTTTAAAGCACGTTATTGTAAAATTTTAAACAAATACCATGAAATCATTTTTTCTTTCGCGGTGTACCAATTTTGTTGATACCCTGACCAACAAAATGGTATATGTTGGATAATATATTATTATTAAGCATAAATCATGAATTTATGAATTTCTCATTTATCACCCCCCCCCCCCCGCGAAATGGTATTTTTTTTCTTTTTCCCCACTTTAAACCCACGACAATTAGACACGACGGAAATAAATGATTTCACAGCAAAAATTATGATAAAATGAAGCTTTTCCTAATTTTAGGAACAATGTCCTTTTAATAATCAACATTTTCTTGTCTGTTGTGTCCTGTATTCATTATAATATATGTAGCGCGTAAAGTTTGACCTGCTCGTTTGACCCTTAATTTGAATATTAGTTTGGGCTAATAGACCGTGTGATATAGGTTTCACAGCGTGTGCCATTACCCATAAACAACCTTTACCCAATATTACTACCGTCAACTTAATATAATCCCTAAATTACACAATGGGAACGATCTCTTTGAATATTGAAATTTAAAGTGAAACGGTTGTCAAACTTGTCGCACTACAACATAATAAAATATAGGATAACTATGTTGTTTTCCCATGTTACCTAGTTACGCATTCACATACATGTAAATGGAAGTTAATGAAAAGTGATTAAACCAAACTCAGCATAAATGGTTTATTACATAAATCCTTGGCTATATAAAACAATGAGAGTTGTATATTGTATTTTCTTCCTTCTATTGTTCTTGCTCACTTATTGCTTTTCTGGTGGAAAAGCTGGTTGACCATACGGTGGTGGTCCGGCCGCGGGTGGATATACTGGGTTAGGGGGTTGGTATGCTTGATTTGTTCCGTACACATTAGTCGAGCCGCCGGGTTGTTGAGGGTACTGCTGTTGAGGTGGTACATATTGTTGTTGGTGTGTTCCAGTGGAATCTATATCAGAAACAATAGAATTAATTAAAAACTGGGAGCAAATTCATGGATAGTGACCTAAATGTAAAATGTTGAAAATTCAGACAAACTAGTTTGATCAAACTCTTGTGACAGGCATACCCGCTAAGCACGCTGAATGACACACACACACACAGAAGGTAAGGAACGTATGTAGGATTGTATGGATGAATGTATGCATAAATGTATGTATGGTCTCTGTCTTGATGGATAGATGGAAGTATGCGTGTATGTACAATATTTAGGGGTTGTCTTGCTAAAAATATTTTGCAAGTTAGAAAACGATGTGTTATTGTAATTCCATACACTCATAGCAGAATATTGAGGAATCATTGCCGAAAATATAATGCTTCGTGGCATAACTTATACCTCGAAGAAATAAAAACAAATTGAATATGTTATTCATTTGAGAATTTGTTTCCAAATGCAAAATGAACGCAGAAGGTATTTTAATACATTGTTGTTTAATTTGACTTAATCTAATAAGAACATCCATCTACATCCACATATTACATTGCCCCATCAAGCTGTGATGATTACACAATGGCATGAACACCACAAAATCTTTTAAATAATATTATTTAAATTCGCCACCAATTATAAACTTACACAACTTGGGTGGTGGTAGTCTGCTGTTGTGTTTGTGGTGCTATGATAGTGCCACGTGTTGTACTTTTGTTACAGTGGTGACAAATTACGATAAGAACCACAACGGTGACTGCTAATCCAATCAAACTACCAACTACTGCTCCGGCAATAGATCCCGCACCCCAGTAGGTGGAGGTGTAATATGTATATGTATAATAATCTAAAATATATAAACAAAATAATGTCAATGTGAAGATTGGCAAACATTAAAACGCGTAGTTTTACAACATAAAAGAAAAATACCATGGATGTATTTTACGACCAACAGTTCCATGTTCTTTTCATTCTCAGTATAAATTTCAAATATGATTGCAAACTAGAAGGAATTGCTTTCCCTTCCGGATCACCCGGTCACAGTTCCCTGGTAGAAGTTCAGGCGCTCAGGTTAAATTGCCTGTTTTCATTTTGCTTTTGGGACTTTGATTTGAACATATGTTTGTTACGATGATAAACTAATGATAAAATGGTTTTCAAAATAGATTGTAAGATTATATAAATGTCTGTAGTTACAAATAAAACCTTAGTGTTAATCATTTCACCTTAAAACATTTTAATTTTGTGAGAAATTCAGTTTGCAAATGTATATAGGTTTCTATATGATAAAATAAGGGGTAAAACTTTGGATTTTTAAAGTGTAAATGGAAAATACTAGTTTCTAAATTTAACAACAAAAATAATTTGATGCGGTAATTTAATTTCCAATTTGCAATAACAGATTTGTAAATGGAAAATACTAGTTTCTAAATTTAACAACAAAAATAATTTGATGCGTTAATTTAATTTCCAATTTGCAATAACAGATTCTGGTTGAGGCCAAATTATACACTATCTGAACATATTTGTCCCTTTCCTTATAACATACCCAAAAGCAAAGTAAAAACTCTGAAACCTTGCAAATTAAATTTGTTTTAGAGCATGACATCGCAGAAATGATTATGGAATCAAAAACAAACATACCAATGCATGTCTAAGTCACAATCCCAAAGCAAAGTAAAAACTTCCCACCAGGGAAATGAGACCGGGTTATCCGGAAGCGTAAGCCACTCCTGTTTAGTAGCTACACCAGCTACAGTGGTTATGCAAATAAGTTAAAATGTAAGACATGGCGGATTCGATTGGTGCGAACAGATAGACATGGTTATAAAAATTAGATTTTGGGGGGTCCTGGTTGTTGCCAAAATAAATGGTTATGAAAATTAATTTTGGCTTAGAGTATGGCATGTTTACTTTTTGAACATTAAAATTGGTTTTAGGAACTCATAGTAACCATACAACTTACCTGTAGCAACAATAGCGGTAGGAAGCAGACGATCCACAACAATCATTGCTACAATAACCTAAATATAAGTTATAGTAGCCATAATAATACATGTAGCAATATTCTGCCGCAAACACTGGTAAACCTGAAAAAAAGAATTGACATGTTAGTTTTACCAGGAAAATGTCGATTTTAAGAGAGTAGTGAGTTGAGTAATGGTGTTTAACGTCCCAGTCAAGAATATTTCACTTATATCGAGACGTCGCCAGCTTTAGGCGAAGGTGCAGAAATTTTGCCTGTGCGTTGCTCTGATGGCATTATACAGCAGGGTTCTTTATCCTACCAAGCCTACCAAGACACGGGACCTCGTTTATTTTAAGTTCCCATCCGAAAGAACCGTGACTTTTATCTCGTAATGCCGAGTGCGTGTCGAAAGAACAGTCACTACTAACTTTTAAGTCTTGGGTCAGACCCGGCCTGGGTTCGAACCCACGACCTCCCACTTACGGAGCGAGCACTCTACCAACTGAGCTACCGCAGTGGTGATTTTAAGAGAGTATCTTTAGTATTTGATACTTATATGAGGCTTTAAAAAGACTAAGTCTTGATAGCCAAATATATTCTTAATACCCCCGCCCCTTACATCTACAAGGATTGATGTTTTCCCGCGACACTGACCTTTCTAATATGGCCTTGGTTAATAGTCATGCTACCATGTTACATTTTTGGACCACGAGGATTATTCATGTGAAGTTTTAATTAATGATAGACGGACAGACAGAAGACAAACGGACCGACAGACAGATATTGTGATTCCTATATATACCCTTCTCAAACTAGTTTGCAGGGTGGGGGTTATAATTATAAAAGAACAATTACCCCCTAAATCAAACTGATTTGTAGGCTTTTATGTAATTTTAAAACATGTATAATAAATATCAGAAGAGCCAAAAAGGTGTATAGAGAATAAGTGTCATTTGCTACCTTTAAATGCAAACAGATACATTTGATGGTTATCGTCTTTAATTAAAATGAGTCTAAGTTCTTGAATACTGAGAAATCGTTATTTTTCGTGGTGTTATATGCATAGTTTTTCCGTGGATACCCTGACTAACGAATTCAAATGTCAACCAATTACTAGTAGTTTATCCCTGACTAACGAATTCAAATGTCAACCAATTACTAGTAGTATATACCTGACTAACGAATTCAAATATCAACCAATTACTAGTAGTTTATCCCTGACTAACGAATTCAAATATCAACCAATTACTAGTAATATATACCTGACTAACAAATTCAAATATCAACCAATTACTAGTAGTATATACCTGACTAACGAATTCAAATGTCAACCAATTACTAGTAGTTTATCCCTGACTAACGAATTCAAATATCAACCAATTACTAGTAGTATATCCCTGACTAACGAATTCAAATGTCAACCAATTACTAGTAGTTTATCCCTGACTAACTAATTCAAATGTCAACCAATAACTAGTTGTATATACGTGACTAACGAATTCAAATGTCAACCGATTACTAGTAGAATATACCTGACTAAGAATTTAAATGTCAACCAATTACTAGTAGTTTATCCCTGAGTAACGAATTCAAATGTCAACCAATTACTAGTAGTTTATCCCTGATCAACGATTTCAAATGTCAACCAATTACTATAAGTATATCCCTGACTAACGAATTCAAATGTTAACCAATTACTATTAGTATATCCCTGATCAACGAATTCAAATGTCAACCAGTTACTATTATTATATCCCTGATCAACGAATTCAAATGTCAACCAATTACTTGTAGTATATCCCTGGTTAACGAATTCATATGTCAAACAATTACTATTAGTATATCCCTGGTCAACGAATTCAAATGTCAACCAATTACTAGTAGTATATCTCTGATGAACGATTTAAAATGTCAACCAATTACTATTAGTATATCCCTGATCAACGAATTCAAATGTCAACCAATTACTATTAGTATATCCATGATCAACGAATTCAAATGTCAACCAATTACTATTAGTATATCCCTGATCAACGAATACAAATGTCAACCAATTACTATTAGTATATCCCTGATCAACGAATACAAATGTCAACAAATTACTATTAGTATATTCCTGATCAACGAATTCAAATGTCAACGAATTACTATTAGTATATCCCTGATCAACGAATTCAAATGTCAACCAATTACTATAAGTTTATCCCTGAACAACGAATTCAAATGTCAACCAATTACTAGTAGTATATCCCTTATCAACGAATTCAAATGTCAACCAATTACTTGTAATATATCCATGATCAACGAATTCAAATGTCAACTAATTACTATTAGTATATCCCTGATCAACGAATTCAAATGTCAACTAATTACTATTAGTATATCCCTGATCAACGATTTCAAATGTCAACCAATTACTATTAGTATATCCCTGATTAACGAATTCAAATGTCAAAATTACTATTAGTATATCCCTGATCAACGAATTCAAATGTCAACTAATTACTATGAGTATTTCCCTGATCAACGAATTCAAATGTCAACTAATTACTATTAGTATATCCCTGATGAACGAATTCAAATGTGATCCAATTACTATTAGTATATCCCTGATCAACGAATTCAAATGTCAACCAATTACTATTAGTATATCCCTGATCAACGAATACAAATGTCAACAAATTACTATTAGTATATTCCTGATCAACGAATTCAAATGTCAACGAATTACTATTAGTATATCCCTGATCAACGAATTCAAATGTCAACCAATTACTAGTATTAGTATTTTAACACACCCGCCTACATTAATTGAAAACAACCAACCACGAATTAAACGACCCACAAAATTGTAATTTTTTTAGAACCGCGAAAATTAAACACCACGAAAATAAAATATTTCACCCATATCAATATAGCAGCAGTAAATATTACATATTATATCAGTCTTAATTTTACAGCACTAGACCGTGTTGGAATAGAATTCTTCATCAATAGTGGTTGGACCAAAATTATGAAACCAAAATCTCTTCCTAGATGTTGAAAAGATACCAAAAAAAAACCCAAATATATTTCAACAAATTAAGCTAAGGAAATACTTTGCATGAGGGTGTTAACCATAGTTTTTCAGGAATTTTAGGTTTTAACTAGGTGCCAGTTTATACAATAGTATCTGATGACTTCAGTGAAGCTAAGTCTAGCTAATACATGTGTATGGCGATGTAAGAGAGCTGCTTTTTATATTACAAAGCTAATTTTAATACAATAAATATTGTGTTGGGTTTACGGGGCGGGATTGTCCATAAGCACAATTAGTTATCTCTACAAAATAATAACTTTTAAATCTTGCATCTAAACCTAAAAATGCATTAAAAGTAAATAGCACAGGTTTTTTGTTTTTATATAATATTGAACAGCTCTGCTTCAAACAAGAACAATTATATCACTTTTAACGTTTCAGTTTAATAATGTACGTTGTACGGTTTTTGCAATTTTTGCGATGTTACATGGTGATGCATAGGATTTACGTGAATATACCCAATTTATATTCGTATACGCTAAAAATAATACATAAATATTACTAACTACACGAAATCGCATATGTTTCGTATAAATGGTTGACTTCGATGAATCACACCTACAGACCAGGAAGTTGGCACAGTTATGGGTCTTATGAATTCTAAAGTATTTTTAAATTATATGTAAAGGGGTAATATTGTACAAAAATATTTAATTTAACATTTTGACTACATACTTCTTTTTTATAATTTAATCACAATCTATATAAATTGATCGTAATAACGTATCTTTGGCCACATGCCAGTCAAAATAATAAACAATTTTTGGCAAGTTCTTTACATTTTTATAATATGATATTCTTCTTGTTGTCACGTTTAGTACTAATTAGAAGTAGAATACATGCTTCTTAATTGAATAAATAAAAGACAAACATACCAATTCATGTCCAAATCATGACCCCAAAGGAATAAAATATAAACATGCTAATCCATGTCTGAATCAAAATTCAGAAGCAAAGTAAAAACTTTGAAACTGTAATGTTACGTTAGACACGTGAACTTCCACCAGGGAAGTGAGGCCGAGTGCTCCGGAAGGGTTTAGCAACGTTTGGAATCAAAACTGAGTTAAAGGAAATGGAACTATGAGACGTGAAATATATCCCTGACACAGAGACATCAAACTTATCAACAATACTCTGCTGACCGCCATAAAAACGTTGAAAATCAACATACGTGTCTAAATCAAAATCCCAAAAGCAGAAGTAAATTATCTGAAAACTAGCAATTTAAGTTAAAACCTACAACATTTACATGTAATAACCCTTCTCACCAAAAGAATGTATTTGAGTAATGTTGTTTTGAGACTAAGTCAACAACTCAACATTCTTTCAATGACATCGAAATGGTCAGTTCTATAATTTTTTCAAGAAACCACCTACTTTTAGCAAGTGAAATGACAAACTCTCGCCAACTAGGAATTGTCCTAGTTGAATTTGAAAATAGGGGGTAGGTGAGAGGCGTTGTGGTCCGTATACAAGTGTCCTAGACAACTCGGTCACCAAGGAGTCTAAAAGAAAGGCTAGATATAAAAGAAGCTTGATGCATATTACACTTTCTCTCTTCTGATTAACAATTACATAAATTTTAGTCAGTGTAGCTTAAATTAAGGTCCACTGTATCAAACGAAAGACAGTAGTTTATTTTTAAATATTATAGTTATCTAGTAGGGAATATCAGCATATGTATGCATTATATATTTTCTATTGACAGACAATGTAAGATGTTGTTATATATTTTGTTATTGGTGACGTAATGATTGGGAAAATTTACAGAGTATTGTCAATACAAGTTTTGTTTACAAAGAAAAATATATTTCATTATTACTATTAAAGTCTAATTTTGTCATTTGTTTACTAATGCAAAATTGTTACTGAACAAGCAGGAAGTGTATTTTATGTGACAAAATTTTTAAAATAAACTTTGAGGAGGTATATTTTATTATACTTAGAACTGATTTAAAACTCATCTTAACAGAAATAACTGAGAGGGATTAAAAATAATATACTGGGAATAAAAACAGACCAAGTAAATATACGCAATTCTAACATAACCTATGAAACATGAAGAGAGCCAGCCGCGGTATAGCACACGATATACCCATCGCTGTTCCGTTTTAATGACATACTCCCTTGCTTATCTTATGAAGTCATGTTATGTACCGCGAACAATGGCTGTGACGTAATTTTCATTCATAAAATTGTTTATTTCAATTGAGGTAATTTCAACAGCCGCATTGTTTCAATTGACCTTTTTTGCAAATAGATAGTAAAATGTACTTCCGAAGAAAGAGTTCGCAATGTTTATTTGCTCCCTTGCTTATCTGTATTATTTGTAGTTGACAACTCATGTATAGTGCGCCAAGTTTGACCTGGTCATTTGAGATTAAAAATGAAAGTAATAATTAGTACCAGACCGCCGTACACCAATCACACAGACTATTAGCCAAGTCTAATATTCAAATTAAAAGTCAAACGGCTACAGAATAAAACTGCGTAACTTAAATATTGTTTGTGGCGCAGTAATAAGGACTATATGCCCACTGATTGTATCTTCAGACTTCGCATGTACATTTTAAATTAAGAATAAAGGGTCTTGTGCAATTTGTGGCGGATTATTTATCTGAATCGCATCTTTATTATTTATTCAAAATAGACATTGGCACATTCACAAAATAAAAGACCATGTATTGATGACGAATTCACGTATATATCTATTATACGGTGATATTACTTAACATAAGGATATAAACAGTTCTTTGAATTTTACATTGGCAACTAGCAAATTTCAAATTTCAAATTTCTTTATTTCTCACAATTGTCAAATAACAATACAGAGAACATGTTAACATAATTATAAATAAACATGTTGCATGCGCGTGTTACATACATATACATTATACATAATATAAATGCTAACCTGGAGGATTGACTCTCTCAAAAATGACACATATAAATTTGCATAGGTTATTTAACAATGACAATTTTTTTGTAGAAAATAATGAATTGTATTTTAACACATTTGGATTTTTTCTATAAAACAGAGGTAAATATTTCTTTCTTTCTTCAGCAAAATTTTTACAAATCATTATGTAATGAAATTCATCCCCAAGTTCTTCAAGACACAAATTACATATTCTTTCTGATTTTGGAATATTGGACCATCTACCTGTTTCAATGGGTAATCTGTGATTACTGGTCCTAAATTTACTCAATAAAATTTTGTTTTTTGTAGAAATTGTAGATAACAAATAATATTGAATATCAAAATTATTAATAAACAATCTATAAGATATACCATAGAAATTTCATTAATTTCACCAAAAATATCAATTTCAATATCTGACAATTCCACATCTTGTATAAAATCATAATGATTAGACAATCTACTATTAAAATCACCAGTTAAACACACATGTTTATATTTACTAGATAAATCAATGTATTCAGATTCAATTTCACTGAATGCATCAGGTGAACTATAGTTTGAGCCTTCCGGTGGTATATACACAATCCCATATAATAAGTCATTTTCAAAATTAAATAAACAACCCTTCAAGATAAACCAATACACATAATCGCAATTAGTTTCTATTGGAGTAATATAGTCTGCTAAATAATCTTTAAAACCCAGGATTATACCACCTGAACGGGTGGTTGATAATTTTCTCCTGTTCTTGGATTTAAACTCGTAACCATCAAGTTCGATAGTGTCACAATTGTCAGTTTTTGTTTCAGTAAAACACAAAATATCATACTGAGTTATTAAGTTTTTAAATTCAGGATAATTTAGGCGTCTAAGAATTCCACACACATTTAATGAAAGTAATTTACACTTACTGTTTTTAGGTAGATCTGTTCTTCCACTGAGAGAGTCACTATTATTTACATTGTCACTTAATTGTCCATTCTCGCTTGTTCCTCCGTGGTTGTCCTATCTTCGTGCGTTAGAGACTTTAGAGTTACTTCCCTTCGCCTTTCCAAAATCCTGTGATCCGTAACGGGGTGTAAATTCGTCTGCATCAGCTGATAATCCTCTCTGACTTGGGCTCCTGTATTCCCGCGTTTTTTCCTCCGGGTTGAATAATTTTCCATCTATATACAGTTTGTCGTAGATTAGGCTAGCTTTCCGTCCACTACTGCGTGCTGATTTCAAATGCGGATATAGTTCTTTCCGTCTATCATTTATTTCCTTCGGATATTGTTCATTGACGCCAAAGTTTCTATTTTCCGACCGTTTCAGTACAATGGGTGTCTGTTTTCTCACTAGTTCTCTATCCTTGAATTTCGAAAATTTAGCAATAATTGGTCTCGACTTTCCGCGTAATTTCTTTCCCATTCTGTGTACACGCTCGAAACTGATACTTTCTGTATTTATTTCCAAATTAGTTTTAATGAAGTTAGATAAAACTTGTTCCGTATCTTCCGTATCTTCCGAATCATCCTCATGTATACCAGTGAATATCAGATTATCCCTCATTGTTCGAGACTGAAGTTCGATATGTCTTTCTCTTAGGTCATGTAGATCCGACGCAACGAATGAAACATCATCTTTCAATGATGAATTTTCTTTCACTAGATTGTTCACGACTTTTTTCATATCACAAAATTCCTTCTTATTTTCTTCAAACAAACTATTCATGACCTCTAATCCTTTATCCATTTCTGATGTTTGAGATTTTAATTTGTTAACTTCCTGTAACACTGTTCCAATAGACGATTCAAAACTAGTCATTCTCGACTCTATATCATCCAGTTTTGTTAATTTTCCACACACTAAGTCCAGTTTAGCTGCTATCTGATCTATCTTGCTCGAGTAATCCAATGTTTCAAACTGATTTTGACAATTTTCACCAACTTGCGACATGGGTGGGGGGTACCCACATATGGGTGATGTATTGTACTTCATCATCGGGAGCTGATAGCTGCCATTCAAAGATGCCATAGCCGGTTGCATCGGTTGCATCGGTTGTGAATATTGCACTATAGGCGTTGAATGCGTAACACTTTGTTGAGGAATGTTTTTATTTCCCGATCCACTAGCCATAACTTCATTATTTACATGTCCAGTTTGAGATGAACTCACATTCCTTACATACACCTTGCTATTGTTTCCACTAATATCACTGTTTTGACTGTCATTTTTACCCTTTTTTCTCTTATTTCCCATATCGATTTAAATCCATTTTGTTGTAAATCCAATATAACATCTCTTGTGCATAATCTTGACTAAAGATACATAGTTTAACACTTAAAATACATAAAATATTTTGAAATTTGCAGAGCCAAATTTAAAGCGACCGCTCTTAACACGCGCATGCCCATACTAGCCAAATACAATTTTACTGGCCTTCGAAAGCAGGTAGCCCATACATATATATATATATATATATATATATATATATATATATATATATATATATATAATATATATATATCCAATTAAATATTAACTTTGTATACAGATGATATAAAGAAATAAAAACTATAACGGCAGGAACAAATAATTAACTTGTATTCACTAGCGCTTTCATGCATTACATCTTGCAATCTTCAGGTGAATGATTTTTACTTAGTAACGCTATTATGACGTCACTGTTGGAACACGGGAGATAACTTTTACTGTCTGTAAAAGGGGACGTTATTCATCGTCCATTCAATTTCGGTTTAAAAATATTTATAAAATGTTCCTCCTTTGATGATCTATAGGAGACATCTTCATCAAAACAATTAAAAAACGGGAAAATTTTAAACACTTTGTTTCCGCACGTGTCTAAGTGTCCGCTTAATGGTATTTGCCTTGTTCGTGGGTCTCTAACTTGCTGTTTATGAACTCTCACGCGTTCGCATAAAGTGTTTCCAGTCTGACCCACATATGATTCCTTGCATCCCTCACATATGATCATGTAGATTAAATTCTTGCTTTTGCAGGTAAAGTTCCAATTCGGTCTTACGATTTTACCATTTACTAAAACAATTGAACTTCCGGTCTGTAAGAATGAACATGTTCCGCATCGTGAATCTTTACATTTGTTTACTTCAAACGTGTGGAGGGTGTTTCTCTGCAAAGCAAACTTTGCAGATGTAAGGAGTCTTTTCAATCTTTTCGGTTGGCGTTTGCTTTTAAGAATAATGTTATTTTCCATGACCTTTTTCATCCTACTGCTTTCTAATAGCATAGATTTTGTTGTTTGAATGATATTAGTCATTTCAATGTTTTGCGGATTGTACGTGGAAACAAACGGGATGTTTTTTCTTCTGTGTCCTGCACTTTGGTGGTTCTCAGTTCATTTAATGGTATCGATTTTGCTTTGTCTATTCCATTCGTTATTAATGAATTCAGATAATCCTGTGCCCGTAGATAAACTTGTAGTTCTTCTAACCGTTTGTTTCTTCTCGCTGGGTCCATGACTATGGTACATATTCTGCGTGCGAGACAATATGGGATATTGCGTTTAATATGGGACGGGTGACAGGAATGGAAATTTAAATATTGGTGTGTGTCTGTAGGTTTGTAATAGACATCAGTGGTTATAGACCAGAATATCAAGGAATGGAATACTCTCGTTGCTGCTCCCAATTGTGAAATTTATTGAACTGTGGAGATTGTTTAGAATATCATGGAATTTTTGTAGATCTTCATCTGAGCTATTCCATATTATAAAGCAGTCATCAAGATATCGTTTCCATGAATCTTTTATGTAATTCGCTGTTTCTATATTCATATGTACGGAGAGTTCTTGGTGAAGTCTGCTTTCTAAAAATTCCATAACTAAAGTTGCATATGATGGAGCAAATTTAGTGCCCATTGCTGTGCCCTTTATTTGTAAGTAATTTTTCCCGTCGAAATAGAAATAATTATTTGTCAAGATTAATTTTATTGAATCTGTAATAAAATTGGTTGAGAATCTTTCATCTATTTTGTTTCTATATTTTTCGACCCAATAATTAATTGCTTGTATTCCCAAATCGTGTGGTATGTTCGTATAAAGGGAAGTAACATCAAATGTGACTAATTTTGCGTTTGGTTCCACTGAGTCCGGAATATGGTTTAGAAATTCTAGGTCATCTTTGACGTAACTTGGAACTAATGGACACAATGGTTTAAGAATGATATCAATTAAATTAGATAATCGATGTGTTGGGCAGCATGGACCGGCAATAATCGGGATCTTTCGGTTGAAGCACGTGTATGTATTCGGAATTTTGATCGCGAATTGCGGCTTTAATCTCCTTCGATTTATGCACTTTAGGAAGTCCATAAAAATTGCTTGTTTTTGATTCAAACTTAATAAGTGCTTCTTTCTCTTTGTCAGTAAGGCATTGAGAATATGTTTCTGTAATTTTCTGTATTTGTTTTAATGTTGAAGAATCCATGTTTGTTTGAATTTCTGTGTAAAATTCTGTAACTTTTAGCTGTTCCTCTACTTTTTGTTTGTAAAAATATGGATCCATGAAGACTAATGCGCCGCCCTTGTCTGCTTGCTTGATTATGATGTTTTCATCGTTGTGTAATCTTGTTATTGCTTCCATTTCATTTTTTGAAATATTGCGTTTTTGTTGTTTTCGATTTTGTAGAGGGAATTCCGTAAGGAAATTTATAAATTTGTCAAGATGATAATCCCTGCCCTTTTTGGGAGTAAAGTTAGATTTGTTGCGTAGAAGTGAACCATCTTCTTGACTATTACTGTCGAGAAAAAATTCCGCTAATCTTAATCTTCTACAAAAAGAGTTTATATCGGTTTTAAGTTCTTCTTGGTTTTGTCTTGGGGTCGGAGTAAATTTTAATCCCCTATTTAGCACCTTTAGTTCAAATTGATCAAGATTGCGATTTGACAAATTTATTATTTTTGGATCGGTTATACCACTGTTTTCGTGGTCGTTTCCTCCGTATCTAGTTTCTCCCGAGCTGGTTTCGGGTGACCTTTTCCTAAAAAATATATCTTTCTTCCGCTTTTTGGAAGTCTGTTATCATTATTGGGAAATCGACTTTGTGTGTTGCCTGGCTTGTTTTTTGGAAATCTAGTTCTTGGTTGTGTGGTGACGGCCGGTGTATTTTTTACCGCCTCCGAGTACAACTTTGGGCGTTTTTGGGAACGTGTCATTGACCGTTGTCGGCTTTGTGAACGTTTCCTACTACCTGAACGTTGTTGACTTTGTGATCGGTCACTTTCCTTCATTTTGCGAGGAATATGTCTTTCATTTGCCATAGTGTTTGTGTGTAAATTTGGTGTGTTAGACATATTTTTTGACTTTCTCTTTTGTCTTGGTTTCATATTTTTTCTACTTACTGGTGGTTTTTCTTCTTCATTACCGTAGTTAGAAGCATACTGGGTAAGCCACTTTCCTTTTGGTTCCCAGATAGAAATAGATTTCATTTCCTCACGAGATGAATCTTTTGTCCAAAACTCAATTAATTTATCTAAGATTGTTTCAGAAGCAATTTTGGACAGTTCGTTTTTCATGAAATTATCTTTCTCTCTATAATTCTTTTGAAATCGGATAGTCTTTATTTCAATCAGTGAGATGTCCGTTTCAAATCTCTTGATCATTAAATCCCAGCGAAGTTTCTGTTCTTCTTGCGGTTCTCCATTTATTTCCTTGATGAGATACTTCCTTGGAATAATAGGCACTTCGCGACTTATCCAATCTCTGTATGTAGAAGCATATTGTTCACACTTGTATGCATTCCAGAATTGCTGTTTTCTGTAATTTAAGCTTCTTTTCCAAAGTTTTCCTATTTCGTTCTTCTTTCTGAAAGCTTCTTTTTGTAGATTAATTTCGTTTATCTCCCGCCATAATTCTAAGTTCGGATTCTGTGGTTCTGTGTGGTGTTCTCTAGCGGAATTTTTTCTCGACAGTAATAGTCAAGAAGATGGTTCACTTCTACGCAACAAATCTAACTTTACTCCCAAAAAGGGCAGGGATTATCATCTTGACAAATTTATAAATTTCCTTACGGAATTCCCTCTACAAAATCGAAAACAACAAAAACGCAATATATCAAAAAATGAAATGGAAGCAATAACAAGATTACACAACGATGAAAACATCATAATCAAGCAAGCAGACAAGGGCGGCGCATTAGTCTTCAGGGATCCATATTTTTACAAACAAAAAGTAGAGGAACAGCTAAAAGATACAGAATTTTACACAGAAATTCAAACAAACATGGGTTCTTCAACATTAAAACAAATACAGAAACTTATAGAAACATATTCTCAATGCCATACTGACAAAGAGAAAGAAGCACTTATTAAGTTTGAATCAAAAACAAGCAATTTTTATGGACTTGCTAAAGTGCATAAATCGAAGGAGATTAAAGCCGCAATTCGCGATCAAAATTCCGAATACATACACGTGCTTCAACCGAAAGATCTAAAAATGAGACCGATTATTGCCGGTCCAAGCTACCCAACACATCGATTATCTAATTTAATTGATATCATTCTTAAACCATTGTGTCCATTAGTTCCAAGTTACGTCAAAGATGACCTAGAACTTCTAAACCATATTCCGGACTCAGTGGAACCAAACGCAAAATTAGTCACATTTGATGTTACTTCCCTTTATTCGAACATACCACACGATTTGGGAATACAAGCAATTAATTATTGGGTCGAAAAATATAGAAACAAAATAGATGAAAGATTCTCAAACAATTTTATTACAGATTCAATAAAATTAATCTTGACAAATAATTATTTCTATTTCGACGGGAAAAATTACTTACAAATAAAGGGCACAGCAATGGGCACTAAATTTGCTCCATCATATGCAACTTTAGTTATGGGATTTTTAGAAAGCAGACTTCACCAAGAACTCTCAGTACATATGAATATAGAAACAGCGAATTACATAAAAGATTCATGGAAACGATATCTTGATGACTGCTTTATAATATGGAATAGCTCAGATGAAGATCTACAAAAATTCCATGATATTCTAAACAATCTCCACAGTTCAATAAATTTCACAATTGAGAGCAGCAACGAGAGTATTCCATTCCTTGATATTCTGGTCTATAAGGAAGGTGCCAAATTAACCACTGATGTCTATTACAAACCTACAGACACACACCAATATTTAAATTTCCATTCCTGTCACCCGTCCCATATTAAACGCAATATCCCATATTGTCTCGCACGCAGAATATGTACCATAGTCATGGACCCAGCGAGAAGAAACAAACGGTTAGAAGAACTACAAGTTTATCTACGGGCACAGGATTATCCGAATTCATTAATAACGAATGGAATAGACAAAGCAAAATCGATACCATTAAATGAACTGAGAACCACCAAAGTGCAGGACACAAGAAAAAAACATCCCGTTTGTTTCCACGTACAATCCGCAAAACATTGAAATGACTAATATCATTCAAACAACAAAATCTATGCTATTAGAAAGCAGTAGGATGAAAAAGGTCATGGAAAATAACATTATTCTTAAAAGCAAACGCCAACCGAAAAGATTGAAAAGACTCCTTACATCTGCAAAGTTTGCTTTGCAGAGAAACACCCTCCACACGTTTGAAGTAAACAAATGTAAAGATTCACGATGCGGAACATGTTCATTCTTACAGACCGGAAGTTCAATTGTTTTAGTAAATGGTAAAATCGTAAGACCGAATTGGAACTTTACCTGCAAAAGCAAGAATTTAATCTACATGATCATATGTGAGGGATGCAAGGAATCATATGTGGGTCAGACTGGAAACACTTTATGCGAACGCGTGAGAGTTCATAAACAGCAAGTTAGAGACCCACGAACAAGGCAAATACCATTAAGCGGACACTTAGACACGTGCGGAAACAAAGTGTTTAAAATTTTCCCGTTTTTTAATTGTTTTGATGAAGATGTCTCCTATAGATCATCAAAGGAGGAACATTTTATAAATATTTTTAAACCGAAATTGAATGGACGATGAATAACGTCCCCTTTTACAGACAGTAAAAGTTATCTCCCGTGTTCCAACAGTGACGTCATAATAGCGTTACTAAGTAAAAATCATTCACCTGAAGATTGCAAGATGTAATGCATGAAAGCGCTAGTGAATACAAGTTAATTATTTGTTCCTGCCGTTATAGTTTATATATATATATATATATATATATATATATATATATATATATATATATATATATATATATATATATATATATATACAGAGAGAGAGAGAGAGAGAGAGAGAGGCCTTTAAGACAGGTTCGACTGTATATATATCTTATCTGCAATCTTGCAGTGAGTACTTACGAATACCACTGGTGGTCCTAGTACGTGATAATTTTATAATATTTAACCTTTAATATTGTCAATCATTTGAAATGTTTCAATAAAGCAATATACGCCTATTGTTTTTTTATGACGTCATAGAATTAATGGTTAAAGTACTTAAAAAAAACAGGAAGCCGCTTATTTAATCTCTGTATTGAAATAATGTATACCCTGTAACCTTTCAAATCATTTGATATTATTTGTATGACACAATCAAATTTCAAAGACAAAATAAAAATCTAAAAAGCAAAGTAAAACACGTGAATTTCCAGCAGGCAACTGAGGTCGGGTACTCCGTAAGGGTAAGCATCCACCTACTGTTTAGCTAGCTGCATCTGCCACGTTTGCAATCAAAATTGACAATAATAGCATGGAACTCTGCATCGTCAAATATATCCAAGACAGCCGCTGATAATAGACGAAAATACAATACCTATCAACAATATTTTGGTGACGGTCATAAAACGCTTTGAGGGCCTTCATAACCCTAGGCTTGCAAAAGTCGATATCAACAATTTTTTGTAAGGAGCTTTTTTCGTTGTGCTTGTATGAAGTTCCCGTAGTGTAAACAAGCTCTACCATAGTTTACTACTATGAAACAAATACACCATAAGCAGGAGAAGCAGGTATACATGTATTAGTCGCGGCATAGAAAAGAAAAAAACGACAATATTGATATTGAAGTACAGTCCAACTTGCATTAAAGGTCAACAACTCAACATTCTTTCAATGACATCGAAATGGTCAGTTCTATAATTTTTTCAAGAAACCACCTACTTTTAGCAAGTGAAATGACAAACTCTCGCCAACTAGGAATTGTCCTAGTTGAATTTGAAAAAAGGGGGTAGGTGAGAGGCGTTTTGGTCCGTATACAAGCGTCCTAGACAACTCGGTCACCAAGGAGTCTAAAAGAAAGGCTAGATTTAAAAGAAGCTTGATGCATATTACACTTTCTCTCTTCTGATTAACAATTACATAAATTTTAGTCAGTGTAACTTAAATTAAGGTCCACTGTATCAAACGAAAGACAGTAGTTTATTTTTAAATATTATAGTTATCTAGTATGGAATATCAGCATATGTATGCATTATATATTTTCTATTGACAGACAATGTAAGATGTTGTTATATATTTTGTTATTGGTGACGTAATGATTGGGAAAATTTACAGAGTATTGTCAATACAAGTTTTGTTTACAAAGAAAAATATATTTCATTATTACTATTAAAGTCTAATTTTGTCATTTGTTTACTAATGCAAAATTGTTACTGAACAAGCAGGAAGTGTATTTTATGTGACAAAATTTTTAAAATAAACTTTGAGGAGGTATATTTTATTATACTTAGAACTGATTTAAAACTCATCTTAACAGAAATAACTGAGAGGGATTAAAAATAATATACTGGGAATAAAAATAGACCAAGTAAATATACGCAATTCTAACATAACCTCTGAAACATGAAGAGAACCAGCCGCGGTATAGCACACGATATACCCATCGCTGTTCCGTTTTAATGACATACTCCCTTGCTTATCTTATGAAGTCATGTTATGTACCGCGAACAATGGCTGTGACGTAATTTTCATTCATAAAATTGTTTATTTCAATTGAGGTAATTTCAACAGCCGCATTGTTTCAATTGACCTTTTTTGCAAATAGATAGTAAAATGTACTTCCGAAGAAAGAGTTCGCAATGTTTATTTGAATTTGTTTAATTTAAGTCATGTTAGAATTGAAATGATCAACATTTACCCATGGTATATCGTCGAATAATACACATGCGGCGAATATATATCACTCGGGGCCGAAGCCACCTCCTGATATGAACTCCGGCTCGTGTAATTTTCGACGATATACCATGGGTATTATTTCTTAAATAAAAGATACCAAACGTGTATAATTGAAGCGATTTGGTATTGTTTCCTACACAAAATGGTTCCTGTACCAAAATGCATTACAATAAGGTTATTTGTAGTTGACAACTCATGTATAGTGCGCCAAGTTTGACCTGGTCATTTGAGATTAAAAATGAAAGTAATAATTAGTACCAGACCGCCGTACACCAATCACACAGACTATTAGCCAAGTCTAATATTCAAATTAAAAGTCAAACGGCCAGGTCAAACTTGACGCGCTATACAGAATAAAACTGCGTAACTTAAATATTGTTTGTGGCGCAGTAATAAGGACTATATGCCCACTGATTGTATCTTCAGACTTCGCATGTACATTTTAAATTAAGGATAAAGGGTCTTGTGCAATTTGTGTCGGATTATTTATCTGAATCGCATCTTTATTATTTATTCAAAATAGACATTGACACATTCACAAAATAAAAGAAGATCATGTATTGATGACGAATTCACGTATATATCTATTATACGGTGATATTACTTAAAATAAGGATATAAACAGTTCTTTGAATTTTACATTGGCAACTAGCCAAATACAATTTTACTGGCCTTCGAAAGCAGGTAGCCCATATATATATATGTACGGGTACTCCGTAAGGGTAAGCATCATCCTACTGTTTAGCTAGCTGCATCTGCCACGTTTGCAATCAAAATTGACAATAATAGCATGGAACTCTGCATCGTCAAATATATCCAAGACAGCCGCTGATAATAGACGAAAATACAATACTTATCAACAATATTTTGGTGACGGTCATAAAACGCTTTGAGGGCCTTCATAACCCTAGGCTTGCAAAAGTCGATATCAACAATTTTTTTGTAAGGGGCTTTTTTCGTTGTGCTTGTATGTAGTTCCCGTAGTGTAAACAAGCTCTACCATAGTTTACTACTATGAAACAAATACACCATAAGCAGAAGAAGCAGGTATACATGTATTAGTCGCGGCATAGAAAAGAAAAAAACGACAATATTAATATTGAAGTACAGTCCAACTTGCATTAAAGGTCATCTCTATATAAGGGCCGCCTGCTTATAAAGGCCAGTAAAAATGTATCCCAATTGTTCTTTATTCATATTATTTGAACCTGTATATAAAGGCCACCTGCCCATAAAGGGCACTTTTTCTGGTTCCCTTGGGTGGCCTTTATAGGCAGGTTTCATTGTAATCTCCTTTGAAATAAACCTGTCAAATGTAGCCTTTCGCGTGTGTCGTAATTGAAGTACGGTATAGGTCTGTCGAAAGTTTACACTAAACTAACGAATCAGTGTCGAATCAGCAAGACATCTAGCAGCCCCCCTGGATAGCTATACCTCGAAAGTACCTATCTATATATCATTCTGCTTTTCAATCACTGGCCATCCATATTTCAGACACTCGACAATCGAGCTTCGACCCTCTACCGTTATCACGGTATTAAACTTTCGTATTATTAAGCAGAATCAGTCGTATCTTTTATTTCAAGCTCATTAAGATATATGACACTTACATATTCTCCAAATGTTGAATTATTTAGACATGTGTAAAAATAAAATAACGGATCCTTATGGACAAGAATAACCGAAACAAAATACCCAAAGAACAATATTTGTAGGTAATTTTCTGTAGTTTCCTACATCGATCTTAACGATTTTTACACTAAAATACTGAAAATCAGGTCCTATGGCGCTTACGGTGTTTACGGGAGTAGGAGTGCATAAACCAAATAATTGATAGTGCTAAACTCCATCTTCAATCAACAATATACAAAATGAACAAAAGAATGCTAAGACACAGTCTCGAAGAACAATCGGGATATTGTTTAAATTACGAAAAAAAGGCTAAACCACAATCCCGACCAGCAACCAGGAAGTGTGTAGAAATTGAAAAACATAAGGCGAACATTCAGGAATTGATTACAAATACTAGTAAACAAAATGTTAAAACATAGATTTGGCGAATATCCAGGAATCGTTTACAAAAAACAAACCGGTCCCAATATCACAATCCTTCCTAAAATAAGATTTTAAATCTCGATATTTTTTATTAATTTTTAATAATTCTGAAATTTAATGCGTCATTTTTAGAATTTAAACTTATAAAACATATAATTTTGTATTTAGTTTTGTCAAAATGTTCCAAATCTAAGGTTACCAATTTTTTTAAAAGTAGTGAAACCGTTCATAGCCTGAAGAAACAATGCATGCTTCATACAATAAAGCAAGCTGCAGCTTACAACAAAATTGTTGACCAAGGAATATTGCAAGCCAAATCTTATTAAGGCCTTCAAAACGTTTCATGGCCGTCATCACAATATTGTTAATGAATATAATGTCTACCCTGGGTATATTTGACGTCCCATAGTTCCATGTTCCTTTCACTTTCAATTTCGATTTTACACGTAGTGGATGTATCTACCTTACCCTTCCGGAGCACGAGGCCTAACTTCCCTGGTGAAAATTCACGTGTTTCACATAATTTGCCAGTCTCAAAAGCTTTTACTTTGATTTTGAAATTGTGATTTGAAAATGGATTGGTATTTTTTAAAAATTTGATATGTTTACAAAACTGTTTATTATGACTAAGAATGTTGCGTACATTTGTAATGATAAAAACGATAAACAAAAGAGGGGTATCTTGGTATTTAAACTGACATTTTTTGAAGAAAAAACGAAATTGATATAGTTTACATATGTAATTAATTGTAGTTGTAGTATTGTGTGCGTTTTAAATTTTTAAAAATGGAAGTTTTTTTTAATTTTTATTGCGCAGTTTCTTTTTTTCAATAAAGCAAGCTGCAGCTTACAACAAAATTGTTGACCAAGGAATATTGCAAGCCAAATCTTATTAAGGCCTTCAAAACGTTTCATGGCCGTCATCACAATATTGTTAATGAATATAATGTCTACCCTGGGTATATTTGACGTCCCATAGTTCCATGTTCCTTTCACTTTCAATTTCGATTTTACACGTAGTGGATGTATCTACCTTACCCTTCCGGAGCACGAGGCCTAACTTCCCTGGTGAAAATTCATGTGTTTCACATAATTTGCCAGTCTCAAAAGCTTTTACTTTGATTTTGAAATTGTGATTTGAAAATGGATTGGTATTTTTTAAAAATTTGATATGTTTACAAAACTGTTTATTATGACTAAGAATGTTGCGTACATTTGTAATGATTAAAACGATAAACAAAAGAGGGGTATCTTGGTATTTAAACTGACATTTTTTGAAGAAAAAACGAAATTGATATAGTTTACATATGTAATTAATTGTAGTTGTAGTATTGTGTGCGTTTTAAATTTTTAAAAATGGAAGTTTTTTTTAATTTTTATTGCGCAGTTTCTTTTTTAAAAGTACAGTGCAGACCGGTCGAAAGTCTAACACCGAGCTAACGTGGAGGAGACGAAACACAAATGACCGAGGTATGAATAGCAAGTGGTCGACAAATTGGCTACAGAGAGAAGAGAAATCAGATGGCGAAAAGCTAATAAGGGGGCTGAGATGTTCTTATCTGGTACTTATTCGTTAGCTTTGTAAACTTTTGACACATCTGCACTCTGTATCTAGTAAAGGATATTACATGCTTTTTTTAAGTTCATCTTGAATTTAAACTTAATTGTCTTTGTTGCGCTTACCCAAATCTTTGTCATATGTAATGTTTGCACGTACCAAAATCTTTGTTTTTTGTAATATTTGCACGTACCAAAATCTTTGTTTTTTTGCAATATTTGCACTTACCAAAATCTTTGATTTATGATATGTAATTTTATGTAATAATTGCACTTACCACATATCATCAGAATAAAGAATATGGTATACACGACCCATTTATAATTCAGAAGGTTCATTTTGTTGTACATGGCTGCGACGAAGTTCCTTGTGATTTAAATTTACCGTTCGACTGCATATGCCGGGACAGGTCTACCTACACGTTACCATGGGATTTAAGTAAACAATGGTGTAGAAACAACAAGGACTTCTAACTTAATTTAAGTTTTAAAGTTGAATATATATTTAAAATATCTTTGTATAGTACGTAGTTCATATTGTATACAGATTTGGTCATGTGTTTTACACCGTTTGATTAATTGGCTAAGTTCGCACCGATATACATTTCAGATAATTAGGATTGTTTAAACAAATAAATTCTAGTTATAATCAGTATGTGATTTTAGTTACTTCAGGGTTATTTTAAATGTATAAATATTAAAAGAGTGTAATGCCCACTGGTTGAAAAACTAGTTGAGGCACAAAAAGTATAAGTCCACCATTGTCACCCGAAACATCAATATTATTATTATTATTATTCCTTATTTTCGACGACAGTTTTGTAAACAACACAGGTCAAAAACGCATGTATAGATATGCGATGCAACTTTGCACACTTGCTCTTGCGTTCTGGTGCAATGGCTTATTTTAGATGAAACGTTGTTTACAGATGCAACCGTAGATGTTCTATATGTTGCAACAACAAAACAAATTCTAGTTTCCACGTTTTTTTGTGATTTTTTTCAGCTATTCTTAAGAGCAGCAGAGCGATATTTGTCAAAAGAATATGTAAAAACCGTTATAATGTAATGAGACAATTTTGGTCCAGGCGCTGCTTGTGGGAGTTGTGTTCCGAAGCAGTCGTCTGGTGCTGTAAAATTAAAACTGGTAGTATGTGATCAGGTATAGCCATGTGTTCATATTATTGTATCATGTTTAAGCAGTTGATTTCGATATCATCATATCTCAATCCTTTTGATTGAAGTCATTTCAAATTATAACTCAGTAAGCAATAATTGTGTAGCATTGTAAGAAATATACTATTGTCTGAATTTGCTGCTAGTTAAAATTTGAAATTTCTCAAAAACTAAGGTATACTTCATCATGCAAAGAATTTTCCTTAGCTAAATTTGGTCAAATGTATTTGGCCCTTTGGGTATCTTTGCAACATCTTGAACACACTTTTTTATTAATTTTGGTCTAAGCACTACTGATGAGGAATTGTTTTTCGAAATGGCCGTCTAGTGCTGTAAAATTAAAACTGGTATATATAATCAACATCTACCTGAGGTATATTGTTGAATAATTACAAACTGGGCGTGGTTAAAGTCACTTTTAAATTTTGATTGGTCAATTTGGATATAAATGACGTCAGTTTTGACATGTTATTTTGTATAACATTTCAGTTTTGCCGGAACTACCTTCGGTGTTTTCCAAATCTATAAATAGATTTAATGTTGATAATGGGAAAATAATGTAAGTCAACTCTCGGGAGATAATGGGTAAAATCGTTTAAAAATAAAATAGAAAAAAATGAATGAGTAATTTTTGTATTTATTAAAAATATTTAAAAATAATATAAAATAAAAAATTCAAAGGATTATTACAAATTCGCTGCTATACAAATTCTGAACGATGCTGGGGTAGAACTACGACACATTATGATGATGCATGGGCATCGAAGTGAGGCTTCTATTAGGAGTTATAGCAGGGATTGTTCAACAAATCAAAAACGTAACATAACTGACACGCTGAGTAAACCGACAACTAGCTACATGTCACAAACATCACTTGAATCATCCATCGCAAACCACTTAGTACTTCAGGAATCTGCTACATTACATCCTCAAAAGCACGCTATTTTTACACAAAGCATTTCAAAAACAAATACAAATACACTTAGTACCTCTTCAATAAGTACATCCAATGGATTTCTACACAATGCATCATTTGACAACTGCCAGATATAATTTAATCTAGGCAACAGCACATCCTCACTTGTAAACTGTGCTGCCGATGACAAATTTGAAATTGTTGTGAATTTGAAACTTTGTTGACGTCACGCGTTAATACATTGTATTTAAAAATTCTTCAATGAATTCTTTGTTAATTTGCGACAATATAAAAGAAAATGTTCTGTATTTTCAACATTACCACATACACAAAATGGGTCTGGGACTAAGTTTTTACAATATAAGTGATATTTAAGGGCACTACATTCTAAGCGTAATCGTAAATAATAAATTTGGCCTATTCTAGAACCACAGTTAAAATAAGAGGGTATTTTCCTACTGGTGTTAATGTATTTCTTGAAAACTGAAATAGAACTATTTTTTATTTCTTCTGGTAAGTCATTCCAATCTCTTATAGTGCGGGGCATGAATGAATTGTGATAAAAGGCTGTTTTACACATAATACTTCTAATATGTTGTGAACCTCGTGTATTATGTGAGTGAATATCGTTATAGGAGGGGGGAATTAGATCACTTAAATATCTGGGTGCTAAGTTGTTGGACATTTTGTAAAATTGAATAATCTTTGATTCATTCTTCTTTTTTCTAAAGTTTCCCATCCCGTTTCAGAATATAACAAGTGAATACTGGTTAACTTGGTTGCACCGCAAACAATTCGAGCTGCTTCCAAGTGAACTTTTTTATTCTGGTTTTTAATTTTTCAGACATATTGTCCCAAACAACGTTACCGTATTCTAGTAAAGTCTAATGAAGCTAAAATAAATTGCTTCTAAAGTATCACGTGATAAAATGTATTTATACTTCCTTAGAATAAATAATCTAAAATTAACTTTAGTTAAAATATTATCAACATGACTTTGTCAAGTAAAATCTGAAGTGATAGAAATATCAAGGTGTTTATGTTGTTCAACCTCTTGGATTAGATTGTCATTCATGTAAAGACAAGGGTGAAATGGTTTTCTTAGTTTTTTAGAAACAATCATGCTGGTTTAATGAAAACTAACCATTTTTCGGACCATTCGTGTATTTTTTCAAGATCAAATTAAGCATTTTGGATGATTCGGTAGGATCGTCAACGATACAATAGAGTGTAGTATCGTCTGCAAATAAACGTATATTACAGCTTATATCTTTTACAATATCATTAATATATAAAAAATAATAAAGGACCTAAAATAGAACCCTGGGGAACACCGGCCTTGATATGCAACCAATCAGAACTACTATTTTTTATAACAACCCTACTTTTCCTATTTTTTAAGTAACTGTCAAACCAGAGAAGTAACTTGCCCTTTATACCTATGGATTGTAATTTAGTTAATAAACCGGTATGCCAACTCTATCAAAGGCTTTACTTATGTCACAAAATACTAATCTAACTTCTTTACCCGAATCTAAAGCTTTAACAATACTATTTGATATATCTAATAACTGACAAACTGTTGAATCGCCCTTAGTAAAACCTGATTGTAAAGAAGTTATTAAATTGTTTTCTGTTAGGAATATGTTCAAGTGTTTCATACGCATTTTTCAAAAAGTTTACCAATAATATTCAATAATGAAATAGGTCTATAATTACTTACATCGCTGGGGTCACCTTTTTTATATATCGGGGTAACATTAGCAGTTTTCCAACAATCAGGGAAAATTGAATTAGACAATAGTTTGTTGAAAAGTTTAGTTAAAGGCTGACTTAGTTCATGCGTTGCGTATTTTAGAAGTCTAGGATTAACAAGATCAGGACCACATGCTTTTGAAATATCTAGAGAAGATAAAGTTTGTCTATGTCATCAACAGTTAAACAATATTATCTAAACTTATTTGTGGGGCTTCAAGAATGGAATGTCAACGTTACTGTCATCTACATTTGATTGTTCGCAAAAATATCTATTAAGAACATTTGCTTTACTTAAGTCATCCTCAAAAATTCCTTCTTTGTATAATAATGGGGGTATGGAACTGTTTTTGCTATTATTCATGAATGTTTTGGCAATTTGCCACCAGACCTGGACGAAATGTTGTTAGATCTTATAATTGCTTAATTTTTCAATATAATTATGTTTGGCATTACAAAACAGTAACACATTTATTTCGAATTTTTCTAAAAGCAGCCCAGTGATGATTTAAATTAGTTATCTTTGCTTTTTTATGAAGACGGTTTTTTTCTAATCAATCTTTTGATATCGTATTTTACCCAAGGTTTGTCATTATTTCTTATAATAACGGTTTTAAAGGGAATGCACTCTGTCGCGACCTTTAATAAAATATTAGAAAATTCTTGTGCAGACCAGTTTAGACTTTCATCTGACAGAATCTGATCCCAATTAACCTGAGAAAGTTTGTCTCGATATAAATTATAATTTCCATTTTTGAAGTCTCAAACTCAATTTTTAAGATAAGATATATGGGGCAGTGATATCGAGTATGGACTTCATAAAAAGGTTCACCTACAGTACTAGTTTCAACAACATTAATATCATTTATTAAGAACAAATCGATTAGAGAGCGCGAGTTTTCAGAAATATGGGTAGGCTCATCAATTTGTTGAAAAAGATTGAAGTTATCTAAAGTGTTTTGTATATTACCATGATTGTACTTCAGTAGATCTTCATTAAATCTATCAGATGTTAGCTCAATAGAATATTCGATGTCTTGCCATATATTATTAGCGTCGGGGGGTCTATAAAAAGCACCAAGCAAGATCGTTTTGCCTTTAGTTTTAATTTCACACCAACGACATTCAATATTGGCTGGTTGTAAGTTAGGTCTATGTTTAACAAGATATTTTCATTAACATATATAATAACACCCCCACCTGGTCTGCCTTCTCTGTCAAACCGGATTGGTTCATGGTACTACTTAAACATATATCTTTACTTAAAATCGTCGATTTAACCAAGTTTCTGTAAAAACAAGGATGTCACACCTATTTTCTAAAGTTTCTATTAAATCATTTTGGGCATTAAGCTCTGTATATTAAAGTGCATAATTGATAAAAATTTGTCGGACAAAAAAAACTGGAGGAAGAAACAGAGCTAGATGTTGGTCCTGGGTTTTTCTCAACATCGCCTGATAAATATAATAAATTTCTTAGACAGGACATTGCTAGCATCAGACATGAAACATGAAAAATATGTCGATAAGCAACTATCAACCAAAATTTCAGATTTAAATATATCGGTTTTTGCTTACTAACAGACATGTGAACAGTAACAGTAGTAACTACATTAAAAAATAGTATATACATTAGGCGATATAAGTAAATTGAGAAAAAGGAAATAAACAAAATCGTAACTTTACATGTAAAAACAAAAGATACTGCACAAACAGAAATTGTAAGTACTTTTAAGATAAGACAATATAACAACATCAAGATTTTTATACAGTCTATCAAATAAACCCCATTATCACATTATTTTGTATTATACAGTGTGACATGTAGTATCGGCCAGTTCATACTCTATGGCACTGGTTTGAGACTGGCATTAAGTAATACCAGGAGAAAAAATATAGTACCTGACATACGAACTGGCCATATACACATGTAATATGAAAAACATGTAATTATTGGTAATATAAAAATAATAACAAATGAAAAATAGATTATGTACGCGCGCATGGCTAAAACAAGCATAGCCTATGAATATTGTTCGTAAGTAGAAAATATAACAATATGTATAAAATACAAGTAATAAACCCCGTTTGAACAACAAAACGGTTAATGTTGGAGGGATAAACCAGATATAATACAACACACATCAAGGTATGTGAAAAACTGGAATAATGTGTTTTGTACACAATATAACCCTTAACGGTAAATATGTTAAAATACACCCACATTTGAGAATAAATGCAATCAAACTGAAAACATAAGAAAGTGAAAAATAAACAAACGGAAAAAAGAATATAAACAGCAAAATAAAGGAAAAAACATAATAGTAAACTAAGTATGTACAATATAATGAGAAAGTCAATCATGGCTGTTGATTAACTGGAGGTAGAGGGTCATGGTCCGAAACTATGTAGTAGAAACTGCAGAAGCATATGTCCTGGCCTGGGTTGATGATATAGGATTAGCTTGCTGAAATTCCATGGATGTTTGCTGTGAAAGTGTTCCTATGAAGGGATCCAAATCACTTTGCGGTCAATCCTGATTTTTTTATTCGATTTGTCTGTCAGGAAAATCTTTCCATCCCATGTCCAGGATTTGTTAATTTTACCCTGTTTTAGGAGTTCACGTGTTTTCATGTATAATGCTCGTCGACGTTTCGTCAAGTCCTCGTTTATGTTAACGTGTTTTAGTGTTGTTACAGATTTCATTTCACGTCGTGATTTGAGTAGTTTTCGTTTAGTGTTGTAACGTGTAAATTTAACTAGGATCTGTCATGGATAGGATTTGCCTGGTTGCCCTGAGCGATGCGATCTACTAATATCCTTCTCATTTATAGTAACCCCCATTTTGGATGCAACATCTCTGACGATAGCATCAGTATCCTCTTGGGGTGTCTCCGGGATGCCAGAAATTCTGACAGCGTTGCGTCTACCGTATTGCTCTAACTCATCAATAGATAGCTTCAGTTCCTGATTTTCATTTTTCAAAGCGGTGTTTTTTTGTTTTAGAACAGCTATTTCGAATTTCGTTTCATTAACAAATTCAGTGAAAACATTTTTGACAGTTGATGTTATTTTAGTCACTATTTCACTTTTTAATGAAACTTTAACAGCTTCTGCAATACGATTGACATCTGTATCGGCGAGAGTTAGCAAAACCTGGTTGTCAGTATTCATTTTAGCAATTTCAGAATTTGTTATGATATTTGAACTATCGCTATCACTATCACTGTTTTCATTAACAATGGCTTCGATCAGAGGAGAATAATGTTTATCTATATCAGTAAACATACGTCTTCTTTTATTAAGATTCTGCGACATAACACATCATTAGTCCATGCGATTTTTCATATAAATTCTGCCACATTTTACAGTATCAGGTTGGACTATTACAATTTACAGGTATACACATAACAGGTAGCCAGGTAAGTTATATCATCAATATGTGTGTGTATACGTGTATATGGCTGTGCTTCGTGATTACATTTAACAGGCTATTGTCTTTTCAAAATTTCAAAATACGGGAAAAACATTAAGAACTAAGAAAAATGGAATAGTTCATGGTATGCATCGGCATCTAATTTACAAATTTACAAATTGTCGTTTCTTTCGACCATCTCTTTCTTAGTAAAAACTTACATTTTTGATGACAGTGGTAACTTCATTCCACTGGCCATTAAGGCCGCTTATGTCTTTTTGTTTTTTATTGCAATATGAGAAATTTTTTGATGAAAAAATGTATTCTACTGATATAAATAATACATTCTTTTTTCTAATAATGGGCCAAAATATTATTTAAAAGAATATTTATTTATTTATTTATTTATTTATTTATTTATTTATTTATTTATTTATTTATTTATTTTGCATTTACCAATTAAATATTTGTTAAATGAATTTGATAAGATAGTTGAACATTAGCATTGGGATGGATGGGTGCACAGTGTACCATGAATAATCACATTTATTAAATGTGTATTAGCATTTTTACTTATATTTGTATTGCGCACACATATAGTATTTTTTATACAATTTGATTCATGACTGGATCAAGTTACTGTTTTTGTGTAAATTAAAAGGATAAACGTTTAATATATATCCCATTGTTTTTTGCCGAACAAACAGTATATCTTCTACTTCTAAATAACCATCTACTTCTTCTTGTATATTTTCCTCTTCATGTAAACATTTAAATTAATTTACTGTTTTGCTTGGAATATCTCTTAGAATCATTTTTACCGTCATCAGTTCATTTTAATCTCATAATGACCATGTCACATTGTCAGTTACCCAGTGGTCAGTTATCGATAGCTCTTGGTAACGAGGTTTGTGAAATTTACCTGGAAGAGCTATTCCGCCTGATCATTATACAATATTTAATTGTGTCTAAATTAATGTATGAAGCGAAATGAACAAGTTTGAATAAAACAAAATAGATTAAACAGTCGCACTAAAAGGACGAATCCAACATAAAACATTCATAATCGGGAAATCGGGAATTAGGAATAAAATACGGCTAGTAATAGATTATATCTAGTTTTGGTATAGTTGTACACAATCGGTAAAATTGTAATTACGATAAAACATCTGCATTTAATAAAAAAAAACAAACATACTTATCCATGTCCAAATCACAATCCAGAAGCAAAGTAAAAACTTTGGAACTGACAAGTTAGGTTAGACACGTGAAATGAGACCGGGTGCTCCGGAAGGGTATGCACCTCCTGTTTAGCTAGCTGCACCCGTCACGTGTGTAATCAAAATTGTGTGAAAGGAACATGGAAATATGGGGTGTTAAATATATCTAGGGCAATCCTGGATACAGAGAAACCAAACTTATCAACAATACTGTAATGATTGATGGCCAAAAAACTTTTTGAGGGCCTTGATAAGCCTAGAGTTGCAATATCCCCGAGTCAACAATTTATTTGCAAGTACCTAGTGCATTGTTTTGTTTATGCCAATAAGTTGGACGCACCCACACAGGCGCACAAGTGAACACAGAAATAGTCTGTCTATTGGAACGATTACTCTTTGCAGATTAAAATGTTAAGCCTATAATCCCGCATCTGATCACCTATTCATAACGGTCTTCTACCACGGGGAAAAGCTCACCGCTCTTTACTCCGGTTTGACTTATGTGTTGTGATACAAACGATACGATGGTGTCTACAAATAATAAGCACTACACACGTGTAACGCTACGAGATAAAACAAATTAGAAATTGCAGTACAGATTCTTATATTATTCTTGTACGTTAGTTTTGGTAGATTCGGAACAATGCTTTTTTGCACAAACACTAAAAATACAAGAAATTCTTAAAATCGCTTTTACACGCATTGCTGAATGTACGTCTTAATTACCTTTAACGGAACACGTATATGTTGAGCGGGTTTGAGTCATTTCTTGTACTTTTAAACATGCATTTTGTTGCATTTTCGCTCAGAATACTTTTGAGTTATTGATTGTGACGCCATAAAGATTGTTATTTTCTGTGACGTCACAATCAGTTTTCAGAAACTGTCAATCATAAGATTGTACTGTTTTTGTGTCTCTATTAATGCATGCAGCGATATGAGCAAAGTTTGAATGAAACTAAACACACCCAAAGAACGAAGCATGAACAAATTAAATTAAAACATGCAAAATCGAGAAATTGGAATAAAGTACCATTTAGTTATTTATGAGAAAATATGTATATTTTCGGTAAAGTTGTAATTACGTAAAACGCGCGCATTGTAATGTATCTAGTTCAATTTTTTGTTTATATGACAATAAATTGGACACACCAACACAAGCGCACAAATGAACACAGCAATACACTGTCTGTTGTCCAGAGCGATTACACTTTGAAGAAAATACAACTGTCCCGCATGTGGTGACCAATTCATAACGGTCTTCACTCCCGGAAAAAGATCGCCGCTCTTTTCTCTTACTTGTACGGAGCACTGTTTTATTGCAGTTTTGTTGTACAAACACTTAAAAATACACTCAACAATTTTTAAATCATTTTTCCACGTTCCGTTGAACTGACGTCTTAACATCTTATAACGGGACATGTGGAACGTTTTTGAGACATTTCGCGTACTTTTTAAAACGCTAAAACATTCTGAGTACTGTTTTATTTACACTCAATATTTTTGAGTTATTGATTGTGACCGTCATAAAGAGTGTTCTTGTCTATGACATCACAATGAATTCTAAGAAAATATGCCAAAGCCTTAACTATTTTTGCATCTTCATTACTGGAAGTTCGCGTATTTAACTTAATGTACCAATTCAAAAGTTTTTACTTCGTTTGTGATTGCGATTGGGACAGAGACAGGGGCAGGGGATTGGTATGACTGTTTTTAATTCACTAAGGCCCTCAAAGCATGTAATAACCGTCATATCAGTATCGTTGTTAAGTATGATGTATCTTTATTTAAATTTACTCTGGATATATTATTTTGCTTTCTCTAATGTTGCAATAGGTGTTTACAATTCCAGACGACCCGGCTCACTTCCCTGACCAGAGCTTACGTTTTACTTAAACAACTAGTTTTCAAAGTTATTATGTATTTTATATTTATATATATCTGTGTGTGTGTGTGTGTGTGTGTGTGTGTGTGTGTGTGTGTGTGTGTTCAGTACGTTTGGGCTGCTAAGATACAAATAGCCAGTGATACTTTCAGTGTCAATGCAGAACCAATAATTGATTGGTAAGCTGGGTGATCAAGAGGTGTTTAGATTGAGTAGTAAGTTGTGGGCAATTTTAAAAGTAAAGATTAGCGACTTGATTTGTTATTGATTGATTGAATATGGTTTTAAACTTCACTTATATCAAGACGTCATCAGCTATAGGCGAGGTTGCTGAAAATTTTACATTTGTAGTACGCTCAAGGTGATATGAAGGGAGATCTCACGATGTTCGTGACATGGGGCATCGATTTTAAGTTCGGCTTCGAAGGACCTGTGATTAGTTGGCAAAAGAACAATCAGTACATGTTTTCAAGTCTAAGTAAGACAGATCTGGGTTCGAACACACAACCTCGAACATACGAAGCGAGATTAAATGGAGTTGAACGCAAAGTTACTACATGGCATTGAATCAGAAATGGCCTCAATGATTTAAGGACCAGGCAAGAATTCTTTTCCTCATCTCCTGACAAATACATGTATAACATTGTTACAATGATACTAGTATTCATTAAATTACATTATACATAATTATTAAACCTGTTTTAATGTGCAGGACTAGACGGCCGCTTCGGAATAAAATTTCTAATAAGTAGTGTTTGGAACAAAGTTGTAGATATTCTAACATTTTAAATGTAAAAATAAGAATAATCCATATAATTTATAATCCAGAATTTGAGGATTTTTAAAGTACAAATAATTTTCAAAATACACGCAGTTGTTCTAGATTTATGCTTTAATGTGTAACCACTTATGTGTTATCAATAAAGAAAGTAAACATAGGGACATAAATGATATAAATTGTATTTTTATTCGAATCTGCGTAAATGTCCACCTATATAAAACGACCACCTGACTTTAAAGGACAGTAAAATTTCATCTCCCTGTAATTTTAACCTTTGTAGGAGAGTCATCTGCCCATTAAGACCATATTACTGGTTCCCTTGGGCGGCTTTTACAGGTCTGACATGTGTTATCTGATTTTCCATGAAAGAAATTAAATAATGAGACTTAAAAACGAAGTAAAATAAATGTTTTCAAATAAAGAAAAATCTATGCACTTTGAACTTTCTATTACGTTTTTTTTCTTTATTGTAAAACATCATATCTCTGTAAACATCTAAGAATATATCCATTTAGGTAATATCAGAACTGCCATCTGCTACTTTTGAATTTTTCGAAATATTGCATTCAAAAGTTTGTGCATTATAGTCAATCCCGTTTTAAAGGCCACCCCAATAGAAGAGCCACATGCTTGTAAAAGCTAATAAAGTTTGATCCCATTTGCTCTTTATTCATATGATTTTTGTCTCAATATTGTCACCTGTCCATAAAAGTCACTTTTATTGGTTCCCTTGGGTAACCTTTACAGGCTGTATCAAAAGAAGCATTTGGCAGAACTGATAACAACTGTATGTATGGCTAAGCAGGATAGTAATAACAACAAAATCAAAATTGATAAGCATCATTGTTAGCACAACTTCACAACTTAAAAAATAACAAATAAATGAAAACAAACATAAATAATAAACCGATGTTTTTTTCAGGACACTCAGGTGTTCCCCACCTTCATTGAATTGACCGCTTCCTTAAAACACATACCACTTTTTAAGGTGGTTAGTCAATGTAGTTACCACTCTTTGTGCAGTTACATTCATTATGGCAACTAAAATCACGTGATTTAATAAGCACGGTACATAGCATTACATCAACAATAAACTATTTTTTTTTATAAAAGTTACAATCATCAAAAAGTTATGTTATGGCACTCATGATAATTTATAACAATACCTAAGTCAGATTAGCACAATGGCATGTTTTTAAACATTACAGTGAACAGTTAGAATGTATCGAAATATCTGTTGTTTCGTTTTAAAGCACGTTTTTGTAAAATTTCAAACAAATACCATGAAATCATTTTTTTTCGCGGTGTACCAATTTTTGTTGATACCCTGACCAACAAAATGGTATATGTTGGATAATATATTATTATTAAGCATAAATCATAAATTTATGAATTTCTCATTTATCACCCCCCCCCCCCCGCGAAATGGTATTTTTTTTCTTTTTCCCCACTTTAAACCCACGACAATTAGACACGACGGAAATAAATGATTTCACAGCAAAAATTATGATAAAATGAAGCTTTTCCTAATTTTAGGAACAATGTCCTTTTAATAATCAACATTTTCTTGTCTGTTGTGTCCTGTATTCTTTATTATAATATATGTAGCGCGTAAAGTTTGACCTGCTCGTTTGACCCTTAATTTGAATATTAGTTTGGGCTAATAGACCGTGTGATATAGGTTTCACAGCGTGTGCCATTACCCATAAACAACCTTTACCCAATATTACTACCGTCAACTTAATATAATCCCTAAATTACACAATGGGAACGATCTCTTTGAATATTGAAATTTAAAGTGAAACGGTTGTCAAACTTGTCGCACTACAACATAATAAAATATAGGATAACTATGTTGTTTTCCCATGTTACCTAGTTACGCATTCACATACATGTAAATGGAAGTTAATGAAAAGTGATTAAACCAAACTCAGCATAAATGGTTTATTACATAAATCCTTGGCTATATAAAACAATGAGAGTTGTATATTGTATTTTCTTCCTTCTATTGTTCTTGCTCACTTATTGCTTTTCTGGTGGAAAAGCTGGTTGACCATACGGTGGTGGTCCGGCCGCGGGTGGATATACTGGGTTAGGGGGTTGGTATGCTTGATTTGTTCCGTACACATTAGTCGAGCCGCCGGGTTGTTGAGGGTACTGCTGTTGAGGTGGTACATATTGTTGTTGTTGTGTTCCAGTGGAATCTATATCAGAAACAATAGAATTAATTAAAAACTGGGAGCAAATTCATGGATAGTGACCTAAATGTAAAATGGATATTCGACATGTTGAAAATTCAGACAAACTAATTTGATCAAACTCTTGTGACAGGCATACCCGCTAAGCACGCTGAATGACACACACACACACAGAAGGTAAGGAACGTATGTAGGATTGTATGGATGAATGGATGAATGTATGCATAAATGTATGTATGGATCTCTGTCTTGATGGATAGATGGAAGTATGCGTGTATGTACAATATTTAGGGGTTGTCTTGCTAAAAATATTTTGCAAGTTAGAAAACGATGTGTTATTGTAATTCCATACACTCATAGCAGAATATTGAGGAATCATTGCCGAAAATATAATGCTTCGTGGCATAACTTATACCTCGAAGAAATAAAAACAAATTGAATATGTTTTATTCATTTGAGAATTTGTTTCCAAATGCAAAATGAACGCAGAAGGTATTTTAATACATTGTTGTTTAATTTGACTTAATCTAATAAGAACATCCATCTACATCCACATATTACATTGCCCCATCAAGCTGTGATGATTACACAATGGCATGAACACCACAAAATCTTTTAAATAATATTATTTAAATTCGCCACCAATTATAAACTTACACACAACTTGGGTGGTGGTAGTCTGCTGTTGTGTTTGTGGTGCTATGATAGTGCCACGTGTTGTACTTTTGTTACAGTGGTGACAAATTACGATAAGAACCACAACGGTGACTGCTAATCCAATCAAACTACCAACTACTGCTCCGGCAATAGATCCCGCACCCCAGTAGGTGGAGGTGTAATATGTATATGTATAATAATAACTAAAATATATAAACAAAATAAAATGTCAATGTGAAGATTGGCAAACATTAAAACGCGTAGTTTTACAACATAAAAAAAAATACCATGGATGTATTTTACGACCAACAGTTCCATGTTCTTTTCATTCTCAGTATAAATTTCACATATGATTGCAAACTAGAAGGAATTGCTTTCCCTTCCGGATCACCCGGTCACAGTTCCCTGGTAGAAGTTCAGGCGCTCAGGTTAAATTGCCAGTTTTCATTTTGCTTTTGACTTTGATTTGAACATATGTTTGTTACGATGATAAACTAATGATAAAATGGTTTTCAAAATAGATTGTAAGATCATAAATGTCTGTAGTTACAAATAAAACCTTAGTGTTAATCATTTCACCTTAAAACATTTTAATTTTGTGAGAAATTCAGTTTGCAAATGTATATAGGTTTCTATATGACAAAATAAGGGGTAAAACTTTGGATTTTTAAAGTGTAAATGGAAAATACTAGTTTCTAAATTTAACAACAAAAATAATTTGATGCGTTAATTTAATTTCCAATTTGCAATAACAGATTTGTAAATGGAAAATACTAGTTTCTAAATTTAACAACAAAAATAATTTGATGCGTTTATTTAATTTCCAATTTGCAATAACAGATTCTGGTTGAGGCCAAATTATACACTATCTGAACATATTTGTCCCTTTCCTTACAACATTCCCAAAAGCAAAGTGAAACACTTTGAAACCTTGCAAATTAAATTTGTTTTAGATCATGACATCGCAGAAATGATTATGGAATCAAAAACAAACATACCAATGCATGTCTAAGTCACAATCCTAAAGCAAAGTGAAAACTGGCAGATACACGTGCACTCCCACCAGGGAAATGAGACCCGGTGATCCGGAAGCGTAAGCCACTCATGTTTAGTAGCTACACCCGCCACAATGGTTATGCAAATAAGTTAAAATTTAAGATATGGCGGATTCGATTGGTGCGAACAGACAGACATGGTTATAAAAATTAGATTTTGGGGGTCCTGGCTGTTGCCAAAATAAATGGTTATGAAAATTAAATTTGGCTTAGAGTATGGCAGGTTCACTTTTTAAACATTAAAATTGGTTTTAGGAACTCATAGTAACGATAAACCTACCTGTAGCAACAATAGCGGTAGTAAGCATACGATCCACAACAATCATTGCTACAATAAGCTAAATATAAGTTATAGTAGCCATAGGTATACATGTAGCAATATTCTGCCGCAAACACTGGTAAACCTGGAAAAAGAATTGACATGTTAGTTTTACCAGGAAAATGTCGATTTTAAGAGAGTAGTGAATTGAGTAATGGTGTTTAACGTCCCAGTCAAGAACATTTCACTTATATCGAGACGTCACCAGCTATAAGCGAAGGTGCAGAAATTTTGCCTGTGCGTTGCGCTGATGGCATTATACAGCAGGGTTCTTTATCGTGCCAAGCCTACCAAGACACGGGATCTCGTTTATTTTAAGTTCCCATCCGAAAGAACCGTGACTTTTATCTCGTAATGCCGAGTGCGTTGCGAAAGAACAGTCACTACCCACTTTTAAGTCTTGAGTCAGACCCGGCCTGGGCTCGAACCCACGACCTCCCACTTACGGAGCGAGCACTCTACCAACTGAGCTACCACAGTGATGATTTTAAGAGAGTATCATCAGTATGTGATACTTATATGAGGCTTTACAAAGACTAAATCTAAAACTGTCTTGATAGCCAAATATATTCTTAATGCCCCCACCCCTTACATCTACAAGGATTGATGTTTTCCCGCGACACTGACCTTTCTAATATGGCCTTGGTTAATAGCCATGCTACCATGTTACATTTTTGGACCACGAGGATTATTCATGTGAAGTTTTAATTAATGATAAACGGACAGACAGAAGACAAACGGACCGACAGACAGATATTGTGATTCCAATATATACCCTTCTCAAACTAGTTTGCAGGGTGGGGGGTTATAATTATAAAAGAACAATTATCCCCTAAATCAGACTGAATTTGTAGGCTTTTATGTAATTTTAAAACATGTATAATAAATATCAGAAGAGCCAAAAAGGTGTATAGAGAATAAGTGTCATTTGCTACCTTTAAATGCAAACAGATACATTTGATGGTTATCGTCTTTAATTAAAATGAGTCTAAGTTCTTGAATACTGTGAAATCGTTATTTTTCGTGGTGTTAAATGCATAGTTTTTTCGTGGATACCCTGACTAACGAATTCAAATGTCAACCAATTACTAGTAGTTTATCCCTTAACTAACGAATTCAAATGTCAACCAATTACTAGTAGTTTATCCCTGACTAACGAATTTAAATGTCAATCAATTACTAGTAGTATATACCTGACTAACGAATTCAAATGTCAACCAATTACTAGTAGTATATACCTGACTAACGAATTCAAATGTCAATCAATTACTAGTAGTATATACCTGACTAACGAATTCAAATGTCAACCAATTACTAGTAGTATATACCTAACTAACGAATTCAAATGTCAATCAATTACTAGTAGTATATACCTGACTAACGAATTCAAATGTCAATCAATTACTAGTAGTTTATACCTAACTAACGAATTAAAATGTCAATCAATTCCTAGAAGTATATACCTGACTAACGAATTCAAATGTCAACCAATTACTAGTAGTTTATCCCTGACTAACGAATTCAAATGTCAACCAATTACTATTAGTTTATCCCTGATTAACGAATTCAAATGTCAACCAATTACTAGTAGTATATACCTGACTAACGAATTCAAATGTCAATCAATTACTAGTAGTATATACCTGACTAACGAATTTAAATGTCAATCAATTACTAGTAGTATATACCTGACTAACGAATTCAAATGTCAATCAATTACTAGTAGTATATACCTAACTAACGAATTCAAATGTCAATCAATTACTAGTTGTATATACCTGACTAACGAATTCAAATGTCAATCAATTACTAGTAGTTTATACCTGACGAACGAATTCAAATATCAATCAATTACTAGTAGTATATACCTGACTAACGAATTCAAATGTCAACCAATTACTAGTAGTATATACCTGACTAACGAATTCAAATGTCAATCAGTTACTAGTAGTATATACCTGACTAACGAATTCAAATGTCAACCAATTACTAGTAGTTTATCCCTGACTAACGAATTCAAATGTCAACCAATTACTATTAGTATATCCCTGATCAACGAATTCAAATGTCAACCAATTACTAGTAGTATATACCTGACTAACGAATTCAAATGTCAACCAATTACTAGTAGTATACACCTGACTAACGAATTCAAATGTCAACCAATTACTAGTAGTATATACCTGACTAACGAATTCAAATGTCAACCAATTACTAGTAGTATATACCTGACTAAGAATTCAAATGTCAATCAATTACTAGTAGTATATACCTGACTAACGAATTCAAATGTCAACCAATTACTAGTAGTATATCCCTGATCAACGAATTCAAATGTCAACCAATTACTATTAGTATATCCCTGATCAACGAATTCAAATGTCAACCAATTACTAGTAGTATATCCCTGATCAACGAATTCAAATGTCAACCAATTACTAGTAGTATATACCTGACTAACGAATTTAAATGTCAATCATTTACTAGTAGTATATACCTGACTAACGAATTCAAATGTCAATCAATTACTAGTAGTATATACCTGACTAACGAATTCAAATGTCAATCAATTACTAGTAGTATATACCTGACTAACGAATTCAAATGTCAACCAATTACTAGTAGTATATCCCTGATCAACGAATTCATATGTCAACCAATTACTAGTAGTATATCCTGATCAACGAATTCAAATGTCAACCAATTACTAGTAGTATATCTCTGATCAACGAATTCAAATGTCAACCAATTACTAGTAGTATATCCCTGATCAACGAATTCAAATGTCAACCAATTACTAGTAGTTTATCCCTGACTAACGAATTTAAATGTCAATCAATTACTAGTAGTATATACCTGACTAACGAATTCAAATGTCAACCAATTACTAGTAGTATATACCTGACTAACGAATTCAAATGTCAATCAATTACTAGTAGTATATACCTGACTAACGAATTCAAATGTCAACCAATTACTAGTAGTTTATCCCTGACTAACGAATTCAAATGTCAACCAATTACTATTAGTATATCCCTGATCAACGAATTCAAATGTCAACCAATTACTAGTAGTATATACCTGACTAACGAATTCAAATGTCAACCAATTACTAGTAGTATACACCTGACTAACGAATTCAAATGTCAACCAATTACTAGTAGTATATACCTGACTAACGAATTCAAATGTCAACCAATTACTAGTAGTATATACCTGACTAAGAATTCAAATGTCAATCAATTACTAGTAGTATATACCTGACTAACGAATTCAAATGTCAACCAATTACTAGTAGTATATCCCTGATCAACGAATTCAAATGTCAACCAATTACTATTGGTATATCCCTGATCGACGAATTCAAATGTCAACCAATTACTTGTAGTACATACCTGACTATCAAATTCAAATGTCAACCAATTACTATTGGTATATCCCTGATCGACGAATTCAAATGTCAACCAATTACTAGTAGTACATACCTGACTAACAAATTCAAATGTCAACCAATTACTAGTAGTATATACCTGACTAAGAATTCAAATGTCAACCAATTACTATTAGTATATCCCTGATGAACGAATTCAAATGTCAACTAATTACTATTAGTTTATCCCTCATCAACGAATTCAAATGTCAACCAATTACTATTAGTTTATCCCTGATCAACGAATTCAAATGTCAACCAATTACTTTTAGTATATCCCTGATCAACGAATTCAAATGTCAACCAATTACTAGTAGTTTATCCCTGACTAACGAATTCAAATGCCAACCAATTACTAGTAGTATTTTTAACACACCCACCTACATTAATTGAAAACAATCAACCACGAATTAACCGACCCACAAAATTGTAATTTTTTTAGAACCCCGAAAATAAAACACCACGAAAATAAAATATTTCACCCATATCAATAAAGCAGCAGTAGTATTACATATTATATCAGTCTTAATTTTACAGCACTTGACCGTGTCGGAATACAATTCTTCATCAATAGTGGTTGGACCAAAATTATGAAACCAAAATTTCTTCCTAGATGTTGAAAAGATAACAAAAAAAAACCAAATATATTTTAACAAATAAAGCTAAGGAACTACTTTGATGAGGGTGTTTACCTTAGTTTTTCGGGAATTTCAGGTTTTAACTGGGTGCCAGTTTATACAATAGTATCTGATGCCTTCAGTGAAGCTAAGTCTAGCTAATATATGTGTATGGCGATGTAAGAGAGCTGCTTTTTATATTACAAAGCTAATTATAATACAATAAATATTGTGTTGGGTTTACGGGGCGGGATTGTCCATAAGCACAATTAGTTATCTCTTCAAAATAATAACTTTTAAATCTTATATCTAAACCTAAAAATGCATTAAAAGTAAATAGCACAGGTTTTTTGTTTTTATATAATATTGAACAACTCTGCTTCAAACAAGATCAATTATATTACTTTTAACGTATTCAGTTTAGTAGTGTACTGTTGTGCGTTTTTTTTGCAATATTTGCGATGATATATGGTGATGCATAGGATTTACGCTAAATCAAGTTTACGTGAATATACCCAAATTATATTCGTACACGCTAAAAATAATACATAAATATTACTAACTACACGAAATCGCATATGTTTCGTATAAATGGTTGACTTCGATGAATCACACCTACAGACCAGGAAGTTGGCACAGTTATGGGTCTTATGGGTTTTATGAATTCTAAAGTATTTTTAAATTATATGTAAAGGGGTAATATTGTACAAAAAATATTTAATTTACCATTTTGACTACACACTTCATTTTTATATTTAAATTACAATCTATATCAATTGATCGTAATAAAGTATCTTTGGCCACCTGCCAGTCAAAATAATAAACAGTTTTTGGCAAGTTCTTTACATTATTATAATATGATATTCTTCTTGTTGTCACGTTTAGTACTAATTAGAAGTAGAATACATGCTTCTTATTTGAATAAATAAAAGACAAACATACCAATCCATGTCCAAATCACGACCCCAAAGAAATAAAATATAAACATGCTAATCCATGTCTGAATCACGATCCCAAGGCAAAATAAATTAACATGCTAATTCATGTCTGAATCACGATCCCAAGGCAAAATAAATTAACATGCTAATTCATGTCTGAATCACGATCCCAAGGCAAAAATAAATTAACATGCTAATTCATGTCTGAAGCACGATCCCAAAGCAAAATAAATTAACATGCTAATCCATGTCTGAATCACGATCCCAAAGCAAAATAAATTAACATGCTAATTCATGTCTGAATCACGATCCCAAGGCAAAATAAATTAACATGCTAATTCATGTCTGAATTACGATCCCAAAGCAAAATGAATTAACAGGCTAATCCATGTCTGAATCACGATCCCAAGGCAAAATAAATTAACATGCTAATCTATGTCTGAATCACGATCCCAAAGCAAAATAAATTAACATGCTAATTCATGTCTGAATCACGATCCCAAAGCAAAATAAATTAACATGCTAATTCATGTCTGAATCACGATCCCAAGGCAAAATAAATTAACATGCTAATCCATGTCTGAATCAAAATTCAGAAGCAAAGTAAAAACTTTGAAATTGTAATGTTACGTTAGACACATGAACTTCCACCAGGGAAGTGAGGCCGAGTGCTCCGGAAGGGTAAGCAACTCCTGTTTAGCAACGTTTGGAATCAAAATCGAGTTAAAGGAAATGCAACTATGAGACGTGAAATATATCCTTGACACAGAGACATCAAACTTATCAACAATACTCTGCTGACCGCCATAAAAACGTTGAAAATAAAAAAGCAACATACGTGTCTAAATCAAAATCCCAAAAGCAAAAGTAAATTATCTGAAAACTGGCATGTAGGTGATATTAAAAATGACCCTTTTCATCAAAAGAATGTACTTGAGTAATGTTGTTTTGAGACTTAGTCAACATTCTTTCAATGACATCGAAATGGTCAGTTCTATAATTTTTTCAAGAAATCACCTACTTTTAGCAAGTGAAATGACAAACTCTCGCCAACTAGGAATTGTCCTAGTTGAATTTGAACATAGGCGGTAGGTGAGAGGTGTTGTGTTCCGTATCCAAGCGTCCTAGACCACCCGGTCACCAAGGATTCTAAAAGAAAGGCTAGATATAAAAGAAGCTAGATGCATATTACACTTTCTCTGATTAACAATTACATACATTTAAGTCAGTGTAGTTTAAATTAAGGTCCACTGTATCAAACGAAAGACAGTAGTTTATTTTTAAATTTCATAGTTATCTAGTGGGGAATATCAGCATATGTATGCATTATATATTTTCTATTGACAGACAATGTAAGATGATGTTATATATTTTCTTAATGGTGCATTAATGATTGGGAAAATTTACAGAGTATTGTCAATACAACTTTTGATTACAAAGAAAAATATATTTCATTATTACTATTAAAGTCTAATTTTGTCATTTGTTTACTAATGCAAAATTGTTACTGAACAAGCAGGACGTGTATTTTATGTGACAAAATTTTCAAAATAAACTTTGAGGAGGTATATTTTATTATACTTAGAACTGATTTAAAACTCATCTTAACAGAAATAACTGAGAGGGAAAAATAATATACGGGGAATAAAAAATAGACCAAGTAAATATACGCAATTCTAACATAACCTATGAAAAATGAAGAGAGCCAGCCGCGGTATAGCACAGGATATACCCATCGCTGTTCCGTTTTAATGACATACTCCCTTGCTTATCTTATGAAGTCATGTTATGTACCGCGAACAATAGCTGTGACGTAATTTTCATTTTTCAATTGAGGTAATTTCAACAGCCGAATTGTTTCAATGGGCCTTTTTGCAAATAGATAGTAAAATGTACTTCCGAAGAAAGAGTTCGCAATGTTTATTTGAATTTGTTTTATTTAAGTCATGTTAGAATTGAAATGTTCAACATTTACCCATGGTATATCGTCAAATAATACACGGGCCGTCGTTAACATGCGGCGAATATATCACTCAGTGGCAAAGCCACCTCCTGATAAGAACTCCGGCTCGTGTAATTTTCGACGATATACCATGGGTAAATGTTGATTATTTCTTAAATAAAACTAGAACAACTAAAGATACCAAACGTGTATAATTGAGGCGATTTTTTTTACACCAAATGGTTTCTGTATCAAAATGTATTGAAATAAGGTTATTTGCAGTTGACAACTCGTGTATAGTGCGCCAAGTTTGACCTGGTCATTTGACATTAAAAATTAAAGTAATAATTAGTACCAGACCGCCGAGCACCAATCACACAGACTATTAGCCAAGTCTAAAATTCAAATTAAAAGTCAAACGGCCAGGTCAAACTTGACGCGCTATACAGAATAAAATTGCGTAACTTAAATATTGTTTGTGGCGCAGTAATAATGCCCACTGATTGTATCTTCAGACTTCGCATGTTCATTTTAAATTAAAGATAAAGGGTCTTATGCAATTTGTGTCGGATTATTTATCTGAATCGAATCTTTATTATTTATTCAAAATAGACATTGACACATTCACAAAATAAAAGAAGATCATGTATTGATGACGAATTCATGTATATGTGATATTACTTAAAATAAGAATGTAAACAGTTCTTTGAATTTTACATTGGCAACTAGCCAAATACAATTTTACTGGCCTTCGAAAGCATATATATATATATATATATATATATATATATATATATATATATAGAGAGAGAGAGAGAGAGAGAGAGAGAGAGAGAGAGAGGGGGCTTTAAGACAGGGTCGACTGTATATCTTATCTGCAATCTTGCAGTGAGTACTTACGAATACCACTGGTGGTCCTAGTACGTGATAATTTTATAATATTTAACCTTTATTATTGTCAATCATTTGAAATGTTTCAATAAAGCAATATATGCCTATTGTTTTTTATGACGTCATAGAATTAATGGTTAAAGTACTAAAAAAAACCAGGACGCCGCTTATTAAATATCTGTATTGAAATAATGTATACCCTGTAACCTTTCAAATCATTTGATATTATTTGTATGACACAATCAAATTTCAAAGACAAAATAAAAATCTAAAAAGAAAAGTAAAACACGTGAATTTCCAGCAGGCAACTGAGGTCGGGTACTCCGTAAGGGTAAGCATCCACCTACTGTTTAGCTAGCTGCATCTGCCACGTTTGCAATCAAAATTGACAATAATAGCATGAAACTCTGCATCGTCAAATATATCCAAGACAGCCGCTAATAATAGACGAAAATACAATACTTATCAACAATATTTTGGTGACGGTCATAAAACGCTTTGAGGGTCTTCATAATCCTAGGCTTGCAAAAGTCCATATCAACAATTTTTTTGTAAGCAGCTTTTTTTCGTTGTATACCTGTATGAAGTTCCTGTAGTGTAAACAAGCTCTACCATAGCTTACTACTATGAAACAAATATACCATAAGCAGGAGAAGCAGGTATACGTGTATTAGTCGCGGCATAGAAAAGAAAAAAAAAACGACAATATTGATACTGAAGTACAGTCCAACTTGCATTAAAGGCTATCTCTATATAAGGGCCGCCTGCTTATAAAGGCCAGTAAAAATGTATCCCAATTGTTCTTTATTCATATTATTTGAACTTGTATATAAAGCCACCTGCCCATACAGGCCACTTTTTCTGGTTCCCTTGGGTGACCTTTATAGGCAGGTTTCACTGTAATCTCCTTTGAAATAAACATGTCAAATGTAGCCTTTCGCGTGTGTCGTAATTGAAGTACGGTATAGATCTGTCGAAAGTTTACACTTAACTAACGAATTAGTGTCGTATCAGCAAGACATCTAGCAGCCCCCCTGGATAGCTATATCTCGAAAGTACCTATCTATATACCATTCTGCTTTTCAATCACAAGCTATCCTTATTTCAGACACTCGACAACCGAGCTTTGACCCTCTACCGTTAGCATGGTATTAAACTTCCGTATTGTTAAGCAGAATCAGTCGTATCTTTTATTTTAAGCTCATTAGGATATATGACACTTACGTATTCTCCAAATGTTGAATTATTTAGACATGTGTAAAAATAAACTAACGGATGCTTATGGACAAGAATAACCGAAACAAAATACCCAAAGAACAATATTTGTAGGTAATTTTCTGTAGTTTCCTTTATATCGATCTTAACGATTTTACACTAAAATACTGAAAATCAGGTCCTATGGCGCTAACGGTGTTTAAGGGAGTAGAAGTGCATAAACAAATAATTTGATAGTGCTAAACCCCAGCTTCAATCAACAATATACAAAATGAACGAAAGAATGCCAAGACACAGTCTCGAAGAACAATCGGGATATTGTTTAAATTACGAAAATAATGCTAAACCACAATCCCGACTAGCAACCAGGAAGTGTGTAGAAATTGAAAAACAAGTTAAAATAAGGCGAACATTGAGGAATTGATTACAAATACTAGTAAACAAACATGTTAAAACATAGATTTGGCGAATATCCAGGAATCGTTTACAAAAAACAAACCGGTCCCAATATCACAATCCTTCCTAAAATAAGATTTTAAATCTCGATATTTTTATTAATTTTTAATAATTCTGAAATTTAATGCGTCATTTTTAGGATTTAAACTTATAAAACATATAATTTTGTTTTTAGTTTTGTCAAAATGTTCCAAATCTAAGGTTACCAATTTTTTTAAAAGTAGTGAAACCGTTATAGCTTGAAGAAACAATGCATGCTTCATACAACAAAGCAAGCTGCAGCTTACAACAAAATTGTTGACAAATGAATACTGCAAGCCCAAATCTTATTAGGGCCTTCAAAACGTTTCATGGCCGTCATCACAATATTGTTGATGAATATAATGTCTACCCTAGGTATATTTGACGTCCCATAGTTCCATGTTCCTTTCACTTTCAATTTCAATTTTACACGTAGTGGATGTAGTTACCTTACCCTTCCAGAGCACGCGGCCTCACTTCCCTGGTGAAAGTTCACGTGTTTTACATAATTTGCCAGTCTCAAAAGCTTTTACTTTGATTTTGAAGTTGTGATTTGAAAATGGATTGGTATGATTGTTTTTAATATGTTAACAAAAATGTTAATTAAGACTAAGAATGTTGCGTACATTTGTAATGATAAAAACGATAAACAAAAGAGGGGTATCTTGGTATTTAAACTGACATTTTTTAAAGAAAAACGAAACTGATATAAGTAATTAAGTGTAATTGTCGTGTTGCATGTTGGCTTAAACTGTTAAAAATGAAAGATTTAAAATTATTGCGCAGTTACTTTTTTAAAAGTATAATGTAGACCTATCGAAAGTCTAACACCGAGCTAACGTGGAGGAGTCGAAACATTAATGACCGAGGTACGAATAGCAAATGGTCGACAAATTGGCTGCAGAAAGAAGAGAAATCAGATGGCGAAAAGCTAATAAGGGGATGAGATGTTCGTCTTATCCGGTATTTATTCGTTAGCTTTGTGTTAAACTTTTGATACATCTGCACTCTAAATCAAGTAATAAGGGATATCACACGGTTTTTAAGTTCATCTTGATTTGAAACTTAAAAATTATCTTTGTTGCACTTACCCAAATCTTTGTTATATGTAATATTTGCAGTTATCCAAATCTTTGTTATATCGTATATGTAATATTTGCACTTACCAAAATCTTTGTTTTATAATATGTAATTTTATGTAAAAATTGCACTTACCACATATCGTCAGAATAATGAATATGGTATACACGATCCATTTATAATTCAGCGGTTCCATTTTGTTGTACATGGCTGCGACGAAGTTCCTTGTGCTTTAAATTTACCGTTCGACTGCATATGCCGGGACAGGTCTACCTACACGTTACCATGGGATTTAAGTAAACAATGGTGTAGAAAAAACAAGGACTTCTAACTTAATTTAAGTTTTAAAGTTGAATATATATTTAAATTATCTTTGTATAGTAAGTAGTTCATATTGTATACAGATTTGGTCATGCGTTTTACACCGTTTGATTAATTGGCTAAGTTCGCACCGATATACATTTCAGATAATTAGGATTGTTTATAAATAAATAAACTCTAGTTAGAATCAGTATGTGATTTTAGCTACTTCAGAGTTATTTTAAATGTATAAATATTAAAGAGTTTAATGCCCACCGGTTGAAAAACTAGTTGAGGCACAAAAAGTATAAGTCCACCATTGTCACCCGACACATCAATATTATTATTATTATTATAATTCCTTATTTTCGACAACAGTTTTGTAAACAACACAGGTCAAAAACGTATGTATAGATATGCGATGCAACTTTGCACACTTGCTCTTGCGTTCTTGTGCAATGGCTGATTTCAGATGAAACTTTGTTTACAGATGCAACCGTAGATGTTCTATATGTTGCAACAACAAAACAAATTCTAGTTTTCACGTTTTTTGTGATTTTTTCAGCTATTCTTAAGAGCAGCAGAGCGATATTTGTCAATAGAATATGTAAAAACCGTTATAATGTATATAATGAGACAATATTGGTTTCATAGTTTTGGTCCAGGCGCTGCTGGTGGTAGTTGTGTTCCGAAGCAGTCGTCTGGTGCTGTAAAATTAAAACTGGTAGGAGGTGATCAGGTATTGCCATGTGTTCATACTATTGTATCTTGTTTAATCAGTTGATTTCGATATCATCATATCTCAATCCTTTTGATTGAAGTCATTTCAAATTATAACTCAGTAGGCAATAATTGTGTAGTATTGTAAGAAATATACTATTGCCTGAATTTGCTGCTAATTGAAATTCCTCAAAAACTAAGGTATACTTCATCATGCAACGAATTTTCCTTAGCTAAATTTGGTCAAATATATTTTGGCCCTTTAGGTATCTTTGCAACGAACACAATTTTTATTTAATAATTTTGGTCCAAGCACTACTGGTGAGGAATCGTTTTTCGAAATGGCCGTCTAGTGCTGTAAAATTAAAACTGGTATATAAACAATCAACATCTACCTGAGGTATACTGTTGAATATTACACGGGCCGGAGTTCATGATCAGGCGCGGTAGAATATACCTGAAAGTTGAGAAGTAATATAGTCTGCGCCATGTGAACGATGACCTATGATATACTACGGGTAGATGAGGACGATTTCTAATCAATGTTGTAAAAATTAAACGCGGATACGACAGTGCGGGTAACACTTTCCTAACCTAGTCAATTAATCGCGGTTGGGAAAACCACCACCACTGTTAGCGCTTTAACCTTTGGTCACTATGCAACTTTTAGTCCTCATGGTTTTAGGTTACAATGCATCAATCATTTGTCACTTGACCACTCTGTGCAATGTGGATGTCCAAATTAAATCATAATAAGGACTAAACATACAACAAACCCATGTTCAAATCACAACCCCAAAGCAAATAAAACTATCAGGAAGACCTTCCATCAGGGAAATGAGACCGAATGTCCAGGAAGGGTAAACATCTTCTGTATAGCTAGATACACGCGTCACAAGTACGTGTGTAATCAAAATTGAGAATGAATGAAACATGGAGCAATGGACGTCAAATATATCCAAAATATACTCCAGTAATTATAAGTTTGTTAAAAATGTAAGCTTGAGAAGGAATAATTTGTTTAATAGTTTTGAATATCGACTCATAGTCGTGTGAAATAACGATTGCATATGTAAAAAATAACAACTCTAGACATTGATACTTAATAATGAATGTATTTTTATTAACAATCATTATTTTTTTCCCCGTGATTTACAGTTTATAAAAAACAAAAACAAGCTGCATTAGAAACATCAAAATTTAACTGTACTGGCACTACTTCATGGGTAGTTAATTAACTAATTAGGTAATTAATCAATGAAGTTTGACAGCATACCAAGTGGTCAATACTTTTAAGCGTTCGTGCAAAACGTTTTGGACAAACGGCAAACGTTTTCGTCAAAATTTTGCGGAGTAACGCCATTTTTTACGAAAAAACGTAAACTGAAGCGATTTTCATCTCTACTGGAAATTATTGTTCCACAGAAACTCCATGGGGTATCCCGTGGTATAGTGGCTAGTCCCGTTACTGTTACGACTGGAAGAGGCACTGCATTGATTTTGGAGTCGTTTCTCAAATAGTGAAAAACTATACTTGTGCAACATGGTGACAATCAATTTTTGAAAACAAACTACATTGAAAAACTTAACTTTACTGGCACTGCTACCGAGGCAGTCAATATAATTGTAACATATTAAGTAATAAATTAATGTTGTGAAAATAAGAGACACTGCATTGTATTTGGCATCGATTTTTAATATTGTAAAAGGTGCAACACTGTGACAAAATGACTATCTATATATAACCTATACAAATCCCATGACACAGTCATAGTACAAAAATTGTGATTGTGGACACATCATATTGCATCCAGTTATGTATTCAACAAAGCACCAGTCTTAAATACAGTCAAACCTGTCTATAAAGACCGCCAATGCGAGTCAGTAAACGGAGGCCTTTATGGGTAGTTGGCCCTTAAATTCACGCAAAACATAGCGAATAAAGAGCAATTAGGATAAACTATCACTGGTCTTTAAAAACAGGTGACTCTTATATGGAGGTGGTCTTTAAGACAGGTTGGACTGTACTTGAAACAGTTAGCCATACATCGTTTAAACAAAGCTTGCGTAATCAGTTTCCATGCAAATTACGGTTAAAATATATCTACAACATAAGACTTGGTGTTTTTGAACAATCAACTATTGATGCAGAAAAAGACTACATGTGATAAACAAATATGTAAAACTTGTGGTACATGTATAATCAAATTATTTACAACAAAATTCAGTCAAAAACAAACATTTACAACTCAAAGAACTGACATGTCATTTGTAAAAAAATAAAAAAAATTAAAAAATACAGTTATAATGGAGAATAATAATAATAATAATAATAATAATAATAATAATAATAATAAAAAGACTACATGTGATAAACAAATATGTAAAACTTGTGGTACATGTATAATCAAATTATTTACAACAAAATTCAGTCAAAAAACAAATATTTACAACTCAAAGAACTGACATGTCATTTGTAAAGAAATAAAAAAATTAAAAAATACAGTTATAATGGAGAATAATAATAATAATAATAATAATAATAATAATAATAATAATAAAATAAATAAATATTAAATAATAAATAAATAAATACATAATAAAAAATAAATAAATTATTTATTTTTTGTCAGAATACACATTAGTGCAGTATACGTTAAAATACAAGGCTGTGATGGGTTGGATCGAGTAACAGTTAAGGTCAAACTGTTCATTTTTATCATAATCGTATGAAAGGGTATAAATTCCAGACCTTGTTATTTTCCAAAACTTTCAAACAGATCTCCTTTTTATGCCGCCATAAAAATAACAGACTATTTTTATTGTTTAAGTTCATGATTTTTCCGCGGTTATCTGATAATAGTAAATATTTTAAACCAGGTACGTTAACATGTTAATTCTTGTCATAAAGAGTATATCATATATATGTTTACTAACAAGTTTAGTATGTATTTATTTAAATCATTTTGGGGTGTCTAGAAATGCAGATTTTGTAATAGGTTTTAAAGCAAGCGCTATCTGCACACGAGTCTATAAAATGCACAATAACGCGTCAATACTTGCATAATTTTGCATAAAGTCGCATCTTTATAGGCAAACAACATTGACCTGCCAGCTTGAACTTGCATTCCTCGTGATGTACAATGTAGACAATATACATATCAACCTTCTAAAGGGTCAAGCGGACAAGTAAATGTTATTTTTCCACACAAATTGGGACGTAAATTACATCAGAATAATTTCTGAATGCATGTTATAACTACTTCAATATTTTAGAGTATATATTAGTCATATTCATTATAGCATTAAGTAGGTGACTTCCTATTAAAATCCTCGGTGCGTGATCAAACCATCTGGAAAACACTTTCAAATTGCATGGATAAATCACGAATAACAAAAAGAAAAAAAATAATTTCATAATTTCAGATTTAAATATGTTTTCCCTCAAAGTGTAGATCTAAGTTGCCTTTGAAGAACTTGCTGCATTAGCGGCGGCATTCTCAAACACATTTGGTTGGTTAGGGAGAGTTGCTGCTTGATATGGCGGTGGATTCGACGGTGGGTAAGCTGGGTTGCCAAACGCTGGTGGCGGAGGTGGTTGTGGCTGTGGATGAGGTTGATACTGTCCGTATGGTGGTGGTTGGGCTGGCTGTGGCTCTAAATGAATTAAAATACAATTCAAATTAGTCTCTTCAAAGACATTTAACAAATCGAGGTACCAATGACATGTACATCAATAATCATATGAGTTGTACCAAATCAAAAATCATAATCCATGTCCGAATCACAATCTAGAAGCAAAGTAAACACTTTGGAACTGACAAGTTAGGTTAGACACGTGAACTTCCATCGGGAAAGTGAGGCCGGGTGCTCCGGAAGGGTAAGCACCTCCTGTTTAGCTAGCTACACCCGCCACTTGTGTACCGGTAATCAAAATTGTATGAAAGGAACATGGAACTATGGGACGTCAAATATATCCATGGCAATCCTGAACACAGAGACGTCAAACTTATCAACAATACTGTGATGACGGCCATAAAAATATTTATATAAAAAAACAATATTCATACAATATTAAAGCCTGCCTCTATATAAGGGTCACCTGCTTATAAAGGCCACTCAAACAGGTTCCCATGGGTGGCTTTTCTTTATAGACAGCTTTGACTGTAGTATCATGAAGCTCAAAAACAAAATACATGACACAGTCCTTAGATTAAGTAAGCGCCTTACGATAAAAGCATTCAATTAAAGAACAAGTGGTTGGCAATCCCATGCGACACTGTGAAGGATTAAATGGACCATTTCATTAATAACTCTATGCTACCGTATAAGACCAATGGTCCTGTAGAATCAACAACACATTAGTGGAATAGTAAAACGAACATCTCAACAATTCTGGGGGTTGAGTTGAGTTATGGTGTTTAACGTCCTAGTGAAGTATATTTTACCTATATCGAGACGTCGCCAGCTATAGGCGCAGGGATGTGCCTGTGCGTTGCGCTGATGACATTAGTGTATAGCCTTACTATACCCACGCTAACGAAGTTTAGAGGGGTATGTAGGAATCACAATGTCGTCTGTATGTCTGTCCGTCACTCTATATCTCCCATGTCTATGGGTGGATTTCATTCAAACTTGGAACAAATGTTAACTTATATGAGGGGATTTGCCGCATACATTGTACCAACTTAATGTGCAATATATTAAGGGCCATGGCCAAATAACAAAACATATTCAGGGTATAAGTCAGTTCCAATGATATGTACAGTTAATTAAATCAGAGAGTGATAGACCTAAAAAACATCTGTATAGACAAACAATATTGACCTTTCTGTTTGACCTTTCATTAGGAATATTCATATAGGAGGGCCCACTCAATACATAGATAGCGTTAGAAATGGCAGTGATTACAGTTACACATTGCCTATGATTAATGTTCACATCATACAAACGAAATATACGTGCATGGTCCCTGTTACTTACATTTACTCGTCCATAATGGATATTTTTATTAAAGGTCAAGCGGACAGGTCAATGTGGTTTACCTATAAGTGTCTGGCTTTGAAAACAGAGAGAAAGTGACTTGTTTAGGCAACATTGACCTGTCCGCTTGGAGGAGTATGTCTATTTCGTGTACATTGCTTATACATATTATTATCAACTGTGAGTCCTAATTCTAAATATACATTGGGGGATTCTCCGATATGAATATTCCTATTGAAAGGTTAAACCGGCAGGTCAATGTTGTTTGCTTGTATATATCACTTTACTATACAATAAAGGCCTGTAGAAAGTTTAACACTATTTACTTACGAATTAGTACCGAATCGATAGATTATCTGGGTTTCTCGTTAGCTAAATATTTCGACAGCTGCTGCCAATCTCTCGACGATTTGTTCGGCCAATAACTTCCCATATCTCGGATATTCGACAGCCGAGTTTCGGCATTTTCGTTAGCTCAGTATTAAACTTTCGACTGGTCTGCGTTCGTGTTTTTGGTTCATGTGTACTTACGTCCGTATGCTGGTTGTGGATTACTGCTACTGACGATAGCCACTGTGTGGTGCTGGTTAGTATTGACAGGTCTCACCACTGTGCCTTTAGAGCCCGAAGATTTACAAGCACTGATAATGCATATGATGATGACCACTAACACAATGAATCCTACTATTCCACCAATAACAGCACCCGCTATAAGTCCAACACTCGACGTCGCACTGAAGTGCAAAATAAAATGATTAATTATGTTTACTAAAATATACAGACTATATATATATATATATATATATATATATATATATTATATATATATATATATATATATATATATATATTATGAAGTACAGGGTATACTTGATTAAAAATAAGACGTTTGCTCTTGAACTTTTTTTTTTAAAGTACGGAAATATACTAAGTCTTTTTTGTTTAAAATTCACGGTATATATATAAAATGAATTGAGAAAAATATATAAAAATACGTGTTTCGATAACGTTTAAATAAGAAACAAAACGATTCATTGGTTTATCTTTTGCAACCACGTTCAAAGTCAACATCAAGGGTGGCCGAGCGTGTTAGTGTACATGTGTTGTCTATATAATTGTTAAATTTACTTGATTTTCTTGCGTCTCTTTCGCGCGTGAAAAATCCGTGCATTATTCTCTCTTTTTCAGTTTAGTATAAAATTTAATGATTAGAAAAATGTCCGACAGAATACGCAATTGAATATCTAAATGGCCGAATGATGCTAGAAACATCATTTATAATACTGCTAGTTCTTTTGAAAGAGAAGTGCATACATCGTAAAAAATAAAATAAAAATATATATTCAATTAAATAAAACCCAAAATAAATGCACAATTTTCCATTTATAAAATACAAAGTGCATTAAACGTGAAAAGCACAAGTACTGAAAAAATACGGCGCTGCCGTGTGCTCCGAACCCTGAACGTTCGGAATATAGTTTTTGAGACAATATACCTTAACCACACGGCCATCGTGATATATACTTCTTACACGGTATGTCGTTGGCGACATTTGTATAGATACCCTTATATTTATAATCGATCGTTCCTGATAAATATTCAAATTAAAGGTCAAGCGGCAGGGTCAAACTTGACAAGCTATACATAGATGTACTTGGTCCATGATAAATATTTAAATGAAAGGTCAAGTGGACAGGTCAAAGTTGTTTACCTGTACAGACCACACTATGCTAAGAAAAGGGGTTGAAGCTCAGCTAAATTATGGAAAGCTATCAAAATGTAGTTAACAAGGGGGCCCAGATGAGCTGCCGATTCCACACTTAATACATTAGCTTAGTGTTGAACTTTCGACAGGTCTGTACTGTAAACATGAAGCTTAATTGCTCAAAAATAAATTATTATCATTTTTACAATATTTTGATGAAAGGGTTACTAGTTAGTTCTTTCTTTGAACACCAGCATATAAAAGTGGAATTCGACCTACATATCGTTTTAATCATTTCATGATTTAGCAGTTTCAAATTTTCTTTTGGATACTTTTTAGTTTCAATATAATAAATTATATATATATATATATATATATATATATATATATAATATTTATATATATATATATATATATATATATATATATATATATTATATATAGATTGAATAAGATTTTACTCCAATTAAGAATATTTCTCTGATATCGAGGCGTCACCAGCTGTAGGTGAAGTAAAGAAGTTATTACCTCTGCAGTGCTTACAGGGCAATGTGCAAGGATATTTTTTACAGTGCCACGCCTGTCGTGACACGAGGCATCGTCTCTTTCGAAGGACCCAGTGACTTTCATTTCTAAATGCCGACTGTCTGGCGAAAGAACTGTCATGTGCTACTTTTGGATTAATATAATTCAAAAGATTTCATGTGCTACTTTTGAATTATATTATTTCATAAAAATTCAAAAGTAGCACATGAGAGAACAATCACATCCTAATTTGAAGTCTTCGACAGACCCGACTGGAACCAACGACTGGAACCAACGACCTTCCACATAGGAAGTGAGTTCTAGCTGAGCTACCGTAGTTATACTGACCTGTAATAATAATATGACGTGTAAGAATAATAATAATAGTAATAATAATAACAGCAATATCTGGATAATGAGTAAGATCCACAACAGCTATTCGCACAATACATAAGGTAATTTGAGCTGTAGAAGTAGGAATATTTATAACATGTAGCTGCCTTCACAACAGAAACTGTAAGTATAAAAAAAATAAAATACAATTATTTTAAAAAAATGATAAGAAAAGACATAGTTAATTATCAATAGTCATCAAAACAAAAATACTAATCCATCTTTTTAATCACAATTCAGAAGGAAATAAAAAACTTTGGAACTGATAGGTTAGACACGTGAACTTCTACCTGGGAAGTGAGGTTGGGCTGAGCACCTCCTTCGTGGCACGGGGCATCGGCTTTTGAGGCCTCTTTCAAAGGACTGAGGACCACGTGAATTTCATTTCGAAATGCCGAGTGCCTAGCGAAAGGACAGTCACTACCTATTTTTTAAGTCTTGGTCAGACCTGGTCGGGGTTCAGAACCCACTACCTCCCACATGCCAAGAGTGAGTTTGAGACCAATGGTATGAAATTCAACTTACTAAAATTCTAGCCAGTCCAAATCTAAAAACTTAAAAAGACCAATGAAGCAATAATGTTGTTTAAGGTCAATCGCTCTATAGTGTTTAAGACTAGTGGCAAGTGCAAGAGCAACGATGTCACTATAATTTTTACAATCAGTGATGTCGCTAAAGTGTTTAAGACTAGTGACAAGTGTTAAGAGCAAGCAACGACGTCACCATAATATTTACGATCAGTGATGACGTTATATTTTTTAAGACTAGTGACAACTGATTGAAAGCAATGACGTCACCATAATGTTTACGATCAGTGATATCGATATAGTGTTTAAGACTAGTTACAAATGTTTAAGAGCAATGATGTCGCTATAATGTTTAAGACAAGTGACAAATGTTTAAGAGCAATGACGTCACCATAATGTTTACGATCAGTGATGTCGCTATAGTGTTTAAGACTAGTGACAAATGTTAAAAAGCAACAACGTACATCGCTATAATGTTTACGATTAGTGATGTCGCTATAGTGATTAAGACTAGTGACAAATGTTTAAGAACAACGAAGTCACTATAATATTAACGAGCAGTGATGTCGCTATAGTGTTTAAGACTAGTGACAAATGTTTAAGAACAATGACGTCATTATAATGTTTACAATCACTGATGTCGCTATAGTGTTTAAGACTAGTGACAAATGTTTGAGAGCAACGACGCCACTATAATGTTTACGATCAGTGATATCGCTATAGTTGTTAAGACTAGTGACAAATGTTTAAGAGCAATGACGTCACTATAATGTTTACGATCAGTGATGTCGCTATAGTGTTTAAGACTAGTGACAAATATTTAAGAGCAATGACGTCACCATAATGATTACGATCAGTGATATCGCTTTAGTGTTTAAGACTTGTTACAAATGTTTAAGAGCAATGATGTCGCTATAATGTTAACGATCAGTGATGTCGCTATAGTGTTTAAGACTAGTGACAAATATTTAAGAGCAATGACGTCACCATAATGATTACGATCAGTGATATCGCTTTAGTGTTTAAGACTTGTTACAAATGTTTAAGAGCAATGATGTCGCTATAATGTTAACGATCAGTGATGTCGCTATAGTGTTTAAGACTAGTGACAAATATTTAAGAGCAATGACGTCACCATAATGATTACGATCAGTGATATCGCTTTAGTGTTTAAGACTTGTTACAAATGTTTAAGAGCAATGATGTCGCTATAATGTTAACGATCAGTGATGTCGCTATAGTGTTTAAGACTAGTGACAAATATTTAAGAGCAATGACGTCACCATAATGCTTACGATCAGTGATCGATGTCGCTATAGTGTTTAGGACTAGTGACAAATGATTAAGAGAAACAGCGTCACTATAATGTTTACCATCAGTGATGTCGCTAAAGTGTTTAGGACTAGTGACAAGTGTTAAGAGCAAGCAACGACGTCACCATAATATTTACGATCAGTGATGACGTTATAGTGTTTAAGACTAGTGACAACTGATTGAAAGCATTGAAGTCACCATAATGTTTACGATCAGTGATATCGATATAATGTTTAAGACTAGTTACAAATGTTTAAGAGCAATGTTGTCGCTATAATGTTTAAGACAAGTGACAAATGTTTAAGAGCAATGATGTCGCTATAATGTTAACGCTCAGTGATGTCGCTATAGTGTTTAAGACTAATGCAAATGTTTAAGAGCAATGACGTCACCATAATGTTTACGATCAGTGATCGATGTCGCTATAGTGTTGAGGACTAGTGACAAATGATTAAGAGAAACAGCGTCACTATAATGTTTACCATCAGTGATGTCGCTATAGTGTTTAAGAACAGTGACAAATGTTTGAGAGCAACGACGTCATTATAATGTTTACGACCAGTGATGTCGACTAGTGACAAATGATTAAGAGAAACAGCGTCACTATAATGTTTACGATCAGTGGTGTCGCTATAGTGTTTGAGACTAGTGACAATTGTTTAAGAGCAATGATGTCGCTATAATGTTTACGATCAGTGATGTCGCTATAGTGTTTAAGACTAGTGACAATTGTTTAAGAGCAATGATGTCGCTATAATGTTTACGATCAGTGATGTCGCTATAGTGTTTAAGACAAGTGACAAATGTTTAAGAGCAATGATGTCGCTATAATGTTTACGATCAGTGATGTCGCTATAGTTGTTAAGACTAGTGACAAATGTTTAAGAGCAATGATGTCGCTATAATGTTTACGATCAGTGATGTCGCTATAGTGTTTAAGACTAGTGACAAATGTTTAAGAGCAATGATGTCGCTATAATGTTTACGATCAGTGATGTCGCTATAGTTGTTAAGACTAGTGACAAATGTTTAAGAGCAATGATGTCGCTATAATGTTTACCATCAGTGAATTCGCTATAGTGTTTAAGAACAGTGACAAATGTTTGAGAGCAACGACGTCATTATAATGTTTACGACCAGTGATGTCGACTAGTGACAAATGATTAAGAGAAACAGCGTCACTATAATGTTTACGATCAGTGGTGTCGCTATAGTGTTTGAGACTAGTGACAATTGTTTAAGAGCAATGATGTCGCTATAATGTTTACGATCAGTGATGTCGCTATATTGTTTAAGACAAGTGACAAATGTTTAAGAGCAATGATGTCGCTATAATGTTTACGATCAGTGATGTCGCTATAGTGTTTAAGACTAGTGACACATGTTTAAGAGCAATGATGTCGCTATAATGTTTACGATCAGTGATGTCGCTATAGTTGTTAAGACTAGTGACAAATGTTTAAGAGAAACGATGTCGCTATAATGTTTAAAATCAGTGATGTCACCATGATGTTTACGACCAGTCCCGCCTCTGTAATGTTTGAAACCAGTGAAGCCGCAAAAGTCACGTCTTTAATTTATAGAATAAAATGAATTGGATGTTATTGACAAGATTGCAACCTCGACACATCTATCAGATATTCAAACATTTCAAAGTTGACTATTTAAATTTGAAATTATTCAATACTAATTTCAGATCAAGTTTTGAAAAATTCCAGTTGAAAAACTTCCGAGATAAACTATTAATTATGTGAACCATTTCTTATGGCGGAATGTAAAATTGTTGAATTTATTTACAAAATTGGAGTCCAAAAATTTCAGACCAATAAGTCTCCTTTAATATACACAGCTTTTTATAAGATATAATTTTACTTTAATAATAGAGGTATTGAAGCTTGTCATACAACGTGTTTTATGGCTTTAAGGTTGACATTTGCCACGATTTCAGTGACATCACGACAAAATGTTTTATACCAAGCTGATACGTTATATTTACACCGAATCCTTTATTAAACGAAGCAAGCTGATTACAAATAAATTGTTGGCTCAGGAGTTTATAAAGTCCCTCGCAAAGTCCTATGACCGTCAGATAAATATGAATCTGAATCTAAAATTTTCCTGGATATTATGACGTTTTATAATTGTTCCATGTTTCCTGGATTCTCAAGTTTGATTTTACACGTGGTGGACCGGTGTAGTTAGTGAACATGGAGGTGCTTACCCTTTTAAGCACCCTGACTAACATCCCTGATGGATTTTCACGTGTTTAACTTAAGATCTAAGCTCTTACATTACTTTTGGGGTTGTCGTTTGGTCGTGATCTAAAACTTGTGATGAATAATTTTATTTCACACATGGTTTCGTGTGTTTACACAACATTATCAGCATCAACACAACATCATGTGCATCACCTCTCTCTAGAAATGATAATGTGACCACTATGGGAATCTTACTTGTTGAAATGGCCGCGTTTATACAGGGCAAGATATCTTGGTCGCATATTACGCGCAAAGAATCATTTGTGCCCATGCAACATACCGATAATGTCAATGATAAGTTGTTTTATGACAATCAGAGATGTACACAGCAATGTTCCGTTTCAACTACTGTAGAAACCACTGTGGCTGTGACAGTGAAATTCTCTTTATACCCATAGAAAATCAAATAAATTTGAATAAAGATCGATATTTTTCACTTACTTGTACCTAGTCGTAAGGAAATCTGTATGCGCATCCGCGATTAGCCCAAAATATATCTACATAGGGAAAAACGTTGGTGCTATTGGGATTTAACATGTTGAAAAACCATGCAATTGGCGGCTTCTGTTGCCCATATGACGTAAAACGTCACCAATGACATCACTTCCGTTGTAAACATCGTCATTTCCGCATGTGTAAACTCCCAATACCGCCAACATTTTCCTTTTTACAGACATACTTTATGACATTCGCGGATGCGCATACAGATTTCCTGTTACGACTAGGTACAAGTAAGTGAAAAATATCAAACTTTATTCAAATTTATTTGATTATCTATGGATATAAAGAGAATTTCACTGTCACAGCCACAGTGGTTTCTACAGTAGGCCCAAGTATGCTAAACTTTTTTAAGTTCATTGGAGTATCTATGAAATGTAATTTTCATTGTTCAGTTAGACAAAATTGATTGGGGTTTTTCTTCCCAGTCAAGATGCCAGTAGTGGTAGCATTATTTGTGGAGCTACAATGCTTACAAATATCCGACTCTTACCTTGAAATGGGTTTGAAAATCTAATAACTACCATTTACAAAATACAGTAGATGTTTGTCGAAATAAAAAAAGAAAAATGTTTTTTAAAATAAGAATTATAGAAAAGGGCCGCCGGGACCTGTTGAAAACTTCAAATAGACTAAGGTATTCGAAATCTCAAATAATAAAAGATTAACTTATGTTACAAATAATTTACATTTATATTCTAAATTTGATGTTTTTTAAATGTTATACCATAAAATATTGTCAATATTTGCCAGATTTAAGTTAAGAAAATTTTTAGTTTAAGAATGATTGTGAAACTTTGACCAAGTCGTACAACACTATTACTTCACTCTATAAAAATTAAACGTAGAAAGATAAGGCAGACACATCGGTTTTCTCAACCATCCCAGAACTGACATCCTTTGTATTAGTTCACTTGCCAAATATATGTTGTTTTCTCCGTTTTCCTCCATTATCCAGACCTGACCACCTCGGTGTAAGTTAAGGAATATTTACTAGGGCGTACAACACTATTTGTCCACTCCACAAGAACTGAACATAGCTAGAGAGATAAGGAAGGTGTTTTTCTCCAGATACTCCGGTTTCCTCCGCCATCCAAGACCTGATCTCCTTCGTGTCACTTCGCTTGTCGAAAAATTAAAGGTGGTTTTCCCGGTTTCCTCCATCATCCCAGAAATGACCTCGTTACAAGTGAAAGGGTCTTGACTAGAGCGTAAAACACTCCACTCCACAAAAACTGAACATAGAAAGATAGAAAGAATAATAATTATAATTTATATACATACCGCAGACCAATAGACAAAGGTACCGGATCAAGAAGCCGATTGTCTCCATGATAAAGATTTGATTAAAGTTTGAACCACTCAAAATAAAATAAGATGGTCGATCTCTCCTAAACTAGCAAGTGGCGTATACCAAATATCACTATGCACCCTACACAGATTTATGATAGAAAGTTAATCATGTATGTCGGAAAGTTATTGAATTTTATAGACCAGGGTATACCCATAATGGTGAATTGAAAAAAATATATATATATTATGTGTTTACAAAATCCCCATTGACATTGCATTGAATATATATACATACATATATATATATATATATATATATATATATATATATATATATATATATATATATATATATATATATATATATATTGGATATTGTGCAATTACTGTGTTTTTTGTTACATTGCCAAGTTTTGAGTTTTTCAAAAGAAAATTATAAAATAAAATAACACAAAATATATAGTTCCTTATTCTTTCAAAGTGAATAAATAAGTTTATGTTTTAAAGACATTTATGACATGACGTCATTTTAAAACGCATTTATTTAAAGAAATCGATAATTCATAATATAGTTATGAAAAGATGTGATTCTTCTTTTTTTAATTTATCAGTCATTTTTTTCTTAAATTTTAATATTAAACAAATTCATTGCTTTTAAATGTGACGGGTCAACAAAATCGAGGTAGTCTACAGTGAAAGAACCCTCGCTACACATTGCCACTTCACATATAATTGTTAACGTATCAAGTATAAGTGAAATATTCTTGACTAGGAATAAAAGGAAATTCAATCAATCAATCAATCAATCAATCAATCAATCAATCAAAAATGGGACTTTTAAAAAGACCTAAATCTGAAAAGCGGGCAATAATTATGAAGAAAACAAGCAAGTGGTAGAATAGAATCTAGAAAAAATCACGACAAATGTTGTGTAGGAGGTATCAGGCGGAGTAGTTATATAAAATGATGTAATGAAATTTAACGTATTAATATTCATCAAGATTCTTTCACTTGCGGTCAGAGAAAGACCAAAGTGTCCGAGAAAAAAAACCATCGACAAGCGAACCGACAAACTATCACTAGTGACGGTGATAAGATGATCTGTAATCTAGCTTGACCACCGAGGTAACCTTAATAACAGGCAACATATAATTAATTCAGTTAGTGGAACTACCTTTCATAGACTGAGAAACGGCTTTAGTTTTCAGATATCATCTTTCTGTCCCTTTGGAATAAATCTTTCATTATTTTTATTTTTTTATATAAGTTTATATCAACAGGTTCCAGTTATGAATGCATTCTATACACAATCTTATTTTTAACAAATTATGTCCCGAGTACCTTCGTCTGAAGATAAGCAGTTTTGATTTTTTCGATGAAATAAAACTTATTAATTTCAAACGAAACGAAATGACCATATCAAACTAGAACTGTCTCTTGAAAGCTAAATACACCGCCCCAAACATTTAAAGTTTTCCTGTGACCTTGAGCTCTCCGATATAACCTTGGTTCATGGTCATGACACATCTTTGGACCATGAAGATTATTAATGTGAAGTTTGATGAGAGTCGTCCAAAGCATTGATTAGATATGGTCCGAGAACGATTTTACACAGAATGACAGACAGACATAGCGATTCCTATATACCCCTCAAACTTTTTGCGCATAAAAATTTCTAAATGTTCGCGCATTAAAACTTTAACAACTCTGGCGCCTAAAGTCCAAAAATCCATTTATTCCATATTTTTCTTTATAACCCACCCTTGATTAACTGCCAAACCCATAAAAACACCAAAATGTGACTTAACAAATGGTGGGTATTAATTGAGGTACAACTGTAGAATTAAATCTCGACATGTTTTACCCGTCATACAGTATATATAAGGACACAGTTAATGCGCAATTACTAGCCCAACAATATCAAAGCTATTTAAATTATTTTTTTGAAAGTTTGAATATAGCCGCGATTAGAAAAAAATCATATTCAATACATTTGCCTAAAATCAAAATGTGTTCAGTTATTAACTTATTTACTCATTTTATTTAAATAATTTTTCTTTCAAAAGTGTTTGTTAATTCTTGTTGAGCTCATTTTAAATCATATTTCAGTTTTTGTCATAGATTAAGACCATATACACATATATTATTATTACTGTTTAGTTTGTGTATTACATAATCACTAATGCTCAACTTGAATTAAGTTTTGTACATCATAGCATGGGGTAGATAGAAAAGGTCTTTTGTCAAAATGAGTTGTCAAAATAAGAAGTACGTGTACTGATAAAGCTATTCAGATGGGATTCGAGCCCATGTCTTATGAAGCGATCATGGTACTGCCATATACCACTTTTTGAATTATATTTAAAAAAGTGGTATATGACAATATGTATTTTATGATTAAATTAAAAAAGTGGTATATGACAATATGTATTTTATGATTAAATTAAAAAAGTGGTATATGACAATATGTATTTTATGATTAAATTAAAAAAGTGGTATATGACAATATGTATTTTATGATTAAATTAAAAAAGTGGTATATGACAATATGTATTTTATGATTAAATTAAAAAAGTGGTATATGACAATATGTATTTTATGATTAAATATAAAAAGTGGTATACATATGGCGGTACGTACTGAACTTACCCGGGTCAACGGATATTGTTTGTGGAATACTGTAGATTGGGAAATGTTCGCGTCATCTAATTTGCGCGTGAACGCACTTTAATATTTATTCGCGTCTTTTAATTTGCGCGTGATGGCGGCTCTGTAGTTATTATTTTAATTACTGCTTATTTTTCGCAACTCGTTTCACTCGCGAATTTACGCCAAAATAAAACGATCGCGAAAATTTCCCAATTAACAGTATAACATATAGCATTAATTGAGTGTTAAAATCCAGTTTTCATTTGAACAAAATTGTAAAATGTAACCTTTTCTCTAAACAGAGGAAGAAAACTAGAAAACTCGAAAAGATTGCATTTTGACACTTTTTTCAGACGAGATCTAAGGTAAAGGTTGTTCACCCAAGGAAAACATTTAATATCGTTATTGAAAACGACGGGACAACCCTATACAAGTGCATACAATTTCAATAAACATACCTTTTTGCAAGCCAAAATCTGAATATTTATATAAATTGCTATTACTTATATAAGTGTAGGTACACATGTATTTATTCATTTTTATCGAAAGGCCCAATAGGGCATGTAACGCTCACCTGGAACATCATTTATTTATCTGGTCATTTACTGTTTCATCTTTGTTTATTTTCTTTTAAATACGATTTCATATACTTATTTTCGCTGTTTATAGTTTGGCGAGCACTTTCAAGTTCTGATGAATTTAATTAAAAAACCATTAACAATAAAATTATCATTTATAAGTTTTTGCTCTTTATAGTCTCGGCAGCCATCTTGGATTTCCAAAAGACATGTCGGATACAAATTTTGATTTTACCAAAATAGGTCTTTTGTTATTGTTCATGATTTCTGAATATTTGTTTATTAAAACTCCCTTCATACGTAATTTAATGAAGCAGTTTTACCAAATTAATTGTAGCTCAAAAAAGTTTGTGAATATAAACATAATTCCATCAAACACATAACCATTCCTTGTAAAATAAAATTATTTTAACATCACACTTTATTGTACCGTTTAGTTGGTATATTTTTGTATTTTTGATTTCATCTCTTTGAATTTTTTTGTGTCACCCTTTTCACCGTTTAAGTATTGTTTTTTAACTTCTCCAGTGCAAGATTTTGAATATCTTTCCTATTTATTTTACCCTGAAGTGTTCTTGGCAGTTTATCTAAGAAAACAACAAACTTTGGAATGGAAATGTTTACCATTCCTTCGTCTTGTAGCCCTTCATTTGATAAAAATTGTATTACAGTTTCAGAACACAAATCCGAACCGGATCTCCTCACTATGCATGCGCATTGCTCTTGAAAATTCAAATCATCGTCCACAGGCACAACGGACACTTCTTCAACATCCGGGTGTCTCATAATGGCGGATTCTGTTGTAGACGGAGACACTTTCTTACCACCTATATTCATAACGTCTGATTTCCTTCCAGTTACAAAAAACAAGCCATTTTCATTCATGTAGCCAATGTCGTCCATTCTGAACCATCCATTCTGATGGTAGCTTTCCTTGGTCTTTTCTGGATTATTTACATAGCCAAGAAAGCGGAACTCACTGCGAACATTTAATTCACCAGTTACGTTTGGTGGCACAATGGCCCCATTTTCATCAACGACTTTCATTTCAATTCCTGATAAAGGGCGTCCCGCACAAAATGGCTGATAGTCCTTGGCGTCGGTGAGAATAACACAAGACGTTGCTCCAATTTCAGTATTTCCATATCCAGGGACGAAAGAAGTTGCCAATTTAATAGAAGATGGCCGACAGTGGTCATACATTAGATCAGTGCTATGTAAACAATGTGATTGATAGTAGCTCTAGTGGACCAATATTCCAACAGTTAGTTCCAGTTGATGCATCCCAACTTAGAGGACTTTAGTTCACAAGTGAGTACTCTGATCAAAGTGTATATCATAGTGAAATTGATGCTTCAACTTTCGAAATGGACAATGGTCAAAACTTCGAGGGCCAGGAAGGGGTTCTCAACGAACTACCATCCGAGTATAATAGCGAACATTTCGTTCAGAAATTAGATGAAACTCTTCTACATCTACCCAGAGATACATATATTAAATCACTTCTTGAGAGATGAAGCACTTATTTTCTATAGAAACATTTTACACAAACGTGCCCAGACTATCAAAGAGTGTCCTAAAAGAAAACTTGCATGTAGAAAAACTACTAATAAATCCACGTCAGCTCATAAGTATGCAACTGACTGTTATTCCTTACAAGCTTTTATCAGTGGTGACCCTTCAGATATAGACTCTGTATTTAGCAGAACAATACAAAATACAGAGTGTCAGTCTTGGTTCCATCATTACCTCAGTGACAGATAATAAAGACTCCAATACTGAGTTACATAGTATTGTTCATCGTATTGTACTAGTCGAAAGGGTTAATATTTTGGAGACACGACAACAGAAACACAACGAACAACAAAAAGAAATGTGTGAACGTATAGCAATAATTGAAAAACAAGTAGAGGAAATTTCACAGGACTATGAAAATCATGTTGAATTTGCATCATCTAGGTTTGTTCAGTTAAATGCATTCAAGAAACAAGTTTCCTCTCAGTTAAAATCAGTTGATGACTTTGACTATGCAATATACATCAACACAATTAAGAAGTTAGAGAGCAACATCAAACATTTGTTGGAATCAATCTCTAAACTTAATAAAACCACCCAAAGTGAAAAAAACTTTTGCATGTGTTGTGAAAGAAACCCCTATGTCGTCCCCCAAAACACAAACAACAACAACAGGTAAAATATGTAACCCAAGTGTCAGATCATTTAACGGAAAACCGTTTGACAATATATCTATGTCCTCGGGTATACCAAGCACTAACGATATACGTGAATCATTCAACCGAGGTGAAAATATTCAGTTAAATTACAGTCTAGTGAGTGACGATATCAGCGCCGTAGACGAACAAAGGAAGGATCGAACGTTCACTTACAGCCCGGTTTCTAGTGTGCTAACGGTAGATTGTAATGCGCATGGAAAGCCAGCTAGCATAGAACCTAAAAGAAACATTGTATCTAGCCCGGACAAATCTATACCGGTAGTGTGTTAAATAAAGATAATTTGTCAAGACCCGCATTAACAACCCCGAGTAAAAAACAATCAAAAGAACAATCGGCTGTAAACCAACACAACGAACAGTCGCGTCACAGAAGTGATGTAAAACATGACTATAAATTCAAAACCAATGACGAAATTGAACCTTATGTTTTCATGGGAGTAACACGGCAGAGAACCGCGCGATTTCATATATCAAGGATTCATCCGTCATCTAACCGTTCTGGCATAATTAACTATATCAAATCCAAAGGTGTGCATGTAACTCACTTTGTGTTGTTTAAAAATCCAAACCGCCGCAAACTCGCAGCCAAACTTAATGTATCATATTGTATCGCAACCCGATTTCTGGCCACGCGGTGTAGTGTGTCGTCAGTGATATAACCGCCGACAATGGCAACAATACGTCGATGATCGTTACCGCTCCGACGAGAGGTATGACAGTTCCGAAAACTATAATTATGATGATTATGATGATGACGATTACTACTACAAAGAATACAGTGACAATCGCTATGATAGTGATAACCAGTACACATGTCTATCGTTCCAGCAAACATTAACATTAAACCTTGTAACACTATGTTTCATATATGGGTTAATCTCATAATTACTATGTTTTGTGTATTATTGTGGAATGTTAGGGGGGTTATGTCATCAACTTTGTGTCTTGCTAGATTGTTGCAATCAACAAATTGTGATTCTGCACTTATCTGTGAACACAAACTAATGCAACATTCGATACATTATCTAAACAGTATAGATCAAAATTACGCTTGTTATTACAAGGTTGATAGTCATATTTCTATGGCAGCTCGCTGCGGTAAGGGTGGCAGTATAGATCAAAATTACGCTTGTTATTACAAGGTTGATAGTAATATTTCTATGGCAGCCCGCTGCGGTAAGGGTGGCGTTGCTGTACTATATAAAAAGTCCCTTCAATTTAGTGTAAGTAAATTGAAGGTATTGATAGTTGTAGAATAACAGGTGTTATGGTAAGAACTAGATGTGGTATTTACTATGTATTTATCATTTACATGCCGTCTGAAAATGATATTAAACTTTATCGAGAAGTAATGGGTCAGGTAAATCAGGTATATACTGTATATAGCCAATATGGTCATGTAATATTATGTGGCGATTTTAATGCCAGTTGTAAGGTCGAAGATGGTATAAGGGTAAACTGTAATATGTCAAATGAATTGAAAATGTTCATCAGAGATAACAATCTTATTGCAGTCAATGATAGTAATTTTTGTACAGGTGAAAATTTTACTTTTGTCCCAACTAGAACAATGTTAGATTATATATTCACAGATAATGTTATGTACTCTTCTGTTGTCAAATGTAATATTATACCAGAAGGTCATATTAGCAGTACATCTGACCACCTGCCTGTAGTTGCTGTGTTTGAGCCTGAGGTATATGCACACACACTCGTGCAATCGGATACAAAATGGTCTGCATGGAATAAAGTTACTAGTGAAAATATTTCATCTTACCAGAACCAACTTCACACAGATCTGTTCAATCTTATGCAGCAAGATATGAACAACATCAAGGAAGTCAATACTGCATGTAATGAACTATCCAAAATATTGCTAACAGCTTCAACCGCCCATGTGCCTACTTCTAAATTCAACAGACACACGAAACCTTACTGGACTGCTGAAGTTAAAAGTGCACACAAAAACGATTGATATATGCGTAAAATATGGGTTCATGAAGGGCGTCCAAGAGGAATGCAGCACAAATCCTATTTCGATTACAAACGAGCCAAAAGACACTTTAAAACAGTGATGGACAATGCTGCACAGGAGTATACTTCCAGAACATTCTCTGATATCGATTCTGCAGCCGGTTGTGATATCAGGCTCTTTTGGAAGCTCACTAAGAGACAAAAGCCTAGAAAACTGAAGATCTACCCCGAGATCATCCACAAAGATACCCTTAACAACACCGCTGAAAGTGTATCTAATGCATTTGCAGACTATTATGAGGACGTTTATACACCAAAGGACAATTGCGAATTTGACAGTGCATTCTTCAGCAACACTGAGATACAGTATGACGGTATTCGTTTGTCATTGAATAACTGCAATGTACATATACCAGGAGGCAATGTCACCGATGATGAAATAGCTAAACTCGTCCTATCTCTAAAACGCCAAAAAGCTCCAGGATATGATCGCATTCAGAATGAACAACTTATGTTTGGAGGCAAAACTCTTATCTCTGTCATCACCAAAATCTTCAATAAAATTATTAATAATGGTAAAATTCCAAGTTGCTGGAAAAAAGGACTCATTGTTCACATCTACAAAGGTAATGGCAAAAATAAAATCATCCCCGGATAGTTATCGCCCAGTATCTCTTCTTCCAACATTGTCAAAACTATTTGAACAATTGCTAATACGTAGACTTGAAAATTCTGATTCTATGCCTAACTTTAGCCGACAACAACACGGATTTCAAGAAGGCCTTGGTACCACAACAGCTTCATTTCAACTCCAGGAAACGATACATCATAATTTGGAACTTGGAAGTAAAACATTTGTTGCATTTCTTGATAGACGCAAAACATTTGATACTGTGTGGAGAAAAGGATTGATGACCAAATTATACAACGCTGGGTGCAAAGGAAAGTTATGGATCGACGACTATCACATCAATGATCAAAGTGCCGTGGTTGTTAATACACATCAATCTAGATGGTTCGACATTAAACAAGGTGTTCGCCAAGGAGGTGTCACATCAGCTTTCCTTTACTTGGTTTTTATTAATGGCTTACTAGTCAAACTTGAAGAATGTGATGCATCAGCTAAAATATTTAACATTAAATGTGGGAACCAAAGTCTAGCAGATGACATCTGCTGCATAAGTATATCTCCATCCGGGCTTCAAGAAATGTTAAACATATGCTATGATTACTCGATAACGTGGAGGTTCAATTTTAACCCAATTAAATCTTCTATTCTTGTCTTCGGAGATAATACCCGACAAAAATCTACACATCGCCTTAAATGGACACTCGGACAAAGTGAAATTCCAGTTAAAACTTCAGTATCTCATTTAGGTATTATTACAGACTCTAATTCTAAGACAGAACAAAGAACTCGTCAAGCATGTGAAAAAGGTCGAACATTTCTCTTTGCAATTAACGGCATTAATATTATGAACCCTTTAACAGCAGTGTCACTATACAACAAAGTTATTAAACCGTCTGTATTATATGGTTGTGAAGTATGGAATGGACTCAAATTTGTAGATCATCAGCTGCTTATGAAGTTTCAACATTTTGTGGTCAAATATATTCAACATTTTCCAAAGCTAACCAGATCAGACATATGTGAAAGCATGGTTGAATTATTCCGTTTAACATCCGAAGTGGATCGACGTCAGCTCCTGTTTTTTAATCGATTGTGCAATTTTGATCCAAGCTCTCTCTCAAAACAGATTTTCATATGTAGACTGTTTCAGTGTATTCTCAATCCAAACCATAAACATGGTGGATTTTTCAGTAATATTTTACTTCTCCTCGATAAATATAATTTACTCCCGTACATTCATCAGTTTGCTTACAACGGTACAACTATCAGCAAGTTTATCTGGAAACGGACAGTAAATGAAGCAATCAAACCCTATGAAACTACTCAGTGGAACCAAAGAATAGAACAAGACCAAACTTTACATCCATTTCGCAACTTACATCCTTCTATCTCAGTGGTATGGCTGTGGTATGGACCCTTCCGAAGACAGACAAAGAACTTTCGTTATGCCGATTTATTGCAAAACTTTGGACAGTCACACCAGCAACAGAAGTAAAACATTGTAACATATGCCCGTTCTCTGCGTATGTTCTCTTACCGATCCGTATAGATACAGTTTTTGGTCCATGGTATCTTCATTATTTCACATAAATCTGACCGTCGAGCTTACATTTTACGATGACATTGAACTCGCACAGATCCTACTGGGTAAACCTCCACTCACAGACATCGGTACAGTTGCGTTAAGGCAATTCAGATTACACAGTTTCTGCTTTATACAATAAGTTTCAGCAGTGTATATGTCTCATGCTCAAACACAAAGTCCATATTTACATGGGAAGTGTTTCACTACACTATACATTGAATGTGATATGCATGTGTCATGCTGTGCGGTCTGGTTGAGCGGCGGGCACTGCAGACGGTTTGTTGGTGGGGATCGTTGCCCAATCACTTGTTTTCCTGCCTCGCTTGCACTTCGACTGGAAATGTGCTAGCATCTCATTTACTTGTATAGGTGTATGTCCGCGCAACACGGTCTAGTTGGATAGCAGGTATTGCATGTAACTTGTTGGTGGGGATAGCTTGCCCAACCACTGGATCGTCTGCTCTGCCTGCTGTTGATCTAGAAGCGTGCCGCATAAATGCACGTATCTAAAAATATCTTGTTTCTATGTAAATATTATGTATAATCAAAATTTTTGTTTGTGTAATTATGTTTAAATTTATTGTTTATGTTCTGTGTTTATAATTTTCTTAAAATCACATTGTAATCTCTTTAATAGAGGAAATAAAGGTATGATGACACTAGCTATAGGATCACTAGTTACAGTGATATGATCTATAATCCAGCTTTACCACCGTGGTAACCTAAATAACAGGCAACATAATTAATTTAGTTAAGTGGAACTATCTTTCATAGACTGAGAAACAGCTTTAGTTTTCAGATATGATCTTTCTGTCTCTTTGGAATTTTTAATTTTTTTATATAAGTTTATATCAACAGGTTCCAGTTATGAATGTATTTTATACACAATCTTATTTTTAACAAATTATGTTCCGAGTACCTTCGTCTGAAGATAAGCATTGATGAAATCAAACTTCTAATTAATTACAAACGAAACGAAATGACCATATCAAAAAGGTTATTTGTCATAAAGAAAATGTTTTTGCTTCTTAAAAGTGACACATCAATTGATCTACCGACAAAGCCTTTCTGTGCATAAAAATTGCTAAATGATCGCACAGTAAAACTTTGTGGACAACTCTGTCTCCTAAAGTCCAAAAATTCATTTATTCCATGCTTTTCTTTATAACCCACACTTGATAAACTGCCAAACCCCTAAAAACACCAAAATTTGACTTAACAAGTGTTGGGTATTAATTGAGGTTCAACTGTAGAATTAAATCTCGACATGTTTTGTTCTCATACAGCAAATAAGGACAAAGTTAATGAGTAATTACTAGCCCAACAATATCAAAGCTATTTAAATTAATTTTTAAAAGTGGGATATAGTGGTGATTAGAAAAAAATATATATATCATACTCAATACATTTGCCTATACTAAAAATGTGTTCAGTTATTAACTTATTTACTAATTTTATTTAAAGATTTTTTTCTTTCAAAAGTGTTTGTTAATTCTTGTTGAGCTCATTTAAAAGCATATTTCAGTTTTTGTCATAGATTAAGACCATATACACATATATTATTATTACTGTTTAGTTTGTGTATTACATAATCACTAATGCTCAACTTGAATTAAGTTTTGTACATCATAGCATGGGGTAGATAGAAAAGGTCTTTTGTCAAAATAAGTTGTCAAAATAAGAAGTACGTGTACTGATAAAGCTATTCAGATGGGATTCGAGCCCATGTCTTGTGAAGCGATCATGGTACTGCCATATACCACTTTTTGAATTTAATCATAAATTATATTTAAAAAAGTGGTATATGACAATATGTATTTTATGATTAAATTAAAAAAGTGGTATACATATGGCGGTAGGTACTGAACTTACCCAGGTCAACGGATATTGTTTGTGGAATTAATTTTACGTTAAAATTCAGTTTTCATTTGAACGAAATTGTAAAATTTAACCTTTTTTTCTAACCAGAGGAAGACAACTCGAAAAGATTGCATTTTGACATTATTTTCAGACGAGGTCTAAAGTAAAGGTTGTTCACCCAAGGAAAACATTTAATATTGTTATTGAAAACGACGGGACAACCCTATACAAGTGCATACAATGTCAATAAAAATACCTTTGTGCAAGCCAAAATCTGAATATTTACATACATTGCTATTACTTATAGAAGTGTAGGTACACATGTATTTATTCATTTAATTTACCGAGAGGCCCGATAGGGCATGTAACGTTCACCTGGAACATCATGTATTTATCTGGCCATTTACTGTTTCATCTTTGTTCATTTTCTTTTAAATACGAGTTCATATACTTATTTTCGCTGTTTATAGTTTGGCGAGCACTTTCAGTTTCTAATGAATTTAATTAAAAAAATCATTAAGAATAAAATTATCATTTATAAGTTTTTGCCCTTTAAGGTCTCAACAGCTATCTTGGATTTCCAATGTCCGACATGTCTGACACAAATTTTGATTTTATCACTATGGGTCTTTTTTGTTCGTGATTTCTGGATATTTGTTTATTAAAACTCCCTTTATACGTAATCAAAAACAAACATACTAATCCATGTCCGAATCACAATCCAGAAGCAAAGTAAAAACTTTGGAACTGACAAGTTAGGTTAGACACGAGAACTTCCACCAGGGACGTGAGGCCGGGTGCTCCGGAAGGGTAAGCACATCCTGTTTAGCTAGCTACGACTGCCACGTGTGTAATCAAAACTGTGTGAAAGAAACATGGAACTATGAGACGTCAAATATATCCAGGGCAATCCTGGACACAGAGACATCAAACTTATCAACAATACTGTGATGATAATTTATTGCAGTTTAAGCAAATTAGTTGTAGCTCAGAAAAGTTTGTGAATATAATCATGATTCCATCAAACACATAACCATTTCTTGTCAAATAAAATTTTTCATCAAACACTTTATTATACCATTTAGTTGGTATATTATTGTATTTTTGATTTCATCTCTTTGAATTTTTTGTGTCACTCTTTTCACTGTTTAAGTATTGTTTTTTAACTTCTCCAATGCAAGATTTCGAATATATTTCCTATTTATTTTACCCTGAAGTGTTCTTGGCAGTTTATCTAAGAACGCAACAAACTTTGGAATGGAAATGTTTACCATTCCTTCGTCTTGTAGCCCTTCATTTGATAAAAATTGTATTACAGTTTCAGAACACAAATCCGAACCGGATCTCCTCACTATGCATGCGCATTGCTCTTGAAAATTCAAATCATCGTCCACAGGCACAACGCACACTTCTTCAACATCCGGGTGTCTTATAATGGCGGATTCTGTTGTAGACGGAGACACTTTCTTACCACCTATATTCATAACGTCTGATTTCCTTCCAGTTCCAAAAACAAGCCATTTTCATTCATTCTGAACCATCAATTCTGATGGTAGGCTTCCTTGGTCTTTTCTGGATTATTTACATAGCCAAGAAAGCGGAACTCACTGCGAACATTTAATTCACCAGTTACGTTTGGTGGCACAATGGCCCCATTTTCATCAACGACTTTCATTTCAATTCCTGGTAAAGGGCGTCCCGCACAAAATGGCTGATAGTCCTTGGAGTCGGTGATAATAACACAAGACGTTGCTCCAATTTCAGTTTTTCCATATCCAGGGACGAAAGAAGTTGTCAATTTAATTCAAGATGGCCGACAGTGGTCATACATTAGATCAGTGCTATGTAAACAATGTGATTGATAGTAGTTCTAGTGGACCAATATTCCAACAGTAAGTTCCAGTTGATGCATCCCAACTTGGAGGACTTTAGTTCACAAGCGAGTACTCTGAACAAAGTGTATATTATCATAGTGAAATTGATGCTTCAACTTTCGAAATGGACAATGGTCAAAACTTCGAGGGCCAGAAAGGGGTTCTCAACGAACTACCATCCGAATATAATAGCGAACATTTCGTTCAGAAATTAGATGAAACTCTTCTACATCTACCCAGAAATACATATATTAAATCACTTCTTGAGAGTTTAAATCAGTCAGATGAAGCACTTATTTTCTATAGAAACATTTTACACAAACGTGCCCATACTATCAAAGAGTGTCCTAAAGGAAAACTTGCATGTAGAAAAACTACTAATAAATCCACGTCAGCTCATAAGTATGCATTTGACTGTTATTCATTACAAGCTTTTATCACTGGTGACCCCTCAGATATAGACTCTGTATTTAGCAGAACAAGACAAAATACAGAGTGTCAGTCTTGGTTCCATCATTACCTCAGTGACAGATAATAAAGACCCCAATACTGAGTTACATAGTATTGTTCATCGTATTGTACTAGTCGATCTTAAGAGTTAATATTTTGGAGACACAACAACAGAAACACAACGAACAACAAAAAGAAATGTGTGAACGTATAGCAATAATTGAAAAACAAGTAGAGGAAATTTCACAGGACTATGAAAATCATGTTGAATTTGCATCATCTAGGTTTGTTCAGTTAAATGCATTCAAGAAACAAGTTTCCTCTCAGTTAAAATCAGTTGATGACTTTGACTATGCAATATACATCAACACAATTAAGAAGTTAGAGAGCAACATCAAACATTTGTTGGAATCAATCTCTAAACTTAATAAAACCACCCAAAGTGAAAAAACTTTTGCATGTGTTGTGAAAGAAACCCCTATGTCGTCCCCCAAAACACAAACAACAACAACAGGTTAAATATGTAACCCAAGTGTCAGATCATTTAACGGAGAACCGTTAGACAATATATCTATGCCCTCGGGTATACCAAGCACTAACGATATACGTGAATCATTAAACCGAGGTGAAAATGTTCAGTTAAATTACAGTCTAGTGAGTGACGATATCAGCGCCGTAGACGAACAAAGGAAGGACCGAACGTTCACTTACAGCCCGGTTTCTAGTGTTCTAACGGTAGATTGTAATGCGCATGGAAAGTCAGCTAGCATAGAACCTAAAAGAAACATTGTATCTAGCCCGGACAAATAAACTACCGGTAGTGTGTTAAATAAAGATAATTTGTCAAGACCCGCATTAACAGCCCCGAGTAAAAAACAATCAAAAGAACAATCGGCTGTAAAGCAACACAACGAACAGTCGCGTCACAGAAGTGATGTAAAACATGACTATAAATTTAAAACCAATGACGAAATTGAACCTGATGTTTTCATGGGAGTAACACGGCAGAGAACCGCGCGATTTCATATATCAAAGATTCATCCGTCATCTAACCGTTCTGGCATAATTAACTATATCAAATCCAAAGGTGTGCATGTAACTCACTTTGTGTTGTTTAAAAATCCAAACCGCCGCAAACTCGCAGCAAAACTTAATGTATCATATAGACATGCACACATTGTATCGCAACCCGATTTCTGGCCACGCGGTGTAGTGTGTCGTCAATGGTATAACCGCCGACAATGGCAACAATACGTCGATGATCGTTACCGCTCCGACGAGAGGTATGACAGTTCCGAAAACTATAATTATGATGATTATGATGATGACGATTAATACTACAAAGAATACAGTGACAATCGCTATGATAGTGATAACCAGTACAGTTATGATAACCGCCATGTCTATCGTTCCAGCAAACATGTAACATTATGTTTCATATATGGGTTAATCTCATAATTACTATGTTTAGTGTATTATTGTGGAATGTTAGGGGGGTTATGTCATCAACATTGTGTCTTGCTAGATTGTTGCAATCAACAAATTGTGATTCTGCACTTATCTGTGAACACAAACTAATGCAACATTCGATACATTATCTAGACAGTATAGATCAAAATTACGCTTGTTATTACAAGGTTGATAGTAATATTTTTATGGCAGCCCGCTGCGGTAAGGGTGGCGTTGCTGTACTATATAAAAAGTCCCTTCAATTTAGTGTAAGTGAAATTGAAGGTATTGATAGTTGTAGAATAACAGGTGTTATGGTAAGAACTAGATGTGGTATTTACTATGTATTTATCATTTACATGCCGTCTGAAAATGATATTGAACTTTATCGAGAAGTAATGGGTCAGGTAAATCAGGTATATACTGTATATAGCCAATATGGTCATGTAATATTATGTGGCGATTTTAATGCCAGTTGTAGGGTCGAAGATGGTATAAGGGTAAACTGTAATAAGTCAAATGAATTGAAAATGTTCATCAGAGATAACAATCTTATTGCAGTCAATGATAGTAATTTTTGTACAGGTGAAAATTTTACTTTTGTCCCAACTAGAACAATGTTAGATTATATATTCACAGATAATGTTATGTACTCTTCTGTTGTCAAATGTAATATTATACCAGAAGGTCATATTAGCAGTACATCTGACCACCTGCCTGTAGTTGCTGTGTTTGAGCCTGAGGTATATGCACACACACTCGTGCAATCGGATACAAAATGGCCTGCATGGAATAAAGTTACTAGTGAAAATATTTCATCTTACCAGAACCAACTTCACACAGATCTGTTCAATCTTATGCAGCAAGATATGAACGACATCAACGAAGTCAATACTGCATGTAGTGAACTATCCAAAATATTGCTAACAGCTTCAACTGCCCATGTGCCTACTTCTAAATTCAACAGACACACGAAACCTTACTGGACTGCTGAAGTTAGAAGTGCACACAAAAACGAAAGATATATGCGTAAAATATGGGTTCATGAAGGGCGTCCAAGAGGAATGCAGCACAAATCCTATTTCGATTACAAACGAGCCAAAAAACACTTTAAAACAGTGATGGACAATGCTGCACAGGAGTATACTTCCAGAACATTCTCTGATATCGATTCTGCAGCCGGTTGTGATATCAGGCTCTTTTGGAAGCTCACTAAGAGACAAAAGCCTAGAAAACTGAAGATCTACCCAGAGATCATCCACACAGATACCCTTAACAACACCGCTTAAAGTGTATCTAATGCATTTGCAGACTATTATGAGGACGTTTATACACCAAAGGACAATTGCGAATTTGACAGTGCATTCTTCAGCAACACTGAGATACAGTATGACGGTATTCGTTTGTCATTGAATAACTGCAATGTACATATACCAGGAGGCAATGTCACCGATGATGAAATAGCTAAACTCGTCCTATCTCTAAAACGCCAAAAAGCTCCAGGATATGGTCGCATTCAGAATGAACAACTTATGTTTGGAGGCAAAACTCTTATCTCTGTCATCACCAAAATCTTCAATAAAATTATTAATAATGGTAAAATTCCAAGTTGCTGGAAAAAAGGACTCATTGTTCACATCTACAACGGTAATGGCAAAATAAAATCATCCCCGGATAGTTATCGCCCAGTATCTCTTCTTCCAACATTGTCAAAACTATTTGAAAAATTGCTAATACGTAGACTTGAAAATTCTGATTCTATGCCTAACTTTAGCCGACAACAACACGGATTTCAAGAAGGCCTTGGTACCACAACAGCTTCATTTCAACTCCAGGAAACGATACATCATAATTTGAAACTTGGAAGTAAAACATTTGTTGCATTTCTTGATAGTCGCAAAACATTTGATACTGTGTGGAGAAAAGGATTGATGACCAAATTATACAACGCTGGATGCAAAGGAAAGTTATGGATGTTGATCGAATACTATCACATCAATGATCAAAGTGCCGTGGTTGTTAATACACATCAAACTAGATGGTTCGACATTAAACAAGGTGTTCGCCAAGGAGGTGTCACATCAGCATTCCTTTACTTGGTTTTTATTAATGGCTTACTAGTCAAACTTGAAGAATGTGATGCATCAGCTAAAATATTTAACATCAAATGTGGGAACCAAAGTCTAGCAGATGACATCTGCTGCATAAGTATATCTCCATCCGGGCTTCAAGAAATGTTAATCATATGCTATGATTACTCGATAACGTGGAGGTTCAATTTTAACCCAATTAAATCTTCTATTCTTGTCTTCGGAGATAATACCCGACAAAAATCTACACATCGCCTTAAATGGACACTCGGACAAAGTGAAATTCCAGTTGAAACTTCAGTATCTCATTTAGGTATTATTATAGACTCTAATTATAAGACAGAACAAAGAACTCGTCAAGCATGTGAAAAAGGTCGAACATCTCTCTTTGCAATTAACGGCATTAATATTATGAACCCTTTAACAGCAGTGTCACTATACAACAAAGTTATTAAACCGTCTGTATTATATGGTTGTGAAGTATGGAATGGACTCAAATTTGTAAATCATCAGCTGCTTATGAAGTTTCAACATTTTGTGGTCAAATATATTCAACATTTTCCTAAGCTAACCAGATCAGACATATGTGAAAGCATGGTTGAATTATTCCGTTTAACATCCGAAGTGGATCGACGTCAGCTCCTGTTTTTTAATCGATTGTGCAATTTTGATCCAAGCTCTCTCTCAAAACAGATTTTCATATGTAGACTGTTTCAGTGTATTCTCAATCCAAACCATAAACATGGTGGATTTTTCAGTAATATTTTACTTCTCGATAAATATAATTTACTCCCGTACATTCATCAGTTTGCTTACAACGGTACAACTATCAGCAAGTTTATCTGGAAACGGACAGTAAATGAAGCAATCAAACGCTATGAAACTACTCAGTGGAACCAAAGAATATAGTCCAAGAGATCATGGCTAAAATCCGGGTGAACAAGGCCAAAAGGTTTGAGGGTTGATTCTTGTAGGAAAATGTCCCTAATTACTGAAAACCAATTTCTTACGCGTCAAATCGTTTCCGATTTTTTAATCAGAAACAGTTTTTGAAGAAAAGCCTCTGCAAATGTCAAATTTTGGTAAAAAATAAAAATTCCAGATTTTGAAGCATTTTATGGCAAAACATTACAAAAATGTTCATTCTATCTTTTATTGTGGACACATGATAGATTAAAATGCAAAACATCCTGACAGTTTTCCTATTTTGTGTCAAAATTTTAAAATAAGCGATAAAATCGATGCTGTAAACTGCGTTTTTATCATATCTACCGTCTTTCAATTCTTGTAAATCTGTTGTATATGCATTAAATATGACAAACTATATATTTTTATAAAGCGTTAGTAGTCCTGTAGAGAAAAATGTTACAAAACTTCAGAAATATGGAACCTTAATACCGTAGCAAATTATTATGTTTCCCCTACCCCAAAAATACGAAATGTCAAAAATTCATTATTTTAACCCATGCTTGCCGATAAGTGTTTAAAACAAAACATTATTGTTTGTTACATCTCCCGTCTGTTCCCAAAATATTTATAAAACAATAATATGTAGAGTGTTTGGTGATTTTATATGAAAATTTGCACTTTTCATATAACAATAGTTTGGAAAATGGGTTTTCATTAAATCTTTTGTTCTCTACTTCTTGTAATTTTGTTATATAGGCATCGAATCTCGGGATTTATATGTTTCTATATTGCCATGTCACATTTGAGTCTGACAACATAAAAACTATCGGAAACACCGAAGTTTATAGATGAAACGGATAAATTTATTTCCCCTACCCCAAAATTGAAAAACATGTGAAAATCCATTTTTATGCAATATATGTCGATTTGTGTTTTAAATGAAGATTTCGAGCAAAAGTACTCGCAACAATAATAAAACAAGCTTAGAGGATTTTAAATATTTGTGAAATGCTTTAGCTTAAGTACAGATAGGACTAACTAATATAATAAAATTGCTTATATTATTCATTTATATGTAAAATGTTATAAGAAAAAAGGATCTTCGCCCCTTGTATTTTTGTAATTTAGGCATTGCATCTCGACTGTTATCTATTGACGCAATTCCTTTACATATAAGAGTCTAATAACACCAAAAACTGTCGGAAATAGCAAAGCTTGTAAATAAGGCGAATAAATTGATTTCCCCTACCCCAAAATTATGAAAAAACTTTTTAGGCAATGTAAGCTTTTGGTGAAGGTTTTAAGCAAGTGTCCATGCAACAGTTATGTTTTGATGATTCAAAATCATAGCAAAATAATTTTTTTTTAAATTTAAGAAAAGAAATTAGGAAATATACAAATTTCAACTTGAAAATCAAAAACAAACATACCAATCCTAGTCAAGATCACAATCCCCACAAAAGTAAAATCTTCGAAACTAGCAAATTTGGCGGGGTGCCCCTTAAGCACCTCCTGTTTAGCAATTACACTCGCCACGTGTGGAAAATTAAAAATACACATATATTTTCGATCAACCTGATACTATAAAATAATAATTGCAAATAAGGCCATCTCTAGTGAAACATAATGTTAAAATATGGTAATACTTAGTGTAAGGCATTTCTGGTTATGGTTTTATATGAAGCTATTGGATTTTAAAAGACATATCTCCATTCGATAAAGTTCAATCAGACCCCTGAGCTTTCTAAACCATATTCATTATTACTAAAACCCGTCTATTAAAGAGTGTAGCCACATTTTACAAAACTTTGCAATTTATTCTTGTGGAATCATTTCATTTGGAAGTGACCTAATGTACAATGTCAGTCTAAATTAAATATTATTTTAAAAAGGCTGAACAATTCGTAAAATTTTCAATTTCACTTCAAACTGACAAAATTTCTATGTCCAATAACTCCACCTTTGTATCCTTTAAAGGAATAATTGATAGATATCACAAATTGCCTAGTCATATTATAATGATAAAAGAAAGTGGTATTGGACACCTTTCAACCTTAAGCCTATTACCAGGTGCCCAATGCCACGTTCTTTTCAGAATACAAGATTTTGAGCAGAGACTGAAATTGTACATTAGGCCAATCCTTAATAAAATGATGGCACCAGAAAAAAGTTGCAAACTTATGTAAAATCTGGCCGCAATCTTTGATAAACGGGGTTTTAGTAATAACAAATATGGTTTAGGAAACTTCTTTTGCCATATAATCATAAATAATAGGTAAACACTACTACATAATATAGCCGAGGTCATAGAAAACCAGAAAAAAGGAGAATCACGGATGTAAGAAATGCTTTTAGATTGAGATGTTTTAACAAAGAATATATCCCCGTAGATACTTATGTTTTAGCCTAAATAAGCTAGATTTGGACAGCATAGGTCGGATTGAAAAAATGAATTGCTAACATTACCGGAGTTGCAAAGATCGATGGAACAATGGGTATGATGATATAAGTAAAGTGTTCAACTGACAAATGGAAAGAGATTTTTAAATTGAGGCAATAGAGAACTGATCATGATTAAATGCGCTGTGTAAATTATCAAGCATAAACACAAACATAATAATTATATCACAATAACAAAAACGAAGTTAAAAACCTTGCAAAATTAAACACGTAAACAATGCAGGGGAAAAAAGCCGGGTGCTCGGGAAGGGTAACCGCCTCCTGTCACCACATGGGAAATCAAAATTGAGAGTGAAAGTAGTAACAAGAAAGTCATTTCAATTCAGAATGTTTGGAAGAAAACTTAACAAAATAAAACCAGATCTCAAACCAATTTATTGTTAGAGATTGTTGGATTTATGTTTCAATTACTTTATAACAGAAACTAAAGAAGAGCAGATCATAGTAACTACACTTTGCCATCCCATCATGTACTGTTCGACAAACAGACCTGTGTCACCTTAATGTGTCTTTAATCAGTTTAAGAGAAAGGATGTAGATTTATATGCATGTCCAAGTAAATGGTTTGTGATTTTGAAGATGATTTTAAAGATCTGTCCAAAGACTGACTGACACTGCCTTGCAAATGATAAAGTGTTGATTATGTTAAATATTTAGAGTGCGTAACACTAACACAATTATTTTTGTGCATTGTCTTATTTGCAAATATTTTGGATTTCTATCAGTTGACTTTTAGTCTTTTGCCAGAGGATCCAGTCGTTGTTTTAATGGTTACAATGTGTTTTATTGAAATGTGGTTCAACATAAAATTCAGTGTCTTTCATCCTCACTTTCCCTACTTGATCCTGTACCCAATATTTGTAGTTGTGATCTTGTATGTTTCTTAACTTAAATGCGGCATTCATATTTTAACTTTTCAAGTACAGTAATTAACCGAAATGCTACTATTCTTGTCATTCTATGAATACAGAGTAGAATTTAAACGCATGGTTCAAGCATTGCTTTTTTACCAATCTGAAAACATATGCATTTACTTACATTTGTACAATTATTTGCATACATGCCTCAAATATACCCTTTTGTGAATTCATATGACCATTTTTTATATTTCTTCTTGTAATGCAAAAAAGGTAAGCCATGATTATTAGTCTGGAGAGGGTTTCTTGGAGAAGGGGAAATCAATTTATTTATGATAGCTACCAAAATTGACATTTCCGACATATTTCATGTTTTTCTGATATTTGAAAGTCAATGCCTATATAACAAAAATACAAACAGCGAAGATTCTTTTTTGCCATAACACATTTAATTGAAAATGAAATAAGTAGGCATTTTTCTACGAATAATTAGACCAATCTGCCATTAAAGAATGCATTTTGTAAATTATTTTGTATCCTTCAAGCTTCTTTTTCCATTGTTACAAGCACATTTGCTTGAAACTTCCATTAGAAATACTAATTGTTACATATTGGCTAAAACAAAGTTTTCACAGTTTTTGCAGTTTTGGGGTAGGGGAAATAAATTTATTCGCCTTATTTACAAGCTTTGCTATTTCCGACAGTTTTTGGTGTCATTAGACTCTTATATGTAAAGGAATTGCGTCAATAGATAACAGTCGAGATGCAATGCCTAAATTACAAAAATACAAGGGGCGAAGATCCTTTTTTCTTATAACTATTTTACATTAAATGAATAATATAAGCAATTTTATTATATTAGTTAGTCGCTATCTGTACTTAAGCTAACGCATTTCACAAATATTAAAAATCCTCGAAGCTTGTTTTATCATTGTTGCGAGTACTTTTGCTCGAAATCTTCATTTAAAACACAAATTGACATATATTGCATTAAAATGGATTTTCACATGTTTTTAATTTGGGTAGGGGAAATAAATTTATCCGTTTCATCTATAAACTTCGGTGTTTCCGAATAGTTTTTATGTTGTCAGACTCAAATGTGACATGGCAATATAGAAACATATAAATCCCGAGATTCAATGCTCTATATAACAAATTTACAAGAAGTAGAGGACAAAAGATTAAATGAAAACCCCATTTTCCAAACTATTGTTATATGAAAGAGTGCAAATTTTCATATAAAATCAACCAAACACTCTACATATTATTGTTTATATAAATATTTTTCAGGAACAGACGGGAGATGGTAATAAACAATAATGTTTTGTTTTAAAACACTTATCGGCAAGCATGGTTAAAATAATGAATTTTTGACATTTTCGTATTTTAGGGTAGGGGAAACATAATAATTTGCTACGGTATTAAGGTTCCATATTTCTGACGTTTGTAACATTTTTTCTCACAGGACAACAAACGCTTTATAAAAATATATAGTTTGTCTATTTTAATGCATATACAACTAGATTTACAAGAATCGAAAGACGGTAGATATGATAAAAACGCAGTTTACAGCATCGATTTTTATCGCTTATTTTAAAATTTTGACACAAAATAGGAAAAACTGTCAGATGTTTTGCATTAAATGTATCATGTGTCCACAATAAAAGATAGAATGAAATTTCTGTGTTGTTTTTGCCATAAAAATGCTTCAAAATCTGATTTTTTATTTTTTACCAAAATTTGACATTGCAGAGGCTTTTCTTCAAAAACTGTTTCTGATTAAAAAATCGGAAACGATTTGACGCGTAAGAAATTGGTTTTCAGTAACTAGGGACATTTTCTACAAGAATCAACCCTCAAACCTTTTGGCCTCGTTCACCCGGATTTTAGCCATGATCTCTTGGACTAAATAGAACAAGACCAAACTTTACATCCATTTCGCAACTTACATCCTTCTATCTCAGTGGTATGGCTGTGGTATGGACTCTTCCGAAGACAGACAAAGAACTTTCGTTATGCCGATTTATTGCAAAACTTTGGACAGTCACACCAGCAACAGAAGTAAAACATTGTAACATATGCCCGTTCTCTGCGTATGTTCTCTTACCGATCCGTATAGATCCAGTTTTTGGTCCATGGTATCTTCATTATTTCACATAAATCTTACCGTCGAGCTTACATTTTACGATGACATTGAACTTGCACAGATCCTACTGGGTAAACCTCCACTCACAGACATTGGTACAGTTGCGTTAAGGCAATTCAGACTACACAGTTTCTGCTTTATACAATACGTTTCAGCAGTGTATATGTCTCATGCTCAAACACAGCAATTATAGGCTTAAGTCCATATTTACATGGGAAGTGTTTCACTACACTATACATTGAATGTGATATGCATGTGTCATGCTGTGCGGTCTGGTTGAGCGGCGGGCACTGCAGACGGCTTGTTGGTGGGGATCGTTGCCCAATCACTTGTTTTCCTGCCTCGCTTGCCGTTCGACTGGAAATGTGCTAGCATCTCATTTACTTGTATAGGTGTATGTCCGCGCAACACGGTCTAGTTGGATAGCAGGTATTGCATGTAACTTGTTGGTGGGGATAGCTTGCCCAACCACTGGATCGTCTGCTCTGCCTGCTGTTGATCTAGAAGCGTGCCGCATAAATGCACGTATCTAAAAATATCTTGTTTCTATGTAAATATTAAGTATAATCAAAATTTTTGTTTGAGTAATTATGTTTAAATTTATTGTTTATGTTCTGTGTTTATAATTTTCTTAAAATCACATTGTAATCTCTTTAATAGAGGAAATAAAGATATGATGACACTAGCTATAGGATCACTAGTTACAGTGATATGACCTATAATCCAGCTTTACCACCGTGGTAACCTAAATAACAGGCAACATAATTAGTTTAGTTAAGTGGAACTATCTTTCATAGACTGAGAAACAGCTTTAGTTTTCAGATATGATCTTTCTGTCTCTTTGGAATAAATCTTCCGTTATTTTTAATTTCTTTATATAAGTTTATATCAACAGGTTCCAGTTATGAATGTATTCTATACACAATCTTATTTTTAACAAATTATGTTCCGAGTACTTTCGTCTGAAGATAAGCATTGATGAAATCAAACTTCTAATTAATTACAAACGAAACGAAATGACCATATCAAAAATGTTATTTGTCATAAAGAAAATGTTTTTGCTTCTTAAAGGTGACACATCAGTTGATCTACCGACAAAGCCTTTTTGTGCATAAAAATTGCTAAATGATCGCACAGTAAAACTTTGTCGACAACTCTGTCGCCTAAAGTCCAAAAATCCATTTATTCCATGCTTTTCTTTATAACCCACACTTGATAAACTGCCAAACCCCTAAAAACACAAACATTTGACTTTACAATTGGTGGGTATTAATTGAGGTTCAACTGTAGAATTAAATCTCGACATGTTTTACCCGTCATACAGTACATATAAGGACACAGTTAATGCGCAATTACTAGCCCAACAATATCAAAGCTATTTAAATTATTTTTTGAAAGTTTGGATATAGCCGCGATTAGAAAAAAATCATATTCAATACATTTGCCTAAAATAAAAATGTGTTCAGTTATTAACTTATTTACTAATTTTATTTAAATAATTTTTCTTTCAAAAGTGTTTGTTAATACTTGTTGAGCTCATTTTAAATCATATTTCAGTTGTTGTCATAGATTAAGACCATATACACATATATTATTATTACTGTGTACTTTGTGTATTACATAATCCCCCATGCTCAACTTGAATTAGGTTTTGTACATCATAGCATGGGGTAGATAGAAAAGGTCTTTTGTCAAAATAAGTTGTCAAAATAAGAAGTACGTGTACTGATAAAGCTATTCAGATGGGATTCGAGCCCATGTCTTGTGAAGCGATCATGGTACTACTATATACCACTTTTTGAATTTAATCATAAATTATATTTAAAAAAGTGGTATATGACAATATGTATTTTATGATTAAATTAAAAAAGTGGTATACATATGGCGGTACGTACTGAACTTACCCGGGTCAACGGATATTGTTTGTGGATTTAATTTATGTAAAATTCAGTTTTCATTTGAACGAAATTGTAAAATTTAACTTTTTTTCTAACCAGAGGAAGACAACTCGAAAAGATTGCATTTTGACATTATTTTCAGACGAGATCTAAAGTAAAGGTTGTTCACCCAAGGAAAACATTTAATATCGTTATTGAAAACGACGGGACAACCCTATACAAGTGCATACAATTTCAATAAAAATACCTTTGTGCAAGCCAAAATCTGAATATTTATATAAATTGCTATTACTTATGTAAGTGTAGGTAAACATGTATTTATTCATTTTTATCGAAAGGCCCAATTGGGCATGTAACGCTCACCTGGAACATCATGTATTTATCTGGTCATTTACTGTTTCATCTTTGTTTATTTTCTTTTAAATACGATTTCATATACTTATTTTCGCTGTTTATAGTTTGGCGAGCACTTTCAGGTTCTGATGAATTTAATTAAAACATAGCACTGTCGTGCTGTTGTACAGCGTAGTTGGGAAAATTGTGTTGTGGCAAGACAGAATATAACCGAAAATTCGGGGGGGGGGGGGTCGTCGATCTATGCATATAGTCCGACGGATGGTTTTTTTTTTTTTTTTTTTTGAAAAAGAAACAAATTTTTATGTACCAAACCATATATTGCTGAATTAAATGGTAGAAAAAATTAATTTCATAAATATATGAAAAAGACATCATCATCATTTATTGATATCCTCATTACATGAGATACATAGTTATATAATTATGTAACTTAACTAACTATATAACTTAACTAACTATATAAGAAAACATGTAAACTAACATAGTTAACTATGAACAAAAAAAAATTAAACTGTGAAACATGGTAAGTTAATAACTATGTGTACAATTATATATACAGTATATATATACCTGCTATATATATACCTGCTATACCCGATCGTTTTGTCATTTCGGATAGAGAGAAAGTAGAGTTTTGCAGATCCTACCGTCGCTATGAGGGGGTACATTCTAGCGGTTGTATGCATAACTGGATCATTTAGTTGTTTTACCAGTTCCGAATTTTTACTACCAAATAATCTAAAATTTCAATCCCGTTCAATTGAAGGAATCGCAAAATAACTTTCTCAATTTGCTGTTTCTTCAACCGCTTCCTAAATGTACGACAGATTGTTGGTGACCTAGTTTAACGATGTAAACAAATCGTGATCACGGAAATGCTTTTTTCAAGAAAACATACTACCACATGTGTTTGAGGACAGGTGTCGATATTTTGGAATTTTGTATTATTACACCACATAAATTTTATTTCCTCTGCTTGTGGATGACGTCTGCAGCAGCGCTTATATGAAACCCTGTTCGGAACTGGTAAAACGACTGTATTTAAAATTTGCATACAACACTGTACGAATTATCTCCCTTTCACGAAAGTAAAATCTAATCGATAAACATTTTAGAATATGACACAATTGCCTCAACATCAAAATACGTTATCATAACCTTCAAATTAAATTTAAATTTCCGTCGATTTCACGACGAATTAATTAAACAACCTGCCGTTGCTGTTCATTTCTTAAAAAGTTATGATTTTACATCGTAGGACGCAAACTTCTCGAACTACTTTTTATTGTAAACATGAGATCAGTTCGCCAAATTAGATGCATCCCGTCGCAATATTTTACTAGATTCTGAAATGTATTCCGAAAATTTATTCCAAATGTGCATATGTAACCAAATGCATTACCCGTCTCAGAATACATATCTCACGATAAAACAGATATACTTCTTTCACGCTCATTTACCAGGCGCACTATTTCCAGGTGTACTCATATCTTATAATTTCATAGCAAAGAAGCTCGATATCTTGGAAGAAAGCGATACCAATGTACGCGTTCACTTTGTTCACGCTGTACAAAAACCATTAACAATAAAATTATCATTTATAAGTTTTTGCTCTTTATAGTCTCGACAGCCATCTTGGATTTCCAAAAGACATGTCGGATACAAATTTTGATTTTACCAAAATAGGTCTTTTGTTATTGTTCATGATTTCTGAATATTTGTTTATTAAAACTCCCTTCATACGTAATTTAATGAAGCAGTTTTACCAAATTAAGTGTGGCTCAGAAAAGTTTGTGAATATAAACATAATTCCATCAAACACATAACCATTCCTTGTCAAATAAAATTATTTTAACATCACACTTTATTATACCGTTTAGTTGGTATATTTTTGTATTTTTGATTTCATCTCTTTGAATTTTTTTGTGTCACTCTTTTCACCGTTTAAGTATTGTTTTTTAATTTCTCCAGTGCAAGATTTTGAATATCTTTCCTATTTATTTTACCCTGAAGTGTTCTCGGCAGTTTATCTAAGAACACAACAAACTTTGGAATGGAAATGTTTACCATTCCTTCGTCTTGTAGCCCTTCATTTGATAAAAATTGTATTACAGTTTCAGAGCACAAATCCGAACCGGATCTCCTCACTATGCATGCGCATTGCTCTTGAAAATTCAAATCATCGTCCACAGGCACAACGCACACTTCTTCAACATCCGGGTGTCTCATAATGGCGGATTCTGTTGTAGACGGAGACACTTTCTTACCACCTATATTCATAACGTCCGATTTCCTTCCAGTTACAAAAAACAAGCCATTTTCATTCATGTAGCCAATGTCGTCCATTCTGAACCATCCATTCTGATGGTAACTTTCCTTGGTCTTTTCTGGATTATTAACATAGCCAAGAAAGCGGAACTCACTGCGGACATATATTTCACCAGTTACGTTTGGTGGCACAATGGCTCCATTTTCATCAACAACTTTCATTTCAATCCCTGGTAAAGGGCGTCCCGCACAAAATGGCTGATAGTCCTTGGCGTCGGTGATAACAACACAAGACGCTGCTCCAATTTCAGTATTTCCATATCCAGGTACGAAAGAAGTTGCCATTTTACCTAATATGTGTGAACATAAGCCGGCTACAGGTAACCCTGTGGCTATTACCAATTTCAGTGGAAATTGGCTACATCCGGGTATTCCACCTTTCACATATTCCTGCAAGCATTGTGGGAACAAAAGAACTGCTGTGCATTTTTCGTTCTCGATTGCTGTTACGGCAAATCTCATACCATCATTTGGGTGGTCGAACATTTTATCGAATACAACCATTGTTACATTTGCAAACAAATACACATTTGGAAAAGCTACTGTCCATCTTAATACTCTATCATGAAGGTAAATGTCATCGCCGTTTATGTCTAGAGGTGCGCACAATTTATAACCTTCCGATAGCAAAGATAGGTGCGTTCGGTATATTGCCTTTGGGACGCCAGAGCTACCACTGGTAAACATGATCAAGCATGGATCGTCTGGTGATAAAGTAGGGAGCTTCAAGCTATTTCTTCTTCCGGTGTCAATGATTTCATGAAAACCAAGTGTTGCAGATTCAGTCGGTATAATGCCACCACATATTATTCTTTTTAGTGAGGGAATAGATTTGCTTTTTACAACTTTCGATTCTTCTGTGCTTTCAAACAATTTTTTGCATATCTCAAATTTAACGTTGTCAACCCCGGTGTTGAAAACCAGCGCAACTACATTTCCAAGGTCTTTCAAACTCTCTGCAACATCTTCACCATCAAAGCGTTTGAATTCAAAATGAACAACTATGGCACCAGATAGTATTACCCCAAAGGTACCTATAAACCATTCCTTAGAATTCGGATACGATATACCAACAATATCGCCTTGTTTAACTCCTATTTCCATCAAACCTCTTGCAAACAAAACAGATGTTTCATACACCTCCTTACATGTTAAAGACTGCCTTGGCTCTGTTTCTGATAAGATTATAAATGCCTCCTTATCTGGCGTTTCACTAGCAAAGCGTCTCAGTTGTGAATCTACTGTCGTATATGGATACTGGGTACCAAATGCTTTATGCCGGTAGCTTATCGAAGCGTCCATTTTTATATCTTTTTTCTGAAATGAAAACAAATCAACTTTTTTATGAATTTGTCAACTAAATAAAAGCATGTACAGCTATAGGTAAAGTAGCTGAAATTTTGACCTTTGCAGAACGATCAGGAAATTGTGCACGGGGGGTTCTTTAACTTGCCACGCCGGTCGTGACACGGAACATACGCTTTGATGAAAGATTTATTAATCGCCACTGATTACAAAACTCCTCCCACTTTTGTAAAGGTACCAGAATACTTTATATATAGTATCCAGTGGCTGGTTCGTGTATATTTTAGGGTCACATTTTACATAAAAACAAAATAATTATGCTGCCTGTTGTTTATACATGAACAATACAGACGTGTCGAATGTCTAATGCTAACCTAACAAATAACTGCAGCTCATCTAAGCCACTCGTTAGCTATATATCTACAGCTTTTCGACAGCCAATGTCTACCACTAAGCAACTTTTTTGGCGATAAGCTATCCATATCTCGACCACTCGTTAGCCAAACTTCGACTCCTTTTTCTTAGCTCAGTGTTAAACTTTCGACAGGTCTGTATATTAGCCAATATTTTACTGGTAATAGCCTTTTTAATTTAAATATTCAACAATAACGTACAAAATAAACAGGCGTCGTACAAAATAAACAGGCGTTTATTTTGTTTACATCATGGTAAACATGCATTATTTATGTATTAATTGTGAATCCTAACTTACCACATTAAAAAAAGGTAAACAACTTTGACCTCTCCGCTTGACCTTTAATTTAAATATTTATCATGAATGGGTTTACATGTATTTGTGTATAGGGAACACACACATGTTTACATACTGTGTAACGCTAAACACGAACACTGCTCATTTATGGACTGCGAATCCTAAGATTACCCATGTAATGGATGGATTCATCTATATGGATATTTCTAATGAAAGGTCAAGCGGACAGGTCAATGTTGTTTACCTATACCCATGTATCATCTGCCTATGCCAAATGAAAGGTCAAGCGGGTCATCGCATGGAAAGGTCAAGCAGACTGGTCAATATGTTTGCCTATATATATATATATATATATGCCTATGCCTAATGAAAGGTCAAGCAGACGTATCGATGTTGTATGCCTTTACAACTTATTAGTCATTCTTTGGTCATTTCTTTGATTCGTTATTCATTTAAATCCAATTTAATAGAAAATATGAAATCTTAATTATATCAACGTGGTAACAAATGGACCAAATTGAAAAAAAGTCGTGATAAACATAATAAATCCTGCGAAGTGAATCTGTTACATCTGGACCCATTGTCCCCTTTTATACCTCGAGATCAACCTTAATGTAGTTATTATTGTTATTATTGTTAGTTTTTACTGTGCATACATATGTATAACTGAATTGATGAACCTTAAACACACTCTTTATATCCAACGAATTGCTTTTTATGTGTATAAAAAGTAAACTAGGTCACCCTCCTATCATTTACATTTTACACAAACAAGACTGATATAGAATGACGAGCAAGGTCAGATTACTATACATATATTATATTTCGCCACACAATTTAGTTTTTTTTTTTTTACACAATCAATAATTTTTTAGCATTGCATCCACCTTTATACATGCACACGTACCTTAATGGTTTATTTCCAGATCAAACAACAACAGTGATGTATACAGGAGATGAGGACATGGACCCTGATGCACTCTCGCTCCAGAATCAAACAACATCGATCTGTCCGTTTGACCTTTGATTTAAATATTTATGATGAACATTTAAGTTGTTGTTGTTGTTGTTGTTGAATGTTCCTTCGTATCAGAAATAAGCAACAAGAACTGTTTGATTAATCTCTATGGCAAGATTAATCTATGAACAAGGTCGTGTATGCATGTGAAGTGCGAGTGTGTGCATATGTCTGCCTAATTGTACCGGCGCACACTCAGGGCGACTTTAAGGTGCTAGCTCACCGAGTAGGTACGTCGCAGACAAGCAATTCACCCCCGGTCACATATACTGACACCGGATAAACCGGTAAAGGCCAACTGCAAGGGAAAATGTGGTCCGAGTGGGATTCGAACTCACAGCGATTTGTAGACTGACGTCTTATTCATTAGGCCACCGCAGCCTCTTACATTTGAGTAAAGAGAACACAAGCATTACTAAAACCGTGCATTGTATTAATTGCGCATTCTAACACGAATATTCATAATAAAAGGTCAAGCGGACAGGTCAATGGCATATACATATAAACAAAAGTTAAATGGGAGGGCGTATCTATGTTAATGCGGGAAAACAACGACAGAGCTGCGGAGGGGGGCCTATAGGGATCAACTGATTTGATTAATACACACCCAGAACTGTTTCCATGGGGGTACGGGGGTTAAACTCATTTACGCATTGTTGATGAGATTAATGAATTGAATGGGATTTTATGCCCCAGTTAAAAATACATGTATTTCACTTATATTGAGACATCAATGTTAGTTTGTTAAAGTTGCATAAGTTAGGGCCAGACCTACCGTGAGACGGGGCATCGTCGGTTTTAAATGTATCTGTCGAAAAGCGCATGACTTTCATTTCTACTTGGCGAAAGAATAATCACTACTTTTTTTCAAGTCTTGGTAGAACCCTGGCCGCCAACATATGGAGTTAACACTCTTCCGAATAAGCTTTTAAGGCATTTATTCTTAAGGTTTTTTAAATTGAATGTAATTAATGAATATGTAAAATGACTGTAACTGTTGTGAAAAATAAGCTGAATATCACTGACGATCAGTTACTTTGTACAATTTTAAGACACAATGTATGTAACAGCGCTGTTAAGTTGAGTAATTGTGTTTAACGTCCCAGTTAAAAATATTTCACTTATATCGAGACGTCGCCAGCTATAGGCCAAGGTGCAAAATTTTGCCTGTCCGTTGCGCTGATGGCATTATACAGCAGTGTTCTTTAACGTGCCCGGTGCCTACTCGTGACACGGGACCTTGTTTATTTTAAGTTCACATAAAAAAAACCGTGACTTTCATTTCATGACACCGAGTTCTTGCCGAAAGTCACTACCCATTTTCAAGTCTTGGGTCAGACTCGGTCGAACCCATTACCTCCCACTTACGGAGCAAGCAATCTACCAACTGAGCTACCGCAGTGGTTGACAGCGCTGTTAAGCTATTTCTATTAAAACAGTTCAATGGTTACATTACTTTTCGCAATTATAATTTTAATCTGCCTGTCACATTTATGATATGCATCCATGGAACAGCTAAACCAGTGACGGGATTTCTGATATTCATATACATACTTAGTATATGTAGCATTTGAAAGCATCTGAAGCATTGATCACATATTACAACAAGCTAAAATTGAAATAGCATGGTTACCACGCGTCAGAAAAAAAATCAGAGAATTATTTTTCAAGGTCGGGAAATTGTCAGGAATTTCATCAAATGTCATGCATTGAAAAAATAAGAAAATATAAGGGATTGTCAGGAAATTTTACATTTCGTATTCAAAAATTGTGTCAAATTGATTTTTAAACCTTGCTCGGCCTACTGCATTCGCATTACGGAACAGAAAAAAGGCAAATTATGAACAAGGACCTAAGTTTTTGTTTCCCTTTTTTATGTATGATACTACTTAAATATGTTTGTTTCTAAGGTTATACAATTCCATAATTGCCTCATTTCTAATGGTTCAGTGTAAAAATATAAATGGGCGTATTTTTCTGGACGTTTTTGTTTTCAAATGCATTAGAATGTCAGAATGTCATACGGAAATGCCAGGGTATTGTCAGTGAATTTTGAATAAAGTAAAAAAAATGGGAGACATGAATGGTATATCTTAACAAAAGTTTCCCTAAACGAACCCCAACTAGGAAATTTATGTTTTTCCAAAGATATGAGCGATGGAAATACGAAAAATCAATGGAGCACCTTCTCAAACCAAAGATTGTTTCTATGAAGTTTCATAAAGATCTGTTAAATGGTTTTTGAGAAAAGTGGTGGGAAAATGTTGGTGGAAGAAATGGAGTAGACGTTATATGCCCTCCATTTTGTGTGTGGAATAATATATGATAAAATAAATAAATAATTATAAAATTTTAACGCTTTTCCGATGTTTGATTGGATTTAAATATATCAACAACAAACAGTCCTGGAATTGTAAACCTAAACAAACTAAGCTTTAGACGAAAACACATGTCATACAAGCACACACACACTCACACACACACACACACACTCGGACAGTTCATCAGATTTGCTTGTTTCATTACTTGACGAATCAGGAAAACTGAGAATCAATTCTTAAATGAATCGAACGAAAATAAAACTCGGTGCTTATAATAAAATGTGTAAATTTGTAAATTGCAAATTAAAAACCAACGCTGTAATATGTTTTATTATGCAATAAGTTATTATCGTATTCCGCATATGGGTACATTACCAGGCTGGCTTGATTGTGACGTCATTAACTTCAAAGAGAATCTATTTGAACATAATTATTCAATTCAAACATAAGATAATCACAAAACTTACTATGAATATGAATTCTATTCTGTCTATGTTTAATAGCCCATTAATGCAACCAATGTCAAGATAGAAATTACATGAAATGCGTAACAACATGAGTAAATGAAGCTTGTGGCACCAGAGGTACTACCACATTTATCGTGGATGGCTGGTAAGCCGGTCTGCCAAAAATCCATTCGATCTCTGAAAAAGGAATCCTTCGGTGTAATTCGAACGTCGAGATCAATATATGCCCTCCTATTAGTAGTAAACCTAGGCCAGCTTGGATGTCCGTTCTTATTTGGATCCCTGAAATTAAAGTTTTATATTTGTAATTATGTCTACTGAGGCACTGTATAAATTACGCAAAAAGTTTAAAATTCGGCATACTGATGGGCTTCGCCACTGTTCCACTTGATACCTTTTTTCGTTTGTGCGGAATACTTATTTTCAACAGGTATGGAATCGCATATAAGATGGCGTTTTCCTGTGAAAATTATGTTATTCCGAGGAATTGCGACGTTAACGTTTTCCAAAACCCCACTCTAAAACATTGAGATTAAGATTGATTGATTGAATGGTTTACGTCCAAGACAAGAATATTTCACTTGTATCAAGTCGTCACCAGCTAAGGTGAAGTGTCAGTAATTCTTACTTTTGCAGTGAGATTCGGGCAATGTGCAGGGAGTGTTCTTAAACATGTCACGCTTGACTTGACACGGGGCATTGGTTGTAAAATAGTTCTCTTACGGACCCGTGACTTTCATTTTTTTAATGCAGAATACTTGACGAAAGAACAGTCACTACTTATTTTTAAGTCATGGTCAGACACGACCGGGGCTAGAACCCTCGCTCTCCCTCATACGAAGCGAGCACTCTACCACTGAGCTACCATAGTAGTCACAAATATGACGTGGTACATCGACGAACCCCAATGGTAAATTGGTATTTTTAATCGGAAAGTGGTAGTTTATAATCGACAAAAAGGTATTTCCTAAACAATAAATATCTTCTACTTACACAAGGTGTATTTTCGCGTATCATGGAATGGATATTCATTTAGTTTCGCTAATTTAAGTCCATTTGAATGTACACAAATTATTATCTTCGTAAGATAGTGCACGCTAAAATAAATATACTTATAGCATATCAAGCTTTAATCGAAGATGTCCACCTAATAAATGGAATTTTCCGTAAACATCTTAAAAAAATTAACTACTTCCTTAAATATCCTAAATTCATACACTTTTTCATTTTTTTTAAATAACATATCAAGAATGTACAGTACATGTTTGTCGAAATTTAAACCTAAAATCAACGGAATTTTGGTGAATCGATAGCTTATCTTAGTTCCTCGTTAGATACGTGTACATACCAATCCAGTTCCTATCCACAATCTCTGAATTCTCTAAGTCTGACCACGTAAACTTCCGATGAGAAAGTGGGCCGGGTGCTCCGGAAGGGTAAGTACCTCCCGTTTAGCTTGCTATATCCGGGTATATATCTTTATTAGCTATATATCTCAACAATGTTCCAGCAGGTACGTTTTTGGTCACTAGCTATTCTTATCTCGACAGCCGAGCTTCAAATTCTTTCCGTCACTGTAGTGTTCAACAGTCGACAGGTACATGTATATATACTGTATACATGTATTTACAGACCCTTGTCTTTAGTATAGTATACAAATGTTGGCCTTTCTTACCCATGTTTTGCAAACTGTGTCCAATAGTCCATCATAGATTCCGATAGAATCTTTTCTTCACGTGTAATTTCTTTACTAGGTGGATACCATGCTTCAAGACCAAATACAAACACCAGTTCGTCCGCATGATTCGCTCCATTTAACCACATAGGCCTGTCTTTGATCAAACCCCAGTTTGGTTTATGGCTAAACAGATAATGGTAAGAGGTCTTTGTGCTGATTTTAGAGTGAGCCTGCAGTAAGCTCGATGTCGGATTGAAATACGAAACATCATTGAAAAGGTCAACTGCCTTAGCTGTCTGTGACTTCATAGAATGTTCTGCATTAATGGAATATTTTTGGCATATCGCACTTGCCACATCCGGGCAGGTAGATCTGAAATACTCGCGACTGACAGCTGGAACCATGCATTTACATAATGCTTCGCTGGGTATCCCTTGTAAAACATTGAAACGTTTTAAATGTTGGCATGAATTAAATTTAAATTTCAGAAGACCTGCTTCACCATTATTGGTGCCAATCATAAAATCTATATTTTTGAATGTTTTTGAAAGAAATTGACTGTCTGATTTTATAATTTCTTGTCGAGGATTGAATGGTAAGAGTTCTCCATCTTGAATTGGTCCTAAAGCATAAATTAAAGTGAAATCTTCACTGCTAGAGACTGAACCTGATGCTTTATCAAATGCTTGCAAAAGTTCACTCGGCTGTTTTGTCCTTAGACATGACAACAATGCTTCTGACGTGTTCTGTCGACAGTTCACTTGTGATGAGATTAATTTGGAAGTAGATATTGCGTTTGTTCCATTATCCGCAGGTCCTACAATTGTTCCACTGTGCACAATAACACGCTGAAACAAACCCATGTTCAGGGGAGACATAGCTAAAATATTGACACTAGTTCCTCCTGCAGACTCTCCAAAAACTGTGATTGTTTCCGAATCTCCACCATAATCCACAATGTTGCTTTTTATCCATTGTATAGCAGTTCTTTGATCCCATATACCATAATTGCCCCTAGCATCAGAATCACCTGTAGTGAAGAATCCAAATACATTTAGTCTGTAATTTATTGTAACGACTATCACATCGCCCCGTATAGCCAATTCTCCGCCATCAAACATCATACCTTGCCCTGAAACAAAACCTCCTCCGTGTACCCAAACCATAACAGCTCTCTTCGTAGCTTTCTCCAAGTCATTAGGAACAAATATATTTAAAAAGAGACAATCTTCGCTAATTTCCTTGTTTGGAATTAATCGGTAGTCATTTTGACTGATGTGGTGATAACACGAAGGGCCGTATTTGGTGCCATCGACTGGAGATTCCCATCGGACTAGGAGCTCTGGTTTTTTGAACCGCCGATCATCCACTGGTGGTTTTGCATAAGGGATTCGTTTAAAGACAAATACATAACTGTTGTTATTGTCGTTTCTCTTGACACCTGTTATGTTGCCTAATCTTGTTTTATGTAATACCACTTCCTCGGAACTGCTTCGAGATTGAATTGCCGTGACGAGGGTGAAAACGATCAAGAATGACAACCACATACTATAGATATTCATCTGAAAAGAAACACAAAACAAAATAACAAATGAATACATCAATTAAACACAAACACACCAATTCATGTCAAAATCATAATAAAAACCAAGGTAAAAATTGAAATAACGTATACACGTGTTATTCTAGTTTTAATTTCAATTAAAACTGGTATAATATGTAATTTGTTTATTTTTTAAATAAAAAAAACAAACATGCCAATTCATGCCAAAACCACAAGCCCAAAGCAAAGAAAAAGTTTAAAACTGGCAAATTAAGTAACACGTGATTTGCCACCAGGGAAGTGAGGCCGGATGCTCTGGAAGGTTAAGAACCTCCTGTTCAGCTAACTACACCCACCATGTGCAAAATTGAGAATGAAATGAACATAAAATTAACATGACTTTTGTATAAGTATTTTTCATTAAGACTACTTTAACAAAATATTTTTGTGCCACCTACACAAAACTAATAACCCGGAGCTCCGGTTGATCAGCAGAAGAGTATCCTAGGATTAAAGAACTACACTTGCTATGTGCAGTTTTATAAATTCAAGTATCGGATGAAATTGAATATTGAAAAAATGACGATTGGAAGTTGCAAACTTAATAGTTTCATAATGCGAAATAATTTACTTTCGTAGTCACTTATAAAATCAAAGTCGGGAGTAGTGAAAAGAACATAAAACAATTATTTGGCGTCAAATATATCCAGAATAATTTTGCATGTAGAGACATCATACTTATCAACAATATTGTAATGACGACCATTATTATGAGGGCCTAGATAAACCCAAGTTTGCCATATCTCTGCGTCAACAGTCAATTTATTTGCAAACAGCTAGCTTCGTTATAAAAGCGTACAAAGTTTCTGTAGTAGATACAAAGTAAACCATGTTAAATTAACTGTGAAAGAAATACACTATAAGCAGGAGAAACAGGTATATATGTGCATAGAACAGAAAAGTTGACAACTGAAAAATATTTTAGTTAAGGAAATCATTACAATATCAAAACAGTATACTTACTAAGTGCAAAGCTTGAGTAATACTATAAATTATACACATATACTTACTTACCCTTAACTAGAAGTGTCACTACAATGTTTAATATATAGTTGTCTGTCCATAAATTTATTTACATAAAAATTTGATGTTTTAAATATACCATGCACTAAGAAACGGTGGCATTCTATGAAGAAGTAAACGCAATACTTAAATATCACAAGATAAACCTTTTGTTTTGCATATGTAAATACTTTGTGTCCTGACACTTTATAGGACATTCAAATCACTATATGATGTTAAAGAGTTAAAAACCACTTTAGGTAACGAGATCGAAGCTGCAAAAAAGTTACGTAGCCATGCTATTTCAATTTCAATAAATTTTGTAGTGTCGCTAATGCTGTGAAACTCTTTCCGATGATGCTATCTATAAATTAAGCTTCAAGGTTCTGGACATTTTGGCTCATGGCATGAAAATTTTGAAATCTTTTACTTCTGAAAGCTAATGTAACCTTGAATGCAGATCAAGATAAAGTCAATCGGTTTGACAAATATGGAAGGGCATTATGATTCAATATGGTATAAAGTTTTAAGCCTTCGAAATTTTTATAAAAAGAAGATAATCAAAAAAATGTCCAAATCATAATCCCAAAGAAAAGTAAAAAAATTGAACTGACAAATAAAGTGAAACATGTGAACTTCCACCAAGAAGTGAAGTCGGGTGCTCCGGAACGGCATCTCTTGACTAGACCCGGTCCGGGTTCGAACCAAGAACGTTACACATGTAGAGCTTGCATTCTACCAACTGAGACACAGAAGTGGTTATCATCATCATATTATATACTGCTGAACAGGGATTCTGCTTATTTTGTCAAGCATCATACGAATTCCAAAGAAAAATATACTGAAGATACCATCAACAAATTGTTGGAGTTTTTGATAGATAACATATTTGTTGTGTTTGGTAATATAGTTTTTAAGCAAACAATCGGTAAACCAATGAGTACAAACTGTGACCATTGCTTGTTGATTTGTTTCTTTATTCTTATGAAGCAGAATTTATGCAAAATCTGGTTAAATCTGGAGAGAAGACTGTCGCCAAATCATTCAATTCAACATACAGATATATAGAGGACGTTCTGTCTCTTAACAATCCTAAATTTGGAGACTATGTAAATGTCATCTATCCTAGTGAGTTTGAAATAAAAGACACGACTGATTCCTCAAGTTCTGCTTCCTATTTAGACTTATACCTGAATTATGACGCACACGAAAGGCTACTTTTGAAACTTTATGACAAACGTGATGACTTCAATTTTTCTATTGTCAACTTTCCTTTTTTATGCAGCAATATACCTGCTTCTCCCGCTTATGGTGTATTTGTTTCCCAATTAATACGCTATGGCAAGGTTTGTTCCCACTACGGGGACTTTGTACAACGAAGTAGGCTGTTTGCAAATAAATTGTTGACTCAGGGATATTGCAAGCCTAGGCTTATCAAGGCCCTCAAAAAGTTTTATGGCCGTCATCACAGTATTGTTGATAAGTTTGATGTCTCTGTGTCCAGGATTGTCCTGGATATATTTCACGTCTCATAGTTCCATGTTCCTTTCACACAATTTTGATTACTCACGTGGCGGGTGTAGCTAGCTAATCAGGAGGTGCTTACCCTCCCGGAGCACCCGGCCTCACTTCCCTGATGGAAGTTCGCGTGTCTAACCTAACTTGTCAGTTCCAAAGTTTTTACTTTGCTTCTGGATTGTGATTCGGACATGAGTTAGTATGTTTGTTTTTGATTTGATACTCTTTTTTAAAAAATACGTACCACATGTGTAACTACCTTCCGAGATTTGTTGGGTTTTCTGGTTTCGGTTTTTATAATCCAAGCAAACAAAGTTTAGTGATCATTATCATTCACCCTCCCGATATCATGTCTCCTCCATATATTTTATACCTTAAGATGGATTTTGATAAAATAATACAAATTTAAAAAATAAATCAAAATCTAGGCCAAAGGTCAAGGTAACAAGGTCAGTTCTGCTCAAGTTTTGTTTTAATTCTCTCTCTCTTACACGATAACAAATATTTTTAAAACAAGTGACAAAGTGGTCTTTTGCATGTGTTACAGTAAATAGTTGTAACCAGGAATTACGTGTATTTACTTAGAGAAGCAGTAATTACATGTAATTACTGGCAGATTTAGGGATTTCACGTATGAAATGTTCAGTTAATACATGTAATTACTGAAAACTGTTGCTAATTTTACAAATATGTACTGAACAACATTATCTGAACATTCTAATTTCAAAGCAATTTATTTGGTTTTTTTAACATAATGTGTGCTTTACTTGAACAAACACGCAATACATCTAGTGAAAACTCTCCCCATATCGAATTATTGAACTTGAAATAAACTAATAAATTCTGCATAAATTATCTTGAGGTATTAACCATATTATACACTGGTAAGGAATGAAATACCGGCAAGTTAAACCATTGAACATGAAATAGAATTATAAATTCTGCATTATTATGGGTAAGGAATGAAGTAAGTTAAATACCATTTATTGTTGCATGAAAAAGAGTTATGACATCTTGAGATACATTAAACATCATTTGATTACAGTTTGTTTTTGAACATTAAGATTAGCATGTGCACTTCACAAACCCCTCTCCTGTTCCATCTGAATCTAACTTAGCTACATACTTATTTCAGTATCATTATTAATGCATATGGCATCTTATAAACAATGAATTACAGATTGTGTTAACTAGTTGTGGTTAAAGTTTCATGTTTTGTACCGAATTTGAATTTATCACAATATTGAACATGTTCCACCACACAGGATGATTTGTGATCACCACGTCCCATGTCAACACTTAGAATAGGCACAGCTAGTTTGGTTGTCATTCATTAGGAATCTGATTGCCATTAACCCATTTGTACATTTCTATTGTAAATTGTATTTCTTTTTCATCTAGACTTGTCATTGTAACAAATCCTAAGGAAGTCTTATTGGTATTACAAATAACATTATCTCAAATTAAACAACTGTATTTGACTTCTCGTCTGGAGCCTCGGTCGTTTGACTTTGCTAGGCACCGAAATTGTTAACGCTTAATGAAGTCTGGACTTTAATTGGGTGTTGGCTTCATTAAGAGTTGATACATCCCATCATGAAACAAAATTCAAAATTGGCTGTAGTTTTACGCTTGTTCACTGAATTTTACTGACTATTAACTTGTGTTCATTATCGATATTGATTTGAATAAGTGTTCAGTAAATAGGTGTAAAAATGATTAAGAAATTCCTTAATTACCAGTATTTACTGGAACATTTTAGGAATTACATGTAATAACTAACTCCAATGTGGATTACAGGTAATAACTAAATTTTAGTAAATACATGTAACTATTGATTTCAACTATTTACTGTAACATATACACACTCTTTTATAGAAAGAAATCAAAAGCGGTAAATGGCAGTTCGATTGTGTTTTGTTCAAGTAGATTGGAAATGACATCTGAATAGAACATACTGATCATATCACATCTGTTACATTTCTGTGATAGTCCACGTGTATACATCACCAACTTCCAAACGCCAAAATAAGTAATATTTTTAGTTATTCAATTGCTCAATACACGTGAGACAAATTTGGAAAGGTTAATTTATTTGATAATATACACTGACATTACAGCTATTTATACGTTTTTTGTAACTTTTAAGCATCATCGTATGATATTAAAATACATCAAAATGAAATTCTGGGGAAATTCCAAACTTAAACCAGTTTTAGTTTTGTCTTTACTTGGATTGTTTGTTGTTTGGTATAACTACGAAAAAGGTAAGATAATAATATAAATAGTAATAAAATAAAGGTACAAGAGAACACTGTATCAGTATAAAAGTGGAACAAATGTCCTTGGTTAAAGGAAATATGAGGACATTGTTTCACGAGGAACATTATTTATCGGCTCGGGAGAAGGAGTTACCAAGGTGAGACAATTCTGTATATTTCCCTCAACCAAGGTCACTTTTATTTACCAAAAAGTGTTCCCTTTTGTCTTTTATTCCGTTATTTCTGTACTAGGCGGTTCTGTGATCATTGCAACATCCCGTGGTTTGCTGACCGCTGTTTCAAACCATGTTAACAGTGGCGTAGCTAGAGGAAAATGAATGTACATGCTCAACGTGTGAAGGGACGAAGTTCCCGAAGTGGTGAGGGGGTCCGGGGCATGCTCCCCCGGAACTTTTTTCTCAACGAGTCACGAGACGCATTCTCTTGCTCTCTGGGAAGAAAAATTGTCCACTTTATAAACTTCAAAATATAACATTTTTTAAAAGATTGCATGCATGTTGAAATAAATCGTGCATTGTTAGTCCAAATCATGACAGTCATGTAAAACTGTGTGTATGTTACTATTAAGAATATATGTAGAAGAGGTGTTCGGAATTAATCAAATATTTCGAACACTGATGCAAACCAAGATTTTTTTAACCAAATAATTATGTGCATGCGTGAGCATGCAAGCATAAGAAGCTGCTACGCCATTGGTTAATTGTTTAATATCTTGTTATTAGAAGTTTGCCAATGATTGTTTAGGAATTTTTGCGAGGCATAATATTGCTATATTATATTATATTATATTATATTATATTATATTATATTATATTATATTATATTATATTATATTATATTATATTATATTATAATTAATAAATTCCATCTTTATGATTGGTTAAAATGGTAACACGTGACTATTGAATCTCACTTGATATACCACGGATTTCTGAAAAAATCCGGTGAATATCAAAGTCGGTGTACGTCATCAATTTTTGTTGACGTTCTCGCGTAAAATGTCAGATTATCATTTTTTACCAAGAATGTTGACGTTGTGGCATCATCAATTTATTTTTTGTCATCAAGAATGTCATTTATTTTCATAGAATCAGATTTAAAAAGTCAGAGAGAGAGATCTAATTAATGTGGGATGTTTTTCCTGTGATCTTTCCCAACCAGGACGAGACAGGGAAATCTAACGCCATTAAAATAGCTAGATTGCCTGGTCACAGGTTTGAGAAAACATTGTCACCCGAAGTACTGTCGCCTCGGTCTATATTGATTTTTGCGGTGAATATCACACCAACCTCTAAAGAGTTATAAGGTTATTAAACTGATATTGTGAAATATTGTCCCGAATTGACCCGATATTTGCACGAGTTTGTTTTGATTAATCGGATATACAAATAGGCTGCTTAACGTTATTTATTATTTAATTGTTAGTAAATATCACTTGTTTATCCTAGATATATTTGACGTCCCATATTTCCGTGTTCCTTTCATACTCTTTTTTATTACACACGGTGTATGAAGCTAAACAGGTGGTGTTTACTCTTCTTGGTCACCCGGTCACATTTCCCTGTCGGAATTTCCCGTGTTTTACATTTTCTAGTTTCAATGTTTTTTTTTTTTTTGCTTTGGGTTTGTGGCTTGGACATAGATTTGTATGTTTGTTTTTGGATTGATTCTATTATATCCTAGTTATAATTAACGTCCCGTAGATTCATGTTCCTTCATTTCTCAGTTTTTGTTTACACACGTGCGACGTGGCGAGTGTGTCTATCTAGATAGGAGACATAAACCCTACCGGGGCATCCGGTCTCACTTCTCTTATGCGAGTCCACATTTTAACTAAAATTTCAAATAAACTAAGTTTTCAAAGTTTAAACTTTGTTTTTGTGATTTTGACTGATATTTATGTGTCCGATTTCAGAAGTATTATCATCATATATAGCCGCATTGACTATATTATAAATTATTACACTTTTTGGTTGCAATTTTATTTGTACATGTATTTTATTTTCTTATTTTTTTTAATCTTGATTTAATTCAACTATTCATTTATGGTGTTTTTTTTTTAATTTCAGTGACTTTCAGAGAGAAACTGTGTTCAAGGACATCATATGTAAAGATTCCGGAAGATAATCAACCTAAAGTAATTTAATCATATATTTATTACTAAAGCAGTTTTGATTACACACGTGGCGGGTGTAGCTAGCTAAACAGGAGGTGCTTAACAATTCGGAGCACCCAACCTCACTTCCCTGGTGGAAGTTCGCGTGTCTAACCTAACTTGTCAGTTCCAAAGTTTTTACTTTGCTGCTGGATTGTGATTCGGACATGGATTAGTATGATTGTTTTGGCAGTTTCGGAATAAGTTACCTAATCAAATCAGTAGCGCTTGTGCTAGTCTTTTGGAATTAATTAGTATAAAATAATAATGACTCGGTATACCACGGCTTTGAGAAGTTATGGTTTAATAATCACATATATGAATTTCAAATGTCCTTGAGGGTAATTAAATGGTGCAAGATATTAATAAATATACGTACATGTATTTTATATTTTTCAAATTTGAACATTTACAAGTTGCAATTTTCTAGTAAAAATAAAACTTGTCATTTTGTTGAAGAAATTACAACAAATTCTACACAATCCTTTACAATGTTAAGTGTCTTTTCGGATGATCATCTACGTGTTTAAAATTTGTTTAATTAGCCCATTCATCATTTGTAATTTGTAATTTATTTAAAGTAATATTCGCTTTGTCGGTTTATCATCTCACCTGTAGCTTACATATGACACCTAACAGATACTCGAACTGAGTGAATATATGTACATGCTGATGGGATCGATAGATAGCCTTCCCGGTGTGACGTCATATCAAGAGCGATAACCAGTTTCCGGCTATTTCTGGAAGGGTGTATATCAGTGCTCATTTTACAGCAGTAGACGGCTGTTTCGAAATAAAATTCCTCTTCAGTAGTACTTGGACGAAACTTGTGGAATTCAAAATAAAATAAAATAAAGGACTAAAATGTATTTTACCAAATCCTCTTTAGGATAATGCTTTGAGCAATTAAGCATTTTTGAGTAATTTGAAAATTTGCGAAGCAGGTAATTTTGATTAACATTTTATTTGACAACAAACTACATTGCTTCCTGGTATAAATATCCATCGGGATGCTTATGCCAAGAGAAAAGTAGGAAACTAAATTGATTTACAAAGTTTCTGTATACAAATCATAAAAATAATATATTTAATATAGCATAGCAGCAAGACATACAAATACAAACACTACCCATTTAGATTACGGTCAAGTTTGTAAACTTTTCCTATCCTTTAACAACATCGACGAAAATTATGCCGTTATTGCTAATTTTGGTCATATATTCGCGTCAGATTACCTCTTTGACGTTCGAGCAAGTGGACAAATGTTTTTTTTTTAACATTTAAAAAAAATCAATTTTGCAGCTATGACATGTAAACTTTTCAAAAATTGTAGGACAAACTGCTAGTTATCTACGCATTTGTATCACTTGGACTCATGGCGCCATAACTTTAAAGGACTTCAGTTGAGCATAATTTTACCAGTGTCTTAGATAGTTAATACAAGATACACTATGAACATTTATCCGTTTTCAGTACTCTTAAGAATGTTTCAACTTACATTGTAGGCATGCCGAAAGTTTTAAACTAATTGACAAATAAGTGCCGAATGGTCAGCTTATTTCGGTCGCTCATCACGGCAACTGTTACCTATTTTCGGTACTTTACTTTTAGGCGACTAGCTATTTATACATCTGGTAGTCGGCAGCCGAGATTCGATCCCTTTTCGTTACCTCAGTGTTGAAATTTCGACAAGTCTAAATTCTGTAATACTGGAGATTGAAAGATGGTTTGTGTATTGATCCGATCCATTTATCGATTAATTTATCAATCCTTCCTGAGAATCCGGCCTCACTTCCCCGGTGGAAGTTCACGTGTTTGACCAAATTCGTCAGTTCAAAATGTAAATTTTCTTTGAGATTGTGATTTGGACATTGATTAGCATGTTTGTTTTTGATTATCAAACAATATTTAAAAGTCAGCACAGGTTCAGTAATATTTACAACCACTGCACAGTTAACTCTATTGTTGGATTAAGCAGTCCCAAGGGTATTTTTTAACCAGTAGGCAATACATATTATTGTCAGATAAATATTGTTCATCAAAATAATCATCTTTTTAACTTTAAAAATTCCTAAAAATTAGTCTATCCTATTATCTAAGGTGGATTTGGTAAAATATATTATAACACATCCTTATGTATACCGCATACCCAATACCACACTCCTTCTCAAATTTATGTTTACTTTCATTATCTTTCAAGTTGTTAACTAAATCTTATTATATAGCAATATATGCTTCGTATAGAAATTAAACGATAAATCCCGAGGTGTTAGCGTGCAATAGATATCGATATTTGCACGCTAACTTGGTTCCAGTCCGAGGTTTCCCCGAATCAATTTTTTCATACTGCACGCTTTGTCACATGACGCTGTCGTTTATGACGATTGTTGTCGACGTCATCACTGTGTTGTTGTCATATTACACTAGTTCTTGTATCCATTTACAAGAACTAGTGTAATATTTATGTATTATACGAAAAAATGGTATTTTAGGTGAAATACTTGACGGAAGTAAAGGAAATTTATTTTGCTATATAATAAAAGGGTTATTGAACTGATATTGTGAAATATTGTCCCTCGTTGACTCGAAATTTCAAGTCAACTCAGGACAATATTTCACAATATCAGTTCAATAACCCTATATTATTATACATATGTGTGATGATAAATTTTGAAATTGATATCATATATGCAAAAATTCAAATACAGTTGACTCTCGTTATCTCGAACTCGACGTAGAAATGCAAAAAGTTCGACTTATCCGGAGTTCGAGATAACCGATGTTGAAAACGGCAACAAAGGGGAAGTAACTCGTACACGCCTACCGGAAGTCGCTTCCGGTTTTATCTTGTCAAACTGTATATTGCCGTTCTCTCCTATATCATATGATATATAAAAACTGCATTATTTATTATTTGTATTTATAATTGAGAATGTAGTATATAAAAAATCGGGAGATTATCTGTTACATAGTTCGACATAAATATACAATACTATGAAATAGTCATATAGATCTAGTAGCCTTATGAAATGCCAATGTCGACAAAATTCTCAGTATTTACCGATGCCGCTACATCTGTTTTAAACGTGAGAAGCAAGTCGGCTACAAAATAGTGTCGACAGTGTTCATTTTAAGTACTGTGAGATCGTATTCAACTACAATTTTATTCATACCAAGTGAATCAGTGTACAGCCGTCTCTAAGTTTACAAGTGCATTATATTTGTGCTACTTTCCAGCTACTATTATCGTTTACTTAAAAATTAAACGTGAAATATAAAGTACATCTTTTCAGCTACAATGTTGTCAATCAAATCCAATTTGGATATGTAAAATCTTATTCCGTCATTCTGCGTGATTCTATTCAGTTTTAAGAATAAAACTTGAAACAAAATAAAGTAAATATTATTTATTACAAAGGTTAGCAATTAATCAATAAAACAATACAATTTAGTCATAAAATCATCATGATGACGATAAATAATAAAGAAAAGAATAACAGAATGTCAATGTTCATTTCATAAACGTCTACTATAATTTTCATGCATTAGCACTAAACTCTCAACATTACAAGAGCACTAGTTCCAAATTGCTTCAAATAAAGAAATTTGCACTCATTATCGTTGTAAAACATGACAAGAAACATGACACATTTATAAGCACTTCATCTAAAAAGTATGAAATATAAAATCCATAATAATTTGTTTTAATAATCCAGAATTGAAAATATGAATCGTCACTGAATGTTTTAATGTAAATCCATATAACAATGATGAAACGACTAAAAATAAAGCTTGGTAAAATCCATGCCATCTGTCTCGTGATGATATAACATGTAATACTGATTTACCAGGGTTTATCCCCTTTATATCAATGCAAGTGTAGGTCACCGTTTTTCATTTTGCCTGTTTATTAAAAGGGAAAAACTCTTGATAAGAAACTGGATACTCTCCAGATGACATTTAATCTCTTAAAATCGTGAATTTGGAGATTGCGCGTAACATTATCAAATGTATCCCATTTCTATCCCAGTAAGCTTGAAATAAGCAATATCACTGATTCGTTAAGTTTTGCTTCATATTATATTTTGAATTGTACCTCAATTATGATGTCAACAAAATGCTACATTTTAAGCTGTCGGACAAACGTGATGACTTTCATATTTCTATTCTCAACGGTTTTATACAACAATATACCTTCGCCTGCTTGTTGTTTTTGTTTCATAATGAATACGCGATCGTACAGTTTGTTCTACTAAGGATACTTTATACAACGAAGCAAACTGCATACAAAAAATTGTGGTTACAAGGATATTAAAGCCTAGGCTTATAAAGGCCCTCAAAAATTTTACTGCTGCTATCACAATATTGCTGAGAAGTATGATGTCTCTGTATTTAAAATTGTCCTGGATAAACTTAGTTACATGTTCCACACAGGCTCTATTTTGATTCCACACGCGGCAGGCGTAGCTAGAAATACAAGATCTAGAGTTGCTAACCCTTTCGGAGCACCTGCCTTATTTCTCTGGTGGAAGTTCGTGTGTCGGAACTTAATTTGCTAGTTTCAAAGTTTCACTTTTACGGGGTTGTGATTTGAACATGGATTGCTATGTTAGTTTTTGATGGATAGGACGATCGGCTTTTATTGAAACCGAATTGTAAATAGCCTGGAAGGGTTGTATTATTAAATTACATAAACCTTATTGTTAATTCAAGTTTGTGTTGGACTTTTCTTTCTTTTATATTACAGGAAAAGATAGAAGATGTAATTCAAATGAGAAAATTACATTTACAAAAAGCATGCGAAGCTTTACCAGACAATGGCAGTCAAATATTTGAGAAGGATTTATATGAAAGCGTGCGAATAAGTCATGAACTGAGGCTTACATTATGCAAAGTACAAAAAGTAGCATCAACATTTTTAAGCGAAATTTTAAGAATTTACCAAAATGTTACTATTCCTCAGTTAATACCAATTAAAAACATAATTTCTGATTCAAATTTTAAGAAATGGTTTCCACCAATACTAGGATATGAAAAAGTTATGTTTGTCCGTGAACCATATGGTCGTCTTTTCTCTGGGTATGTGGATAAAGTTTTTTCGTATAATCCGCTTTTTTGGAATTACACCTATAGTTTCGGTAAATTAAGTATAGGCTCTCATGTAGACTTTACAGACTTTATTACTTTTATTTTAAACATGAACAGAAAAAAATTAAATTGTCATTTTTCACCCATGTATAGTCATTGTAATCCGTGTTCGATATCTTATGATTTTATTGGGACAATTGAAACTATGCAGAATGATACTTTATATCTGATAAAAAAATGGAACAAAAAATTCCGAAGAAATGTTACATTTTCTGATTTTGTTAAAGACAGTGATGTACAAAATGCAATTGTTCACATCAGGGGAATATTTGAGTTTGATAAGTTGTACTCAACCAAATATATTACATTTCATGAGGCACTTTTGAGAGCCTGGAGAACTTTACAGATCCGAGGAATCCTGCCAATTACGGTGGATCTCCCTTTCAATGAAAACCAGACCAAAAATATCACTAAAGAAATTGTCTTTCAGGCGGCAAAAGATGTAATAGAAAATGTCAAAGATCGATCAGTCGTGAAAGCTCAAAGGAAGGAGGCATTGATGGAAGCGTACAGTCTGTTGTCGATGGACCTCAAGAATCGCCTAGAAAAGTTCGTTGAAATGGATTGTAGATTGTTTGGGTACGACTCAAGACCGTCATATATATTCAACTCGTCCTCTTATCTTGGCAAAAGGAAATACTTCACTCTTGATTTCTATAAATAATCGTGAAAATTTCCGAATTGTATGCTTCAATTAAGCTATATTTATTTTATGTTTTAAATGTAAAACAAAATTAACTACAGCATTTATATCAATAATAGTTATGAAACTTATCTTGGCAAAAGGAAATACTTTACCTTTGATTTCTAAAAACAATCATAAACAGACTGACCAATTACACGGATTTATCCGTTTTTTGAGGTATTTGTACTATAAAAACGGATAAACTGACCGATAAAATGAAAAGGCCAAATTAGACGAATTATTTTCTCCATTTTCTCCAATTTGACGGGTTTTCTTTTTATTAATTAAAAGTACTAAAAATTCGGATTTTTGTGTGGAAATTGTACCAAAATCAAACACTTAACGATAAAAAAGCACGTAAATGACAACATTGCGAACTAAATATGTACAAATCTGGACAAATGAATAAATTTGATTGGTCAGCCTACATGCATATTTTCCGAATTGTTTTGTTCAGTTTAGCTATATTGTGGGTGTATAAATTGTCGATAACAAAATTAACTACAGCATTTATATCAATAATAGTTATAAAACATTGTTGTTTTATAAAAACAAATCCTGTCCATTGAATTATTGTGTTTTATTAGGTAAATACTATATTTACAGTTCAAACTATTAAACACAAAGCTCTAATATTAGTTTTGAAACATTGTCTTACAAAGAAAACTAGTTGTTCAAAGAGGGGAAATGATCTCCTCTTGAAACATTTTTCTGAAATTATAACATAATATCACATAATTTGCATGTTTTCTTTGATCCATTCAACATACTTCATATATGTGATGAAGTGACAGTAAAAAAAACAAAACAAATAGATCATTTACTTAAGCAAAAGTTTATATATATATATATATATATATATATTAAAAGGCGTAATAACGCGAATTGAAAGGCGTTATAACGCGAAATAAAGGCGTTATAACGCCTTTAAAAAGGCGTAATAACGCGTATTAACGCGAAATTAAGATGCCTACCATGATGATGTGGAGGTCCTGGGGTTTAATCTCTAACCCCACCCCCCCTTTACATACACATTAAGAGTGTGTGTGTGTGTGTGTGTGTGTGTGTGTGTGTGTGTGTGTGTTTCTTGTACAACTCTATGTATGTAATAAGCTGTTTTATATGTATTTATTCTATGAAAATTCAAAAACTGCACATCATCCGATCCTGCGCTGAAATGAACATACTATTTCAGTAAAACTTTACAATGTTAAAGTTTTTTCATAAAGAGTATCATTTTATCTATGGGAATGGAAATCTGAAGTAAAGTAATCTGAAATATAAACATTGATAAACATTGGTAATATACACATGGCTATTTATTAAAAAGTTCCTGTCCAATTGTCAATCGCTAACTTTTAACAATGATTAAATGACACTTGTGACAACTTAGAATGAATAGATCTTGCAGTTGCCTTAAAGCTTGCTATTCAAACTAAAACCAATCTGCTTGTGGTGAGGGTTGTTAACCTTTGGAGAGAAACATTCTCCAGGTAAGTGACTGCTCTATATATAGACAAAAAGGCATTATAACGCCTTTCACTTCGCGTTATTACGCCTTTTAATTCGCGTTATAACGCCTTTCAATTCGCGTTATTACGCCTTTCTGAAGGCGTTATAACGCCTTTTTTTGCATTATAACGCCTTTCAATTCACGTTATTACGCCTTTTTCGCATTATAACGCCTTTAATTCGCGTTATTACGCCTTTTAATTTTTTTATTCATGAGCTTAATAGGCTTTCGTATTATTATGTATGTTTTGTTGTAAAAAAATGTTGTTCTATTAATTACAGTAATTTTCCAGTGTCTTTATGAACTTGCAAAGTATAATGGGCTGTCTAAAATGCAAAAAAATTAAGAAACCCAATTATACTTGCAAGTTTAAAAAGACATTGGAAAATTCCCTTATATTTTATATTTACAATATTTATATAAATTGATTTTATTGCCGTCTCACATTTTCATGCCAATTTGAAAACAGTTTTGAAAAGCAATATTAGTGCAAAAAATTGGTCGCCTTCTGTCTGTCAACCAGAGCATTTGAAATCTAACGTCATCACGTCAGTGCGTGAAACAATGTCTCTAGTTGGAAAGTTTAGTCGAAGTCAAATACTTTATTGAAGCAAAAATATTGCAACTGTAAATATATTCAACAAACTCACAAAAAAATGTCAAAACTTGATACAAAATCTACTGACTTAATAGGACAAAATATTTTTCATCCATTCAAAAGTGGATTTAATTCTGTACATAGAGCAAATTTCCAAATTTCGAAGTCTTTAACAAAACAGCGAATAAAATTATGTCTAATTTATCCATTCTGTACCTTCACACTCTGGACAACTTTAAACGAGTTGTCATAATTGAAATATTCATGATGATAACACCTGAAAACAAAGCCCGAACAACAATGACCTACCTGACATGACACTTTGAATGAGGCCCAATTGATGTATAAACTTGATCAAATTTTCCAAAATGTTCCCAAAATTCCTCTAAATAACGATGTTTTCATATTAAAATATAGTTTGGTCGGTCAGGCGTTTTGAATTAATTTATTGACAGTTTAATGGTAGCATTTTCCATTGAAAGAAAGAAAAAATACAAAACTATTGCACTCTATTTATGAATATACAGTAGTGTAGTATCTAATTTACAGCAATAGGCGTTTCGGAATTGAATAAAATTCAACATCGTTAGTGTTTGGGCCAAATCTGTGAAATCATGGCAATTTCTTTTTTAAAGTTTGAAAGGACCAAAATATATTTCTCCAAATTTACCTAAGGCAATGCTTTGCATTAGTGAGTTTACCTCAGTTTTTGAGGACTTTCATATTTTATGACGTAAAATCAAGACAATTTCTTTTTAAATACTTATCCAAATTTACCTAAGGTAATGCTTTGCATTAGTGAGTTTACCTCAGTTTTTTAGGACTTTTATATTTTAAGTAGTAAAATCAAGACAATTTCTTTTTTTCATTCTTATCCAAATTTACCTGAGGCAATGCTTTGCATGCATTCGTGAGTTTACTTCAGTTTTTGAGGACTTTCATATTTTAAGGAGAAAAATTAAGACAATTTCTTTTTAAATACTTATCCAGATTTACCTAAGGCAATGCTTTACATTAGTGAATTTATCTCTGTTTTAGGAGGGTCTTCATATTTTAACTAGCAGCAATTTGTAGGAACCTGTTATACTACATCATCATATACCTGTTATACTATCATGATCATACAAATTAATATTCACTCCATTGTTTGTCTTTATTGTTTAGAGACATCCAATCCCTTACCTAACTTTTATACCATTTAAATATTTAAAACCTAGCATTCATTTTTTTCAATATAACAAGCGTATCAAAACAATATTTTTTGTTTGTTTTGTTTTAATTCCCCTCCCCCTTTATTCTCATACGTAGAGAAGAAAATTGCAGTTTTTACTTAAAATCGGTTGTAGTGTGTCCGCTTGAAAGAACAAAAAAAGTATAAAAGACGAAAAATAGTGGAGCTTAACGTTTACATGCGACATTTTGTCTAATGTACAGACAGATCCAGTGCCAGCCCACAGTCGGGGATTTTTTTGTAAGTGATCTCATGGTTTGTGTGTTCTTTGTTGACTTGTCTTTTTATATACAGATTTATCAATGTTCTGTGGTAAATAGTCATAATATTATAATGTACTTAAATAAACTTGCATTTTATCAAAAGAAAGAACTTCGAATTTTATCTTCATCATCAATTTCTTGTCAAAATCATGTTTAATTAAATAGTTAAAATTGGTTACTAGTAGCTTACTTTTCTCCCACGAGTAACTGGCTACTGGTAGCTATTTTTTCTCCCACTAGTAACTGGCTACTAGTAGCGAACTTTTCTCCCACTAGTAACTGGCTACTAGTAGCTAACTTTTCTCCCACTAGTAACTGGCTACTAGAAGCTATCTTTTCTCCCACTAGTAACTGGCTACTAGTAGCTAACTTTTCTCCCACTAGTAACTGGCTACTAGAAGCTATCTTTTCTCCCCACTAGTAACTGGCTACTAGAAGCTATCTTTTCTCCCACTAGTAACTGGCTACTAGTAGCTAACTTTTCTCCCACTAGTAACTGGCTACTAGAAGCTATCTTTTCTCCCAATAAGTAACTGGCTACTAGTAGCTATCTTTTCTCCCCACTAGTAACTGGCTACTAGTAGCTAACTTTTCTCCCACTAGTAACTGGCTACTAGAAGCTATCTTTTCTCCCCACGAGTAACTGGCTACTAGTACATAACTTTTCTCCCCATGAGTAACTGGCTACTAGTACATAACTTTTCTCCCCACGAGTAACTGGCTACTAGTAGATATCTTTTCTCCCCACTAGTAACTGGCTACTAGAAGCTAGCTTTTCTCCCACGAGTAACTGGCTACTAGTAGCTTACTTTTCTCCCACTAGTAACTGGCTACTAGAAGCTATCTTTTCTCCCCACGAGTAACTGGCTACTAGAAGCTAACTTTTCTCCCACTAGTAACTGGCTACTAGAAGCTATCTTTTCTCCCCACGAGTAACTGGCTACTAGAAGCTATCTTTTCTCCCCACAAGTAACTGGCTACTAGAAGCTATCTTTTCTCCCCACGAGTAACTGGCTACTGGTAGCTATCTTTTCTCCCTCTAGTAACTGGCTACTAGTAGATAACTTTTCTCCCCACGAGTAACTGGCTACTAGTACATAACTTTTCTTTCATAAGTAACCAGCTACTTGCTTTTACAAATAACCAGAAAATAGTAGCTAACGTTACCTATCTCGCTTAATTTAAAAATACGTGTATAACTGGACGCTATAGATAAAAACCATTCTCATAGTGGTCGATTAGATGAACATCTCCAATCAATCTAGAGGCAATAGGCCTTTTGGTCTCGATTCTAGTTCTCGGCTTACTTTGAAATGTGTTTCTGAGCGCTGCAGATTTCTTCTCGGCTTACTTTGAAATGTGTTTCTGAGCGCTGCAGATTTCATAGAAACTAAGTGAAATTTTTCAATTAATCCGGAGGAGAGAAACTATTTTGTTCCCATCGTCCTTTTAGTTTTTGCTCTGGTTCGTGAAAAATTCTACAATACATACTTAATATTCTGCTTCCAGTTATTTCAAATAAATCGATGTGTGACCTAAAATATAAGAAACTTTAAATCAACCTGACCCGAAAACTATCGGGTGAGAGCAGCACTGGTTGGTCGATCGATCGATTGATTGGTTATTTAATAAATTGAACGATTGATTGATTGATTGATTGATTGATTGATTGATTATTTAATTGATTGATTGGATGAGTGGGGTTTTACATTCCAGTCAAGAATATTTCACTTATATCGATACTTCACCAGCTGTAGATGAAGTGGCAGAAATGTTTACCTTTCTGAGCGCTTAGGGCAATGTCTAAAAGTGTTACGCCTATCGTGATACGGGGCATCGGTTTTAAGGTCTCTTCCGAAGGACCCGTGATTTTCAATTCTAATTGCTGAGTGCTTGGCAAAAAACTAGTCACTACCTATTTTCAAATGTTGGTCATATCCCATGATGTTCGAACCCATGACCTCCCACATACAACTTGAGCACTTAACATCTGTGCGGCTTCTGCATGACTTCCAAATTATCAATTACTATCTACGGTAATCTCGGACTACAAAGTTGAATATGGGTATCGCCCAATTATAATGTTATATACCAAGAACAAACAAACCAATCCATGTCTAAATTACCATCCAAAATCAAAGCAAAAACTTTTGTTGGGTGCTCCTAAAGGGTTAGAATCTCCTAGTTAGCTAGTTACACCCGCTACTACGCGTAAAATCGAACTTGGGATGAAATATGTACAGATACATCATACTTATCAAGAATATCGTGATGACGTCCATAAAACTTTTTGAGGGCCTTGATAAGCCTAGGTTTGCAATATCCCCCTTGAGTCAACAATTTATTTGTAACCAGTTTTATTCGTTATATAAACTTTCCGTAGTAGGTACAACCTCTACCATAGTGTACAGTAGTTGTGAATACGCTATAATCAGGAGAAGCTGATAAAAGGAAATTTGACAATAGAAAAATTGAAGTGATCACGTTTGACATACAGCTTCAAATGTAGCCTTTCGTGGACATCACAATTGAAATAAAAGCCTAATTATGAAGCAGAACTTGAGGTATCGGTCTATCTTTTATTTCAAGCTCACTAGGATATATGACATTGACATAATCTCCACGTTTAGGATTATTAAGAAAAAGAACGTCATATCTACGGCGTGTGTGTGTGTGTGTGTGTGTGTGATTCGTTGAGTTGAATTGTTTGGCGATAGATTTCTGTCATTAATTAACAAGGTTCTGCATAAGTTCAGGTCCATACACCGTTTCTGAATGTAAAATAATCATTGTCATGTACATCTCATTTTTGGAATGTATTTCATTTTTATCACTGCGTTCTTTACACCACTGATACATTTCTTGTTTTTCCATTACATCTTTTTCCCCTTTCAATACCGTACAAATATTTGTTTGTGTAATTCCATACACAGAGAAGATTCTTTATTAAATTTTCAGATATCGTCAAATTAATGCGCGATGTCTCTGGATCCAAAATGATCCAAAATGACGTTCAATAATTCCATGTGCTTTTCATTTTCAAATTGGAATACACACGTGGCGAGTGTAGCTAGCTTAACAAGAGGTGCTTTCTTCATGAGCACGCGGCCTTATTTCCCTGGTTGAAATTCCATGTTTTTCCTAAATTGCTAGTTTCAACGTTTTTACTGATTGTGATTTGAGCTGGGATTGGTATATGTATGTGTTTGGTTCTGATTGTAACATTCAATATCATTCTTTAGATCATATTGTTGTTGTAGTTTTTGACAATTGACACCCATGCAAGGCTACATTTGAAGCTATATAAAAAACGCGGTTTCTTCATTTTTTAAATGTCAACTTTACCTTACGACCGTATATACCTACTTTTATCGTTGATAAATGATGTAATTGTTTCACAATCATTCACTATGTTAGACTGCTGCTTGCCATACTCAGGCGAGGTCCAAGGCTAAATATTGAAGCAGAACTTGAAAGAACATTAATAATACAAATTATGTCGGTGTTTTAGGAGGTTTTAGGAAGTTTTTATTACATCATTTATATAAGGATAAATCCGTCCTGGGCAGACAATGTCGGTTTAGGAAGGTTGTCAGTTTTGGGACTGAGTTACACTGTAATACTATGTATAATTTATTTAAAGCTGACAGGATAGATGTCTTTCATATTGTCTTTTAAATTTTGGTAAGGATGCCCGTTATCATCCTTCTTTCCGGAATGTATGACAAGATTCTGCATAAGTTCTGCTTCAGACGAATAAAGAAACAAATAAGAAAGCAATGACCATATTGCGTGCAAATTGGTTAACCTATTGTTGCCAGTTAGCCCGGCTGTTAAGTCGGACTATACTTCATGATACACTCGGATGTAACCGTAGTAATCAGTTTATAAAACGTGGATTTAAGTTTGTTTTTGAAGCAAACAGATCCATATATTAAGCCGAGTCATGGTCTAAAATGTACACTTACATATCTCAGCGCCTCTCACTGCCGCTGTTATGTTTCAGAACTTAGACAGAGTCCTAATCAAGTTGAGAAAGTTTTCACATTGAATTAAGCGGCTGTTCGCTTGCCGAAGGCCGGTGGGTTTCTTTGGGTATTCAGATTTCCTCCACCATCCCAGACCATATACCACCTCGATACAACTAAAAGATTTTTTGTGAATTCATACTCATGTAGTTCAAACATTTTCCATAAGTTATATGATGATAATGACTGGTCTGAAAATCAGTCTGTAACGGTTCCAAAAGAAAAGGACAACGTACGGAAACGGTAAAACAATTAAATAATTATAATCAGCGTAAATTATTGCTGAAGATGTTATTTGTTTGTACTTATCATATTCATTTTACCGGCTGTCCGCTGCAACACTATAAAGAGTGCTCCATTTGCTGGAAGAATCTAACGGTAATAGTATCTCGCACACTTTGTTCATTTCCGGTTTGTAATCATGTCGGACAAAATTACCGACGAGGAGTTGGTAGAAGCATTGGGCCGGTATGGAGAAAAAGTGAAACTTCCGATCGATATAAAGAAGAGACCACTTCTCTTGAAAAAGCTGAATCACTTTAAAGCTAGGGAAAGACCTCCACCCCAACCTAAAAAGACGGCGCCATACAAGCGTGGTAGTAAACGTCCTGAACCCCGGGCGGCTGAAGAGTTTAGCTCCGAGGATTCCGCTAATGAAGACGAAACAATTTCAAAATCAACTAAATTATTTAAAAGAAAATCCGTGGATTCTTCATCCACGTCATTTTATTCAAATACAGACACTCTTGAATTATCCCCCAATAACTACAGCAGGCCAAAGCTAAGAAGCAGAGCCAGGAATAATCATGAAGATTTCCCATCAAATTCGCCTGTTGCAAATAATTCAAAATCACCAAATAAGTCATCCTTATATCCTGATCTAAGTACATTGACAAATAAATTTAGAGGTCAAAGGAATTCCCAAGGGATTAATCAGTCTGCAGGCTCTGGACGTAACATTGATTACAATGCAGAGGAATTTACAGATTCTGATCCTGATGAGAGCATGTATGAAGTGGTTAATAAATCTATAAACACTACTTTCACTATTGAAAATAATCATGATAACCCATCGGACAATCTAGACCTGGGTAGATATGGGGGTAATTTGAAATCAAGAGCAGGAAAATCAAGCCAGAAACGGATTTATGGTGCACAACAAACAAGTCCAAAACATGTGAGGCCAAATAATTCATGCACAGAAGAAGATATTGCAGAACATGGCTTTATAAGTAGTGAACGGAATCGACATTTCTCCATGCCAAGGGAGACCAGTATATCTACATGTATTGTTGCATTAGTTATAGCCTTCTTTTTAGCCATAACATTGACCTATGTCTTCATGAGAAGAAGTGAAATTGGTGATTTCATCTATAGTTTCAGCAGTTCAACAGGTATTTGTTTTATTAAATTGCTTTAAGCTCAGATTCTCACTCTCATAAACCACATTAACTGTTGTCTGTGAATCCAAGGGTTCAAAATTCCTGGTTCTAAAGTCCAGGACCTATTGATTTTACATATGGACCCATGATATTTAATCTGTTAAAGTCAGATAAATCTGTTGTAATTAACAAGGATAATGCATGTACTGATTTTTCTATGTGATATCATAGTTACACTTGCACCATTCATTGTTGATTTGGCACTTTTAAAACTTATGTGAGACCTACCAAAAGTAATGGCAAAAGGTCTTGGACCTTCCATTACAAAACTTAATTTTGAATCCATGGAATCGTCAAGATCTACAAGTACAACATCATGAATATTTTTAGACATTTAGTGGGAAGTGCAAATATAACTTTTCCTAATTTAAATATGAAATAAGGCAATAATTCAGGGATTTATCAAGGGCCTATTTAGGGCCAAAATTCAGCCCCAATCCCAATGGAAAAAAGGTTGATTTTTTTCCCAAAATCGGCTGAGAAAATTCCCAATTAGAAAATTGTGTTGTTTTTAAACAAAAACCAAAGTAAATTTTGTGAAAGCTCCCTATAATCAGCTGTTTTTATTCAGTATTAAGACTAAGGATGCAAAATCAAGTAAAAAGATTCTAGATTATTTCAAAACAACATCTGCAAAGCAAGATGAAAATACTGCTTCTACATCAAAGTCTTCTGAGACCATGAGTAAACCGACTTCTGACATTTAGATTGAAAGTAATTCGGCAAAATGTGATAATGACAAATTCAATCATCAAGTTTAATTGAACACTGATAAACACTTAACTGCAGTTTACAAAGTTTTTCCAAAATGAGCAAAAAGTTGATAGTTTAACTGCAGTTTACAAAGTTTTTCCAAAATGAGCAAAAAGTTGATAGTTTTTCCCAATTTTTACTTTAAGGCCTCTTCCCAAAAGACCCTGATAAATCCCTGTGATTATATTTATTCTGTGACAGTGTGCTTGTAAAGAGCAAATGTATGTTATATGCACAGAGTTCAGGTTTCCAGGAATTTGAAATTATAAGTAGCCAAAATTCCAAATTTTTGAAAATAAAGTCTTTTTAAAGTATTTTTCACAAATCTGTTAAAATAGAAATTTTAAAAAGAAAAAGAAAATTCTGAGAAATTAGGAGCCAGCATCAATTTTGGCTATAGTATTAATTATTTCCTATTATATGCATTAGTTAATTTAGCAGTTCAGATCATCGATTATGAAAACCCAACACTACCTACCAGGAATGGAAACATTTAGAGTGCTTAGTACATGTAGTGAAACATACATTTGATGTGTTTATCTTTTTTATATTTCAGAATCTGATAATCTGTTAATATGCAACAGTGACAAGAAAGAGGTAAATGAACAAATTTTATTAATGTACCACATAATGTTTGTGCAGAATATAATATTACTAGTAGCTATTCTTTTCAATAGATAAAGTATGTTTGATGTTTTCACATAAAAAGATGTTATTCCTTGAAATTATAGCAGAACATTGGTACATGACCAATAAACATTTACAATGAATGCAATAGTTATATAATGGGTTAAATTGCTACTCATGTAAATGTACCGTACTATAGAAACAGAACCATTGGCAGTTGTAAATAGTACTTTCAGTAAATTTGAATGTTTCTCAAAGTTTGCAGCAAGTATGGAGTAATGTGTCTTGCCAAACATATTCAGAAAATGTAAATTTAATGGAAGTAGGTGACATACTTAATCCAAATAAAAACTAGTATTTACTATTGGTAACTAAAACGGACAATTTTTGTGGCCTTGATGGCTTTATTGAAACCCCTGTCAATATATATTGGTATGATACAATAATCAGTATACGTGTAACAAAGGTTTTATTGTTTCTTGATATTTAGGGCTGTTATGAAAAAGAGGAAGTCAACAAGGCCTTAGAATGTATTGGAAATTTAGAAAGCCAATTGTCTTTAATAGCTGGTATGTATACATGTGAAAGTTAATCTTTTCAATAAACTTTATGTTTTTAATCACCCCCCTGCTCATGGTAACACCTTTAACATCATGATTCAAAACTTAGGCCAGTTCAAGTCCTAAGGCAAAGCCTATGGCTTTCTTAGTTAATGTTTGTGTATTTCTTAATAAAAATATTGAAATTTTGAGGTTTGCTAGGTTTTATCTAATTTGGGTTGAAATATTTTTCTACTGTAGGAACCACTGTGACTGTGACAGTGAAATACTCTTTATATCCATAGAGAATCAAATAAATTAGAATAATGATCGATATTTTTCACTTACTTGTACCTAGTCATAACAGGAAATCTATGCGCATCCGCGATTAGCCCAAAATGTATCTGCATAGGGTAAAACGTTGGTGCTATGGGGATTTAACATGTTGAAAAACCATGCAAATGGCGGATTCTGTTGCGCATATGACGTAAAACGTCACCAAAGACATCACTTCCGGTGTAAACATTGTCATTTTCGCATGTGTAAAATCCCCATACCGCCAACATTTTCCTTTCTACAGACATACTTTATGACAATCGCGGATGCGCATACAGATTTCCTATTACGAATAGGTACAAGTAAGTGAAAAATATCAAACTTTATTCAAATTTATTTGGTTTTCTATGGATATAAAGAGAATTTCACTGTCATAGTCACAGTGGTTCCTACAGTAGTTTTATTTAAGGCTTTGATACACTTGACAGAGGCTGATTGACAAAGACACAGCACTGTAGGTCACCTCCCAAACTAGTTCTTTTGCTACTGATTAGGTTCAGGTTCAGATTTTTCAGCTATCCTATCCCATGTGATTTTTCTCCTCGACAGTTTTCAGCCATGTTGTCAAGGTCATGTACATCAATGAAACAAACTTCCAAAGCCATTTTATTGGCTTATCTGTCAGACAGGCCATGTGTGGGGAATGTCAATGTGTGTGTGTGATAAATACCAATTTCTGATTTCTATTTTGTCATATAAGTTATACCTTTATGTTTACACACAAAGCCATTCTGTTAAGATGAATCTGTTAAAACATCAAAAATAAAAAAAAAATGTGAAAGAGCCTTGGACATGACATTTTATTTCTGAATCATCATTTTTTTACGATGTTCATGACAGTGAAAGCAGTACTTTGCTATCGCTTTCTGATAAGAAGATCGGGCTTCTTTTCTATGAAATAAGTACGCATGGTAATAGTGCACCTGGTAAATGAACGTGAAAGAAATATATCTGTTTTATCGTGAGATATGTATTCTGAGACGGGTAATGCATTTGGTTACATATGTACATATAGAATAAATTTTGAAAATATATTCGGAATCTAGTAAAATATTGTGGCGGGATGCATCCAATAATTTGTGCAATCTAGCGAACTGATCTCGTAAATACAATGAAAAGAAGTCCTGGAAGTTTGCATCCTACGATGTAAAATCATATTTTTTTATGAAATAAACAACAATGACAGGTGCATTTAACTAATTCTTTATGAAATCTACGGTAATTTTAATTTATTTGGAAGGGTATAATAAAGTATTTTGGTATTTTGCGGTATGCTGTCATATTTTAAAACTGATTTATCGATTACATTTCACTTCTGTGAAAGGGAGATAAAGCGTACAATGCCGTGTGCAAACTGAGCATGTGGATTTTAAATACTTTGCCGATTTGAAAATAAAATTAACATTAAACGGGAATATTGTGAATGATGATCAGCAGATTATTAAAAACCAGACTTAACAGCAAATGATCCAGTTACATACTAACGCTAGAATGATCTCCTTAAAGCAGCGGTCGGTCTGCTTCCTCTTTAGCCAAAATGACAAACAACGATCGATCAGGTACAATTTATAAAACATTAGTAATGTGGTTCACAGTTGTACCATGTGATGCCTTCTAAGGTTTGTGCGGAATACTTATTTCCATTGGAAATGGTATCTCCTTAGATGATATATAATGTGTTTGATAATGCCTGAAAATTCTGTTTCTGTAACATATATAGAGTAATAAAAATATTTAAAACAAAAAAAAAGATGATATATATTCTCGTAAAAGCAGTGTTATTCCAGAATTTTTTTATGTCAGTGTTTTCCAAAATGTTTTGCGCAAATGTTAAGAGGTATTGACCATGTGGTACAGTGGCAGACCCCATTGTAAACATGTAATTGGGAATCACCTGTAGTTCCCAGTGCTACATTATAAACCAGAAGAGGGATGCTGCAGATGCAAGTCAGTCCATACAGTGAGGGCAATATCACCTCACAGTAGTAAATGAGAAAAAAAGATGGATAATATCAGTATTGAAATGGTCCACTCCTCCCATACAATGAGTCTGCCAATTCCCATAGGAGTCCACCAATTAAGATAGGACTCCACAAGTTATCATAAAATGAGGCCACAGATTCCCAAAAAATGTCACAGATTCCCATAGAATGAGGTCACTAATAAACTAAAATTGAAATGATACCAACATGAGTTGGTTCACTACACCCATACAATAAGGTCACTGATTGGTGGTATAATATCATAATTTTAAATATTTACAGGGAATGCCAAAGCTGGTAGTTCACAGGATAGCAAAGTTACATTATCGGAGATTGAAAAGTTGGTAAGTTCCATTTCTGAGATTACATAATACAAATTTTACACCTTGGATAATTGAAAATACTGTAGAACAATATGATAAATACACAGTTTAAAAATTACTGTTAGTCTGTTGGTAACTTGAAGAGGCAGGGGTTGTTCATTTTTAGGTAGGAATGACTAGCCTAGGTCTAAATTTTTATGATAGGAAGAATATTAAAAATCCAGAACACAAAAATTATTTCTAACTAGTAGCATTACTAAATTCACAAATGCAAACAAACATATTCTGTTTAGCTGTGTGTATAAGATTCAAAAGTACAAAGTACAAAAGACATTATTTTTTATTCCCAAAAATAGTATTTAAAGTTATTTCTTAAACTTTCTTTATGTTTACATTATATTTTATTTTACAGATGAAATCTAAAGGAGATGAATGCACAGAAAAGAACATTGTGCTTGATTTGATCATTCACAATCCACACTGGGGTTTGAAGTATGTATAATTCACATAAATTTGATAATGAAATCCTTGATATATTATTTGCTAAAACTTTATATATTTTTAAGCAACATATCTTCATATATCACATAACCCTCCTGTTTATTGATGGAATAAAACGGTGTAATATTTTTCGTATTACACAGGCACCCATGTAATATCACTTGATTGTGATGTAATCAGTTATCACGCTTCTGATTTACGTAGTGGTTGTGCCTAAGGACGTCATATAAAAACTGTGTCAGTCTGTTGTTTATTTTTAGGCTTTTGAAGACTTTCTGATTCTTTGAAAATAATTTTGATGCATTCGGAAAAATATTATGATTTAAACTTACATTCTGATTATGTCTTTTTTCTAGGTGATTAATTTACTTTTACTATAACTAAATAGAACTATATTCTTACTTGCACAGTTAATTTTGAGGTGATTTGTCTGACCTAGATAGAAATCGTCCGTTTCTATATGGCATCAAATAATATGTACATGTCATTATGCCTCAGTATTTTTAGTTATGTGATAAATAGAATCTTAGACTCGTGAGGGTTTAATATAAAATTTATTAAACTCATTCAATAATTAAATATGCCACTTGCCAAGGCTCGTGGCATATTTAATTATTAAACTCATTTAATAAATTTCATATTAAACCCTCACGAGTCTAAGATTCTCTATAAGTCTTATTATCGTCTGTTCAGAAATTGGTGAAAAGATATACATGTAGTAATGCTTTCTGTTAATGAGTCCGTCTGTGTGTCCAATCGTCACACTTTTTGTTGTCCACACCAATTCTCCAGTACTGTCCATCAGATATTGATTCAGCTTTACAAGAATAATCAGTGGAACATGTAGTTGTGCATATATTCCTGTTCAGGTTCTTTGATTTTGTCTTGAGAGTTATTGCCTTTTGAATATTTTAATAAATTCATGTTACAAATACTACTCTGTGGAGGGTCTTGGTTTCTCTGAAGCTCTTTGTTACAAAAATGTCTGTGCTTTGTTAGGGTATCTCTGCAAGCTATATAGACCATTGCTGCAGAATGCGAATATGGTTCATACGAAAAGGCATAGTGGCACTTACAGAATGTCTCTGATAAACTGTTAATCAATCCATCATTGGTGGTTGAGTGGTCTAAAGTTTGTGTTTACATATCACCATATCTCTCGCAGCCGAAGTTTGAATCTCACTTGCCTAATGGGGAAAATTTATCAGTTCACTTGCTGAAGGTCATGGGTTTTTTGGCACTCTGGTTTCCTCCACCACCCATGAACTGACCACCCTGATATAACTGAAAAAATCTTGACTGGGATGTAAAAATTCATTACTGCATTCATACATGTATTTCCAACCTTGTCTATAAAATATTATTTTTGTATTATTAAAATGAAAGTTTCATTTGTAATCACAAAGGGGTTCATTTTGAGCCTTGGTGTTTGACTTCTGACATTTGAAATGGGGTTCGCCGCTGTACCACATGATCAATACCTCTTAACGTTTGTGCGAAACGTTTTGGAAAATGTCAATGTCACAGATTCCCGGAATGACATCGATTTCGCGGGGAAACATCCTCTCATATTATTCCATATCCATTGGAAATAAGTGTTCTGCACAAATATTAGAGGGTATCACATGGTACAGCGGCAAACCCCATTGACTCTCAACTGCCTAAAAAGCACAGTTGTGATTTTGGTACTTTAAAGAAAGTCAACTTGGCAGCAGGGTAAGATGTAAACATGTCATCTGAAAATGAAGTGTCAAATTTAATATTGATGTGTCTGAAACTGGGGTGTCAGATGTATGCTGAAACTAAAATGTCAAAGATAACCCTGTCATATTTAAGATGAAACTGATTTGTCAGATAATATAGATATGTCTGAAGTTTAAGTGTTGAATATAAACCTGTCATATTTAAATTGTGTCTGGAACTGATTTGTCAGATATTTTTGATTGATGTGTCTGAAACTGAAGTGTCATATGAATACTAGTCATATTTTAAAAGTTGTTTCAAAGAAAAATTTATTTAATTATCTTCTTTTATTTAGGGCCTATACTAAGGACAAAGCTCCAGCAGAAGCTCCAGGGGATGTTTTATTTTTAGAAGGTTATCCAACATTATCACTATGGGAGAGGATTGTGACTTCAATATACAGAATATTCTGGGGATTAATACTTCTACTATTGTGTAAGTAGTTATGTGCTTACGAGAGGCAGTGATGAAAAAGCCTAACCTGTAAATATTACCAACCAATCCATGTATATATATATTAGGTAATATGTTTGTAAATTCATAAATTTGATGTCCATAGAGTGAATAGTGACTTAAAGGCCCAATGGGCCGGATGTAATATAATGTATTATTGTTTACGACACTTGTATTAGATGTTATGCACAAGTCACTTTAATAAAAAAACTTACTTACTTACTTAATTACTTACTTACTTACTTACTTGTATATGTGTAATAGAAGGGAAATGAGAAAATAGATTTCTTAGGCCTCTTATTCTCAGACATTACCAGACATTTGAATTTGCCACCAATGGAGCCATTTTAATGTGGCATAAAAAATTGACTGTTGTGTGCAGAAAATAAAATTTGAATTTAGTGCCAATCCAGGGGTTCAAAATTATGTTTTGTAATGGAAGGTCCAGGACCTTTTGCCTTTATTTTTGGCAGGTCCCACATAAAGTTTTGAAAGTCCAATATCAACATTGAAAGATCCATGTGCAATTATGTAATTATATTGAAAAAGTAGAATTATTCTGGTAAAAATGGCAGGTTCAGCGGACTTTTATAATTTAAATATTAATGGTCCCAAGGTAAAATCAATAGGTCCCGGACCTCGGACCCAGGGAATTTTGAACCCCTGCAATCTATAAAGATCAAATAAGTCACTGACTCAGATTCTCACGAGTGAAAGTAAAATAATAGTAAAATGCTTTAATTATCTAGATTTGTAAGGTGAAATTAAAATGCCTATGTACATAAGTTAGTGAAATAAAATAAAATACCTAATTTGCTGCTTTTTTAAAAAATGTATCTGAGAACCAGAATATTGTTTCACATGACCTTGATTCATTTATTGTAAATTTGAAAATTCAGGAAATGTAGCAGGTTAGAAATAATTTGAAAATACAAAAAAGAAATATATATATATATGCAGTGTAATTCATTCTTGATTATTGTTTCGTTGCCGATCATATCAGGAATTAACGTTGAAAATTTCAATCCAGAGATTTAAGAAATAATTAACATCTACCCATGTTATATCGTCGAATAATACATGGACCAGAGTTCATGTGTGGAATAATATATCATAAGATGGTCTTTGGGTAGATATTAATCATTTATATTTTACCATGACTTAAATTAAAAGCAGTGGAAGAAACATTGCAAACTCTTTCCTCCGGAGTACTTTTTTAATTTATGTGCAGAAAAGTCCATTGGTACAATTCAGCTTTTGAGATTACTTCCATTGAAATAAAATAAATATGAATAAAAAATTACATCACAACCGTTGTTTGCCACACATAGCATGACATAACAAGGTGAGTAAGGAGTGAGTGAGTAATTGTGTTTAACGTCCCAGTCAAAAATATTTCACTTATATCGAGATGTCACCAGCTATAGGTGAAGGTGCAGAAATTTTGCCTGTGCATTGCGCTGATGGCATTATACAGCAGGTTTCTTTATCGTGCCAAGCCTACCAAGACACGGGACCTCGTTTATTTTGTGTTCCCATCCGAAAGAACCGTGACTTTGATTTCGTAATGCCGAGTGCTTGGCGAAAGAACAGTCACTACCCACTTTTAAGTCTTGGGTTAGACCTGGCCGGGGTTCGAACCCATGACCTGCCACTTACGAAGCGAGCACTCTACCAACTGAACTACCGCAGTGGTTCACAAGGTGAGTAAGGGAGAATGTCATTCAAACAGAACAGCCATAGGTGTATCCTTTTTTTTACCATAGTTAGCTTCCTTTATGTATCGTATAAAGAAAAATTCAGGTCATGTCTACTAAGAATAATTGAAAACCTTTTTTAATGCTGGTAAGGGGTTAATTGAAGTATGTGAATTCATTTGTAACGTATGGCATATTGCTAGAAGAATTTATCTTCTTTGTGAATTATTAATGCATTGCATATTCAAATCTGGTATGAAAATGACCAAAATTTTTAGGGAGAATAGGCAAGTGAACTAAAAATCGGAATTTCTCATGGTTTTTGCTGGACCTGGCCATGTTTGGGGTCAATTTTGGGGCCACATTTACAATTAAAATTTTTTTCATGAACGCCAAGCTGATTTTCACAATAAATACTGACTGTAAAAATTGTAAAATAAGTCAAAATAGAATAAATATTTTCGAAATTTTGGCTATTGGATCAATAATTTTCACAATTAAAAGCAATGATTGCAATTTGGTTGAAATTCCAACCAGCCCTGATCTGTAGTTTTTACCAGTTTCTATAGAGTTTGATAGAGATGTGTTTAAAAAGTAAAAAGTCCTGCCAGAAAATTATCAGTCTTGGGCTGGCAGACTGGCCCTTATTTTGAACACTGATTATTACGGCCCTTGTCCCTTGCAGAAATATTGCGAATTCTTTGAATCAAGATTTTACATGGACATTATCTGTAGATTATTTTGTTTTCATGCTTACTGTTATATTCACATACTCCTTTTATTGTTTCTAGGTGTTGTGCTGGCTGTTGTTTTTATAATTCTTCTCAGATATCAGCTTAAGCGTGCAGAGGCGGAACAGGTTAAAGTTTATGAATTGGTGGAAAGTATTATAGGTAAGTATGATAAGTTATACTCAACGTCTATGTATTCTGTAGAAAAACTTAATATCAAATATGGGACCTTGATGACCAAGTGGTTTAAAGCACAAGCTAGTGGATCACTGTGCCTAATTTTGAATTCCACTTGGGCAAATCATAGTGCGAGGAAGTTTACCAGTTTGCTTGCTGAAGGTTTGTGGTTTTTCTAGGGCCACACCAGTTTTCTTAACCAACCCAGAACTTAACAACTTGATGTAAGTGAAAGAATCTTTACTATGGCATAAAACACCATTATTTTACTCACTAAGAAATTTACTGATTACCAGTATCTATAGTTAATATTTAGCTTTGCTCCTCTGACTTACAGTTGTTGCTTTTATTACAGATTTGATAAAGAAGCAGTATGACCTAAGTGAAATGAACGAGGAAGAAGGTACCAGTTATACGCCTTATATAGCTGTCCAACATGTAAGAGACCGTCTATTAGCTCCATCACACAGGTATGTTCTATAGTTTATAACAATTTTGTTAAAACTACACAGCCAAATTTAATTCATATGAATTTCAAATATAAGCTTGATTCACATGACATTTTTATACCCTCGCAAACAAAGTTTAGGAGGTATATAGGAATCACCCTGTCTGTCTGTCTGTCTGATTGTCCATCCTAATATCATGTCTGTTCCATATCTTCCATGTCTATGGATGGATTTTGGTCAAACTTTGCACAAATGTAAACCAACATGAGGCGATGTGTCACATACCAAATTTATATGCATAAGTCAAAGGTCTAGGTCAGGAGGTCAATGTTGGGGGGGGGGGGTATTTGGCTCTGTAGAGACAGTTCTAGTTTATGTGAAATTCACTTGAATAAAATTTGGCTGTGTACCTTCTTCCTGTAAGTTTGGAAATATCTAAGTTTTCAAAAATAGCATTTAATAATTTAATATGATAACGTGCTGGCTCATCGTGGCAATAGATATGACCCTCATTGTAAAGATGTTATAAGTTTGACAATTTCTGAAATTTTGTGGTTATAAAGGACAACTACATCTAGCTTTGATTTGCCTGAGTATAAATGCTTTTTGTTGTAGGAGATTTTAGTAGTCAAATTGGAAAATATTTAGCTATTTTTCCTCAAATATTTGCTATTTTTGAAACTACTTGTATTTGGTAGAGATTTAAGGCAGACAAAATCACTGGCACAATTGATATGTTGATTTGCCTAAAGCATCCGATTGATTCATCATATTTTCTGCATGTTTTCTCAAAGTAGGTCTTGATCACCTGAGTGAAATAATCTTGATTGATGTGAAAACATAATTCTACCACCCACATTTGATCAATCAGTTGATCATAGATGAATCAGTTAATCATATTTAATTTATATTACATCTTTTTCCAGGAAAAAGCTGATGCCTATTTGGAATAAAGCCGTGAAATTTATTCGAGAAAACGAATCTCGTGTTCGATTTGAAATTCAGACGATACAAGGAGAGGATTTTGAGGTTTTTAAATGGATCCAGGTTAGAGATTGTTTAAAAAAAAAATTAAAAATCACTCATAAAGGCCAATTAAATCATTAGATAACCCCAGTATTTAGGAATACATTGGCAATTGTATCATTGTTCATTCTGGAAGGGGGTCATGGGGCAATTGATCCTTTATTTTGCCAAATGACCCCATTGTTAAGGCCTTAGGGGGCCATATTTAACATTAGATGAATGCAAAAATATTTATGCTATTGTCTTTTTTAATAAAGGAATTTTATTTGAAAATGGCCCTTTCTAAACAATCCTAGCATGAACACTGGTTTTGTTTTTTTATGTTTAATTTAAGTCTGTCCTAGGCCTCTATGCTCATTAGGTCAGGGGTTAATCCAGCTCCAAAATGATGTGAAGCAATTGAATAGACTTTACATGGGTAGAATGCCAGTTTATCAAAAACTTAATACTTGCTCTTAGATAAAATTCCAGTCCACGATAAGATATTACCCGGTGTGTTTGCCAATTACATGTATTTTGGAGTTATGTCCCTTTGAAAACCACAAACAAAATATCCACTGGTTTAGAAAAATTAATTCTTTGAATCTTTTTGTTTATATTACAGTCAGCACCTGCAGGTAGTAAAGTATGGCAAGGACAAGGTAAAGCATCTTAGTTTTAGTTATCTCATTTAAAAGTAGATATATTTTATCAAGGTTAAATATTTACAATTTTGGTATCTGCATTTAATCATGGAAATAAGTCCACTGTGAATTGAATGTTATATCATATTTGATATTATTAGCTCACCTGAGCCAAAGGCTCAAGTGAGCTTTTCTGATCACAATTTGTCCGTTGTCTGTCGTCGTCGTTGTCGTCGTAAACTTTTACATTTTCATCTTCTTCTCACGAACCACTGGGCAGATTTCAACGAGACTTGGTCAGATGCATGTCTTGGTCGGTGCAATTCAAATTTGTTCGTGGTGTTGCCATGGCTACCATAACTAGGTCAAGGTGACCTAGGGGTGCAAAAATCTTAAAAAATCTTCTTCTCCGAAAGTATTGATTAGAGAAAAAATCTGATGTGATATTTGGCTTCTCTAGGGTCTTTAGCCTATAGTTTGTTCATTTTGTGAAATTCCGACAAAAAATAGGTTACGCGTTTTTGCGTTTAATTTTGAAAAAATCGTAAAATAGCTTCAAATTGTTATAACTTGACTATTTGGCCAGATAATGACATGGGGTTTTCAGTTTTGACATCTTCTTGTTAGTATCTTCAAATTGAGGTCAAGGTCAATTATGAAGGTCGTGACCTAATTTTTTTTACCTCTGATTATAATTATTATCTCGAAAACTATAAACTTTTGTATAGGCATGTATATTAGAATGTTGTAGGTATTGATACAACAATCATTTTGGTGTATAGAAAAAGGTCATGGGTTCAAAGGTCAAGGTCACAGATGTAAAACAATACCAAAATGGTTACTTATCTCGAAAACTATAAACTTTTTGTATAGGCATTTATATTAGAATGTTGTAGGTATTGATACAACGATCATTTTGATATATAGAAAAAGGTCATGGGTTCAAAGGTCAAGGTCACAGATGCGAAACAATACGGAAATGTTTAATTATCTCTCGAAAACTATAAACTTTTTGTATAGGCATGTATATTAGAATGCTGTAGGTATTGATACAACGATCATTTTGATGTACAGAAAGAGGTCATGGGTTCAAAGGTCAAGGTCACAGATGCGAAACAATACGGAAATGTTTAATTATCTCGAAAACTATAAACTTTTTGTATAGGCATGTATATTAGAATGTTGTAGGTATTGATACAATGATCATTTTGATGTATAGAAAAAGGTCATGGGTTCAAAGGTCAAGGTCACAGATGCGAGACAATACCGAAATGGTTAATTATCTCGAAAACTATAAACTTTTTGTATAGGCATGTATATTAGAATGTTGTAGGTATTGATACAACAATCATTTTGATGTATAGAAAAAGGTCATGGGTTCAAAGGTCAAGGTCACAGATGCGAATCAATACCGAAATGGTTAATTATCTCGAAAACTATAAACTTTTTGTATAGGCATGTATATTAGAATGTTGTAGGTATTGATACAATGATCATTTTGATGTATAGAAAAAGGTCATGGGTTCAAAGGTCAAGGTCACAGATGCGAATCAATACCGAAATGGTTAATTATCTCGAAAACTATAAACTTTTTGTATAGGCATGTATATTAGAATGTTGTAGGTATTGATACAATGATCATTTTGAGGTATAGAAAAGGTTATGGGTTCAAAGGTCAAGGTCACAGATGCGAAAACAATACTGAAATGGTTAATTATCTTGAAAACTATAAAAGTTTTGTATAGGCATGTATATTAGAATGTTGTAGGTATTGATGCAATGATCACTTTGATGTAAAGAAAAAATTCATTGGGGTTTAGTATTTATGTTTTCTTTAAATCTATCAGCTAGGCATTAGTTATCAGGTGAGCGTATAAGGCCCATGGGCCTCTTGTCAGTAATATAGCAGCTTCTTTTGCTGATGGTATATTTGACATCCCATGTTTCTTTAAATCTCAATTTTGAGGCCAGGTCTGACCCAAGACTTAAAACTGGGTAGTGACTGTTCTTTCGCCAAGCACTCTGCATTTCGAAATGAAAGTCATGGTTCCTTCGGATGGGAACTTAAAATAAACGAGGTCCCGTGTCACGGTGGGCTTGGCACGCTAAAGAACCCTGCTGTATAATGCCATCAGCGCAAGGCACAGGCACAATTTCTGTACCTTCGCCTATAGCTGGTGATGTCTCGATATAAGTGAAATATTCTTTACTGGGACGTTAAACACCATTACTTAACTCAACTTAATTTTGATTTTTGCATGTAGCAGGTGTACTAGGTAGACACATGGTGTACCTTAAGACCAGTATAGAAATCAGAAGCACCTTGGAAGTTCACACCTTGAACTTAATTTGCAAGTTTTTAGAGTTTTTACTTTGTTTTTGGTATTGGATTTGGACATGGATTGGTATGGGGAGTGTTTGAGCTTGAAATATGTGTCATATTATGGATGTAGTATTTCTATATTGGTTTTAATTATCTTTGATGCTATTTTACAGCATTTGGAGAGAATAACAGCTCTGCAATCACCTTGACTTATGGACCTACTCCATGTCTTAAAATACGCAACATGTTTAGTCCTGAAGAGTAAGTAATCAAAATCTCAAAACCTGCAACAGGTTTAGCCCATAAAGTAAAATACACTCCGTCTTTAAACAGGGTTCGTACAGGCCTGGAAAAGTCCTTAAATTTTGAGGAATGCCCTAAAAAGACCCTAAAATCAAGTCTGACCCTAAAAAGCCCTTGAATTGTGCAAATTAGGTGTTGATATTAAATGGTTGTAAATAGACTGATCAAAATAAATAAATAAGTTACATTGAAATGAGCAATTTAAAGGTACCTGGTCCTCCTGAACACCCAAAATCAACCCCCACTTCAAGTGCCGTTACTATGAACATGTAAGTAATTGTTTTATTGATTTAATTGTCTTTGCACCAATGTTTTTCTTATAAAATTGTCCCTCTGATTAGGCCTTAAATTTGCAAATGTGACCCTGAAAAGACCCCTAAAAGTCCTTAAATTTGGAGTCCAAATGTCTGTATGAACCCTGTTAAAATACCCAACGTTTTTATTCTGGAGAGTAAGCTTTCCATGTCTTAAAATTTACTACAAATTATGTCCATAGCATTAATACCCAGTTGTAAAATACTCGGCCTGTTTATTCCTGAATAGTTAATACTCTTTGTGTTAATATATGCAACATATTCTGTCTGTAGAGCAAGTATGGTGTGTCTTAAATGTTTGGCAATGTGTCTTAAAATGTATAATGTGTCTTAAAATGTAAGGTATGTCTTGAAATAAGTGGTAGTGTCTCAAAATATATGGTGTGTATTAAAATACATAATCTTCATTTAACATGATATTCAATGAACAATATCCACACTAATTATGCAGTTATGCAACCCCCCCAATAAAGTAGGGTACATATCTGTTTACTCCATTTTCCTGGATAACTTCTTTTCCTGAAAACTGTTTAGCTTCACAGAAACAATCTACGTGCAATAAATGTGCAATTGGCTAATTATATTTTGGCCATGCACATGGTTGGGGCTGAAAGGGCTATGTTGGGGTTAGATTTAAAATCGCATCCCATTTCAATAATGACATCCTTTATAAATTATATGGTTTAACAAGTTTTACCTGTTTACTTCATTAGTGAGAATGAGGAGGATTGGGATTTGACAGTTCAAGATGCTCTGTTGGAGAAATGTAAAGGCAACAATGGTATTATACATATCCACGTAGAGAAATCATCTAAAGAGGTTTGTAATTACTCCTAACTGTTTATAGATTAACTTTTCTTCCTTTTCCTTTCCGTCTCAATTTTGTGATTTCACATGTAAGAAAGGGCTTATTTTTCAAGAGCTTTTGGCCTCTCTTTCCTGGTTGAACTTCACATGTTTAACTTGCCAGTTTTCAAAGTTTTTACTTTGCTTTGGAATTGTGATTTGGACATGGATGGGTATTTTTGTGTTTGATTTCTTGTAATCGTATTTCGTACAAACCATGCTTGGTTGCTTTTGAATGATGTTTTATGTGCCAGTCAAGAATATTTTACAAAAAACTGCCTTAACTGACCTATTTTTGGGGATTTTCAGTCAAAATAAAAATTTCAGTGCAGTGCTCCAGATAGAGCGCGTAACTGCGTAATTACGCAAATATTTTGGACAACAAAGTATTAAATAAAAAATCTATGCGTTTTAGAATGCAAAACTAAAAGCTGGTTAAGAATAAAATGCCGCTTTGGTGCGTATTCACGGTAAACCGTTCTGACAGACAAGCGAGACAACTCAAATATATATATGAAACCCGAGAAGTCAGTCAATGATATTGATAAACTGAATCACTAGTTTAAAGTGTGTAAAGGGGAGATAATTAGTAACAGGTCTCCTGTTTTGCTGTAGAGCAAATAATGCATAGCAAAGCACATCAAACTGACATGCTAGTTAACGCATCCCGTCTACGGGGAAAAATGACTTCTCAATGTGGGCGGCAAAGCAAGAATGCGAAATTTAAAAAAGATGAACATCAATTGTCGATGTTTAAGTTTGTCAACCAAACATACCAAAGCAGCCGAGAGAGATCATAGAATCTTTTGATTCAAAAATCAATCACGACAAGTACTGACAGTGATCTTTGTAAAGAGCATAGATCAGTCTCTGAAAAATTTCCGTGACTGTCACCATTTTCTGAAATAAAAACTAAAAACTTGCTGCTGAAATGCACATTGGGTACAGACTATAAAACGGACAGTCTATGGGCTTAAGAGGGGTCTTCAAACATTCAGTTAAGTGGTATCGATAGGCATTCAAACAGTCGGGAACATTTGATCGCCAAGCATAATAAATATTGCTGATTTTCAAGAACTGATTTAATCTTATTAAGCATTGCAACAGAAATCTGTGCTTCATGAAGAATTACGCCTCAAAAGTTATCTGGAGCACTGTCAGTGGAGTGTACTAATGGATGTCCTTCAAATATTTCTTTATTTTGTTTAGGGTTGTGTGTACATGAAGTGTAACAGTTGTGAATCTGCATATAAAGTATATAGATCATTACATGGATGGTGGTTTGATGGTAAGATAAACATAAAATAGGACGTCACATCTATAAAAAGACTATATATTCATTAATACCACTGTTTTAAGGTCCCATTTCAACCTAAAATAACCTTGATATAAAGACTACCTGTTCATTAGTTAAAGAAGATCTTTTTGCATCATGTTTCAAAACTCTCTTTATTAAGACCATCTGTTCAGAAAGACCACTGTTTTAAGGTCCTTTTGCTTTATATTTCAGCCAAAAAACCTATATAAAGACAATTGGCCCAAGACTAATATTTTAAAAGCCATTTGCTTCATATTTTAATCAAAAATACTCTATTATATGTAAAGACCATCTGTTCATTCAGACTACTGTTTGCTTCATATTTAGGTAAAAAAGATCCTTTATTTAAAGACCACCTGTCCAGATCCATTAAGACCTATGTTCTAAGGTCCTTTAGCCTCTTACATCAACAAAAAAGACCTTCTATTGGTATATAAAGATTACCCATGTATCTCATGGATAGGATAACACATACATGTTTTATTGTACTATATAAAAACATATTTATATGTAATTCCAGTGTAAATTGTATATAGTATATGGTAGTTAGTAATCTCAAATTAAGTTGATAATGTCAATATAAATTCAGTTTTATTTTAGTTTTCTTGATTAATAATCATTTTCATGTATTGTATAATAAAATGTTTCTCTTTTTGTCATTACTTTAGGTCGCCTTGTCACTGTGAAGTATTTGAGACTGGAAGTGTATCATGACCGTTTTCCCAATGCCCGTCGATTAACGAAGCCTCTAAAACCGTCTAATAATAAGATGTCCTCCTTGTCTCAGCCATTCCATAGGTCAACTTTGGAGATGACATAATTTGTACCCGTACATCTGACTTTGTTTTTGCTTGATTGTAAAGAGACGATATCAAATGATTAGGATATAGCAGTGATTTTCTACTGCCATATCAGGTATATAGAATGACAGAACTGGATAAGGATTTACTCCAGTCATATCACATATATAGAATGATGGAAATGGTCAGTTTTTTAGATCTCGGATTGTATCATGTTTGATTGTAGCAGGAGGAGTATGGTTGTTGTAAATAATTTGGATTTGAATTATAATGTGAAGTACTGTATTCATAAAGCATATATTTAATATGAAAAAAGACATATATTTTCATTTATGTTAACATACTGTGTCACACATGTATAGTAAATAAATTTGTATATTGACTTGTTTACTTTTAAATTAGAATTTTACCACTGTTGATCATAAATATTGTTTTATTGCAGGTTGCATGTCCAATTATTGTTCTTTTTCCCAATTTATGTATATAATATATTAATTCAGACATTATAGGGCCCCACCTGTCTATTAGGACCATGTTTGGTAATTTTCTGTGTGGTCTTTATATACCGGTATATTTAAAAATAAATAATGGTTTATTTGAATATACTGAAATCTGTCTGATTTTCAAGATATTATTTTGGTTTCATAAGGTATACTCAGGGCTTGACACTGTAAACGTGGTTATTTTCCTGGGTGGAAATTTTCACAATTTTCGTGAATTGTAATAAATCAGGGCAATTTCTCCCTCACGAATTAAGACAAGATATTGTTATTGACACAAGACTGGGTAAAATTGCATAATAACCCACTCGTGAAATGCGAACAATATGATTTAGCAAAAATTTCCACTCGCGAAAAAATCATGTTTACGGTAGTCACATTAATTAATCTGCATGTCTGGACGTGCAAGTGCCATACAGTTTTTACTTGTCCTTATAAAATTTTCTTGTACATCCCACTTTTATCTTAACTATTTGATTTCATGAATTGCACCCATCATATTTGCCACAGTTGGTTTTACAAGCTAAGAGCACAGATGAGAAACAAGCTCTGAAAAAATTGGACAGAGGCCATTAGACACATGTCTATATAAGAAACTTGTATATTCAATTGAGACTATGCAGTTGTTACATTTTTCAAGTGAAACGCTATTACAAAGAAATTCAGACAACCATTTATCATGATTATAATGAACCCTGATACTGCTGTAGTCTCGGAATTACTATAAGTTAATTATGGGTTTCCATGGTAATTCTAAAAAACTCTTTTAATTTCCTTAAAATTAAGTGTAACAGAATTTTACATCAGCTTTCTTTAGAATAGTTTGAGCGACCACGGATGTATATGTATGATTTTAGTAAATATGGGTGTATTAACTGTTTTGTTACATCTATGTATTATATATATAATATATTTGATAAAAATAACAGGGCTTTTGTTGTTCATTTAATTGATTTTCAGATCAAATATCAAACAGCTGCTCCGGAAGGGTTACAAGCACCTCCTGCTTAGCTAGCTACACCTATCACGTGTGTAATGAAAAGTAGGAATGGAAGTATTGGACGTCAAATATATCCTAAGTTAACACAGAGACATCGTTTTAACAATATTGTGATGACAGTCTTAAAACTTTTGAAGGCCTTGATAAGCATAGGTCTGTAACATCCTTTTGTCAACAATATTTGTAAGCAGCTTGCTTCATTGTATAAAGTTCCCGTATCGGAAGAAAGCTCAACTATAGGCTATTAATTATGAAACAAATGCATCATATGCAAAAAAGCAGGTATATTGCTGCATGGAAAAAGAAATTTTACAATAGAAAAATTGAAGGCATCACGTTTGCCATACAGTTTCAAATGTAGCCTTTTATTGGTAGAAGTCTTAATACAACACAGTACTTGAAGAATTAGTCGTAACTTTTATTTCAAGCTCAAGGGGATAGATGACATCACTATTTTTTTTTTTTACAAAACGTGTTTACGATTCTGAATTTAAGCTCAATAAAGAAGATAATTTCATGCCATGGTAAGAATTTAATAACTCGTTCATATTTTCAAGAGATTGGTCATCTTTTTTGTGTTCTGGTTCTGTTCTTACAGTTATAGACTGATCATTTTTAAATCTCAAACTATCTTGGCAATTGCTTGGACTTGTTCTCTCTACAACATATGTTTTATGCTGGTTATGATCGGATTGAGAACCTTGTGATGCATATATGGAGTCTGGATCATTTGTATCAGCTGATTGGTGGTCTTCATTACCATTATAGTTGTTCGACCTTTCCTGATCCTCTTTGTATTCTGATTCTGTTGTTACATGAAAATCATCCATATTGGTTTTTGACTGACCAAAACTGGAACTATCCTTCTCTACAACATATGTTTTATAATGTTTATGGTCAGACTGATGGTCTTCATCACTATTCTCATTGTGTGATCTTTCCTGGCTATCACAGAATTTCATTTCCGGTGGCAAAGATTTATTTGCTTGAAGTAAGGCGATATTTTCACCGGAGGGATTGTTTGAGCCTTGTCTATCGTCATTTACTGGAGACCATCCGTTTGTCATTTCATGTGTCTTAAAAGATGACGTGTTATCGTGATTACGTAAAACTGGTGTCTGTCGACTGTTTCTAGCAATATTCCTACAGCAAAAATAAACTAACAAAATTGCTATCGTAACCATTCCAGTTGTCACGATAATAATAAGTAGTAGTAGTAGTATTGTTACCAATTCCTTAGGTACCTTAGCTTCATTTGAATCCCCATCTTCTGTATGGTCATGAATGGGTACCGTAGCTTCATTTGAATCCCCATCTTCTGTATGGTCATGAATGGGTACCGTAGCTTCATTTGAATCCCCATCTTCTATATGGTCATGAATGGGTACCGTAGCTTCATTTGAATCCACATCTTCTGTATGGTCATGAATATCTGGTTCCAAATGGCTGTTTACACAGGACAAAGTGTCTAATGACGAGTTCCATTTCCTACTTTCATTACATCGAACAACAGTAACATTATGTACAGATGCAGATTGATGATCACATATAAGTTTACACGTATAATACACAGTAACATTATGTGGAGAAATAAAGTTACCACAGTCCCAAACACCGTATGTTACATTTGGAAGTTTACCACAACTTGGCACGATAGCTCCTGGTACATTTGAATAACAGTATGGGAATAAATCGTTCTTAATTTCAAACGAATCTCTTTCGTTGACATTGTTTTGAATGCATTGATGATTTTTGCTGTTTTCATCATTTAACAATTTATGCGGACAGTAACTACATATGTGTTGATTGCCTACAGCACCTTGCCAAATGTATCTACATGTCTCGTTCTTAGTTTTGTCACACAAATTAGAAAGCCGAATACTACAATTTCCTGCAGCAACAAATAAGAAAATTAATACACTTATCACGAAATCGTCTATTTTCAGATTGTATATGTAGTAACACACATCCGCCATTTTTTCTTGATATTTACAAACATTTATGAGTTTTTGTATAATCTGGTCAAAATGTTTTAAATGTCTTTCGCCTGCTAAGATTGCATGCTTGACTTTCTACTTTCGCTTTTGAAAAATGCTTATAAGTAGTTCTTGTACACATCCTCTTGTTTCCTTTAAGAATATACACGTTTAGTAAAAGTATTATTGTAATAATACTAGTCTAATGATCCCATTTGTGAGGTGGTCTCTGTCTCAATTGAAATAATCTGCACTTGTTTTTGCTAGTGACAAGTGTTTCTTTCCTGTATATTCCGCCATCTTTATATGGACAAATAAAGGGACGTAATTTGTTACATTTGCATGGTTGAATTGGTTTGACTTAAACACAGTTAAAGGGTAGATATTAAAATAGACATATCTGTCAGTTATTTACATGTACGTAAGAAAGATAAGACTGCGACACGTCCCTATGTAATGTTCTTTATTAGTTAAAAACAAATATACTTGCTTGTAGCCACATAGCAATATTATATGACACTTGATGCAAGCAGGAAATACAGTACATGTATCTATATAATGCATAACAAATAATAATAAGTATTAACTGATATCAAGAATATGATTTCTTACAATCCAAACTTTTTATACATATATGTATTTGACATGTACTTTTGGCATACTAGAATAAAAGATGCATTCATCCTTCATTAAAATTACACACATTTTAAAAGACTGACAGATTCTTAAATGACGAGGTGTATTGTAATAGCTACCAGTCTCTACACATAACGTAAGTCTACCATATCACACCTCAAAAAGTCGTTCGAAGTTGTATTCAACCAATAAGTATTAATTACATATTATACCAGTTTTATATTTACAGAACTAGACGGCCGTTTCGGAATACAATTTCTCATCAGTAGTGCTTGGACCTATTATTCTGTGAATTGGGAAAGCATGGCAACAATATTTTCGTAGCAACCGATAATAAGATAACTTTCCAAACCAAAAACTGTAATATCATTACAGACTAGAATCACTCTTTTACCATGTGTTCCCCAACACTTTCTATGCGACTATAGCAAGACGGTTAGTTACCACTTCTATTTATAAATGCGACTCTATAAAGCACTTAAAACTATGTAATGGTAGAGCTTGTACCAACCATGGGAACTTTATACAATGAAATAAGCTGCGTGCTTAGAAGTTTTTTTTGTTGATGCAGGGATATTGAAGGTGTAATCCCCAAACAGTGTCACAGTACATCACAATAATGTATAATGTCTTCATATCCAAAATTACCACGGATATATTTAACGCCCAACGGTTCTATGTTCCCTCCATTCTCAATTTTGATTTCAGATGTAGAGCTTGTAGCTAGCTAACCCGACTACCATTTTAAAAGTTTTTAGCTTGCTTTGGGGTTGTGATTTGAACATAGTTTGGTATGTTTGCGTTTATGACAAATATATTAGTAGAATTACACTATTTTCTTATGAACATTTTTATTTATTCATGTCATAACTTGAATATTGTTTTCTGTCTTATGTTTTTGTTAATGTATGTTAAGAACCTTTTTGACAGATTTTACCACATTAATAATTTGAGGTAATGAATGAGCCTCTAGTGTTTTAGCGTATGGCATAGGTATATCTGCTCCCGTCACACGCAGCACTGGAGCATCCAAGTAGTTAAACGCTGCACCTGAAACATAACAAACAACTTTCTTTTACTGTGAAAAAATGTGTTCTTTAACATAGTGCTTGATATTCCATATACATGAGCATCCGGCTGCTGTTGTGACGAATAAGGTAATGCAATATTCAATTTTCTGGACTATAGATATTGCATGTACATATATGAAATGAGTACACAATGAAAGTGGGATGACAATTCGGTATACCTAAAACACTATTACTCTACTCTTCCCTGACAGAATCTTCAGGACTAAAAATAATACATATTATGTGTATATGTAACAAGATACAAAAATTTGTAACTTGTAATTATCCTGGCCCCAGGAACTATTTTGAACAAAAGATGAAACCAACAGAGATTACTATATAAGAAAATGGTTAAAAGAGCTCTTGACGTGAGTTACAAGAATAGCCGTTTCAATAAGAAACAAACATACTAATCCATACTTAATGTAATTTTAGACATTTAAAATGGTCATAGAACTTAAATTAACTGAGAATTCAATACGAAGTACCTAAATTGCATCGGAGAGAAAACGAAAATACCAGATGCATATATAGACCGCTTACTTTCAACAATTCTAGCACATATTTCAGATCCTACACCACTTTGTGGCCACCCTCCCTCTACTGTCACTAAGTGATTTGTTTTCATTACTGATTGTATAATAGCATCTTCATCTACAGGTCGAAGTGTTCTTAAATTAATAACCTGTATAAAATACCAAATCAGTATGTACAAATAAATGAAAGACAGTAAAACATAAATAATAAAATAATAAAAAACAAACATACTAATCCATGTCCGATAACAATCGAGAAGCAAAACAAAAAACTGAGAAGCAGAAGTCAGGTTAGACACGCGAACTTCCACCTGGGAACTGAGGCCAGGTGCTCTGGAAGAGTTAGCACCTTCTGCTTAGCGAGCTAAACGCGTCACGTGTGCAATCAAATTGGTGGGACTATAGGATGTCAAATATATCAAGGGCAATCCCGAACAAATACACGCAAAAGATATCAACAATATTGTTATGACTGTCATAAAACTTTTTGAGGTTCTCGATAAGCCTAGAATCGCGATATCCTCGGATCAGCATTTTTTTGCAGACTGCTTTGTTGTACAAAGTTCCCGTATATTTATATATTAACTTCCTTCTTATCTAAGCATGATACTAGAGAAATGTTGATGAAATTTACAAATATACCGTTCTATGTCCGACCCACAATCCAAAAGCAAAGTAAAAAACTTTGAAACTGGCAAATAAAGTAAAACACACGAAGGGCCACGAAGCAAGTGGAACTGGTTGCTCCGGAAGGGTAAGCACTCCCTGTTTAGTAAGTTGAACCGAAAAAATGTGTAACTGAGATTGATATTTAAAGAGACACGGGACTTCAAATAAACCCAAGACAATATTGTGATGACGACCATAAAGCTTTTTCAAGGCTTGATAAAAAATAAAAGCGAATTGCCGAGTACCTTCCATATGATAACATTAAGTAATTTAATAGCTATTGTATATCTATATTACCTCACATTCAACTCCTACACCTGCTAATTCTGTTGCTGAATTTAAACAAACTTCTACAAATCTACTGTGCGTTACTAAAGTACAGTCTTTACCTAGAAATACAAAAACACATTAAATGTCTTAAAATTTAAGTTAAAGTTTAATTGGTAAATTAAATTCTTTTCAATAAATTATTATAATTTAATTGAAACCATGCATTCAAGATTATATGGATTAGTTACTCTGGTCAAAATCAGAATCAGCAAAAACTCTACCACTCGCCTGGGTTTTCAGAGGTCAGAGATGAGTAATCAAGTCGATTGTAAAAACATTTTATATATTTGATATAACGTATCGAAGTTACATATGAGTGAAATCTTAAAATAGAAGTGTTCATTTATGTTATCAATTTGTCTTTGATAAACATTTGATTCACGTAACTGATCAACGTTTTGGTTTTATGGTACTTTACCTGCTCTCTCTATTTTAGCTTTTCCTATTGACAACAAGAAGTCATCGGAAAGTGATTCATCTGACATATCAAAAGAATGGCCATACATAATTTCACTTTCCAAGAAAATCACTTCAAAAATTAGAAATAAAAACGTTAAACATTTTTACTGACATCATCATAATAAAGTTGCAATTTACAATAAAAGAATGATTTGAAACTGAAAATTTTGTTTTTGGCAACAGCCATCGCAACCAAGAACACAACACAAAACAATTCAATGGTAATACATGAATCGTAAGAGAATTGCAAAATACAAAATACACAAGGCAGCACACTGGAGTTTCTTCTTTAATTTAAATTGTATTTGTAAATGTATGTGCTTGTTCAGTTTTAAATTAATATTTGATTCAGGCAATTTCCTCTCAGTCCCAAGGCTGATTACACACTCTGTGTAGCTAGCCAAACAGGAAGTTCTTAACAATCTTGGCACCCGGCCTCGTTTCCCTGTTTAAAGCCCACGTGTTTAACTTCATCTACAAGTTTACTTCGTTTTTTAACATGAAATTATATGTCTTTTTGATGCAATCGGTTGTTATGTGAATATTGCTTGTAAATAAAATAATTCACATTGAAATGGGCAATTCAGTTTTAATATAACTTAAACATCAGAAATTCGGGTAGTTTACTATTCATAATCTGTCTTTTAATTTTCAAAATTGCATTTTGATAAAGGCAAATAAATAGCTTCAAAACGGGAAATATGGCATATTGAAATGAAAGAAACTTGAAACTATTTATCTAAATCTTTGGTATTTTAAAGCGTCCAAATACATGTATTTGATACTGTCGTTCTCAGAAAATAAAAATGTTTGATCTTGCAACAGATTCTGGGTGAATCATTTGAATCTACCAAAGCGTTTAATTAAAATTAAAATTAAAACCTGGATTAGGATCCCTTATCGCCGCCTTAAGTAAACCTCTACAATCTTCAGAGGAGTAAGGGGAGATAACTTTTAAACCGGGACAGTGACTATACCACGATGCAAAACACTGCGAATGTTGAGCAGCTCCACCGACAACGGCACCATTTGGTCCTCGAAACACAATTGGAACCTGAATCTATAATCAACAAACAAATAATTAATTAATTAAAACCAAACACAGCAGTCAATAAATGATAGAAAGAACTGTTAGTAAGCACCATCAAAAGAATTCCAAGATTTGAAGCTGTGACTTTGACCTTTTATACTAAACATGAATCATGACAAACCACTTACGATCTCGCGGATATTCTAAATATACCAAGTATGACCAAGATGTATTTAAAAATCTAAGATACCGTACGACCTTCTTTAAAGCTTAAGGCCACCTCTATACAAGTACCACTTGCTTATAAAGGTAAGGAGAATTGTATCCCAATTTTTTATTCATATTATTTTAATCTGTATATAAAGACCACCTGCCTATTAAGACCACTTTTACTGTTCCCTTTGTTGCCCTTTATATATATTTATATAGAACCACACATATGTGATGGACAACTTTACCAAACAAAAATACATACCCTTAAATGCATTATACAATAAAATACATTGATAATATAAGTTACTGACTTTTTGTTTTAAACCGTTTCAGCAATTTTTCAGGTTTTTTTTATCGTTAACAGACAAAAATCCTTAAATCCTTAAACAAAACAAATTAATAATAATAACAATTAAAAAAAATTACATCTAAATGCTAACAACGACATTTCATAGCAAAACAATTTTGTTTATCGTTCTACTTTTATAAAATGACATTGTTTTGTGTTGATTTTATGGTTCTTCAAGTGAATGCAAATATTGCAAATAACACGTAGACATATAATACTGTAAACATGTTATTAAGAGAACATACACACTGTAGCTATGTTTATAGACAGAGGACCAAACAAATTTGAACTCTAAATGACTATAATTGGTTGTGTTAAATTATTTTCAAAACAAGACCAATTATTTTATCTAATCTGTGTAATACTTGGCACTTGAAACAATGACAAATAAAAAATATGTAGTCTTGTAAATTGTTGTAGTTGAAGATAATAGTAAATTGGTTGCCGTTGTAATATAACAAACATGCTAAGTGTAAGTAATCTATATGTATAGAATCCATACAAATCTGGGATTACATTTACACAATAAAGTCTTACTTTATGAGGACATGTTACATAGCTACATTTTTATTATAATATTTGTTTATTACACAAAAAGATGCATAACATAAATAGCTACATTATTGATACAAATAAAAAAAACATACTAATGTATGTCCGAATCTGAGCTTATGTTTGAAAACATAATAAATACTTACTGTTCCTCCAGACATGTAAAATACTTTGGCTGCTGAGTTAATGACCTTAAATTAAAATGTTCAAAGAAAAGTTTTTTTAGTTTACACTCCAACCTGCCTTAAAGGCCACCTCTATATAAGAGTCACCTGCTTATAAAGGCCAGTAGAATTGTATCCCAATTGTTTTTAATTTGTATTATTTGAACCTGTATATAAAGGTCACCTGCCCATAAAGGTCACTTTTACTGGTTCCCTTGGGTGGCCTTAATAGACAGGTTTGATTGTATCATCTTCCTTACTATTGAACATAGAAAGTACAGAGTTTCTGTATTAGACAATATACAATTTATTGATAAATTATAATAAATAAAGAAATGGTTATGCATTGCATAGCTATCAATCTGTCTGATTTTGGGTAGAAGATCGGTCTAATTCTCAATGTTCAAAACGTTTTCCAACACTCTTGTTTAATGTTTCCAATTAAAATCAGCGATTCCTTAAACATATTATTTTTAATATTTGAATAAATTAAATAACCACTATGCCATACGAGGATAATTCATTTAATTCTGTCATTTATGCCATTCCATATATTTTTCATCGATATGCTTCAATGGATCCATATGAATAAACAATATTACCAAAGTTGAGTATAAAAGTCCACATTCCTGTGAATTTGACAAAGTATATCACGAGCTATAAACATAGAAAACTGGTATAGATATACATACTGGGTATAATTCACGACTCAAAAGGAAATGTTTTAACAAGGTTGAAATTAAAAACTACATGAAAAGACGCGGAATATTGAAAATACCGAGAAAGGAAATATTTTTCGAATTGTGTAAAATGTATGGATATGCTATTGTGAATATGAGAACAATTTTTAGATGGTTAAGAAGATTTGAAGGTGGAAAAGCTGACGTCAAAGATGACGTCCGTCCAGGTCAGCAGAAGGCATCCTTGACCAAAAAAAACATTCAATCTGTGCAGAATCTAATAAATGAAGTTGCAAGGTAATCAGTAAAAAAGATAGCAGATTACAGAATTTTTAGGTCTACGAAAGATTTGTGCAAGGAGGGTACCACATTTACTGACTAATGAACAGAAGGCTGCTAGAGTTAAATGTTCTCGAGAAATTTTTAAAAAGTTTCAAAACTGTAATATTTTCCATTTTTCTAACAGGCGATGAACTTTGGGTTTACATGTTTGAACCCCAAATATGTGCTGATAATTAGCAGTGGCGTACAAAAGATCAAAAACGCCCTGCTGTTGCCAAAAGAACCAAGAGTTCTAAAAAGGTTCTGTACACAATATTTTTTATTCGAATGGGCCTGTTGTCCAGATTTCATGGGCCTGTTGTCCAGATTTCTGCTCCAGCTGGCAAATCTGTGGTAAACTTTACAAGCAATGTGTCCTGACAAAATGGCGTAAATATTATCAGCAGAGTCGTCATAAAACTGGTTTAGCAGGGATTAATTTTATTTCCTCGATGACAATGCTGCACCTTACAAAAGTAAAATTGTAACCGATTTTTAGGTAAACAGAAAGAGATTGTTTTGAACCACCCAGCATATACACCTGATCTAAGTCCCTGTGAGTTTTTTCTTGTTTCCAAAATTAATGAAAATGTTGTCAGGTAAGAAATATTAAATGAGAAGTGCATTGGGTAACTGCTTTCCAGGGTTGGAAATCGAGATTAAAAAAGTGTATATCTGATAAGGGGGATGGGTTGAAATAAAAATTAATTTGAAAACAATGTTTTGTTTTGTTTTAGGGGCTTTGTGACAAAATTAGTTGAATGATCATCGTATACTGAAATACTTTTTGTACGTTATCTGATTTTTAATTTAATTTTCTCGTTTTCATGGGACCCCAACCGAATAACAAAAAAGGATGTGACAACCCTGCATTGTAGGTAAGGAATATGGATTTAAGGGCATAAGAATGTTATAGAGTATTATTAAGAAATATGAACAAGATGTATTTAAACAGCAAATGTTCAAAGGAAATTTAAATTTTAATAAAACAAAGAACATTTATATTATTTAAAACTTAATTAAACTTTTACTTTACCTGGTCTATTGCTTGCATAGAAAAACTAAATGACATGAACTCGCATATGGGTTTCAATCCTGCCTGAAAAGTAAACCAATAATTTCATAGAAAATGTACATTATGTGCATGGTTACTAATATTGAAGATAGTTTAACATGATTTCCTTCGTATGAAAGAATAAAAGAACACGTGTTTAATATGTACAGATATGCCTGTGTTTCATCTCGCTTTCAAAGACAATGAACTTTTATATCTCGGCAGGGAACCACGTCACTTTACATTGTGGGATAGTTCTGATATATATACAAACTCATTTCGATAGAACGGGTATGGGTGCTTCCTTGGTTAAATGAATGACCGATCGACAAGTCACACAACACCAATTTACAATGGGGTTACCCGCTGTATCACGTGATACTTCCAAACAATGGAACAATTGCTACCTTTTGATATGGAATCAAATAAGTTCTTGTTTTCACAAATATTGATGGGTGTTAATCACATGGTACAGTGGTTACCTCTCCTAACTGTTTGAATAAGATGTTTAAATCCTGTTATTATTAGATTGATTTTTGCAAATTAGCCAAGAAGATGTGGTCAATAAAAGCCATGACTTCAATTTCTATTTTTGAATCAAAAACTGAATTTATTTAATTAGAAAAACAATTGATCCTATAATCGCTCATTAATATTCATATTTTAATAATTTAAAATTCATTACTCAAATTTATTACATAAAATCAAGTTACAAACCATAGCTGCTCCTATTGCTAACCCTGCAAATCCCATCTAAAGTAAAGACAAAATTGATAAACATTGCATCGAGACTTGATTGTTATTGTATACATTTTGCCACCAGAAATTAATAAGACAAGGCCTATTATGAACATACCAATGTATCCTTTCAACATATAATCAATTGCGGGTACATATATTCATATTATTTAAGTGTTTTCGATGACATGCATTTGCAAGCAAAATTAGCATCATTTTTGAAAATACAAATATTAAAAATGCTATTCATTTTCATCACACAATATCTTCAATATGCACAAAACCCATTTGTATCAAACAATGATCGAGTTATTTAAAATAAAATCACAATTCTGAAAGTAAAGAAAAAACTTTGTGAACTAGCAGGTTATACATGTGCTTACTGTCAGGAAAGTAGGGTCTGTTGCTCCGGAAGGGTTAGATCCTCTAGTCTAGCTAGCTACACCTGCTACGTGTGGAATCAAAATTGACAATATTAAATGATAAGACATCAAATATATCCAGGATAGTTTTAAACAGAGACAGCATACCAAATTTCCCTACATGTTTTAAAACTCAAGGCAGCAAATAGAATGTTTGATAACAACCACTTTATTGTAACAAATACATCACCTCTAATACAAGAGTACAATTCGATTGATTATATTACCTCTGTAATAGGAGTATCTTTGATTCTTCTGTTTCCAAACTTTTTATACAACCCTTTACTAACCTAATGTATAAAAGTAATAATACATACGTATAATATGCATTACGATTCATATGCTCATAAGTAAAATATATCAAACATACCAGTCCATGTCAAGACAGAAGCCTTGTGGTCTGTACAAATTGGTTTAAAACGATCATTTTTAAAGTCGATACACGGTAATTATAGTTTATACTACATGAAAAAATGAATGTAAGTGGCCCATTTGTATAATCAAACAGAAAACATTTCATTCCATGTTCAAATCACAATCTCAAAACGAAATAAGCTTTGGAACTGGCAAATTAAGTAAAACAGAATTTCAACAGAGAAGTGAGGTCCGGTGTTCAGGAAGGTGATGCACCTCCTGATTAGCTAGCTACGTCCGCCAAGTTTGTATTCAAAATTGATAATAAATAAAATATGGAACCACAGGATGTCAAATATATCCAGGGTAATTTTGTAAATTCATACTTCTCAACAATATTGTGATGACGGCCATACAACTTTTTGAGTGCCTCGATTAGTCTAGGTTTACAATATCTCTTCGTCAACAATTTATAAGGAAACAGCTTGCTTCCGACGACGGTATGCTATGACTGCCAATGAACACTATTGACGATTTAGAGACCGTTTCAAAATGTTTTGTGCCCATATTAACGGAAACCATAAACAAGGTTTATACTCATAGAAAATTAAAAAAACATTTAAGTTCAGCTAATTAGTTGTTTTGTATTTAAAGATGCAAGTTTCTCGTTTAACATAGATGATGATTCCCCGGTTTCTGTACAAAGACCGTTGAGGCGGCAACCTCTGCAGTTGTTATCTTGATGAAACTTGCCCCTAAGTACACGAAGGTACAATACAAACACACTCATGGCAATCGCGCCGTACACCTTACACCGAATGATAATCAAGAACAAACATACTAATCCATGTCCGAATCACAATCCAGAAGTAAAGTAAAAACTTTGGAACTGACAAGTCAGGTTAGATACGTGAACTTCCACCAGGGAAGTAGGACCGGGTGCTCCGGAAGGGTTATACATCAATAAATTAAACAACACTCAATTAGCCAACCCTTTATAACATTATATTTTTAAGAATAAAATAATAAAATAAGTATATAATGAAATATAATTACTTGACAAGAACCACCAAACTTTCCTACTTCCTCTCCCATCAGAAAAACAGTATCATCTCTCTTAATTTCCTCTTCCATTGCTGAATTCAAGGCCTCTCGAACAGTCATCTGAAAGCAGGAAAACATTTGGGTACGTCAGGGGACAACGTGTTCAATACTTCTTAATGTTGGTACGGCACTATATGGAGAACGATTACGTCAGAATTCCCTAATTGAATTTTTTTTTCGAGAACGGTCAGCTTACGGGATTTCATATCCAATGTAATTACACATACCAATGTTAACTTTACAGCAATAAAGGGCTAATTCAGAATACATCATCAGTAGTGCTTTGGTCAAAATTATGAAACCAAAATTTATTTACGAGTTGAGAAAATATCCAAAGGACCAAATTATATTTAATCAAATTTAGATAAGGAAATACTTTGCATGAGTGAGAATACCTTCTGACAATTTGTTTTTTTAATTTAACCAGCTAATTTAAACATAGTATATTTCTGACAATACAAAAGTATTACCTACTGTGTTTATGATATCCTAGGGTGAGGCGTACTAGCTGAGGTAGCAGCCCAGGGATTTGAATTACATATTATATAGTGTTAATTATACAGCGCTTGACGGTCGTTTTGGAATACAATCCCCCATCAGAAATGCCGTGAAACCAAGATTTGTTTTTATTAAAACTAATTCCAGTTTTAAATATACCAGACTTTATTTTTAACTATCGATGTTAACAATTATTCCGCCACTAATCCGTACCATTTGGCTGTACACATTTTGATAAATACTGCTAATTTTCTTGTGGGCCAGTAGATTTCGAACTACCTAACTAGCCTAGACGGGGCACTATGCAAAAAAAGTTATGCGATAGGTTTTGTAAAAGTCACCATTTTCATTTTTCAATCCCCAGAGAAAAGCATACAATGCATTTGCTGTAGATGCCATGAACTTGAACATGAACATCCTCTATGTTTTGGCAAATACAGTCAGACCTCTCTATAAAGAACACCCAAGGGAACCAGTACAAGTGGCCTTTATATACAGGTTCAAATAATATGAATAAAGAACAATCGGGATATAATTCTACTAGCCTTTATAAGCAGGTGGTCCTTATATAAAGGTGGTCTTTAAGGCAGGTTGGACTATATCATTAATTAAACTTGTGGCAGAAACAAGTTTGTCAGAAATTGTAAAACACAATAAATACCTTGGTTCCAGTACGACTAACAGTTTTTGAAAAGTGCCGATGAAAGATGTACCATTTTGATGTCTACAAAGTAAGAAAACTCCAAAATTTTCAAAAGTTGTCAATGTATTATTAATAAAAGCACAGCAAATTTCAGTTACTAGAAAAAGTGGTATTGTTTCGATTCAACTTTAAATTGAATTTGTCATGTTAAATATCAAATTCTTACTCAAAGTTCCGTGCATCAATGAAATGATGTCTTTTTCAATGTTATGTGTCGTGAAGTAATTTCCATCCATAAAACGATTTATTATATAGCAATATATGCTTCACATAGAAATAAAACGTTAAATCCCGAGGAGTTAGCGTGCAATATATACCGATAACTTTGATCCAGTCCGAGGTTTCCCGAATCAATTTTTTCATATTGCACACTTTGTCACATGACGCTGTCGTTTATGACGTCATACGATTGTTGTCGACGTCATCGCTGTGTTGTTTGTCATATTGCACTAGTTCTTAAATCCATTTACAAGAACTAGCGTAATATTTAATTATTGTACAACATAATGGTATTTTACATGAAATACTTGGCGGAAGTAAACGAAATGTATTTTGCTATATAATAACATGGTTATTGAACTGATATTATGAAATATTGCCCCTCGTTGACTCGACATTTGCACTAGCAAGCTCGTGCAAATCTCGAGTCAACTCGGGAAAATATTTCACAATATCAGTTCAATTACCCTATAATATCAATGGGGTAATAACAATTACCCTTTCAGCAAATAAATAGTAAAATGCACAGTGTAAAGGGTTTGTCGTTTTTATTTCAATGTTTTAAATTTAGTTTATGTTAAAATAGACCTAACCGTTGTTTATCGGCGTTTGGCATATGTTTAGCACATCTATGCACGGAAGACGCAAAAGATACTCGATTTGCCGTGCAAAAGTGTGGAATTGTTTTGATTATAAACGCCAGTTCAAAACTTGTCAATTCTATGGTTTTTTTAATCTGTAACTGTAACTATTCAATCTGTTATCATTTTCCGCCAAGCATACTAAAATTCGCTACATCTTTTTTAATGCAAATAGCAAAATTTGATCGAATACAATTGACGTGATTGACAATTGAGAACGTATTTGTTCATGCTCAGAATCGTGTCAGTGTGTCATAAGAATACATACTTTTATCCGTAATATAGAAAATAAATTAGAATAAATGACCACGTAAAGGAAGTGTCTAAATATTCAAATCCCATAAACATAATAATAATAATTTAAAAATACACAATTTACATAATAAAAAAATTAAAAATTGTTTCCTCGAATAATACAGTTTTATATAGTTGATATTGAATCAAAGTCGAAGTAACTATAACAAACATACTTATATAGGAGATTTTATAATTCAGAAGTTTCAATCAAAAACAAACACATCAGCTCGTATTTAAACGACCATTAAAAACTTTGATAACTGTCAAACTAGGTGAAACACATGAGCCTTTACTATTGTCAGAGCCGGTCTGTTTGTGACAATGGAATACGCCTTCTTTCATAGAAAATAAAAAAAAATCTAAATAAAAATTAATATTATTCACTTACTTGTGCCTAGTCATAACTGAAAATGAATATTATCAATTTCATTCGGATTTATTTTTTTAAACAGATATAAAGTGTTATTCACTGTCACAAACAGACCGGTCCTGGCAGTAGGTTTGGTGCTCTGAAAGAGTAAGCACCTCCTGTTTTGATAAATACATCGCCAAGTGTGTAGTCAAAATTGAAAACGCAACGAATATGGAACTATGGAACGTCCAACACTAGTATAACAATATAATGATGGCATAAAACATTTTGAGGGTCCTGAAGGGCTTGCAATATATCACTGAGTAATATCTATTTGTTGTTTAAACACTCCGTTGTATAAAATTCTCGTTGTGGAAACAAGTTTTTCCATAGTGTATTAATACCACAAGTGCATTAAAAAGAAAAGCAAAAAATACAAATGTAAAAAATATTCAAGTCATCGATTTTTTTATACAGCTTTAAATGTAACATTTCGTAAATGTCATATTTTAGGTATGAATCCAAATATGAAACAAAAACTTGAATTTTAAGTTAGATAAGAAGTAAATGTACATCCTACTACCTTATAATGGAACGTTGGGTTACGGTTCCATTGTTGGAAATTGATAAATGGATACCCCACTAAAACTCTTACAACGACTCAGAAAAGTCGCATTTTGTACCGTCAGAAAATTTCGATAACACAGACACTGCAAGTTAAGACAAAGAGAACCAACTTAACCTGAGTAAACTAATCAGCGTAAAGTGACATGAAGGACAGATTCTCGACGAAGATAATATACCACTTTTCGAGCTTCGTAAATGTTTAAGGAAAAAAGTCGGGCATGATGGATGACAGAGAAAATTCAATGGAAAACATAAGTTTAAATTTGTAAAACAAACAGAAAGGTTATCTCAACATTTCGAGGCTGATTCGCGTAACGCATATATATTGATACCATATATAAAGAGTTGTATGAACCCAAATGTCGATTTGAGTCTCATTTCTCCATCCAATTGACTTATCGCCTGCCAATGTTCCGACACTGGCCGACATCACGGTACCAAAACAGCGTCACGGCAACTAATGACGTTTTAGTGTCAGTGACGTCATTAAACGGCACTATTCAGACCGAGTTTTATTCTTTTTGCGTGTAATTCAAGCATGTGGACCCTTTGTCGGAACATAGTGGGCGTGGTCGGCGATCTGTCAATTATGCATGCGGTTTAAACCGCGCAATTGGACAATATTCCGGTGCATGCATGCTACGTTGCCCTAGAAAAGGATATTTTAAGTACACATGTATATGAAATCACCAAACCCTGATTGTTTTATGGATCTTCGCATCTTGCTACATCTGAAAGGATCCTTTCCTTATAATTATGAATATATTGTTGTGATATAAGAAAGTATGCACTTGTTAGCAATCAGTACATACGCAGTCGAAAGAAATAGATACATGTAAATAAAACCATGTTTGTTTGTAGTTACGGTTTATATAATTTTACTTTGGGATAATATCACAATTGATTAAATACCAGATTTGACACAGGGTGTTTTATTCATTTCAGAAATTTTTACTTATTTTTATGTTCAAAACATCCTAATCCAGGGCAAAGGAACATTTAATTTCCGGAATATGGTCTCATTAGGACTGTATATACCATAATTGAAGTCAAAATGATGATCGCCATTTAAGTAAGTAATGACGTTCATATTTTAAGACGTCAGAATCACAAAAGAAAACGTAAATTCTAAGGTTTCCGCTCAAAATGATCTAAATAATTACCAAAAACACAAGAACTTTGAAATCTAAACAGAATACATGTATTTGCTTATTACAGTCCAAGTTATAAATTTAAGTACTTTTTAAGCGCATGATTAAGAAAGAAAACAAAACCTTTTAAATTTCCTATATGGGAACCTTGCCGAAAATTAAATTATTTCTTTATTATTTTATTTCTTTTTAAACTTAAATACATACTCTTTTTCAAAACAAAGCCTTACCACTAAGGGCAGTTCAAGGACATGTTGCACACAATCGTGTCGCGCTGCAAAAATGAATCGTAACCAATCAAAAACAAATATACGAATACATGTCCGAATCACAATCCAGAAGCAGAGTAAAATCTTTGAAACTGACAAGTCAGGTTAGACACGGGAAGTGAGGCCGGATGCTCCTGAAAGGTAAGTATCTCCTGTTTAGCTAGCTACACCCGCCACGTGTGTAATCAAAATTGTGTGAAAGGAATATGGAACTATGGATCAAAATTGGTGGTGTTAAAGGAGGTAGTAGTTTTAACAGGTAATCTTTGACATCCAAATTCAGTACAAAATACAATTATTTTTCGTTACTTGTTGACACCTGATCCAGCAAACGACTTGACAAAAGGCCTCAGTAAATATACACAACAAATAAAAGAACTTCAAAATTGTAACTTGAGAGGCAAAACATTTAGGGTTTTTTTTTATTTGGCGATTATGATTTTTTATCAAAAGTGCAGGGTATTGCCGCAGCTAGTGGTAAATATCCATGTATCTTATGTCAATTAGATAGAAATAACATTCAAATTAAGAAGAGTAACCGTACTCTAGCTAAAAAAGAACAACGTTACAAATGAAAAGAAATTACAACGTTTTTATCAACAAAGGGAAAGATAATCTTAAGAATCATAGACATTTTTATAACGTTATTAGAATTAGAATATTACCTGTTCCTTTGAATCAAATTTGTCTACCATATTTACGTATTTACTTGGAGTAGTTAAAAAACATAGTGATCTGTTTGAGGCTGACTTGATTTAGAAATTCCAAATCAAATAGCTGAACGTCAAGGGCATCTATCTGAACAACGTTTTGATACATATGTACAAAAACTGTGAACGCAAGAAAAATTGGAATTAACTATTCTTTAAGCAAACACTACGGGATAAGATTGAAACTTTAAAGAAAAATTAAGGCCAATCAAGAAGATGCTAAACTTGAAAAATGTTCTGGACCTTTGGCAAAAATCTTGATGTATTGAAGTTACATGGAATCTAACGCCAAGCATATCATGGAAAAAGTTTTGTGGGAAACCACTGTAACATATATTTTTTGTTTTATTTTCATCCAAGCTGATCTTAATTCGTAATTAAACTTAATTTTCAACACCCGTGAGTACTTTTCAGTTTGTTTTTATTGTTAATTCTACTTGTGACATTCAAATTATCTGTGCCTCTATGTCGGCAAACAGTGTAAATAAACAACAAGGAAACGCTTTGTAGAATTATATCTTTTTAAATTAGTAATATCTGATCTTATTATATAATTAATTAATTCCATCTTTATGATTGGCTAAAACGGTAACACGTGACCATTGGATCTCACATCTATACCACGGATTTTCCGGTGAATATCAAATTCGGTGTACGTCATCAATTTTTGTTGACGTTCTCCGTAAAATGATTAGAACGTCATCAATTAAGTGTACGCAAGTGATTGTGTCTTGTTATTTTTTTCATAGAACGTTGACGTTATGGCATTATCAATTTACAATGTAGTGTGTGATTGATTGTGTCTCATCCGGAATGCCATTTATTTTTTCATAGAATCATACTTAAAAATTCAGATTGATCTAACTAATGCGGTATAATTTTAGTGTGATCAACCAAAGTGGGCAGGGAAATCGGTAAAATAGTTAGATTGCCTGGTCACAAATTTGAGAAAACATTGTCAAACGAAGTGCCACAGTGGCTAAATTATATAATTAAACAGTTATGGACTTTTTAGTGGTTGTATATGATGTGATATTCACCGGAAAAAAATATTGACCTCGGCTGTCGCCTCGATCAATATTTATTTTTCCGGTGAATATCACACCGTCGCCAAGGTCAATATTTATTTTTCCGGTGGATATCACACCATATACAACCACTAAAAAGTCCATAATTGTATAATATTTAATTAAAATACGTAAACTTTATTGGATGAAAACTACTTTCCGCAGACCGATGACCGACAGTTGTGGAAATTTTTAGGTGCAGAATTTACAAAAGTAGAAGCTTTTTAACAAAACTTAGCTTGAATGTCACCCGAGTAAATTACGCAGGTGCGCAAAATACATGGGATTTTATGGCGTATATCACTTTATTATATAATCTACTCAATATTCCATGTAATACGGTCATACAATAAAAATCGTATTGAATGAGTGTGACGTCATAAAAGCATGAAAGTCATTCCAGAGTGACGTCACACAATTGACCCAGTTCACAGTTGTTTGTTTCATTTGACAGTTTGTTGATTCTAATATAAGCTGATACTTTTGTACTTTTCTTTTAAAAAGAAGATACATTGTATTTAAACTGAAAATGTTTGTTTTGTTTTTGTATCCTGCGGACAGACTATTGTTTACTTTTAATATTTTTGGCGGATGTACAGTTACGTGAACTTGTTATGTTTCGGTCAATCTGCTGTTTTCTTATAACGAGAAGACAAGTTTTAAATCTATGAAAACCCCGTTTTTATGGGATTATATAATAAATAGAATCTTGCATTCGTGTTTATGCAATATTGAATTAATTAAACTCGTTGAATAATGTTTTATGCAACTCGTTAAATAAATTCAATATTACATAACCACTCATGCAAGATCCTCTATATATGGCATGAATCGCGAAAATTAAAAACGCGGAAATAATTTAGAGGGGTTTAACTCCCCGATTCGCGAAAAATTCCCCGTATACGATATATATAATTATGTGTGTGTGTGTGTGTGTGTGTGTGTGTGTGTGTGTGTGTGTGTGTGAACTAAATATTTTGATTAACGGTCTGGTTATCCAAATTAATACTAATTATACTTGGATATAAAAGCTATTTATAATTTATTAATTCATGCAAGTTAAAATTCGAAATTTCGAAAAACTAAGGTATACTCCTTCATGCAAAGTATTTCCTTAGCTTAATTTGGTAAAATATATTTTGGTCCTTTGGGTAGCTTTTCAACATCTTCAAAATAATTTGGTTTCATAATTTTGGTCCAAGCACTACTGATGAGGAATTGTATTCCGAAACGGACGTCTAGTGCTGTAAAATTAAAACTGGTATAATATGTGAATTATATTGTTTATATAACTTTTAAATTAGTCTGTGATTATTTGAGTTACTTTTGGCAAATTTAATTATGGATATTATTATAAAATAATATTATTAATATAGTGTAGAATAAAATTCACAAAACCAGATATACTCGCCAACCAATTTACAGCTTGTGTGGCAGATTTACAAGAAACAAATAAAATTGCTTCTTTTGAATATTTTAATTGAATTGCTGGGGGATTGAGTCAAGTCACTAATACAAAAAAGACAGTGTGGGGTGCAACAGTGACTTTAAGTATCGTCAGCTCACAATTATGCTGATATAACCACGAAAACTGTTAAAACGGCAGCACCACAAAATACCAAAATCTTTCTCTTTAGGGATGTATTCTAGCCTAAGAAATCAACAGTTAATTTTGGTGATAGTATGCCATTAATAAGAATAATGGAATCTATGTAATTATTAATAAACCTCTTGATTTTGCAGCACTAGACTGTCGTTTTAAATTTCCTTAATAGTACTGCTCGAACCAAAATTTGGGAAATACAAAAAATTCAAGATAAAATTAATAATAATAATAATAAATGAAGTTCCAAAATGCATTTTACCAAATCAATTTACGGCAATACTACGAACGATTAAGCACTGGTTTTTTTTTTTTTTTTGGTTTTTTTTTTTTTAAAATTTTAAGAAGCAGCTAATTCTATGAACAATGTTTTAATTACTTACCGAGAATAAAGATAAGGTCCGGTGAATATTCCAGTGAGCAATTAACATGATTAAAACCCAGTGAATAGATTCGCTTTATTGAGGAAACATGTGGAATACATTTATTTATTTATTATAAATGATATATTTCATGCACTTTCATTGGGCTAAAAGTCGTCACATGATCAAATTAAACAATGTAGTGCTCCAGAAAAGTAAGTACTTGTATACCTAGCTACGCCTGTCAACTGTAAAATTATACGAAAATCTCAATTGTCAATCAAAAGAATATGGAACTATGGACGCCAGATATAAATACTTTTGGATACAGATAAATCAATAATACTGAAATGGCGGCCATGAAACTTTTTGACGGCTTTGATAGGTTCTTACTTGCAATATCCCTGAGACAACAATTATATTTGTAAGCAGCTTGCTTCATCGTTTGAAGTTCCCGTAGTGGGAACAAGGTCTACCATAGCTTACTACCAAATCTGTAATAGAGCATTAACTGTAAGAAATGCACCATATAAGCAGGACAAGATGGTATATTGTTATATTACGAAGCCAAGCTATTCATAAACTTTGTAGAATTCAAAACGCTGATTCTTTATCTGAAGTTTGATGTCTATAGGCATTTTGGTTCGCGAGAAGTCATTTTTAGTGTTTTTACAAACAAAAGAATTGTGACCTTGAACAAAGGTCAAGGTTAAATCTATTTGCATAATTGTAGAACTCAAAACACTGATTATAAGTAGGATGTATGATAAATAGAATCTGACACCTGTTTGTGACCGATACCGTATGATCTCAGTCGAGGGTGATGTTACATCTAGACTGAGATCAACCCGTATCCGTCACAAACAGGTGGCAGATTCTATCTCTGGTACCATTACTGTGATACGTACAAAACAAAACACATATCCCCATGAGGCCTCTATCATTCATTTGGGCACTTAATGCATTTACAAATCCGCCCTTTGAAAATAATCCCATCGACAACTCTTCAAAATTTTAAAATTTCAACGATTTGTATTCAATGCCAAATATAAAACAACTCTGACAATGAAATATTTTGAATAAAAAGTAAAATAAAACACATATTTGAAAAATAAATAAAGAAACGCTTTGTTTTGATGACGTCAAGCACAATGATCACATACTGTAAATCCGGTTTTATTCGCGAGAACGTAATTTTCGCGTTAATTCGCGATCTCATTTAATCGCGAATTCAACATTCTCGCGTAATAAAAGTATGTATAATATATAAATAACATAATGAAGTTACGTTAAATTACAAAGTCAAATCAGGAAACCCGCTAAATTAATACATAACTAGCATATAGTCCGTTTCACAAATTTTTAGATCCCGGCCTTCTTTAATAGTTTCGAATTGTGTTGAAGTTACAACGGATAAATGAAGGTCAATTTCAACATCAGAAATAGCAATCCCGTTTTTCAACTGATCGGACACTTGTAATGCATACCAGTCCTCAAAACACTTTCATGTAGGATTTAAACTTTCCGTTAGGTAACAAATCAACAATTTTACACAAGTGCATATGCGATAGGTAATAATCTTTAGTCTTGTTTCACACAAATATTTAAATATGGTATGTTACAAGTAATATACTGGTATGTATTGAAACGCGAATTCATCCTCTCGCGAATTAATCTCCTAAACGTGATTCGCGAAAATAAAGTGTCGCGAAAATTACCGGATCTACAATACATCCATCCTGATTGTTCAATTGTTCCGCGAGGCAGTACCAGACAAACTGGATAAGACAGCAAATCGAGCACTAGTGAGCACATGAGATTTTTCTGTCGGAGGTACGAAAAAACTATATCTCTCCCGACTCATGAGTAGAACTCATTTTGGGGTTATTTACATATAACCTCACTGTGACCTTGAAAGACGGTCAAGGTCAAATCTATTTGCAAATTTAGTAGAACTTCAAATGCTGAATATTTATATTCAGTTTGGGGATCCTAGATTTTCGGTTCAGAAGTAATTTTAGTGATTTTACACCTAAAGTCACATTTTAAGGCATTGTGACCTTAAAAAGGTCCAGATCAACAATTTTCAGAAGCTTTAATTGGCATTTCATGTGGATAATTCCATCAAAATTTCATCAAAATATGTTGAGCAGTTCAGAATTGTTTAAGTAAAGTTTACAGACACATGCACACACACTCATACCTACTCAAGCTGGCTTTAGCCAGATGAACTAAAAATTAGTTATCACATTTGTGATACAGCTTCAAAGGTGCCATAATTTAGGCACAAGGCTAAATTGGAAGCAAATTTGAAGAATCATGCATATATTCAAGCTCACTAAGATTGATCATTTGCCATTCAGTTTTTCTTCAAGTTAACGACAATTAAGAGATCTGAGATAGTGCACCATTCACATAACTGTATGAAATTGAATTACTTGGTGATAGTCTTCTCTCCAGATTTAACAACATTCTGCTTGATAAGAAATGAATGAAAAGGAATGGGAAAATGAAAATTACTATTTTAAACAAGCTAATCACCATTTCTGAGTATTGTCATTAAAATTCTCTTTATGCCTTAACATATGTTACTATTTAATTGTTTAGTGAAATTTAGTATTGGCAAACAACATTGACCAGCCAGCTAGACCTTCAATTTAAATATTTATAATTAAACAATACATTTATGTTTAGGGAAAAAAGGTGTTCATTTCATCTATCGCATGGGGAAACATTCATTGTATTATGTAAAAAAAGCAAATCCTAATACTATCCATGTGTTGGGATGGATTGTCTATATGAATGTTCCTAATGAAAAGGTCAAGTGGACAGGTCAATGTTGTTTGCCTCTATGTAGGTCAGTCAATATCAATCTATAGGGGTATGAAATATAGAAACTAACTCTGGTGCCTGAAATAATGATAAGATAAATAACCTGTTGGATTTTATGAACAATTCAAAATAGTCTCTAGTGTCAAAAATTTTCTTTCCATGCATTAAAATTCTTAAAACGATATACATGTATTACAAACGATATCAGAAAATCTTTATAGAACTATACAGCCAAATTTTGTTTACATGCTAGTGAATTTCACATGAAAAATGCGAATCTAGCTTATACATGAAATTCATGCGACAAATTTGTTGTAAAGTGATATTCCTGTGAAAATCATGTGAATCTCATTTCATGCGAAGAAAATTTTACAATATGACATTTTAAGGTCATCTTGTGGATGAAGGGCAACTATGTAGGCCATGTTCTTGAACCCTTAAACGAAACAAAACTATCAGTTTTCACTGGATGAACACTTTTTGGCCCGTGAAATATTAAGCCAACTATTCATTATTTAACCATATGTACATGCCCAAAAAGCTATATACTATGGGTAAGGTTTCACTCTTATACATATACCTTCACAATGAGTGGAATGTGCATTGTAATTATGAAATTACAAGCCCTAGACAAAGAGAATCTATAACGAGTCCAAGACCGAGATAAGGAAATTCCAGTTGAGTGGTCAGATATTTTCAAAGCCTCGTTTGAGATAAAAATATCGGCATAAGATTGGAGTTTCCTTATTTTGGTCTGAAAGGAGTAATAGATTATTTTACTTGCATGTAAAATCTAATATTGTAGCCTAAAAGCATTGAAATGTCCTACTTCAAAGCAAAGATTTCGTTAACGGATGAATATGACGTAATGTCATCAATAACGTGTAGCTCAGAGCAGAAATGACTTTTCGTATACTTATTCGTCAAAATTAACTTTTTTGTAACAAATAATAATTATAAAATAGAGTTGTTAGGGGAATACGTTTAACATGTTATGATACCACTCGCATCATGAGTTACGTCCCTTACCAATGGGGTCCACCACTGTACCACGTAATATCCTGTAATGTTTGTGCTTAATAATTGTTTCCATTGAATATGAAAAATAAGAATCAGTGTTTTCTGTATTTTTGTAAAACGCCATAATTTTGTAATCCGAGACAAAAATGTTTTCCAAAATGCCCCACACAAATGTTAAGTTTGGTTGATCATGTGGTACAGCGGAGAACCCAACTGTTAACTCCTTATTATAACTCACCAATGTAACCAGCAACAAAGGTAACCAACAATTGTTCAGTTTTGTTACATTCACTTCTGGATAAGTAGTCCCCGTTGAACTGAGATAGCCTACACATGCTCATGCGGTGTGGAATATGGAAAAAATATTGTAACACCTATCCCGCGAGATAAATCTGTCGCATATGCGAGAAAAGATTCTCTCACTTATATTGAGACTGTTAGTTGAGGGATGGTGGAGGAACCCCCCAAGTGCCAGGAAAAAACCATATTCTTACAACAATGAAACTGACAAACTTTCACACTACAACCCAGATGGGGTGAGACATCATTATATCATGGTTTTACTATAGGTCTTTTATGGGAGAACAGTAAAAAGTTTCTAGTGTACTTGAAATAACCCTATACACAGTGCTGTAATTATTCTAATTAATATGGACAATCATCAAACAACAAAATAAACTAAACTCAATCTGTTAAAAAATTTTTATTCACTCTTGCAATTTCTATTATTAATGTTTTTAAATATGATTGAACTGTGTGATTCACAGATCTTTATTCACTTGGATGAAAATAATACTTTGTGTGCGTTATCAACCTTGTATATATTAAAAAAGGAACAAAGTGTAAAGAAAACAATGTAACACCAGCACAGCATAATGTTTGTATAAATATTTACACATCATTCCTCTTTGATTGACAACAATGTCATGTTTAAATTCGATGAATATTCTATTTGACTGAATCTATCTCTTTTCTGCTTTGAAAAGTGTAACAAAAATACTAGGAAGAAATACTGCGGAACAAAAAAAACTTAGCTTGTTTTGTTGTTAAATAAATCTAGCACAAACTTTGGCTATACAAGAACAATTATCCTGTACATGTTAATAACTGTATCACAGGTTATAGAGTAATAATAACAAAATAATTACTAGTAAATCAAGAGGTGATGCAAATATCAAACAATATCACAATACAGAGCCCAGACTGTAAGTAACCAGTCTGTTAGCCATTCAAATAAATAATAACTTCAACCATACACTGGAAAAAAAATCATTAAAAATCTATATTTTTAAGACTTCCTGTTCAGAATTTTTTGTTCCAATGGCAACACAGCACTAACAAAATTCAACATGGTTACCATAGAAACGTCCCTTTATATAGAATTATTTTAACAGTTTTTAAATTTTTTCCTATAATGTTTATTGGACCACTAAATTTCTCTAGTTTATATTCATTTTAGCCTTGAGTGATGCTGGCATCTCTGGCGGTGGTGGACGTGGTAATCTGAAGTAGACCTTTACTGAATCATAGATAAACCATTGTAGAGCCGTTAGTGTACCAATCATAATAATCCTAGGTGTTAATCCCTTCCACATTCCTGTAAAATCAAATAAAATAGAATTAAAGAAAACAAGTAAACTGATTACCCAAATCTATGGACCACTTATGCATTTGCATACAGTCTACCATCAGTTCCCTATACAATTACTTTTAATGTAGTAATATTTTAACTTAAACAAGAGGCCCATGGGCCTTAACGCTCACCTGTGATCTTTGAACCCATGAGCTTCATTCAAATATCAGAATGATAATTCAGCCAATATTCTAATATACATCCCTATACAAAAGTTTATAGTTTTTGAGATAAATAATCATCTCAGTACTTGTTTGTATCTGTGATCTTGACATTTGAACCCATGCTCTTCATTCATATATCAAAATGACCACTGTGCCAGTACCAACAATGTTCTAATATACATGCCTATACAAAAAGTTAATAGTTTTTAAGATAATTAACCATTTAGGTATTCATTCACATCTGTGACCTTGACCTTTGAACCCATGACCTTCATTCATATATCAAAATGATCATTAGGATAATACCTAAAGATTCTAATATACATGCCTATACAAAAGGTTTATAGTTTTTGAGATAAATAATCATTTCAGACCTTGTTCACATCTGTGACCTTGACCTTTGAACCCATGACCTTCATTCATATATCAAAATGATCGTTAGGATAATACCTAAAATATTCTAATATACATGCCTATACAAAAAGTCTATAGTTTTTGAGATAAATAACCATTTCAGTACTTGTTTACATCTGTGACCTTGACCTTTGAACTCATGACCTTTATTCATATATCAAAATGACCATTGGGTCATTACCTACAATATTCTAATATACATGCCTATACAAAAAGTCTATAGTTTTGCAGATAATTAACTATTTTGGTAAACTTGTACATCTGTGACCTTGACCTTTGAACCCATGAACTTAATCAATATATCAAAATGATTGTCATGTCAATACCTACAATTAACCAAAAATCCTACATCATTATCACCAGAAATGTTTAAAAAATAGCATTTTTTATCAAAGGTCAAAAACAGGGACATGACCTTGACCTTTGACCTTGATATCAATCGGAAGAAAGTCGCAAGACAAGATCAACAGTGAAAACTCCATACAATTATCTTCAGCCATTATGAAGTTATAACAATAAATGTCTCATTTTAAAAATTACATAATTTTACGCAAAAAACGCGTAACCTATTTTACGTCCAATTTTCATGAAAAACACAATTTTAGTGTATCTAGGTATCCTAAATCCAAATATCCAATCAAAATTTGCCTGCACCTTTTGGTTTCAGAGAAGAAGATTTTTTTGTCTTTTGGCTATTTATAGTAACGGCAGCCATATTGTTGGGCGTGGTCAAACCTCGAACACAATTTTGAAAGCCTGTTACCCAGGCATAATAATCACCAAGTTTCATCAAATTTGGCTCAGTAGTTTTGGAGGAGAAGATTAAAATGTAAAGTTTACGCACGACGCACGACACACGACGGACGACGAACGACGGACGACGGACGACGGACGGTGATAGATAGCAATAGCTCATCTGAGCCTTTCGGCTCAGGTGAGCTAAAAATTTACATAGAAGGGTAGAGTAGCTGCCTAGCTGGTCAGTGGTTTCATTAAAACATTTACCCCGCAAATGCAAAAATGCAAACTATTGGGACAAATACTATAGTGAACAGGTGAATTGCTAAAATCTGTGTCTGAACAAAGGTAGATAACTCTTTGATTCTTCAAAATTAATTTGCTCAATAACACATTTCATCAGACTACTAACCTTGGACCGGTTGTTCAAGATGTTGTTAGCTTAACTCAATGGTTACAAAAATTTACCCTGTCAAGTGTATGCATCCACATAACACACTCAGAGCATCAGAATGACCCCACAATTTTACTATAAATTAAAATGTAATCATGTAACGTGAATGAATGCATCATATTAATCAACAGTGCACCATCCATCCATCCATCATAGAACCATTACTTCCCAATCACTGTCCCTCCTATATGATTACTTCATTGTTCACATTTTCTGGTGATTCAGACACTACTTACCCTTGAGGCCTAATTTTTTGGCTGCTTCTACAAAATTGCTGCCTTTGTCTTGATTTAATTTTGATACAATGGTGTCAGCGGGATGCGATACAACAGCACAGAAAACTCCAGCTGAAAAAAGAATGTTTTAAACATGAAATTTACTGTGAGCAATTTAAAGTTTGGTTAATTCTTCATGGGAGGAACATTGTTTCAATATTTTTCATGACAAGAAAAACAAACCACACAATTTACATTTATATCAGCAATTAAATTTTTGACTTCATATAGGGTTATTCCAAATACCACATTAACTACCGGAGTTAGATCAGTGTTTGAGAGGAATCATGGGCGCTTACTAGCCAAAATTTTTTTGGTATGTACTTATGGTTCAAATCATGACAACAATTTTAAAAAAAATTTATTTTCTCATTTTTAAAAGGGACCTATTGTCTTTTGCTTGTGTAATTACCTTTTAATTCTGAAACTTTTTAAGTTATACATAGTTCCATAGGCCATATTTAAGAAAAGGGCCAATCAATCAATTTCTATGGGAATGAGTAATCATGGCCTTAAGTTTTTATTCTTTGGCATTACTGCTGACAATCTTCTAATATGAACATAAGATTTTTACTAAAGTTAAATCATTTTGTAAATTGGGTATATTTTGCAATAAGGAACATTGTGCCTATGGCATTATTTCATTTCTATATGAGTTATTTTCTTTTGATAATTTAAACATTATGATAATTTAGTTTAAACAATATTTATTAATTCATAAGTACATAAGTAAATAAATATCATACACAAATGTAGAAAATAGGATTCGGGAACAAGCCAGGTGCTTATATTAACCCGTCTCCATATCCGAAAGTTACAATTTTTGACCGATGAATATATATATATGTGGGGAGAAAAAACATATTATGAATTATGAATAAATAAGATCAGTGTACAATTAAACAATAAATAATAGCCAGTGTACCATAAAACAATTAAGAAATAAATCAGTGTACCATAAATATGCGAGTTATTTTATCAAAAACGCTTAGCAAGTTCAATATATCTTTGGACAGTTGAAAAAATTTCATTACATGTATTTTAATTCTAGGATAATTTACAGAACTTGTATTTGCATTTTCACAATTAGAAGTATTTATGTCCCAGTTTCACAACCATTTCTTAACTATAATTTTTGTTAATTTAGAGTTAGCAAAGTTTGGTTGTCTTTTTGGAACTACTAATATATAGTTTTGTCAAATCTAAATACAATTTTTTAAGGCTAGACATGATTTTCAATATGAAACCTTAGAATTTCTGAGGTTCTAAAAAATTTACAAAATTATAAAGATTTGACATTTAAGTTCAGGAAATCTTAGTTAAGGAAAGATTGTAAAACTGGGACCAGGGCTCGGTTTCACAATCATACCTTAGCTAAGATTTTCCTTAACTTAAATTTACCAAATTTTGGTAATCTCTTTTTGGAACTACTGGTGAATAATTTTGTCAAAACTAAATGCAAATGTTTTAATTTTGAGGTTATCTTAAAAACAACACCTTAATTTCCTGAATATTTTGAACATCAAGAAAATTATGAAGATTTAAGTTAAGGAATATCTTAGCCAAGGAATGATTGTGAAACCGGGGCCTCTAAGCATATAATACATGTTTCAAACCAGTGGGGTCCACCACTGTACCACGTAATATCCTGTAATGTTTGTGCTTAATAATTGTTTACATTGAATATGAAAAATAAGAATCAGTGTTTTCTGTATTTTTGTAAAATGCAATAATTTTGTAATCTGAGACAAAAAAGATTCCAAAATGCCCCACACAAATGTTAAGTTTGGTTGATCATGTGGTACAGCGGAGAACCCAACTGTTAACTCCTTATTATAACTCACCAATGTAACCAGCAACAAAGGTAACCAACAATTGTTCAGTTTTGTTACATTCACTTCTGGGTTTAGGTACAACATATTTATACAATGCCTCTACTGTCCTTTCAAAACAGGCAAATTTCATCATTGTGTAAGGAATCTGTCTGGCCCATAGTGGTACAAGACCTTTGTAAAACCTGCAAGAGCAAATAAAATACTTTATAAAATACAAGCAGATTTAAATTTCAAACCACTGTAATTCCATATTATTATTGTAGTACATTTTCGTACATATTTTGTCAGAAATATTTTTTCAAATTATTTGCCATGAAAATTAAAATCTGAATACTCTATCAATTACAGTATGTTACCAACCCCAATCACCCACACCCCACGACTAGATAACTTTGTAAAATCACTTTTCAATACAACTATAAAGCAATTCAGTTTCAACTCAATAACCTATAAGTTCTGTCCCAAACAGTGGTTAAGCTAACACACTATAGAGTAGCTAGGACGAGCACCCTGTGTTAGTAAATGGACCACAGTATTGAGGTATATTGATTTGGCACACCAATGACTCAAGCACCCTCGATGGTCCAACCGGTAAAGTTGGTGGACAAAAACTTTTACGACAGGCCAGAAGTAAAAGTACATTGTCCCAAGGGTGGATCTAAGGAGTGTGCTTTATATATACATGTTTTTATTAAGTGACATTATACTAGCATGCATATATATTCCAAAAATAAATTTAAAATTAAAAAGCAGTCTTTAACTGTAATCATACATCGAGAAAGCAACAGACAAATTGGGATTGACGTTTTCAAATGAAAAATCAAAGCGTGATTCACAATTAATATAATTATAAATGTAAAGTATACCCTGTGACACCCTCTTCTCTCAATATCCTTGGAAATCCTCCACGTAAATTAGATTCCCAACCATGAGTTGTCTGAATTCTGACTTTGACAGCTTCCATTGGGCACAAAGCTATATCTGCAAAAAACTCTGCTGAAGCACTGGCTGCCAAGTATAATGATGTCCTCCATAAGTAAGTATTTTCCTGTTGTGAAAAATTAAAGGCAATCAATATCAAGCTTCAGCAGTGATTTTGTTACAATTTTAAAACTAGCTTCTGCCTTTAAGATTTGGAGAATTGGAATCCTTAGATCTAGCAAACTGTATTATGATAAGGTGGCAGTAGCTAGAGCATACATTGCAAAGACACTATATTGTGATACTATATATTTTTTTGGCAAGGACAACTACATAATTTTGTAGATTTAATTTTTCAATACATCACTCATGATCACTGTTGTTTTTTTGGAATTTAAATGGACAAATTGGAAAATTTTTGTCATTTTTTCCAAGGGGAAACTACCTTTAGTTGGTAGTAATTTTAAGCAAACAAAACCACTGTTCAGTACAGTGTATAAACAAGTCTAATAATCACTTGTGGACACTTTTAACATGCTAACTTTTGGACACATGTAGATCATAGATTTATTGCAGTATTTTCTACTTGTACTTACTTCTCTTTTACTTTAATAATCAGAATTAGTTCAAGATCTGGTCAGTATCTTCTGTAATTTTATACTATGTATAACATTTCCTAAACTAAGCTTTGTTTTGTGTTGGGATTTCCTTTTTCATTTACCTCTCAAAGAACATGTACTTTACTAGACCCAGTGGTCTAGGAATCATTCTTTTGGCTGGACAAAGTGGATTATTACCTACACAATATTTTAGTCGTAAAAGAGACTACTATAGTCAGAATATAGGAACTGTTTGTCAGATTATTCTATACTTATCAGGGTTCACGCTGCCGTTCGCTTTTTTCGCAAAATGAGAAAAATAAATAAATTTGGCGATAAAAACTAAACATTGGCGAAAGTGATGGCAAAAAAAAAATGTTTACATTAACAGGTTCACTGCGCATCGCGGACATGAGCAGAGAGTCGGTAAAACAACTGGTTTCCGTCTCCGCGTATGTGTATATCAAACGATCAATCTAGTGAGTTCCGAATGGGTGTTTATTTGGGTCATCGAAGCCATGCTCATGATGTTGAATTAACAAAAGCCCACGTGTGAAGGTGTTAATTACAGGTGGATTAATCAGTTAACGAAATTAATTAACGTTGTCAGCGAGTGATTACCAAGCCGCGACCCGCGTCTGAATAATATCCCAAGCGCATTTACAGACAAACACAGGTAATTTAGAACGATTTATTATCGGCGATAGATCTTTGGAAGCTGGTAAAAAAACAGATGAGCGCTTTTCGATAATCATGAAGCTTGTGCCACATCTTTGATCAACCGATCAACAACTGACGACTTGGAGAATTTGACTAAAGCTCCAAAGTTGTCACCGAATAAAAGAAATAAAACAAGAAAACTGTTGTTGTTTTTCATGTCATCAGACATGCAATGTATTTGGCGAAAAAAAATTAGTTCTGGCGAAAGTTTTGGAGAAAAAAATATTGAAGTCAGTGTGAACCCTGCTTATTATAAAGGGTTTAACTGATATAACAAGAGGCCCATGGGCCTGATACGCTCACCTGATAACTAATGGCTAGCTGATAGATTTTAAGAAAACATAAATACTAAACCCCAATGACTTTTTCTTTAAATCATGATAACCATTGTATCAATACCTACAATATTCTAATATACATGCCTATACAAAAAGTTAATAGTTTTCAAGATAATTAACCATTTCAGTATTGTTTCACATCTGTGACCTTGACCTTTGAACCCATGACCTTTTTCTATACATCAAAATGATCGAAAAATGTATCAATACCTACAACATTCTAATATATAAGCCTATACAAAAAGTTTATAGTTTTCGAGATAATTAACCATTTCAGTATTGTTTCACATCTGTGACCTTGACCTTTGAACCCATGACCTTTTTCTATACATCAAAATGATCGTTGTATTGATACCTACAACATTCTAATATACATGCCTATACAAAAAGTTTATAGTTTTAAAGATAATTAATCATTTCGGTATTATTTCACATCTGTGACCTTGACCTTTGAACCAATGACCTTTTTCTATACATTAAAATGATTGTTGTATCAATACCTACAACATTCTAATATACATGTCTATACAAAAAGTTTATAGTTTTTGAGATAATTAACCATTTCAGTATTGTTTCGAATCTGTGACCTTGACCTTTGAACCCATGACCTTTTTCTATACATCAAAAAAATTGTTGTATCAATACCTACAACATTCTAATATACATGCCTATACAAAAAGTTTATAGTTTTCAAGATAATTAACCATTTCGGTATTGTTTCACATCTGTGACCTTGACCTTTCAACCCATGAGCTTTTTCTATACATCAAAATGATTGTTGTATCAATACCTACAACATTCTAATATACATGCCTATAGAAAAAGTTTATAGTTTTCGAGATAATTAACCATTTCGGTATTGTTTTGCATGTTTGACCTTGACCTTTAAACCCATGACCTTTTTCTATACATCAAAATGATCGTTGTATCAATACCTAGAACATTCTAATATATATGCCTATACAAAAAGTTTATAGATTTCGAGATAATTAACCATTTCGGTATCGTTTCATTTGTGGCCTTGACCTTTGAACCCATGACCTTTTTCTATACATCAAAATGATCGTTGTATCAATACCTACAACATTCTAATATATATGCCTATACAAAAAGTTTATAGTTTTCGAGATAATTAACCATTTTGGTATTGTTTCGTATCTGTGACCTTGACCTTTGAACCCATGACCTTTTTCTATACATCAAAATGACCGTTGTATCAATACCTACAACATTCTAATATACATGCCTATACAAAATGTTTATAGTTTTCGAGATAATTAACCATTTCGGTATTGTTTCGCATGTGTGACCTTGACCTTTGAACCCATGACCTTTTTCTATACACCAAAATGATCGTTGTATCAATACCTACAACATTCTAATATACATGCCTATACAAAAAGTTTATAGTTTTTGAGATAATAATTATAATCAGAGGTAAAAAAAATTATGTCACGACCTTCACAATTGACCTTGATACTAACAAGAAGATGTCAAAACTGAAAACCCCATGTCATTATCTTGTCAAATAGTTAAGTTATAACAATTTGAAGCTATTTTACGATTTTTTCAAAATTAAACGCAAAAACGCGTAACCTATTTTTTATCAGAATTTCACAAAATGAACAAACTATAGGCTTAAGACCCTAGAGAAGCCAAATATCACATCAGATTTTTTCTCCAATCAGTACTTTCGGAGAAGATTTTTGCACCCCTAGGTCACCTTGACCTAGTTATAGTAGCCATAGCAACGCCACGAACAAATCTGAATTGCACCGGCCCATATATACTTCTGACAAAGTTTCATTAAAAACTGTCCAGTAGTTTCAGAGGAGAAGTCGAAAATAGGTGTTAACGACGCACACACACGCTGCGCTATGCCATAAGCTCACATGACCTTCGGTCAGGTGAGCTAAAAATGGTTCAGTCCATTTAGGCATTTAAATGGCAAAACATTTGTTCATTTAACTGGAAGTACTGATGGTGTACCTATTCTTGCAATTTACATCATACATGTATCGTTGTAGTTCTGGATAAAATGTTAATTGAATTAACAATTATTTACATTATTATGGTTTTAGTCCAGAATTTTTTAATTCAGATCCCAAAGTGCAAATTCATCACATGAAAAAAGAAATAGCTATGTTTCCATTCCTGGTAGCCAAAATCGCCATTGGCTACAAATTTCTGAGGAATTCTTTCAAAAAGTAACCTATTTTAGCAAATTTGTGGAAAAATACTTTAAAAAGGACTATATTTTCACAAGTTTTGGAAATTTGGCTAGTAATTATTTTAAATTTATGGAAACCTAGAATAGGGGCCAGAATAGGTACATCATCAGTAATGATTTTGAATTTTTTGCAACATCACTGTGAACGACATGATTAACAAATATTTACCTCTCCTAAGAGTGAGGAATAGACATTTTTGAAAACTTCATAGAAGCCAAATTTGCAAAGTCCTTGCATGGAATATCCAATCAAAGTAGGTGCCCAGCCTTTTCCAAGTTCACGCATACCGCCTTCTTGTACAGTTACTCTAAATCCATTGAAAATGTTGCCATACTTTGCAGGATCCACTTGGATTCTACATTTAACCAAGTCCAAAGGTACAACAGCTGTGTGAGTTATACCACAACTCAACACACCACCAAAACCACACAAGGCATAGTATTTCTGTGAGCCAAATTCACAACTGGTTTCCTCTACAGAGTAAAATAAAATATTTGTTAGACAGGTTGGCACTATTTTTAAAAACTAAATTCAATAAAAAAGAAAACTTTGCTTTGAATACTTATAAATGAGTTGAATTATAATTAATGGCCTATCATAAAGTTGAGTTGAGTAATGGTGTTTAAAGTCCTAGTCAAAAATATATAGATATAGATGAAGGTACAGAAATTTTGCCTGTGTGTTGTGCTGATGACATTATACACTAGGGTTATGACATCATTAGTTAATTGTAGATTATAATCTCAAATGTCAACATTTTGAATTTTTGTTTACTTGGGGCTCTACATTAACTTTTTTTTCTAACTTGTCCTCTTGGACAAGTAGAAGAAAAAGTTGGTTGTCCTTCGGCAAAACAAACTTGTCCGAAAGTTTACAGCTAAATTCAGTACTACATACACTGATCGACTTAAACCTACAACCTGTATGTTTATTAATTCAAACCTAAAGTAATTTAGTGCCCATTGTTAATGATAAACTGTGTGACAAACCTGTTCACAATTGTAAATATCAATTCGCTTGACCAACTTTCTTGGAACAGGCGAACTTGTTTTGTTCGTAAGTTGTTGTAGAAATCTTTTTTTCCTCCTCAGATTTTTTATTTTAAGAGGGCCACACAAAAACCCAAATTTGGCAAGATCCATTGCCTCTCCTGTTGTCACGTGTCTATGTAAATCTATGTAAATCAAATGCTTCAATGTTGTTAAAGCGCAGAGGAGAGTATGATTATAACCTCGTTCCAAAGTATTAGACATACAAGTTCCAGTCCATAATATTGTCACTTACACTGTTAAATATTCATTTTAAATGTGATCAAAGATACTGAAGGGCGATGGAGAATATTACTTGTCCCGTCGGACATCATCACTGTCCAGTTGGGTTGTCCCACAATGTGCTATACCTGCCATGTCACAGTACTGGACAACGGTTTTTAAGGTAGATCTGAAGGACGCCGTGACTTTCAATTCTAAATGGTTAATGCCGAGTGCTTGGCAAAGGAACAGTCACTATTTTTGAGTCTTGGTCAGACCAGGCCAGGGTTTAAACTGAGCAACTGAAGTGGTCACATTATGTAATATGTGTATTCTGTCACATAAGTTTTGTTTCTTGATCAAGTGTCAGCTTACCACAACCTGATAAATAGATTCTAACAAGACAAAACCAACACAGAAAATTGCATGTCATCGAAATAGGACATAATTTACTCAATAACTAATCACAACTGTGATGTTATTTCCGTGATTTCAACACCAGTGGTTTAATTTGTGTATGTGACCTTCAGTCTGACTGTTGTGTCCTGATGTTGCATTGTGTCGCGCTCTTGGTCGTGTTTGATATTGCCAGGGACATAATTTTCAGTTAGAAATTTCTTTCTTCTATTTAACTCTATTGTTTCAAAATGTCCTTGGCATGACCCTAAAATTTTGGAGACTTTTTACACCACGAAACGAAGTGCAACAAAAGCGTTTCATCAAAGCAAGAAGCGACTATATTAGTACAAATATTTGTGTATTTGTAGTTTGATTAACTAAATGTCTTTAATTACCTGTTGCCGCAGCGGCTGCCTGGATTGTACGGTTTTCATTCACTTGTGCTCCTTCACATTGGGCATAAAATGGATTGGAGAAGGGGTTGCTTTTCAGCAACTTCTGCAATGACTGTGTCATTTTCACCTGTTAAAATACATGAATATGATGTAAATACAATTGAGAATAACACAATTTGATCAAACCGTTAACGTAGTACGATTACTTGCAGTAAAACAAGAAAATATACCTAACCACAGTCTACTAACCTGCTGTCAACGGCGTGTTCTAACGAAAAGGACCGGCTCTTTTACTGTCACGTGACAAATTGTCCTTGGTTTTCATTGGCGATAAAATTGTGACGTCAAAAAATTACAGCTGCTGGACAAGGAAAGTCGTGATTTCTATTGGTTTAAATTATTAAAGATAATTCTTTTGGAAATTTTAAAGTTTGAAGGAAAGAAAAATTATCAAGTTTTGGCACATGAAGACTTTTAATGTGAAAATTCAATGGCATTTTTAAAAAAAAATACAAATGAGTGCGGGAATGTAATTCACATAGACAAGTCTCCGTTTCTATTTTGCATATAAAGTAACTTCCTGTAACCGATTTTCTCATTGATGCACTAGTTCGTTTTAATAATGGGTTATTGCCCTTGTCATTAATCTGCAACGGTGTTCAATTTGCTAACTGAATGTCTAGCCTTTGAAAAAAATGAATGAAAGACAATTGCGACAAGAGCTATGATGTTTTATCTACTGCTCTTCACTTTAAAAAAATCTTACTTGTCCAAGCCACAGGGAAAAGATTCATTATCAAATAAATAAATTAATTAAAAACGAATTATCAGATTATAGCCATTTCGTACCATGACCATTTCGCCGGTACCTTCTATATTTCGTACCATATTGATCAAAAACCATTTCGTACCATATCCATTTCGTACCATGACCATTTCGTACCATACACTCAAGCCATTACACCATATATTACAACTACATAGGTACCATTTCGTACCATATGAGAGTGAAGTGTTACCAATTCCTACAATCATGAAATTTCGTATCATAGTGAAACTCTCTCTCTCTCTCTCTCTCTCTCTCTCAACGAAGTTCTTGTATTATAGTAAAGTTCTTCAATGAAAACCCAATAAGACGAACATCTTAAAATAAAAAAAAACACTTGGATAAGAGTAATCTAAATAGGAAAATTCATGTGAAACCTATTTGGTTGAAAAACGTGAAATTATGAAATTACCCGTTGAAGATTTATAAATAAAAAAAAAGCAGGAATTGATAATTGAAGAATTTTTAAAATATTTGTTGCATTTTTTATGGAAATTGTGCAAAAATACACGTGTTGGGGAAAGTTGATTTTCACCTTGTGTAACGAATTAATTTAAAAAATGAAAAAATATTAATTTATTATATAATCTACTCAATAATCCGTGTAATACGGTCATACAATAAAAATCGTATTGAATGAGTGTGACGTCATAAAAGCATAAAGTCATTTCAGAGTGACGTCACACAAATGACTTGATCCACAGTTTGTTTCATTTGACACTGTTTGTTGATTCTAATTTAAGCTGATACTTTTGTACTTTTCTTTTAAAAAGAAGATACATTGTATTTAAATTGAAAATGTTTGTTTTGTTTTTGTATCCTGCGGGCAGACTATTGTTTACATTTAGTTTTTTTTACGGATGTACAGTTACGTGAACTTGTTGTGTTTCGGTCAATCTGCTGTTTTCTTATAACGAGAATACAAGTTTTAAATCTATGGAAACCCCGTTTTTTATGGGATTATATAATAAATAGAATCTTGCATTCGTGTTTATGCAATATTGAATTAATTAAACTCGTTGAATAATGTTTTATGCAACTCGCCAAGGCTCGTTGCATAAAAAATTATTCAACTCGTTTAATAAATTCAATATTACATAACCACTCATGCAAGATCCTCTATATATCACATAACCCTCCTGTTTATTGATGGAATAAAACGGTGTAATATTTTTCGTATTACACAGGTACCCATGTAATATCACTTGATTGTGACGTAATCAGTTATCACGCTTCTGATTTACGTAGTGGTCGTGCCTAATGACGTCATATGAAAACTGTGTCAGTCTGTTGTTTATTTTTAGACTTTTGAAGACTTTCCCCGATTCTTTGAAAAATAATTTTGGTGCATTCGGAAAAATATTATGATTTAAACTTACATACTGATTATGTCTTTTTTCTAGGTGATTAATTTACTTAAAATTACTATAACTAAATAGAACTATATTCTTACTTGCGCAGTTAATTTGGAGGTGATTTGTCTGACCTAGATAGAAATCATCTATTTCTTTATGGCATCAAATAATATGTACATGTCATTATGCCTCGGTATTTTGAGTTATGTGATATATAGAATCTTAGACTCGTGAGGGTTTAATATGAAATTTATTAAACTCGTTTAATAAATTTCATATTAAACCCCCACTCGTCTAAGATCCTCTATATATCCAACGTCATCATAGAGCCGCTGAGTGCGTAGGGGCTAGAGTTTGTTAAAGAAATAAGAGGTTTTTACGATTTATTTTCCTTTTGAAAATGCGTGTACCAGGCGTGATAGTTCATATTCTCACACTACCAACGAATCGAGGTAAGCAGGTAAGCCTTACCTTTTGATAATGATTATAAAAGCCATATTATTTGTTGGCTGTATATAGTTCAGCATTGTTCAAACCAAACAATATTCACCCCAATTCAAATAGAACAGCATTGTGTGACCGTGCCGCCTTATTGACTTGTTTTATTTTGGATTATTAATGGCCTTAAAATATAAATATCACGCCTGGTACACGCATTTTTAAAAGGAAAATTAGCCCGAGATTCCTCTGGCCCGAATTTTTTTTTTTTTTTTTTTTTTATCAATTCCGAAATTGATAAAAAAAAAAAAAAAAATTTCGGGCCAGAGGAATCTCGGGCTAAAGGAAAATAAATCGTAGATAATCTCAACCGTAAAGTGTCCAGTTTTCAAAAACCTCGTATTTCTTTAACAAACTCTGGCCCCTATGCACGGCTCTATGATGATGTTGGATATATTAATAATATCTTTTCATTTTTTGAATTATATTCGTTACATAAGGTGAAAATCATCTTTCCCCAACACGTGTGTTTTTGCGGCACAATTTCCATAAAACATGCACCAAACATTTAAAAATATTTAAATTATCAATTCCGGTTTAATTTTATTTATAAATCTTCACATTTGTGTAGGTAATTTCGTACTTGTACCCCTCTTTCACGTTTTTCAACCAAATGGTTTTCACTTGAATTTCCTACTAAGATTACCCTTAACGTCAGACTATACTCGGATTAGTTTGTCGTCTGCACTAAAATGTAATGTACTAGTGCATTAATTTTGAAGGTGAACCGAAACAACATGGCGACCTCTACTGTTCCCCGGTTGCTGGTATGTCAAATTAGTGTTTAAATGGTCGTATTTAATCCTGATAACGGTTTTACAACCTCTGAAAATGTGTATTTTTCTTTTTTGCAGAGATCTAAATGGTGCGTGTTTCAGCGGCACTTTTCAACCACAGCAGCTCGAGCTGGAACCCAGGTAGAGTAGACTACTTTCTAAATTTCATACCTGACACTTCTTATATCGTCGACCGTCCTAAAATCGAGAGCGTCCTAAGATTCGAGGCCATTTTTGTTTTCAGTTATTATACGCGAGTATCGTCTCTGCAGTGACGATTTCATGCATTAAAGACAAAATTTAGGTATTTACTGTGAAACTATCCAGAAAAATCAGTTGTCTATTTTTCAGATCTCAAATTCTTGTTGCGTTAGCAAGTTAAGTTTGTTTTCTATTAGAGTCTCGAATTACGGACGGTCGAGGATACACAGCAGTCGCATTCGATTGCACCCTGTAAAATTAGATCTATTAATGTCGTGAGTTTAGAAATCACAAGTAACATATGATTCTACCTCTGGTGTACTCCAAAAACGGCTTAATAATTTGGCAGTTGGATACACAAAAGATATTTCAATTATTTGGTTCATTTTGCAATTATGCAGCATTTAAATCTACTGTAGGAACCACTGTGACTGTGACAGTGAAATACTCTTTATATCCATAGAAAATCAGATAAATTTGAATAAAGATCGGTATTTTCACTTACTATTTTTACCCAGACCTAATTATTTCTGTCGTCAATGCAACTGCCTTTTTTATTGATGATATGGGGCTGTGGGATATCATCAATAAAAAGTGCTGTTGACAACAAATAATTCAATCTAATAGGAACTATGCTAGACAAACACAATACTGGTAAAATAATTTTAAATTAAATTTGTTGATATAAATTTGTAGATTGTTAAGAAATGGTTTATTTTTTAGATGACTGTAGTCAGTATTATTAAGAAATTGTTTATATGTTTTAGATGACTGTTCGAGATGCTTTGAATTCTGCAATAGAAGAAGAAATAAAGAGAGATGATAATGTTTTTCTGATGGGAGAGGAAGTAGCCCTTTATGATGGAGCTTATAAAGTTATTATCTTTTATATTTATTATTTATTATATATTCCTTTTAATTTTCTCCTCAGACATTTTGAGGGTCTTAATGAAATAAATAATGACAAATGTCAACATTTAATCACATCTTTCAAAATCTCTCTGTTTATTTTAGAATACATTTACATGTCGTAAATATTCAATATTACTTCTATGAAAATATTTCAAACATTTATAGTCCGATCACTTATTCAGTGATGAATACAGATGTGGCCTTAAAACGATCGTGGATTACTTACCTCAAATTTCATTAATGCTATATGTAGATCTGTTATTTTTACAACATGTGTTGAAACAAATTGGTTAAATTTCTTATATTAAGTCTGAAAATCACAAAATTAAACCCGTTTTATCAGCGGCAAATCTTAATTCAGATGGTGTGTATCGCGTAGTAAAATGCTTTATGGTCAATAACTGCATCTTTTTAGTCAAAAATCTCAGTTTTGTTAGGAGACCTTGAATGTTTTGTAGTTTTAAATATTAAAAAAAATGTGTCTCTCCAGGCCAAACAAGTGTAATAAATGAACTTTATTCTTTATTTTGGTGTCTGTGCTGTTTTACCTGTTGTTCATTCATAAACAAGTACAATGGATTAGTCTGTGACGTATACTGGTTAGGAATAGAAACACCTGTATAAACCCGTATAGCGTGAATACATATTAACCAATCAGAACTCAGTTCTGAATGACTTATATGAATGAAGCTGTCGAATATGCCATATCAAAATATCAGAGGGACAATAGCTACCTTTCAATTAATTGCTAAATTTCAACTCCTTAAAACTCAGCAACTACAGTGAATATTAAAAATTTTACCATGTAAATAGTATTTTTAAACACTTACCTTTAAAACAAGACTGCAAACGAACAAGTATTTATTTCTCAACAAACTTTCATCAAAAAAGTTTATTAAAATTTATTCATAAAAATTAAAAGGAAAAAGATTTTAAAAAAGTTGACATATTTGCAAAAAATATTCAAAATATGAAAAAATTTATTCTTAAAATACATGTGAAATTTTTAAGTCTATTGAAGTTATATCAAGTAAGATATCTGAGTTTGAATCACACTACCTATTCAAAACATGTTTTTTCATCACTGAAAATGTGATCGGACTATAGATTTCTCTTTGTATACATGAATCAGTAGCAGGTTAATTTTCTATGTCAACATAACAAACAGACATAAAGCTTTCATACATGCAACAAAGTAGATCTATTCCTGTTACTGTAGTTGATGAAAACATTGGAAGGGATATTTAATATCAGTCTTTATTTGATACTACATGTATCAATTGCTGAACATCAAAGTGAAAGTTTAGGAAAAATATATTTTAATAACTAAAGACACATTTTTTTGCATAATTTTACTAATTTAACATGTTTATAAATATGTTTCATTAGGTTAGCAGAGGATTACATAAAAAGTTTGGAGACAGAAGAATCAAAGATACTCCAATTACAGAGGTATGACAATACATGTGTTCAATCAGTAGATTGATTGAATAGGGTTTTACGTCAAAATGTTACCAGCTGTAGGTGAAGTGGCAGAAATTTTAACTTTTGCAGTGCTCTTAAGGCAATGTGCAGGGAGAGTTTGTTTTAACATGCCACGCCTGCCGTGCCACGGGGCATCAGTTTTAAAGTCTCTTCAGAAGCACCACATGACTTTCGTTTCTTAAAGCAGAGTGCTTGGCAAAAGAATAATCTCTACATGTTTCAAGACTTGGTCAGACCTGTCCAGATTCGAAACCATTACCTTCCATATACAAAGTGAGCACTCTACCACTGAGTTACAATAGTGGTAGTTTATACATTTATTGCCTTTGTGTGAGGGATATATGAACATTTATTCACCCGCAACAAGTCATATTTCCCGAGGGAAATGTGACTTGTTAAGGGTGAATAAATGTTCATATCTCCCTCACACAAAGGCAATAAATTGTTTATTATACCGAAAGATAACCATGGTAATAAGAAAGACAGAAAGAAAAAAATATTTTAAAAAAAGTCTGAAAACATCAGTCCTTCTCCGATTCATTGTTTTTTCTTCTATCGGAACTCATCGGAGGCAAACGCTAGAACGTCAAGATCGATTCTCAATCGATGACGTCATATCATTGTGACATCACGGTGTGTTCCGAAGAGGTGGGATATGATGTTTTTAGAGGGATACACGATGTTTTCTCCACCCTGATCACATGATCCAATGATCCAATCAAATTACAGATAGCATTGTATTTTTCTAATGAGGTATAATAATAACTTTTATGTTGGAGGCAATAAATGTATGTGCTCTCATGTTGGAGTGGGGCATTTGTGGCAGATTGGTCTAAAGCACACACAGCTCAACACCTACGATAGGTTTGAATCCCAACTGGGCAGATCTTAAGTGTAAGGAAGTATGTCGCTTTTCAAAAGACTGTGGTTTTTTTCTGGGTACTCCAGTTTCCTCCACCTTACCTGAACAGACTTGCCACTTCACTCCATGTAAGAGGTAATATGTTGCTGCAGTAAAATAGTTCACACTAGTAATCAGAAATTAATTTGTATGTAGAAGTTAGTAAACACAATAGAATTTCAATATCACATTTAAAGAATCATTAAATGATTTGCCTAATTTTTTGTCTCCAGTGGGGTTTGCATGTTTATTTGTTTGAAAATAGTTGAAACAATAAAATTTGAGATTACATGGATATATTGAGCAGTGGTAAATAGCTGTAAGACAGGAAGTCTTATATAGTATATGGGATTTCTTGGCTTGTATCCAGGGGTTCAAAATTCACTGGGTCCGAGGTCCGGGACCTTCTGATTTTACAAAGTGTCCCTTGTTATTTAAATTGTAAAAGCCATTTTTAACCAGGATAATCCTGTTCTTTGTTTACAATAATATAATTGGACACAAGTCTTTCAATGTTGATATTGGACTTCCAAAACTTTATGTGGGACCTGCCAAAATAAAAGGCTAAAAGTCCTGGACCTTCTATTACAGAACATAATTTTGAACCCTTGGTATCATAAAAACAAATGTTTGTTTTATCCTCAATACTGGTTACATTCTTTTGGTAAAATGAAAAATTTATGTACATACAGTATATTTTATTTTTCTATTTTTTTCTTTATTTTAGATGGGATTTGCAGGCTTAGCAGTAGGAGCAGCTATGGTAAGTATCATACAATAAAGCCTGCTATAGTGACCACTTCATTGTTAAGATCATTCTATCCATTTAGACATGTTTTTTAAAGTCCCTTTGGTTCATAACAACCTCTATATAAAGACTACTTGCCTATAAAGTCCATGTCTTAGGGCTTTAACCCTTTGCAGTTCTTCCGTTCAAATTTGCATTTTTCCCCATTTAAAAAAATAATCAAATGTTGACCTTTGACCCCAGGTCATGTGACATGGTGACATTATTTTACCTTCAAAACATGCTATTAAATATTGCCAACTCATGTCCTACAATTTGATACCTAAGTTCCTTTACTTTGTAGCATCTACAAAGAAATATATGCAGTTTCAAAATAAAGTGTACATGTGGCATGTAAACTTTACCAAATTTGCTCAAACTGCAAAGGGTTAAGCTATAGTGTTATATCATGAATGGACTTTATTCTAGAACTTACAGCTAAAGATTATATCACAAGATATTTACTGCAAAATGAAATTGCTGAATCATAAATTGACATAGCATTAATGTTACCAGGAGTGAAATGAAACTGTAATAGCCATGCTGTTATCATTTTATAATACATACATGTACATGGTATGGTTTCTTCATTCATGGGAAAGAAACCACAACTCATGTGTCTTCAGAATTTTGTTGGCCAACAAGCCACATGTAGACATTAAACTCTGTCAGTCTTCTTCAAAATTTATTAATATGCATATACATGTATTTTATATATTTTGTTTTCATTTCAGGCAGGGTTGAAACCGATATGTGAATTCATGACATTTAATTTTTCCATGCAAGCTATAGATCAGGTAAATAACATAACATATACTGTGTTCAGTTTTTAATGACAATATATGTTGTAAGTTATACAGGTTTTTGGCAGGATATATGGCCCTATATGCACTGAGTTGCAAAAACCTGTATAACAATTAACAATTTTTGTCACCCTTCAAAGTGGCACTAGTTTGATCTTTTCATATCTAATTTTGTATTCTGTGTGACTTGTGTAGGTTGACGCCATGTTTGTTTGACTGTAACAAGACTTCTGCGATCTGATAATTACATTCTTTTTACTGCTAAATTTTGTGTGCGTACCCTGGCAAGTTAACAAATCGCTATGCAACAAATTTCTTTGATGGGCGACAAACATGTTATATTGTTTGGTTTCATCAAACATTTATTTCTAAATTTGATTTACAATATATGTATTCCTGGTAGTTATAATTCCAACATATATTCTATGAATTAATTACCTGGGGTCATAGCTTCATATACTATAGTCATTATAGAGCGAACAATGTATGGCTATCACCATACCAAAATAGCAACCAGTCCCACATACACAGTCCAAGATAGGTGATTTTTAGGAAGGACTAATTACAATTGCCTTTAATATACCATGATAAAAAATGTTGATATTGTCAGGACAAGGAGTAGTTGAAAATTTAAACTTATTTTAAATATTGCTATTGCTTCCTGTTGGGTCCATGGGGTCTGGACAAATTTGCTAGCAAAATTTGATTCCAACTGGGTTGGGGGGATGTAAAGATCAAGAAAATAACTATAGTTGTACTGTAAAAGATAAAATGTTGTATTTCACTTATTCTAATACATGTATTACAACAGTTTAAACATAATAAGAGAATTACTGGTGTAAACTGGAAAATCTCTGGACCAGTTAGGGAAAACATATGTTTTGACATTGAGAATGGGTCTAATGTTCTGGTTCAAATTGGACATATTGATAGCCCTGCTTTGGTATCATTCAATGTTTATAAGTACTTTTTTATAACCGAGTAACTTTTTCTGTCTAAAAAATTAGTGAAAATCATGAAACCATGCTTCTGATACGAAAATTTATTTATAACATAAAAACATATGTTATATTAATTTATTTCTGAAAATTGTTATTTATTTGTGAACTCACATGTGTTGGTCTGTCATTTCCATGAACAATAGCGCATTTTGTACATTTGTATAAATAAATATATTTTATTTTTAGGTTATAAACTCAGCAGCTAAGACATTTTACATGTCTGCAGGAACAGTAAGTATTTATTATGTTACATGTGGCATTTAGTGATCATTGTAGGGAAGAATGGCAATTTCCCGTGAGAAATCGATGTAATGCCGGAAGTTTGGAAATTTAACAAAAATCTGTGAGGTTTTGTCTCAGGGAGTTGGATATGGCATGTATGTATGTACATGTTCTAAAATAATCCCAAATTTGTATAAATTATGTAAACATTATATTTTACTCTTAGAACTTACTTTGTAAAATAAGGCAGATTTGGATGTATTCTGTAGACATTTTACAAGTTGTCGGTAACAGTTTAGAATTTTTATGTAAATTTAATCTCTGATTTATATGGACTCTGTAGACATTTTACTTGTTTTTGGTAACTGACTGACTTATATGTCTCTCCATGAGAAGAATCCGGCCGTGACTACAAGAACATATTTTGTAATATATTTGCAGATGTGTGATCATGTGTCATGATTCACATTTATATACATTTGAATCTAAGTTCAAGGTCACGTGAACCAAAGAATGTTTTGGGCATATGTTGGTGATTACTGACAGTTCTTCAATTGTTATTTATTTATTTATTGATTTATTTATTTTTGTTTATTATAGGTTCCGGTCCCCATTGTGTTTCGAGGACCAAATGGCGCCGCAGCAGGTGTAGCTGCTCAACATTCACAGTGTTTTGCATCCTGGTATAGTCACTGTCCCGGTTTAAAAGTTATCTCCCCTTACTCCGCTGAAGATTGTAGAGGGTTACTTAAGGCAGCAATAAGAGATCCCAATCCAGGTTTTAATTTTAATAAATTATACAAATCTGTGGTAGATGCAAGTGATTCATCCAAAATTTGATTCAAGATCAAACATAGATCATATTTTCATAAGTCGACGAGAAGCTGTGGATAATTGTTCATGTAGTTAAATTGATAATTTCAAGTTGCTTTAATATGCTATTTACCTCTTTCTATGCTAATTATTTAAATGTAATTTTTAAAGATAACATGAATAAAAATGACCTGAAAGTTTTGAACAAATATGTCCCATTACAATATGCAAGAAATTTTGATGTTCTGTTTTGTGTATAATGTACATCCATAATGCTATGTAAAATTGCATCCATTGTTGTTTAAAGTTTTGATGCTGTAACATAAATTTTTAATTTTTTTTCTATTTTTTGCAGTGGTTTTCTTGGAAAATGAGATTATGTATGGTCATTCTTTTGATATGTCAGATGAATCATTGTCGGAAGACTTCTTATTGCCAATAGGCAAAGCTAAAATAGAGAGAGCAGGTAAAGTTTTATAAAACAAAAATCCTTGATCAGTTATGTCAAACGGTAAAAAATAAATGTGTTTCCCAACCAACCCTAATCTGAATGTTACTTTTCATCTGGATTCTGGATTTTACCACTTTGCTGTTTATGCTTATGCTTTTTTCTGGAAAATACTTCATATACAAGTGAATACATTTACACAAGTTACATACAGATACAATATCTGTACAAGTTGAAATTAAAGCTTGTATTAGATAAGATAAAAATGTCTACTTCTGCATAAGAAAATAGAGTTGTCTCTCTTTATCTGGACTTCATCTTTGAATTCAAATTGAAGTATTGTTCTGAGGTTCCCATATCTTTGACTTAACAATCACTGGTCTTGTATTTGTAGGTAAACACTGTACATTAGTAACACACAGTAGATTTGTAGAAATTTGTTTAAATGCAGCTACTGAATTAGCAGGTGCAGGAGTTGAATGCGAGGTAATGTATATATATGCAATTTAGTTATTGATTTGTTCTCTGTTGTTCATTGTTTTTAATGAGTGTTATCTTGTTTTTAATGAGCGTTATCTTGCTTATTTTGAAATGTGTTTCAAAATAAATATTATAAAACTGAAGAAGGTTAGGATTCAGGCAGAAACAATAATACAGGTTCAACAAAAATACTTGTAAAGAATAAATATAAATATTTTAAAACAATGTTAATTTATTAATAATGTACTGGTAAATAAAATTGGTATTTGGGGATATTAAATTCAAACAACTCTTGTCAGGAGTAATTCTCCAAAACTGGAGCACTATTTTAAGAAACTTGGTGCAAAGCATCAACATTGACGGGCATATCATTAACTCAAACTGGTTTACTCATTTTCCTGGGAGTTCTGACTGTTTGAACATAATCCCAAATCATTTAAAAGTACTTACTGGCAGGGGGATCCGAATTCACTGAATTTTCTTGTTACAATATATATTTATTGTATTCATTTTGTCTAATTTATGCACTTACAATTACAGGTTATTAATTTAAGAACACTACGACCTTTAGATGAAGATACAATTATACAATCAGTAATGAAAACAAACCACTTAGTGACAGTAGAGGGAGGATGGCCACAAAGTGGAATAGGCTCTGAAATATGTGCTAGAATTGTTGAAAGTAAGCTTATTACTATTTACCTCTATAATAAACCCCTGTCGATTTCATTTTTCATTCAAAATAGTTCTTGAGGCCAGGATAATTACAAGTTACAAATTTTGGTATCTTGTTACATATACACATAACATGTATTATCTTCAGTTCTGAAGATTCTGTGGGGGAAGGGTATAGTAATGGTGTTTGGTCAATGATACAATACAAACCTTGGCACCAAGAGGTGCTTTTACCTTTTGAAATGTTGATAATAGGCCATATAATTAGTTATGTTCATGTAGCTCTTTAAGCAGACAAGGCCAAGTAGTACTTTCACCGAGTTTTGAAGTCAAGGCTTGTAGGTTCGAACCTCACTCAGGACTTTGATGATTTTCATCTTCCTCCCATTCTAGAGCATTAAAAAACTCATTACCAGAATAATCTTTCGGATGAGACTCGAAACTGGTGTCCTGTGTCTCACTGCACGCTAAAGACACCTCTGTTCGAAAAAAGTAGGACACCTATGGCCGCTTCAGAGAATGCTTACAAATAGAAGTGAATGAAACAGACATGAACAAGAAGATATATAAGATATAGATATATAAATTGCTAACAGAAAAATAAAAAATATTTTCATATATGGTATAAACAATGTCACATGATCCATGTACAATGTACTGATGGCCAAAATCCATACACCTTACCTTACACATGGTCATTCAGCAGTGGCCCCCTGGACAAAAATTTCCACAACATATAGTTATTTATTATACCATGTATATGTTTATTAATATTTTATTTGTTTGATATTTTTCAGGTGCAGCTTTTAATTACTTGGATGCTCCAGTGCTACGTGTGACGGGAGCAGATATACCTATGCCATACGCCAAAACACTAGAGGCTTATTCATTACCTCAAAATATTAATGTGGTCAAATCTGTCAAAAAGGTTCTAAACATACCTTAACAAAAATATCATTTAGAAAAATACAAGACTGGGAAAAATATTTATATAACTTGTGAATAACTGTGAATTTGAGGCATTTACAGGTGTTTGAATGTTAAATTCATGTAACAGTGAACACATATTTTAGTAAATGGCAGACTTGTAGATTTTACTGTTTTTTAATCAGTCAAAAACGATGTGGAGAGGTTTGCTGAATCAGACGTTTTTGTTATATATGTACAATGTATACATGTATACAAAAACACATGACTTGTCTTTGTTTGAAAGTTGTTTTTTAAAATCATTTTTTTAAAACCATTAATGTTTGAATTTTCAGCAGGTTGTTTAAATTTATACCTTAACTGAAATTTGACATCTGAACCATATAAAGAAGGCTTTATAGAGCATATTTGTTTAATAAAATCATATCAAGTCTGAAGTGAAAGGGACTGAATGTAAAAGGGTACATATTGCAATGCTATTCACTAATTTGTAACTTATTAGAATACACAAAATTAATATCTGATTCAGATGTTTATTTTTGAAGATTTTGTAAAATGATGTAAAAATTAGAGTACCAGTATTGAAAATAACAAGTACCAGTACATTGTATTGAAAAATAACTTGGTATGGTGAAAAAAAATATGAGCACATTTTTTGAAAGATAACTTCGTACGATATATATACATATATATCACATACATGATTTGTATTTGAAGAATACTCGAGTGTTGATGTAGCCGTTACAAGGCTGTGGTCTGTCTGAACGATGTGTGCAAACAGCATTTGGTCATGTTGCAAATACAATATTAATATTATTTATTTGTTAGAGTATTGCTATTATCAAAGTATTCATTTTAATTGAAACATCTTGGTTGATGATATTTTTAATTGCCATGGTCCAATACATTTTTGGAGAAACAGATATGTTATTATAAAACAAACTTTTCTTGTCATTTTGACATTCAAACACCAGCTTATGGCTATTTCAGAAATAATTATATATAAGCATATGGCTGCATGTACAGAAAGTAGAAATACCTTGAATCTCATGAAGCAATGTGTATATAATATAGAATAGTTTTGCTGAAGCATTCCGTATCAATTCAATATGTGCAATACCAAATATACCAAATATAATGAAAAACAAAGCCTATAAAAATATTCTTTACAACGGCAGCATAAACTTTTTCATTCAAAATTACTTTGTTTCTGCAAGCTTATAATTGTATTGTATGTAAATACAATTGAAACACTATTTTTATGACTAGATGCACCATATTAAGAGGTAAAGTTTCTGAATGATCTTCATTGCTTAATGTACATGGACAAAATGGATCTATATACATGTGCACATGTATGAATTTTTTTTGTTCTGCAACTGTGGAGCATTCAGCTGATTCAGTAAAGGAATTGTCAACTTGGTTTTTAGAACTGAATTGTGATATGATACTTTGGGTGTACTGTTGTAACTGATTTCAATATACTTAAGTACATTTATATATTTATTCTACATATATTTAACATACACAGGCTTTGCTTTTTTGTTAAATTGTTACAGTATATTAAACAATATCTTATTTATTATAAATTATATAGAAGCGAGTTTCCCTTTATAATATGTAAGAATCAAAACAAAAGATCATAAAAAGGCATATTAAGCTGAATGTTATGTAACCTGATCAGCTTTTAAGAGAAATACATCAATATAATTTAGATATTGTTTAGGCTTCAAATTTCAGTGACACGAAAAAAGTTTTTTTTAAAAAAAAATGATTTATATGTTTACAGTCAGTGCTGAAAAAACTGTACCAGTATTGTTAAGTTTTTGTGTGGTTATGATTTAGAAGTTGACCAGCATACTGTGATTCAAAGGTGAAAATTGGTCACTTATATAGTATTTGTATCTTAGTGCTTTGATGATATTCCTGGTAGAACTTTTATAACAGAGAGAGCATTCTCATGTTGTAGTTTCTCTATATAATGGATTTTTCCAAAAGCTTCTTAAGTTACAATGAATTATTAAACTGTAAATGCATAAACTTTGTGTATGTTGTTGTTTATATCCGTTACTGTGTCGTAACTTTATGTTAATGACATGCATGCATTTTTTTTTTAATTTTTGGGATTACAAATTAAAATATTCTGTTTACTTAAAGACTTTGCCAATCTGAAATTAGTCTTCGGAGGGAATCGGTTCATTAGTCATTTTGATACCTAGTATGTAATCAGAAAATAAATGATATTTTAGAAAATTCATATGAAAATTTTGTCTTGTGTTGCATTTGCCCATTGCACATAGATGTATCTGTTCTATCTGGACTTAATTTCAATTCATATTTTACTCCCTACTGTGTGCCAGAGGTTACCATGTCAATGTGATTTGGACATGGACTGGTATGTTTGTATTTGATTAATAACTTTCCTTTCCTTTATACAGTTCAGATCAGACAATAGTGTCATTTAGTCAAATTTTACCACTGATTTACTTCACATGGTACCATATAACTAGAACTGTCTCTTGAGCCAAATACCCCGTCCCCAACATTTAATGATTTTCTGCGACCTTGACATTTCTGATATGACATTGGTTCAAGGCCATGACGCATCATGAAATTATTCATGGGAAGTCCTATGAAAGTCGTCCAAAGCAATTATAAGATATGGTCAAGACACGATTTTACATGGACAGACAGACAAGCATGTTGATTCCTATATACCCCCTTAAACTAGTTTGTAGGGTATATCCAGTATTAGCATCATGCCGGTGTTTTTGTTTTTCCTGCAAATAAAACATATGGAAGTTACATTAAAGTTTTTATCTTGTGCTTACAGATTAGCGACTATCGCTACCTAGGTTTGCATCCCAGTGTAGCCTAAAGGTAGAAAATCTGTCGATGGTCTCTCCACCATCCATGAACTGGTCCGTTTTAATTTAATTTTAAGAACTTTGACTGGAGTGTAAAACTATAATGCTCTACTCCATTTCTGACCCTATTCTCCAAAACATATGCACCACAATTTTATGAAACAGCGCAAATTATCTTTGGAGTTGTCAATTGAAAATCCTTGTTCAAAGTAAATATCAAGACTTCATCGGAAATTTATAAAACGTTATGGAAACCTGCATTGGTGAGGGATTTTGAGCTCGCATGGCTTTTGGCAGCACAGGATGTGCATGTATTGTCAACAATTTTCTACTTCTCCAAAACTTGGCAGATTTCAATCATGAATGAAACTCGGATGCATGTAAGGGTTAGTGCAATTCAATTTTGTGGTATCGTTAAGAGCTAAATACTTTTACGTGTTTTCAGTCATGATCCATTATGGAAATAAAACAACGAACTACGTTGTACATGATAAAATGATTTATTAACAATGATTATTTCAAGTGAATGTAGTTGATATAATCAGACATATATTACTAATGACGAAATACAAACGAGTTATGAGTTTTACACATTCAAAGATATAAAATCTTATATGATATGTAATCAAAAGACAGTTTGTTGTTTTCAGTTACGTCATTGTTGACAAAAATAATTATACCAGTCCAGGATTTGATAGATAAAATTGAGAAATATACTAAGCAGATTTTGAAATATTTTTATGTTTCTTGCATCTAACCAAAATGACATATTTAAGGTATTGGATTTTTTTTACTTTACTAAAACGACTCTATTATTTGATAACACCATAACAAAAATTTATGATTGTATATATGACATATTGAATTCATAATTATGTCACTTTATGTGTAACTTTTTTGTAATATTATTCTTTTAGAGTCGTGAAGTTTTATATGTTAACAATAGTATAATAGAATCTAAAAAAAGGAAAAATTAAAATCTTATATGCCTGTAACAGTATAAATATATTATAAACTCAATGTGACATGTTGCAGTCACTTTAATCTTTTTCGTAATATAATTCTTTGTTGAAATGCCCTAAAACATTATATATGTTAACAACTATACAATAATAAGAAAATTAGAAAATTAAAACGAAATCTTATATTTCTGTAAATAAAACAATACACATTTGAAAATATTTTATAAACTTCATGTAACGCACTGAGTAACTTTTTGTTATATTTTTCTTTGTTGAAATTCATTTAGACACTTCATGTATTAACAATAGTATAATAAAATTTGAAAAAATGATATATATTTTTGTAACAAAACCGTATAGATGTAACTTGTTGCAACCATTTTTGTAACACTATTCTTTGTTTATATTCTCTAGAAACTTTATAAATTATGTTAACAATAATAATAAAATTCCAAAAAGAAAAAAGAAATATATATCTCTGCAATAAAACAATATAAATATATTATAAACTCAATGTAACACGTTGCAGTAATAGTATTCTTTGTCAAGATTCTTTATATGGTAACAATATTGTAATAAAATTTCAAAGAATGAAGAAAAAAGAATATCTTATATTTCTGTAATCAAACAGTATAAATATATTATAACTCAAAGAAAATCTTATATTTCTGTAATCAAACAGTATAAATATATTATAACTCAAAGAAAATCTTATATTTCTGTAATGAAACCTATAAATGTATTATAAACTCAATATAACATGTGAAAATAGGAAAGAATAAATAAAAAGCGATAACAAATAACATACAATCAATAACTTACGAATACAATTACAAATAGGTGCATGTTTGGTGCATTTACCGATACATGCTTTAAAACTTAACTCATTGTATAATGTATATATACACCTATATATATTAGTATACTATAAGACATATTGAATGAGACAAGTTTAATTAATATATCACACACAAAAACAAAACAACAACAGAATGACGATATAGGCAAACAACATTGACCTATCTTCTTGACCTTTCATTAGCAATATTTATATAGGAGGACCAACCTATAACATAGGCATAGGATCCGCAGTTAATAATAAAACAATGTTCGTGTTCAGTATTTCTCATTATGTAGAGAACACGTGTTCCCTATAAATAAATGTAATGGTCCATAAAATTGTATTATGAGCGAGAACATTTATGTTTAGGTATTTTGTCTACATAATGTGTAGCACTATTTCCAAAAGGAAAATATGTGCATTATAAATGTTTTGAGTGCTAATCCTGACATTACCAATGCATTTGGATGGATCCTTCTCTATTAATATTCTTAATGAAAGGTCAAGCAGACAGGTCAAGTTATTTACCTACACCACTTATCACATAACATTGAGTTTTGAATGTGTAAGGTCGAGGTATACATTATCTCGAATAATGGATATTAACTATAACGTTTAAAGGAGGGGGTTAGGAGGTCTAGAGAGAATCATATATGGTGCGCAAAATCTTTGCTAGACTTTTCATAAAACGCACGACATTTAAGCCATCGATTATCTACTAAGGAAAAGGGAATTAAATATATGAAAAGAGAATCACTACAAAGCAAAGCAGGCGATATCTGAAAAAATAAATACTAATTATGCAAATATGGCATATGCAGAAGTAGTTTTGAAAAAATAAAACTCATTTATAAAACACAAAATATCGAGATGGTTCAGTTGATGAGACGTGATTTTAACAGAGAACCAGGTTTTCCTACTACAAGTATTGAGTGAATTAAATTGTAAGCTAGGTGCATATGAGATACATACTTAATAATATAAGCAATTGCTACATCTGTCCAACATCATAATATTTAATAATATTAAATAAAACCCTGTGGTAACAGCACAGGAATGTACGCTGTTGTCAAGTCTTTACTATGTCTTTGAAGACATTTGGGTAGAAGTAAGTCTATTTTGAGGTATCCCAACGAGACATAATCAGGTGAAACTTCAAAACCATTTTTCGTCACATTATTTCGACAGTATCAATAGAATGGGCCACAAGACACTGGTGTAAATAATTGGCTATCCATTTTCTGCGAAACTTTAGTCTTAGGCACATATGTGCCTTCTTGCTATTATGACTTTCTATAGTATAAGGATTCTCGAGAACGGCGTTTCCCGATAGGTATTGAATAAATGGATTGGTACTCTTGGTTTACGAAACTAGTGGTAGTCTGAGTACTATCCGACCTCTCAGTCCTTCCACTGTAATTACTTCTGCTACTGCAGCTGCTAGGCAACGAAGCGGAAGCTGAAAGAGACCGGGTTGCCTTCTCTTGTGCTGGGGTCTTGCAGCAACATATGATCATCCATTGGTCTCTGACTCGTTTCTTTCTGGCAACAAACAGTATAAAGATAAAGAAACCTTGTAAAGAGTTCATGATAGTGAATGCATATTGGAACACTATTCTTGCATGTGGAAGCAATGACAAATATCCAAGAATCCAAGTCAGACCTGAAAATAAAAACGAAATTATATTAATGATATGAAAAAGGATTTGCTACAATTCTCTATTGCTTTGTTTCATTTTATATCTGGTGAAATAGAATTTCAACAGTTCTGCCATTATGGTAATAACTCTACGTGATTGAGAGGATAATTGATTCGTAAATGTTCACGAGTATATATGGAAAACTACTTTCGTTAAAAGAAAAAGCACCGGCCTCACTTCCCTGGCGGAAGTTCACGTGTCCAACCTGACTTGTCAGTTCCAAAGGTTTTACTTTGCTTCTGGATTTTGAGTCGGATATGGATAAGTATGTTTGTTTTTCATGCATCTTTTTAGGATTATGAAAGATTAAGACACTTTAATTGTTTAGTTAATGTTAAGTGATTTAGAAATCAGCAAGTGACTTTTTAATACTAATGAATAATACTTTTTGAAAAAGTTAATACCACGCACATATGAAATGTCACAAAATGTCAACTCACCAAGAAGGATAAAACTTGTAATAGCGGCTTGAAGATTGGCTATCACCAGTTTTTGTTTGGACTGATTGCTCCGAAGTCCGCTTGGTCGTCTGCAAATGCTTACAATTGTCACAATAAAAACAGTCAAGTTACACAAGCAAATCAGTCCTACAGGTAATGCAAAAGCCCAATAGAACGCCTCAACCTTCATCCAACAACTGAAAAATAAAGAATTAAACATTAGGTATTAACAAAATTATGTTTGATTCGTAGAGGAACGGAAATTTGACTGAATTAGTAACGTATAAAGAAGTGAATAGTTTGAGCTAAGTGTCTGGAAAAAATCCATACAGCAAAAATGCAGAAATCATTAATCATTAAATGCATAGAAGAAAAACTGAACGTTGTCTCATTTTTTGTTATAAAAACGAAAACAACACAGAAGTATTTAAGAGGAAGGCGATTTGTCGACAAGGTATCTTGTTTAACTTTAGGGTTTAAGTAAGGTTAGTCATGAAAGACTTTTACTATCCTGTTTGACTATTTTACAGAGTAAAAATGTCTCCTAGAGACATTTAGAACTGCAAGTGTAACATAAAATATCCACAATTTCACAAACTGTTTTTGAATGTTTGTATCAGTACACAGACCGATAGATATATACCAAACATCACCGTAAATAACATGCATGTGTTAGTGTTTCATTATATTTAACTAGATGTACAGCTCGAATGAAATCGAGATTTCTAAATTTATTTCACGTTTTGCTAAGTTTGTTTCTTTCTCATTCATTTTAAATTCCGCCACCATCGCGAAGAATTCTTTTGAAGCTTCCAGCAATAATGAAATACCCTGCTTTTTATTTATAATGCATAGAAGTAGTATGTCATTTTATAGTCCCTAAACCATCAAACCATAAAAATATAATATGTTAAGCGTATATCACTAATACAATTTAGTTACCAATTTAAGACTAATACTTAAATAAGTAAATGGAAAATTGAATCATATCGCATTAACTTTGACCACCATCACCTTAGCAGCTGAAAACATTTAAATCGCCAAAACACATTGATAAACCGATCACCAAAGGAGAGATAACTACCAACCACCAACAGAAGCCTTAATAAATCACATACTAATCAGATCCCCCATTGTAGAGATCATAATCAATGCTGAGAACACAAATCACAGGAATAATTGGTAGACCTGAAAATTCGAAAGATAATGAACATTTTGATGATACAAAAATAATTCAAGCAGTCAAATAGTAAAAGAAGATTCATTTATGAATTGGTTATAATAAATATATTTTCTCAAATCTTAATTGGTACTGGATCTGTTTTCTATGACAAACACTAAGATAAACATGATAATTTTTACAGACATAAATTTTTTATCAATTTTTTTTTCTGAACAGAAACGGAGTTTCTTCAAACATATGAAACCAAAAATCTTGTTCGTAAAATGGAAGATTTTTAGATAAAGTCATATGTATGGTGTAACAATAAAGTAAACAAAAGAAATGGGCATCTTTAAAAACTGAGAAGCGTACAGTTCAGATTGTAATATTTTAAATGGTCAAATGGACAGATAGATAAAGTCTCTTACCCCAAGCTATTATCACAGTTTTCAATGTATATCTGGTAACATATGTACCAAGCACTTTAACAAAAGTAAGATACTGTAAAAGGCTTCCATCAGCATCCACATAAATGAAGACAGTATAAAGTAATGTAACAGTGCTGCTACTATCAGACAGCCATATTGACTATGTGTCTGCTTAATTCCAACAAGGAACACAACCCATGAACACAGCATTGCTAATGCCAAATTGAACAGCGTTTGCTGTGCTCTACCATGACGTAATTTCCTGAAATCGAAACAAAAATGTGTTACCATGATAATTTATAACCTCTTTTATCTCAATTGCTTACAAGGTCTCTGTTTAAGATCGAACTATTTCTTATTTTTCTAATAAGGAAACGTGAAAAGTTGAAATAACACTAGGGACTTGCCAGTACTAATAGCAAAGAAATTACAGACAAAAACATAGAAGAAGCAATTGTAATTACACAAAACAAACGATAATATTACATCGACGCATTGCGCCTAATATAATGGTTCAATGCTGATACGTTTGCTTCAATTGAAATCAAAGCATAAAACTTCATAAATAAAAATTTGGCATTTATAGATCATCCAAAAAGTATAATTGAGAAACGGGACATGGCTTGGATCAAAGAACGTACACAACATTGAACAGTCACATAAATGAGTTTTAACGGGATAAATTAACTCTACAAAACAAACATTAAAATTCATAGATTAATAGTATAACTTACTTAAAGAATATGTAAGAAATAATTGTCAACGATAATCCCAAAATGGATAAACTGAGACCAATGAGCGAAATAATGCTCAGAGACTCTACATGATCTCTTCCTATAGGTGTTCCTTGTCCATGGAAATCCTGAAAATATAATTTTTGAAGATTAGCATTATATAACAGATATTGCTTCTCGTAATAGAAAGTCAGACATTATTATCTTTAACTTCAATTTTAATGATATGGACACATACAAATTAAAATGTACCTGACAATTCAAGAATTGCAATTGCAAATAACGAACCAATACGGTGATTTGAAATAAACTATATATTACATACCTCGTGACTTGAAACTCTAAATATAGTAAGCGTTTGGTTCTGAACAAAGATGTTTTAATACATACGAACTCGAAGGTTTTAAGTTTACGTGGACAGAAATTGCAAACCAAGTAATATTAATTTATTTCATAAAACAGTGTTTTTTTAGATCTCTTGCATCACACATTAAATAATGTAGAATGTGCACGGGATATAAAACTCATGTATGTAAAAAAATATTGAAATTACCATTAAAACTGCAAAGTTTGTTAAGTGGTCGCACAAACAAACTTCATGGCCATTGACAGTTCCATCATAAACACAACCTTCTGATGACCAACCGCCTCGATAATTATTCATATCAAAATCCCAGAAGGCGCATATAGGAACATTATCTTGTGTACTCTGCAAAATAACAAAGTAATAAAAATCATATAAATATTTCAAGAATAAATATGTACGTGATCTGGCCTAATGAATTAATTTACCTGGTACAATTAATAGTTACGATAACTGATTCACAATTTAAATGTTTTGTTTCCACAAATAAAAATTATGATTGTCGCTTCTAAAATATTAATCTATTTTGAACATTATTTGTTCCAATTATGAGCGATATTACAATAATCATTTACACATGCATAAAAACGCTTTTATCTACTTTTAAACGTTGAGTTGCATGTACATCAATTACATTTATCCGACTTTGAAGAAAACGTTAAGCTTCATTACGGTAAAAGTAATCATTTAAAGAGACTAGTTAGGAATACTATTTTAATAAATATGATCTGGTATATATAAGTAACACATACTTGTAGCGGTGTAAAGACTGTCTTTACTTTATTCTTTAGCCCTTGTATCTTTTTCCCTCCAATACTGGCAGATATGACAAAGCTGTTAAGTCTTCCTAGTTCTTCATTGTGTATTGGGTCGTCCTCTGTAGATAATTCTGATGCTTTAAATAAACGACCATCTCTGTAAACCACCATTACCAATCTTGTCTGTTTACCTTTCTCTGTAAGTTACATAAATGACAAAATGTATTATTATATTACGTTTACCATGGAATCTATCTATCTAGATTAATATCCAACACGAATTTTTAAAAAAAAAGATAAAACTCTGAATCATGAATAAGATATTGTATGGAAAATTCACTAAACAGTTTGTACCTCAAGTTTGGATTGTAAAATAATTACATTCCAATATGGAAAGATTTATTAGGATTTCATCTTTGAAACACTATATTTTACTTAGTTTTATTATAATTTGAACGTTGAATTCCAATTATTTCCCATACAGATAATGGAATATTAAAACAACCCAATAAAAACAATTAAATTACAATACTGTATATGAATTTCAAGTTGGGACTATAAATAATAAAATTCCAATTTGGATATCTCTTGATTCTTCAGACAACAGCTTTCATCGCAAATTTGCCAATACTATGGATGATAAAATAGTTATCAATCCCTTATAACTAGGGTTGCTCCAAACAATTAACCATTTATTCATCTGAGTATTCAGAATAAAATATTAAAAATTTTGTATATTGGTGTAGTTCCAATCTTGTTAATTACTAATCTTAAATTATAAATAGATGACTGTTTATTTCTCTTCCTAAGTTGTAGAATATATTGTTTACTCTCAGATTTATAGTGAGCATAGATTGACGATCTTCCATTAAATGCACATACATACCTGTCATAGCATCTTGTACTAGATCTGTTGGAAGTTCAATGGCGGCTTCAACGTTATCATAATTGAGATTCGTTGTATATGGTGATTATGTCTTTATCAATGAAGGAATTACTCAAACGTTCTTCTTTATATTTCATTGCAGCCATACCAATAATGGGATTTTTCTGCATATCAAGTCGCCATATTTCCATGGCAACATTATCTTCAACAATCTTTAATTTTCCATCATCTTCAACTTCTGATGTTTCTGCAACTTTTTCAAACCTCTTGATGATCCTTAAAATGTTTTATGTTTTGACATAGTGTTGTCAGGTATATATTCATATGTTCAAGTTTATAGTATTCGAGCATTTTGATGGTACATTTTCAAATTTATATCCACAACCTTAAGATGTTAAATGACTAATTATATAATTTAATATATAATGCTTAATGTGTATCAATTAATTTTGGATTTCATGACCAGATGCTTTTTGAATTGCCAACTATTTTATCCCATGTTCTGATAGCTGTGAATGCAAAAGGTGAAGAAAAAGATCGCTTTTTAACATAAAAATGATATGACAAACCATTTATGGAAATATTCAATTGTCTTTGAATAAAGTGTAATTTTTATCATGTAAATATTATTTGTCCTACCTGTTTGCAGCTGATGTCTTCTTGTTAGCTTTCTTTATTTCCTTTTGATCCATGTTCATAACTTTGTTGACGGTTTTTAATATATTTTTGCTTATCTACAATAAAAAATGTTACCATTGTACAGATAACTAACAAACATTTAATCTTGTACATGTGAAACATAAGTCGTCCAAATAACTTAGCAAATTTATCGAAATGTATGGAAAGTTTGTTTGAGTTATTTCTCTTGCTTGTATTTAGACATATTGTTCTTCCCGTTTAAAATTGTAAACATATACCAGTTCATATTCTTACATAAAGCCGATTCCTTTCGGAAAAACCCGATCTTATATTTTCACTAATGAGTAGCTGATTGAAAGAAACATTTGTAAACAACACTTACCTGTTTTGTAATCTTTTGAATATTTTCAGTCTTTTCCATAATATCAGCAATGTAATCAACATCGACCGCTGATAATTTTTCTGTTTCCTCTGTAATGACCGCTGTTTCCTCAATAACTGTCTCAACGTCTTCGTCTTGGACCTTTGACTACGATAAAAGAATTAAGTTTTTAATTGAATCTTCAAATTAATTTTTTCGATCATCAGATTATTATGAAATGAACCATATTCAACCCCTTTTCAGAAATTCTGAAACTAATTTTCCAATGGATGGTATAATACTAACCGTCGGGTGAAATGGAAGTATTTGCAAGACCAATTGAAAACAATATAAACATTTCGAAAACATATTACACAAGTTTCCTAAAGTTAGTTACTGTGCATTAATTTACCTTCTGAAAAAAGACCCTTAAATATTGTTTTAACCTCTGGTTGTGATATGATAATTACTATTTGAAAAAATATAAAAATGTTAAAAATGTTAAATATTCTCAAACAAAACGGGGAAAAACATAGAGAACTGCACAATTAACTACGGTACACATTTCTTCATTATTTATACCTCTGCTAATTCCTTTAGTCTTTCTTCACTTGTCATTTTACTCATTACTTTGCCATATTCTCCATTGTTACTATCATCATCGTCATCATCCTCTTTACTTTCAGATGAGTCATCATTTTTAACAACTCTTGATGTTATATTGTTACAGTCTTTATGGACAACAATATTATCCCAATATGCACCAGAAAAATAATCGCCATTGCACGATGCACTTCCGGCTCGCTCACCATCTATAAATAATGACAATAAAGAAATGCGGATTTTACGAATTTTTTAAAATAAAATTCATTCAATATAATCAAAGCTTTTCTAAAAAAACAGTCATCTATAATATTGTTTCGGAAATTGAAAGATGTTAATATTTATTATTGATAATTTTTGTGCAATTGATATATCGGAAACGGTATGGTACACTTTCTTAGAATTTTATCGCAAAATGAGATATTTAACATCAATATGCAAAGAATACACAGCTGTTAATGCTTATACGAGTATATAGATATTATTACATTAGCAGTCTGTTCTATTTCGGACTGAAATGCCATTACACAACACAGTACCTTATAGAGTTTAATTATTTATACAACTTACCACATAATTCTACGCTTTGAACATTCGTGTGGGTAGCTGATCTAGAAAACATAGCCACTAAACCTGTCTTCTTATCTTTTAACTTAATGGTTGGACATGCAACTGTAACAAAAATACAGACGATTTTACATTGTATTTAATGTTCATCCTGGATATAAGTAATGGTAAAATTAAAATTTAAAGTTAGTAATACGCTTACAAAATTAATTAATCCTCTCTCCAAAAATATGGCTAAACATTAAATGCTTATCAGAATGAATGAAAACACATTAATTAATTTAAATAAAAGCTATAGGTAACATTCGAACTATAAACGTTAATAATCTGTCAAAAAGCTTACAACACACTTCTAAAGCAACTGAGAGCATGTACTTTTTGCTACAAATTGTTTTTCTGTCGTCAACTTATTATTTAATCAACAGAGCAGCTTGTCTAGAAGAAAGAGTAAAAGGTTGAAAATCAGTGTTGGACTATTTCAATTAATTTAAGGGACATTATACTATAAATATTATGCTTACCTGTACTGGTCAGATCGATTGATCTTATGGCGTATGGAGGAGTCTTATTAGGTAGTGTCAGTATGTAGGAAATATTCTTAATATTCTCTCTCAGTTTTCGTCGAAGTAGTACATAAGCGATGCCCTCGTTAGCCATAGTGTAATTCCTGCTCATCTTGAGATATGTATTGTAGTGCAGGCGAAATGGCTTGTGACTGTGGAAAAAAACAAAAAGTTATATTATGATAGTATTAAACGGCATTATAAAACTACATGTATAAAAACATTTAGGTGATATTATGCAAATTAATTTTCTTTATATTGTTTCACAGAAACGGTTAACAAATGATGTTAATAGATGATATAGTGATAGTCAAGCAAATGAAAACATCGATACTAATTGGTATCCATGTTGAATGAAACTCTCTTGTACACATATTGCAATAAGAAATTAATTCTGATTGTCTTTACTAGAACCATGTCCGATTTAGTGAATATATTGATGTAGAATGTTACTATGAAATAGGTAATTGCAGCTAAGTGTACAACCAATTTCAAATGGAGAACAAATGTGTATCTACCTTGTTATGTGATGGCCATACGTTGATATACTCTGGACCGGTATATGGGTCTGTAGACCTCCTGATGCTGTTGTTAGAACATAACTAAGGTCGTCTGCAGCATTTTGGATGGTTTTAAATGCTTTATTAATGGTGTTATATAGACGAGCCTCAGAATCCGACACATGGTGTATCTTCATAGTACCAATAAAGGAAATGACGTCTAAAGGATAAAGCAATAATTCAATAAAACATTATTATATATTTTCTATGGACCAATTTTTCATAATTGGTGATGAGCACGGTTGTATTATTATTATACAATCATGCAAAAATTAATATATTGACTTAAGCTGGTCTCCAATTGGACCGACTGGTATTGTTTTAAAATTCGTGCACATTGGAACATCACCATGTATAATATCGACTAACCAAGAATATTTTCATGGACACTATTTCCTTGTTTTACATTTTATACATTTTTGACATACAATGTTTATACAAAATCTTTGTCTCTTTTAAAATCCCATCATGTAAAATCCCTGTGAAGGAGAAGCGTTTATATAAGATTATTTAATATTGTGCTAGTTTTCTATTGCTTTCACAAACACAGTAGATGCATTTGCATTACTCAGAAAAATACAAATTTGGCGAATTCATGTATCAAAGAAGTATCAAATATTGTCTACAAATCTACAAACTAATGTGACAGAAACAACATAATGAATGTAATGCATTTAACAAGTTTTTAGAACCAGTAGATCTTGCACGTTTAGCGAAATAAACATTTGCTTCTGTATGAACGAGCGAGTATACAGTGCACTTGTGTTCCTTGTGTATTCATCTATACAATATATATACATGTATATGGCAATCAACTCTTATCAATATCCGTTATGTTAAAACAGCTAATAACATTGTATTAATATTTCAACCGATAATCACACCTACCAGAATATGTTACAATGTATGGCCTTGACTTTATTCTTTTGAAAGGGTTTGTAGACCAAACCTCACACCAGTATTTCCCCTGCAATACCTCTGGTGACATCTTGCGACTATACAGGTATTTCATAGTTTCTTGCAATACAGCATTAAGATATATTGATGTCGTAGGTGAAAGTTCTGAAAAAGAGATGACGTTATATATAGAAATATGTTAAAATTGTTCTACACAGGTTGTCTCGTCGAAGATGAACCTTGAAGGTGCATGCATTGTATTTGTCTTGTATTCTTAAAGGATTGTTTAATCAACCACAAACATACATATCCATGTTCAAATTGTGATCCTTAAGCAAAATGAAAACTTTGAATACTGGCAAATCAAACTGGACATGTTGACTTCCATCAGAAAAGCAAGCCCGGGTGCTGTGGAAGGATAATCACTTCCTGTCTAGCTAGCTACACCATCCACGCGTGCATTAAAATTGAAAATTATAAAGATTTTGAACTTTTGTATGTCAAATATATTCAAGACAATTTTGGATACAGACACATATTATAATTCCACATACATTTTCCAAACAACCTACCTGGATTTGGCAATGGCGAATGAAGTCGTCCTACACTTCCAGAAGACGGTAGAACACTTTCGGAACGTCTCTGTAGTTTAATATCCACAAGCATACCGTCTTTAAACCAAAGTGTCGGCAATTCTGGATGAGGACTTTTAAGATCACAATCCAGTGAATTGTCTTCACTATCGATTGACATTTTCATCTGAAGAGGGTACAGGTTTCCAACAGAAGGATCAATGGCTTTAGTATCTAAATAGAAGTGTAAATGGTGAATATTTTAACATGATGAACATAAAATCAAAATATGATTACTTGTAGGCTACTTAATCATATTTAGTAAGAGTATATACAAATTAATCAATAGTATCTTAAAACAAGTATGTGAAATGGGACCTGTAATGAGTTATATGCATATATTTAGAATTAGAATTTACTTTCTATAGATTAACATATTTTTATCGCTTATGAATACGGATTTTGTCATGACATCTGATTACGTAACGTTTAAATATCTAGTTACATCACAGAGTATCAGCGGTATTCCAACATAATGCAACGTAACTATCCTTTTTTGGAAAAAAATGGCTGTTCAACCACATTTATTAGTTAGATAAAATCAAAAACAAACACACTAGTCCATGTCCGAATAACAATCCAGAATAAAGTACATGTATAAAACTTTGGAACTGACAAATTAGGTTAGACACGTGAAGTTCTACCAGAGAAGTGAGTTTGGGTACTCCGGAAAGGTAAAGACCGCCTGTTTAGCTAGCTACACCCGCCATGTGTGTGTAAGGAATATACAACTATAGTATGATAACACTTTTTAATGATTGTAAATACATGTATAAGAAACAAATTTCATTTTGAATGTATTTAGTCTTCATGACGTATGGGTATCAGTGATAGCAAATTAAACATACATGTAAATTGTTTGGCAGTCCATTCAATTCCTGAATTATGTACAATACCGAATGAATGCACTTAAATACAGGTAGAATGTTATTTCTTAAATGATTTGATATTGTATATAATAACACGTTTACAGACATCAGACATCCGTGGTGACGGATGTTGTTTTGGAAGTAAATCAATATGTTAAATTACTATCTGGATATTGAAGACTATTTACCTGGCTTGATTGCCGCCTTTTCACAAACTGCTTCTAGAGGACTGTTACAATTTTGCATGCTTGCACCTTTTGGTGATACCATATGACAAAGTTTCATTTCATTTGACCAAATCGGGTCTCCATTTACCCAAATTATTGGAGCTATGGTTCCTGAGAAAAAACAATGAGAGTTGAAACAAACATCACGAACCAGTTAAAAAAATACACATGAAAGCGATATACAACAGCAGAAAAAGGAATTTTCGCCATGCATGTTCGTTTTTGTTACAAAGATGGAACAAGTAGATTAAAACGTTAAAAATTACTTTTTTTCCTCAGATTTGAAATTAAACTATATATGTAAGATAATACAGTTCAACCTGCCTTAAAGACCACTTCAAATAAGGATCATCTGCTTATAAAGCCCAGTATAATTGTACCCCAATTGTTCTTTATTCATATTATTAAAACCTGTATACAAAGGTTATCTGTCCATAAAGGCCACTTTTACTGGTTCCCTCCGGTGGCCTTCATAGACAGGTTTGACTGTAGTTACAAACTTTTTGAATTCTTTAATATTAGCATAACAACATTAGAGATACTTTGAAAACCTTCTAAAATGTATATATTTCGTCTTTACAACAGAAATTAAATATTACTATAAATGTAGTTTATTCGCATTGCACTAATTTTCGTTAATTTCTCTTTCAAACTTTACTGTCAAAATTTGTACTATGTGAATCCTGATCTGGCGAATATTACACTGCGCCAAAAGGTCGAAAAATAAAAAGCCAGAGAAGTTAAAACCCGTGAGTACATTGAGGAGACTTACCTGGCCGATAATGCTCATTCTGCGACTTGGCTATCAACATAAGAAGTAACCTAGATTCAAGCTCACTTTCTACAAAAGCAAGTCTTCCCCCTTCTTGTACACATCGCTCTACAGCATTGACAAATGGAATCGCAGGGAATATAACTTTGTAGCATTTATCTACAAATATGTTTCCAAGCCAACCTTCTCCACAAGAGGAAGCTAAAAATTTAAATGGTGTAAAGTAATTCATAGTTAGACAAAATGCATTTGGCATCATATATAAACGTTTTATACTTTGTACATCTAGCAAAAATCTAGGCATTGTACCGACATATCACTATGACACATTCTGTAAAGGTTGTGAATTGTGGTTTTCATTGCAATATTGCATACAATATGTAAAAGAATAATACATTCAAGCAAGCATTAAGATAGCTGTAAGCTACATTTATATTTATGATCGTTATGTAATGTGTAATAAAAATAGCAAAAGAAAAAAAGACAGGATTAACAGACAATCAAACATTTAAGTACAAGTCACGTCATACAGTAATTGACCACCAACAGCCCATCGATGAAATACATTTTCGGTGCTCTAATATGAAATATAGACAATGCTGCTGGGTCTCGGTATCAGTCAAATATTTTTGAGTGAAACGTAAAACCCTATTCAATCAATCAGTTATTGCGACAGGAATGTATTTCAACATTAAATATGTTTTAAGTCCAAGAAGCATCGTTTTTAATAAAATAGGGGGGTTTGATATGCAACAAACCACACTCCTTCAAGAGCAATGACTTTCGTATTTCTATGATTCACTCACCTTTCTTGTCAAGTGACACTGGATAACTAAAACAGACAGATGGAAGCTTCTTTTTGCATTTAGATAACTTCATTTTTGCTTTTCTTCTTGCTATCATGTTAGAAAAGTCATTGATGGGTCTTTGAGGAATGTGCTGTACTCTATCTTCTGGTGGGATGTCTTGTCGAAGAACCGTTGGCTCGATACCAATACCGCCAAAACCAAAGTCTGAAAGTTCCTCCAAGTCATCTAGGTCAGCAGTGTCCGATATTCTTGTTTCTGCACCGTCTGAAGCAGCTTCCTTTGGAAGTTCATTGTCGTCTCTACGATCATCATCAGTATTGATAGCGCTATTGTCGGAGGTATCATCTAAAATGGATTCAATTAAATCAGGAACGCTTGGTGGACCAGAGTCTGAATCTACATCGAAAACATCAGCATCATTACCAACATCTTCTGCTTCTGTTATACCGCCATTATCATCTCTGCTACTGTCGTCATCTGTTTCGTTCTCAGCAATGGCTTCAATTATATCTTCTACACGTTCCGATAATGTTTCTAATGGGTTCTCGGAGTCATCGTCTGCATCGTCTGTGCTAGTAAACACAGCAGGAGGGGGTGGTGGTACATTGTTAGCCTGTCCAATAAAGCTGACCCCGGGCACCTTCCGGTCGTCCGCTCGATCATCAGAAAATACATCCGGTAACCCGTCATCATCTTCATCCGTTGTTTCAGTATTTGGTACATTACCAGTGTTTTGTATAATAGCATCATTGTTATCATTAGTTTCTGTGTTGTCATCATTAGTTTCTGTGTTGTCAACAATTTCACCGATTACATCAGCAATATTTGAATCATCACTATCGCCCGTTGCTCCTTGGATGGTACTTGTATCGTCATTATTATCATCAGTATTCATTACATCTTCAATTGTTTCTTTTATAACCTCTGCAACACTTTCAGTTTGACTTGTATTATCATCGTCGTTATTTTCAGGTTCGTTAGAACTAATACTTGCAAGTTGTTCAAACAGTCCTCCAAACACAGATGTTGATTTTTTACTATCATCTTCATCTTTTCGTTCATTTTCGACCTTGACCTTTTCTGGTTGATTATCATCATCTCTTTCAATTGTCGGTATGTCATCCGTCTTTATTTTAGGTTCAGATTTTGAGTCGAAAATATCCGATAATTTTATTACACCCGCATCGTCGTTACTTTTGTCCTCCTTTTCTTCAACTTGGGTTTCGACCTCCTTAATTCCTGTAATATCAGGAACCACCAATTTACCCTGTATTTTTTTGTTTTTATCGTCTTCATGTTTGTCATCCTTATCATCCTTGTCTTCTGTTTTTGTTTCTGTTGGGAGTCGCTGGTTTGTGTTAGTGCTGAACAAATCTGATAGTGTAAGTGTTTCATCGTCGGTTTTAGCTTTATTGTTTGTATCGTCTTTGTCTCCAAATATTTTCTGAAAATTGTCTTTATTAGATTTTACTTCAGAACTGTCATCGTTTGTTTCCTTTTTGTCCTCCTTGGGTTCATTAATTAAGGGAGGTATAGGCAAATTCAAAGGTTGGATCACTTCCGGTTGGATATTTTCTGTCTGAATAACTGCTGGTTGTATATTTCCTTGCTGAATAACTTTCGGTACGATATTTTCTGGCTCAATAACTTCTGGTAGGATATTTTTTTGCTTGATCACTTCCGGCTTGGAACTTTCTTTCTGGCTATCGTCCGTCTTTCCACCCTCTTTCTTGTTTTCGTCATCCGAATCGGAATTAGTTTCAGTTTTCTCTGAGTCCGTTTTTGGTAGTATACCTGAGCCAATAACTTGCGGAGGAACCATATTGCTAGTAGGAAAAGTAGGCAGCATCTTTCTGTTAGAATCATCGTCACTATTCAATGGTGCGACTTTTGGCATATTGTCTATCACTTTTCTATTATTATTTAAATTGAACTGGGCACGGACGGGATTTACGACAGGAGATGGCGTCGTTGGTCCATCAGAATCATCATCGTCACCATTTTTATCCGATTCCACAGGAGCACGTGTAGTCGGTTCATTATTTTGATCTTCAAAATTCATGTCAAAATTATCAAGTGACTTAAGAAAATTTTGTTCTGCGGATGAAAATCGTGTTGTATGCGCTGCCAAAGTAACCTTTTTATTACGCATTTTCATTCTATTATTCCACTGTTCAATACCTGTAGGTAGTATTCTAGGCTGATCAAGTCTAGGAATCATGGGGAAATGATCCGAGCTGTCTCCGTCTGTGCTACTTGATTGCGCATGCGTAGATAAACTTTCGAAATCAGAAGAACCTTGACTCATCGTTGTTACAGTTCGTTGTATATTTCTCATTTGCGTGTTTTGAACTATTCTTTTGTTGACTTCAATGTTACTTTGGGGATTTCCAAACACATTACCGACTGGATTAATACCTGTCGTTCTTTCATGCTCTTTTGAGCTGGAGGGAAAGAAAGGGTGATCGGTGTCAGGTGTGTCTTCTGAAGATCTCTTTTTCCTAAAGTTTCCGGAAGTAATCTGCCATAAGTCTGAGATCTCTAATTCACCGCAAGTGTCCTCTGAATCATCGTCATCATCATCTATATCCCAGTCCCAAATCCGACTAGAAACAAACTGTGACTCAACAAAACTGAAAAAAAGAGAAATAAAATCATGGTTAATCAAAATGTACCTAAGTATTTATGTATATCCATTTTGAAAATTTCCATCAGTAAATTTGTTTTGAATAGAGTGGAGGAAGGTAATGGAGTTTTACGTCGTAGTCAAATATCATGCACTCCATAGTATGTTGAAGCGGTCAGCTCCGACCTTCAGCAAGCAAGCTGACAAACTTCCCCACACTAGAAGCTGTGCCGAGTGGAATTAGTACCTAGGCGATAACAGGCACTATGATCTATAAGTGCGAGACTGAAAACACTCCGCCAGTGAGGTTCATGTTTGGAATGGCATGCGAGACAAATGTTGCAAGACAGCGAAATGATTTTGGCATCGTTGTGTTTAAATGGTTTAAATCAAATTGTAGTACAATAATAACATGAAACAACGAAACAAACGAAACAAAAACATATCAAGATAGACACACATAAGGGAATTTAGTCAAACAAAAACCTTATGGTAAAACGGTATTTAACTTCTATCTGGTTAAATATTTAGGTATCCTGATTTTCACATTTATTCCACAATCACTCGTCCCTTAATATGGTAGTTGATTATATTTAATAAAAATCTACATTATCGTCCCGTATATGTAACAGCATTTTTGGTATTTTGCTTTATTTCTAATTAAAACCAAGTTGACATCAAACAATGTTTTGTCAGATCGCCTCCTAGACGAGAGGTACTTGTCTTTCCGGAGCATCTGGCTTCATTTCCCTGGTCGAAGTTTACGTGTTTAACCTGCCAGATTTTAAAGTTTTAACTTTGAACATGGTTTGGTATGTTTCTGTATGATGTGAGACATCTAATACTGAATAAGTATTACATATTATACCAGTTTTAATTTTACAGCACTAGACGGCCGTTTGGAATGCAATTCCTCATCAGTAGTGCTTGGGGCAAAATTATGAAACAAAATTGTTTTAAAGATGTTGAAAAGATGCCCAAAAGGACCAAAATATATATTTTCGAAATTTAGCTAAGGAAACACTTTGCATGAGGGATCGTGGGACTATTAGACAATAGTATATTTTTGACAATGAATAACTTACTCATTATGGTGACGAACTAAATTTGGTGTTAGCTCATCCCACAGCAGATGTTCGTTCTCCATATGTAACCCTGTCCATATTGACTGTGTATCTGTAAAATAGTTGATAAACATATTAACTATAAGTCTACTATGACCACACTTCTATTAATGAAGTTTAAATGTCAATTTGTATCTGAATAGTAAAATTTCTTTTTCTTTTCTTTCTAATCTGAAGATGAAATGAATTATTTTTTCATTCCCTATGACTCACCAGGCTGTTCCTTCGGATATACAAATATTTAGAAAAAATTGTTTTATCGTGACCGAAATAATGAAAAACCACTCCAGCAAACACCAATTTTTTTTCTAGTGATCCTTAAACTCTACATGTATATCAAAGCATATTACTAGCTTATCATTGTAACAAAACCAAGATGCTCAAGGACGTTTTGAAAAATATCTTTAGAGTGATTACAGAATTATTTGGAATGGTAATTTATTGGATATGACAGATGCGTTATACAATACTTACGATTATTTACAAGATACTGTTGTAAGCTAAGTGGTCCTACTGATACAGAAGCCTCCAATTTAATTAAAAATCCGAAATCTTTCCTACAAGAATCTCTAGCTTCTTCCCAACTCAATGGATTCTTATTGAAATAAACACAAACTGGGACATTATTTATTTTGGCTTTCATCCAGCCTTCTCTGCATACTGGTTCAGTCAAATGAGTATTAAACAATTGTCTCCGAGAGGAGGCTAAATTTCCATTCATTGGAATAGATGATTCACTGTTAAGGTTTTCCGGTGGCCCAGCGCCATTGAGTGGTCCGGCGGTATTCGGAATACCATTATTGGACCTTGAAGTCCCATCCTGTAAGTTAGGTGGCAGCTGGCCACGTGCTACCAAAATGACATCTGAAAATAGAAAGATAGATGTAATGAATGATGTGTCATAATTTTACTTATAAATGTCTTTTGAACATATATTTAATAATCTACGTGAACACGCTCAAATTGTAAAAAAAACCATTTTGGTTCTTTTCAATCAAACATTTTCAGAGCAGTAGTTTCAAATGAATATTTCAAATTTTCATGAGACGTTAATAACGTATAGCAGATAAAGCGCTTTACATTTTTCTATATAACATTTTACCGTTTCAAATAATCTGAAAAATAAGGCGATTGTAGCTAGCTAGAAGAGAGGTACTAAACTGAAATTCACTTTTTTTATTAGCTCACCTGAGCTGAAAGCTCAGATGAGCTATTGCTATCCATCTTCGTCCGTCGTGCGTCGTGCGTCGTCCGTCGTCCGTCGTCCGTCGTGCGTAAACTTTTTACATTTTAATCTTCTCCTCCAAAACCACTGGGCCAAATTTAATGAAACTTGGTAACCATCATGCCTGGGTAAAGCCCTCTCAGATTTGCACAAATGAAGGAGTTATGTCCCCTTGGGGCCCCATAAGGGGGAAATAGTGAAAAACTTTAAAAATCTTCTCCTCTGAATCTACAAGACATATACCTTATTTATTTCATATATAACATCCTTAGGTCATCTAGTTTCAGATTTGCACAAATGGTAGCCATGGGGCTCAAAATGGGGAAATGGTAAGGTGCTGAGTGGGGAAATTGCTAAAAATTATGTATTTGTCAATATATCTTGAAAACTATTAACTTTTTGTATAGGCATGTATATTAGAATATTTTAGGTATTATCCTAACGATCATTTTGATATATGAATGAAGGTCATAGGTTCAAAGGTCAAGGTCACAGATGTGAATGAATACCTGAATGGTTATTTATCTTGAAAACTGTTAACTTTTTGGATATGCATGTATATTAGAATATTTTAGGTATTATCCTAACGATCATTTTGATATATGAATGAAGGTCATAGGTTCAAAGGTCAAGGTCACAGATGTGAATGAATACCTGAATGGTTATTTATCTTGAAAACTGTTAACTTTTTGGATATGCATGTATATTAGAATATTTTAGGTATTATCCTAACGATCATTTTGATATATGAATGAAGGTCATAGGTTCAAAGGTCAAGGTCACAGATGTGAATGAATACCTGAATGGTTATTTATCTTGAAAACTGTTAACTTTTTGGATATGCATGTATATTAGAATATTGTAGGTATTAGCCTAACAACCATTTTGATATATGAATGAAGGTTATGGGTTCAAAGGTCAAGGTCACAGATGTGAACAAGATCTGAAATGATTATTTATCTCAAAAACTATGAACTTTTTGTATAGGCATGTATATTAGACTATTTAGGTATTATCCTAATGATCATTTTGATATATGAATGAAGCTCATGGGTTTAAAGGTCAAGGTCACAGATGCGAATGAATACCTAAATGGTTAATTATCTTAAAAACTATTAACTTTTTGTATAGGCATGTATATTAGAATATTGTTAGTACGGGCACAGTGGTCATTTTGATAGATGAATGAAGAGCATGGGTTCAAATGTCAAGATCACAGATACAAACAAGTACTGAGATGATTATTTATCTCAAAAACTATAAACTTTTTGTATAGGGATGTATATTAGAATATTGGCCGAATTATCATTTTGATATTTGAATGAAGCTCATGGGTTCAAAGGTCACAGGTGAGCGTTAAGGCCCATGGGCCTCTTGTTTTTTATTTTTTTTTAAATTTTTATTTGTGATTTGGACATAGACGGGTAAGTTTGCGCTTGATTTATTTCTGTCTTAGCATTTACACAAAGCCGCCACGATTTTCGACACAAGGTTAAAGTAATATACGCGTGTGTGCATTTTTGTGTTTTTGTTTCAGCAATTAGCAGACAAAGGCGCTCTTACAATTACCAGAAGTATGAAGACCATGCTGACAAACTAAATGCCAAAGAAGTAAAAAGTGAAAATTTTTTCAAAAAAAATATATTATTCACGTAATTGAAATTTAAACTTTAAGCAACATTGCGCAATTTTTAAAAAAAACGCAGACTTACATTGCTTGAGGCTGTAAGAGGTAATTTAACTACAAAACGTCATTTGTTTATCAACAATGAATTAGGTATGCAATTAACCGCAACTGTTGAAGCCATTTATTTTGTCTCGAGTGTAGCTAAAACAGGGGACATACCAAACTGATTGATGTATCGTAACGTACTTAAAATGGCTTACATTCAAATAAAGATGCATTAGTATTAGGTGTAACAAATGTACTTGAACTCTTGAAACCTTTTTTCTAGTATCTAATTAGATTTAGAGTTGAAAAAAGTCGAGCTTATGGTGACAGAAAATGCATGTTGGAGTGAGTAACTTATTGTAAAACCACAACAGCAATATTTCAACATATAAAGCATACTGAACACGTTTGACTACATAGTAGGGCAGATAAGTGAAACAATGGCCAAACCGTTTATTTTGTGATGCAAGCATGAAACTTGGCACAACAGCTTAACTTTGAACCTCTTTTTCTCGAATAGTGGACATAGATCAGTATAATACAGAGGTGACGAACTGTAAATCACAACCTAGCCACTAAAAAAATCCATGAGTTCCAAAAACTATACAGATGACAGTATTACAGTATGCTGTCCATGCAAAACGTATACTATTATATAGGCTACTTAAACTAAAAAAACAAACTTAGAGACATAACTTAGAGACATAAAGCTCTGTTTGACATATTGCTTCTTTTATGGCAATTAAAAGTCTAAGATAGCCGTCATTACTATAAATAGGAAAAAACAAATAAATGGTCATTTTTAGATTTATTTATGTAGAGGAATAGCCATTTAATATATATATATATATTAAGCGGTTTCGCTTCAGAAATAAAACATAGCCGTCGTTACTATAAATAATAATAATAATAATAATAATAATAATAATAATAATACTAATAATAATAATAACATTTCAGATTTATCTATGCATATTGTAGATGTAAAGCTAACATGTATAA